>JARYHS010013631.1:92166160-92279287 GCA_031002005.1 Vandiemenella viatica
GTGTGAGAATTAATAACTTTTGGTGCGTGCTGTGTTCTGCAAGTTTCGCTGCAGCTGGCGCTTTGATTAAAAGTCGCAAAGGCCATTGTCTCCTAGTAGCAGGTGATGTGATTCGCGCAGCTTGCCTACAGATAATATGGGTGGTCTTCATCTCACAAGCAGATTATAGGCGCTGTTTGACACGCAGTTGGTATCAGGTTTTATATAAACACTATTAATTGTACAAGGAGGTAAATTTTACTGCCACAAAAACAATAAAATGCACATTCATTCAGCACACCTTCCGACGAATGCTATCTATTATATATATCGTCGTTTGAAACAAAGCATTCGTATCCTAAGTTTCACTTACAGTACTTGAACGAAACCTGGAATGCATATATATAATTCACATAAAACTGTTAGTGGCAGAAAGTGATTTGCTCCGTACATTTCGATTCCTAACTGCACGATGGAAGAAGGAATATATTTAGACATCAGTAAGGCATTTTATTTTCCAGATCATATCTATCATGTAACTGAGACTCAAATACGTTGGTAGAAGAAGTATTTCACTACACTGCAAATTGGATGAAGCTACCCTCATGTTAATAAATGAATTATTTCAGATACTATGTTGTGTGTCTATCAGATAATCGTCGCCATACTTCTGCATTACGTCTTTCACTGTTCCGTAAGGTCAAATGCGGCTCCTCTCTGATCATTATTAATAAAGCCCTTGTGCTACGAATCCCACACACCGTAAAAATATTTCAGATGTAGAGTACAAGAGGTTTATGCACTACTTCAGTTACAGATAAGTTATAATTCTTCTAACTTCGACCTACAACTGCAATTAGTCTCCTTCTTTTTCGCGTATTAGGCTCCTTGATGTATTCCGGTCCCTCGGACTACATCTTAGGGGCATCCATACATTACTTGAGGTGTTTTTCCGGACCCCCCCCCCCCTCTCTGGTGAGACTTCGTGAGATCTGGTCCGACCCCCCCCCTCCCTCTGGTGAGATCTGGTCCGTGAGAGTCCCCCCCACCTAGAAATCACCCTCGCAATTTTTTGAGACCTTTTTTTTAGGTCTCATACTACCAAAGCCGGTTACACCTCCACTTTTCGACGAAACCCCCCCCCCCTTAAATCGGATTTCCCGTCATTTCTAGACTTTTTTTTAGCTCTTCAGTCAAAAAAAAAAAAATCAAAAAACTCACGAGAGATTTCCGTTGCCCCCCCCCCTAACCCTTGGTGAGATTTCGCCGGACCCCCTCCCTCTATTTCACCTCACGTAATTTATGGACGCCCCCTTACATGATCTTCCTGTGTCTCTCCTTACTCTAGGCTTACACTTCACAGTTACCTCTGTAAGGCGTTCATCACTCATTCTTACTGTAGAAGTAGAGTAGCTTCCGGGCAGTGGACTCCATCATTGATGTAGCCGGGATGAAGGTGGATCAGCGGTGCTTAAAATTGAGTGTTGTGGCTAAGGGAAAGGGCACCCTGAAAAAAAAAAACTCAGGTCCTCTAGGTTGAGGGTTGTACCATTGGCTGGAAACACGTCTACCTAAAAGCAACCTACTCAGAATTCCGAGGGGTACCTTGGATGGTATTCTATTGAATTAATTTTAGGTAACGTGGGTATTATTTGCAGATTCTGCTTCATATTTCTTTGAATTATATTACAGCTTAAATATACTACTTGAAGGATTAAACCTTTCCAAATATACCAATCATTTCCATACATACAGTTTTAGGAAACTTCCTTCTGACTTTTAAGTCGATATTTGAGACTATACCGAGCCTGGTGGGTGAGAGGTAACACTCAGCCATGTTAATTTGGAAAAGGCTGGTTCAAATACACATCCGGCTATCAGGAATACGATATTCTATGGTTTTCCGAAATCACTTGAGGTAAATTTTGGAATGTTTCACTCAAAAATAGCCTTTCGTTCCTTGCCACCAATCTCCGGCGGTTATAATAACCTCGACGTCAACGATAAACAAAATCTGAAGGCTGAGAATAAAGCATTTCTTTTTTTCAAGTAGGATCTCTTCCGGTTTTGACATCGATTTTTCTTCGACCATCAGTTGTAATTTTACTGTTATTTAGATTAGTACCGGATGTTATCCTCGACTTCGTACTCGTGAACATAGAATTTTATTGCGAGAATTGTATATATAAAGTTGTAAGTACATAAAAGTTGTCTCTAAAAGTACAAACTGGCTGCCAGAGAAATCCTTGACAACCGATAAATTATAGAGACTATAATACACTATCCGTTTGCCACCGTTCGATTAGTTTTAAAAATTTCATGAAAAAATATGTTATTTATCCCAAAAGAACAATCGTATGTCTTTCATAATGATACATAGTATTACCCTTGTCAAATTTCACCAACATCGGTTAGCTGTTTAGTTGTGAAAACGTAGCAGACAGACAGAGAAACAGAGTTACATTCGCATCCTGAAGACTGGACTCACCTCAATGGACCGGACACCTTCGGCGAGACTCGGTAATGACCGAAGTGTTAGTTAAACTGAGTGCTACCACAGCACTGCTTGGATAAACAGGAAATTTCAAATGAATAACTGCATTTTTATTCACACTTATAAGGAGGTGTGAAAGGAATTATAACTGTCATGCTAGCTAAAAGGTAATTGTCCGCTGTAGAAGTAACTGCAAAAAAAAAAAAAAAAAAAAAATGTTCAGAGATAAAATATTATAATGTTAGGCTGAGTTTAAAAAAATTAAATAGCGTCATGTAAAGAGAAGAGCATTGGATGTTTTAATTTAATTTAATTGCTATGGAGCGCACGGTTCGGTGGCAATCCCTACACACACACACACCATTTCCCCCTTTCCTTTACCCGCCTACAAATTTAAACTTTAAATTCTTTCAGCGTTACTGGTAAATTATTCATCATTTCTCTTGGTAACTTATTCCAAACTCTTACCCCCTTAATTACTAAAGAAACTCTTCCCACTCTCTTGTGCCTAAAATCGAGCGCCAGCTTGTGGTTATGGTTATCTTTTGCCGTCCACACACTGCTCCTAACTCTTACACTAATATGTTCACATGCCTCATCACCAATATACGCCTTGTACACTTCCATGATTCTCTTCACCCTCTTCCTATCTTCCAACGAATCCCATTTTACCTGCTTTATCATATCAGTAACTGATTGTGTTCTTCGGTAATTTCCAGAGACAAATCTAGTACCCCATCTGCACCCCTCCCCCCCAGCTCCTGATATCTAAATTGTGGGTTTCATACTAAGCAATATTATTCAAGCAATGGTCCGATCAAAGTTTTGTAACCCAATTGCCTTTCTTCTCTGGTACATCCCTTCATCGCTCTCTCCGACAGGTATAAGATTTTGAAACCTTTTTCTACTACCTGTCCAACGTGTGCTGTCCAGTTGAACTTTTTATCAAATGTCATGCCAAAGTAGAATGTATGGATGTTTGTGCTGTGTTCTCTGTAGCAAGTTATTAGAACCAGGTTTTTGGCAGAAGATAATAAATAATGAAGTTTTATTAAAAACTCAGATAAAGTTTACACGAAACCTACTTAATAGTGAAATATATCAATTAATAAGAAACAGTTATTTGTTTTTGAAACTATACTTTCTTTCATTAAAAAAAACAATCCTAGCCATATACTCCGATAATCTAACCAGAGGAAGGTAAACATATCACGAAAAATATCGATAAATATGAGCTGAGCGTTACTTGTTTTTCCTTACAAGCTTTTTCAGAACAAAATTCCTACAACCACCATAGGTAATACCTGTGTAATATTCAAACTTCTTTGGGTGATACCCGTCACTGTTAGGTTTGCCAACTTATTTGACCGAGCGGGGCGGTGTAACGGTTAGCGTTCTCGCCTCGCATTCGGGAGGACGGCGGTTCGAATCCCCGTCCGGGCATCCAGATTTGGATTTTCCATGGTTTCCCCAAATCACTCCAGGCAAATGCCGGGATGTTTCCTTCAAAAGGCCATGGCCGAATTCCTTCCCATTCCTTGCCCCCATCCTTGCCCCCCATCCTTGCCCTCCATCCTTTCCAGTCTCTAAAGACCTCGATGTTAAAAAGAGACGTAAAGCAATTACAAAAAAAAAAAAAAAAACTTATTTGAAAGAAAATAAAGTATAATTAATAATTATCTCTGAAAGAGGAGAATAAAGTAAATAATAGGAAAAAAAGTATTTTAAAAGTTAGATATTTGTTGCCTAAATACATATTTCTTCCTTACCTACGGAACTACGGAACTAGCTACCAATTTTTAGTATCTTTTAAAATAGTATAGTTGGTACCACATTATAAATCTAGTCTTATAAATAAATTAATAAGGGCATTCCGTTCCGTAAATTGTATATTTTACCAGAAATAAAGTCTTTCCGCATAATTCATCGTAAGGCTAAAGTATACCGACCAAAAATAAAGTATGATACTATAATAAATTATAGTTGGCAAACTTAATCACTTTTGACGGGCATTTATTTAAACTAGTTAGTAAGATTAGTGTGGATTCGCTTGCTTCGGTTACTACTGTGCATTAATTTATGGCTACAGCTTTGAATAATATGTAGGAAATTCGGTGTGAAGTGAGAATCTTTTTCTTTGTGCGTAGTAATAATGAAATTTGGCGAGATGCGGGTCTGTTCGGCGTGTGTGAGGTGCAGTCCAGGTGTCGCGTGCAGGCAGGTGTAGCGGGCCGTGTGAGACACAGGGGCGGCCGCTGTTCCCACGAGCGACGGACCCGGGCGGCCAGCTGGGCAGGCCCTGCACACGAGCAGCACACGACCGCCGCATTAATTAGATCAGCCGCCACTTCCCTCCTCGGCTTCATTCAATATTAAATCATCCAGCAAGTGATAGGACGGCCAGTTCACTTCCACAGGCGATCTTAGATTAAACTAGGAGTCCAAACAACTGAGCGATACCAGCAAATTTCGCATATACAAAGCAGGCTTTTCCAGGCTAGGAGCCTTTAAAATTTTCAATCATTTTGGTAATCCTACCTCCAATTTGCAGATCAGACCCCTATATATATATATATATACTAGACGACCCGTGCGAAAATTTCGCGAATAAAATGCGATGAATAGTGAGGTTGAATATGATGTTACCAAAGCTGAGTAATTACTCTTCATACTCCTACTTCATTTATCGATTTTGGTTAGAAATCCAGGGAGATAAATGAATCGAAACACAAAAAACATATTTTAGAAATATTGACACGTTGGCCTTTAAGGGTCGAATTACAAAAAATTCCTTTCTTAAAATACAGGGCGTTCGCCGGGAAACGCAACCCACTGTTAGCGCTACAAGGAAGAAACTGCTCCCGGCGAGCGAGCGTTCAGCTTCCGGCATTGTTCGACCGTCGGCCGCGGACTATTTCACAATAATTACGCTTCATAAACTTGTATGTGCTAAGCATTTAAATGTGTCGTAATTCATTAGCTTACCTTATAAAAGATGCTGGAAGTGTTGACCCTCTTGTGTAATGCACATTTCACATCTTCTGAACATATTTCGAGACACACGCTGGATTTCACCTTTGTCAATGGACATTATTACTTGATAGATTTTTTCCTCAAGTTCTTCCAATGTGTGAGGATTTCCTTCGTACACCTTACCCTTAAGTTTACCCCAAAGGTAGAAGTCACAAGGGTTTAAATCCGGTGATCTGGCGGGCCACAACCCACGGCTGATTACACGATCATAAAACACTTCGTCAAGTGCAGCAAGCGAATTTCTAGCGGTGTGAGCTGTCGCCCCATCCTGTTGAAAATAGCCGTACAATTTTTCTTCTTCAGTAAGTTTCTCGAAAAACGGTTTCACAATATTTTCGATATATCTTGCGGAAGTAAGAGTTTCACGGAATAAAATTGGACCTATGATTCTCGAAGCACTAATCGCACACCAAACACCCACTTTTAAGTCATGCAATGGCAGTTGGAGTAGAGTATTTGGTTTTTCTGAACTCCAGTGTCGACTGTTTTGAGCGTTAACATAACCACTCAGATGAAACCAGGCCTCATCAGAGAAAAACGTCAGTTGCGGATCAACAGTGCCATCGTGGACACCCTGCAGGTACCAGTTGCAAAATCTAATCCTAGGCCCCTGGTCTATTTCTGTAATTTTATGCACCACAATTGTTTTGTACGGCTTTAAGAGAACTAGCTTTGTTACTTTCCAAGCTGACGTCTTAGATACGCCTGCCTGCTGCCCTAACTGACTTAATGATTTTTTGGGTGACTGTTCTAGTCGAAAAGCGATATCGGTCAACTTTCTCCTCTGTGAGAATACGGTTGACCGACAGTCTCTTTTTGTTAAAAAATGAACCCGTTTCTCTTACTTTTTTAACCAGACGCAGAATTGTTGATTTAGCTGGCAGTAAAGCGCCAGGATATTCGCGACGAAATTTACTGCGACACTTTTTAAACGACTTCTTCTTCACATATGTATCGTAGAGAAATATTCTTTGTTGCAAACTGTAACGTACCATAATTTTACTCACACTCAAACACGGTACAGATTAGTAAGAGTATGAAGCCCTAAACCAGCCAAACCGCAAAGAAACGTTTATTCACAACACTGATTAATAAGAGACTGAAGTCACGAACTAGCTACAATGCAAAGAAACCGTTTTTAACCATGTAAGGGTCCCATTATACTGTGCCACTGCACTGTTGGGGCAGCGGAGGTGTTAAACAGTGCGGTGATTCACTGTTCCGTGTGGCGGGAACCGCTGGCCTCGCTGACCGAGCAAGTTGCCGACGGCAACAGACTGGGAGGGTTGCGTTTCCCGGCGAACGCCCTGTATAACGTTACCACGGCGGAAACCTTAGTCTTTAACATGATGGAGATAAATAGCTCGTGACACAAAAATGCGTTGTAGAACCATTTATACGTTTTCCCTTTAAGGGTTGAATTCCAAAAACATTCTTTCTTAAAATATGATGTCATAAAGCTGAGACATTACTTCTCATAATTCAACTTCATTTATTGATTTTGGTTAGATACCTAAGGAGATAAATGGCCCGAGTTACAAAAAACACATTTTTAAAAAATTAACATTTTTGCCCTTTAAGGGTCGAATTACAAAAACTTCCTTTCTTAAAATATAATGTTACCACGACGGAGACCTTATTCTTGAATATGATACCTCATTTATCTATATCGGTTAGATATTAAGGGAGATAAATCACTCGTGATACAAAAACGAATTTCAAAATTATTGATACTTTTTCCCTTTAAGGGTCGAATTCCGAAAAATTTCTGTCTTATTATATGACGTCACTAAAGCGGAGATCTTAATCTTTAAAATTATACTTCATTAAACGATTTCAGATAGGTATCCAGGGAGATAAATGACTCGTAACACAGAAAACAGCATTTTAGAAATATTGACATTATCGCCCTTTAAGGGTCTAATTCCAAAAACTTCAATTTCTAAAATATGATGTGACGAAAGTGAAGACCATAAGCTTTAAAATGACACCTCATTCATTGATTTCGGTTAAGTATGAAGGCAGTTACAGGCTCGTGACAAAAAAATACCTTATAGAAATAATATATATGATAAGATAGTTTACCCACCTGCAAATGTTTTTCATTGCGTCATCTTCCGTGTAGGACAGAACACAAGGAGCACAGAAATAATTAAAAATAGCTGTGTCTGAACTCGATTCATTAACCCCTTAACAGAGAGATCATCAGATCAGGTCTATGCTACAAAATGCGGCTTACTTATGGGTCAACGAATCCCTAAGATGTCATAATAGATATTTATATTCATTGTGCCTTTATCGTACTGCAATTTATTAGTGTTGGAGAAGTAACAATTAATAAAAGAATTAAAATACGTGACACATAATTCACACGTAGCAAGGCTGTCAGTCACAACTAGAGAATTCGATACCGGCCCTTATTTCTAATCCCAGGATTTCGAGATTGTGAACAGGCAACCCCGGTATTTGGGATGGCAGTTAAAAATACACACCTAGCGTGGTGAGTGAGTGGTTAACGTTCTGGCCTCGCATTCGGGAGGATTATGCTTCCTTCAAAAAGGGATGGCCGAATTCCTTCCAGTTCCTTATGCCCACTCCTTTCCCGCCTCTAATGACCTTGACACCAACGAGGCGCAAAGCCACAAGGAAAAAACACACAAGAAGTATATAAGAATCATTTTTTTATCTTAATTTTAGTAACATATGTCCCTATACAACAGTCGTTTATTAGTAATCAGACTTGAGTTTAAACAATCACAATTGTTTTTCAAAACAAAAATTATCTATAAATTTTAACAGGGAATTGACTTCTACACAATAACAAGGCACGGAGTAAAAAACGTTTTGCACATTAAAATATAAATCAGTTAAATTCACATTTCTTATAGTCAACAACTCAATATTTTAAATTTAGTTTTTCTACAAATTGCGAAAATACGATTAAAGATATAACAAGGCGTTCAATATTTGATCACTCAGCATGTTTCTTAATTTATTGCACGTGTATGCTGCTACCGAGAAGGCGCGTTTGGGCCCGATTGAAGTTGGAGGGATTGTTAATAAATATTTAAGAGCTCGTTCCAGATTATATCCCAGATTGGAGCTTGAAGCTTCAAAAAGATTCATTTCCTTCTCCACGACTTTTGGAAAAATTCGAATTTGTATTTGATTATGGAAACAATATTTTCATTCTTTTATCTATATCGGTGGGAAGTTATTCTTTGAGATTTAAATCACTTTTCCTTTGAGTTGTGGGTTGACTTGCATCAATTGCATGTCATTGTCTGACAAGTAAGTCTCAATATTTAATCTCTCCATCAGCGAAATTATCTGTATCTTTGGGAGCGTCCATAAACTACGTGGCTCAGTCTAAAAAAGGGGGAGTAGTTGGCTGGAAGGCTACGCTGCGCTATGTGAGGGGGGAGGGGGGTTCCGAACCAGGCCACGTAGCCTTCCATTTATATTATTTACACAGTTAAAATGAGGTACAGGACACACAACAGCCTGTGTGAATATTTATTTCCATCATTTAATTATATTCGTATGTAATTTACTATAGTCTGACAGGAGAAAACAGTACAAAATGTCTTTTGGCATCAAAAGGGAAAAATTCTACGGGGTACCGGGTGGGGGGGGGGGGGATGGGGGCGGGAAAAGGGGAATGAGGCAAAAGCCACGTCAGGCTATGTAGGGGGGAGGGGGGTTCACAGGAGGCCAAAATGGAACTACGTGGTTTATGGACGCTCCCTTTTAAGATTTTGTTGTGGGAATAGAAACAAATTCCTTACTTTATCGTCCACTATTTGTCCATAATCATAAAACGACTTTATACGTTTGTACATAACCATTATTTTAGGTAATTAATGCTAATTAACCAAAAAGAATAAATAATTCTACTTATGAGATCCAAAGAGCAGCTCTTTTGACACCTTTTCACTCACAGCTTCTCTATTTGCCGGCGCACAGGCGGCTAAAATCAGCTGTTAAAACAAGATGATTGACAAAAAGGTCAAAGTGACAGTGACACATAAACTGACTGCATTTAATGCGAAATTTTTTTGTTTTATGATGTATGTTTCAGAAAATTTTTTCCTATTCTTTTGTCAGTCTCAAAAATTCCAGGATTGAGAAATTTAATCCCGAAAATATCGGGACTGGAAATGGGCTTGAATCCCGAAATTCAGGATCCCTGGAACGAATCCTCTAGTTACAGCTCTGTATCTAACTCATCAATCTATTTTACTACTGACTCCTTCGTCTTCTTAATCACCTTTACTAAACATTAGGGTTCGGTTACCGTTGATGAGTTTTATTCTTCTTGGCATGGTCAAATTATTTACGGCCTCATGGCCTTGCTGATCCCAAACATTTTATATATACTGGTCGTACTACGTACTCATATAAGAAGTGCAGTGTTGCCATCTGTCTGTGAAATATGTAACTATGTTCTGTGTTTGATGAGTGCATTTTGGTTTGTGAAACGTGTAATTTATGAGACTGAGATTAGGGACCGTTCCGGCATTCGTTTGATGGCTGCGAAAAAACTCAGTCAGAGTGGCTGGTACGCTGAGGCCTGGTATAAAATCAGGAACAGTTGTACGGATCCAGTGTGCGGCACCTCAGCGCACTAAATCACACTGGCAGGCCCTATTTTACTACATACCGTGTGACATAAATAAAATCTCTCAATTGGTGCTCATATTTCTTGAGAGGTAAATATGTGCTAATATGCTTCAAACTGTTCAGCGACTCCACAATCCGAGGTGGTGACATGATAGTTTTACATCTATATACTAGGTGTTTCAAAAATGACCGGTGTATTTTAAAAATCAATAAAAACTAAACGGGCAGCGATAGAAATACACCGTTTGTTGCAATATGCTTGGGACAACAGTAAATTTTCAGGCAGACAAACTTTCGAAATTAGTTACAATTTTCAACAACAGATTGTGCTGCAGGCGATTTGAAAGATATAGAAGTAAACGCAGTCTGTTCGCCATTCGGTAAGTCGTCTTTCTGCTGTAAGCGTGTGCTGTTCACAGATTGCAAGTTTGCTGTGAAAAAATGGTTTATTCCTTGGAACTTTAGATTTTTCCATACTGCAGTACCATCTGTTGTTCAAAATTGTAACTAATTTCGAAACTTTGTCTGCCTGAAAATTCACAGGCATATTGCAATAAACGGTGTATTTCTATCACTGCCCGTTTAGTTTTTATTGATTTTTCAAATATACCGGTCATTTTTGAAACACCCTCTAACATCTTCATTTCTTACCCATATTAAGTTATGTCGAAATTCCTGTTTATTTCTCGAGGTCCTGGAAGATATAAGGGTGCAATAAATATATCTTAATTAGTGGGACCGAGCGTGGTGGTGTAACGGCTAGCGTTCTGGCCTCGCATTCGGGAGGACGGCGGTTCGAATTCCAGTCCGGGCATCCAGATTTTGGTTTTCCATGGTTTCCCAAATCACTCCAGGCAAATGCCGGGATGCTTCCTTCAAAAGGCCATGGCCGAATTCCTTCCCATTCCTTGCTCCACATCCTTTCCCGTCTCTAAAGACCTCGCTGTTGAGAGACATTAAGCAGTTAACAAAAAATAATAATTAGTGGAAGAGTAATAGATTATCTGCGGTTTCTGTATGTCACAGATTTATTTCTAAGAACGAAGATGAAACATTAATATTTAAGGCGGCAAGTCTGACTTACATCAGTAAGACTAAACCTATGATAGTTGACTAGGTAGTGCTTGGATAGTTCATAGGAGGTGATAAATATTTTGTCTGTGCACTTTTCTCTCTGGCGTTACCACGTCGAGGTCATTAGAAGCAGGATCTTTCTGCCTATTTAGAATCAGTAAAGAATTACATAAAATTTAGAGGAAAGAATCATGCAGAATAGAACAACACCGAATGACGCAAGAGAACCATTTGAATTTAACACTTGTTCTCTTCCGCTTGCTCGAAAATTGAGAGAACTAATACGTTCGTCAAAACGTTCGGAAACGCCGGCCATGGTAGCATAGGGACTAGAGTGCTAGCTCCACGTGCCGAAGGTCACCGGTTCGACTCTGGCCGAGAGCATGGGTGTTTAAGTGTTGTCGCTGTGTGAATGTCGTATCCGTCCATGTGTCCATACTTAGTTGCAACGTTATACTGGAAGGGTATTTAAAATCACACTGAGCTGGCTATATGGCCTATGTAACAGAAAGCCAAAAAAATAAAAATGTGAATGGTAAATATAATTCATTCAAGCTTCGTTAATCTTTTTGACTATTCTTTTCGCTTCATTTAAAAGCTTTAAAAAAATGCACCACTAAAAGTGAATCCGTATTATTCTTGAAGATGATCCACATAAAGGACGGTATTATGTGTTTTACATACCGCGATCATTAAATACAATAATGTGACATATTTTATATAAAAATAAAATAAAGGAACGTTTTGTGTGATATTACACCAAGTAAAAACATTTTATAAGATAGTTGGCAGGCCGTATAGAAGCGATTACAATAATCAAGTGGCCTTCCTTTCCCCGCAGTATTGACATTAGGTTTGGCTTTTTACTTTATTTTTTCTTATGGTTTTACGTCGTTAGAGTTGGGAGAGGACTGGGGGCAAGGAATGGAAATGAATTTGGTTATGGGCTTTTGAAGGAACAAATTAAGCATTCGGGTGGATTGATTTATGAAAACGAGTCTGAATGGACGAAACGGCTATTTGAACCTGCCTTCTCGCAAATGCGAGGCCAGATCATTACCCACAGGATCCGGTGTTGCGGTTAGAGCACAGTTCAAACCAAACATCAGATATATATTCCAGTGGTTATGGTTTGGAAAGTTTTCAGTCTCAACTATGGGTTATTATATTGCAGATTGCTATCGTCTGTTCAGATAACAGAGGCGGCTCAAGGTCAACCTGCTCTATCCCCACTCTGCTGCCCTTTCCACTAGATGCGAAGGGGAAATTTACCACTTCGCCATCTGGGCACAGAGGTCACCTTGGAAAAGTAGGAAGGGGAGGCATGGGGCATAGTGGGTTGAGGAGTGGGACAAGAAGAACATGAACTTGAACTACCAGTTCAGAGTGAACAAGGTACAAATAAGATCTTGCAGTGACCTAACAAATTTATTTTCATCAAGATTTCGTGATATTTCAAAGCAATTAAGTTTTTATTAGTAGAGAAATTTTCTGAAAATCCTTACAGGAGATCTTCCCACGCTCGGAATTAGTATTGTCTTACAGGGAACAACAGTCAGTGAGTGTGTGAAGTAACGTTAGGGAGATATTCTAATTTTCGATAGTTCTCTGATATGCACCTCCCCCGTTACCCGACAAGATGAATATACCAGCCCTTTAGAAGCAAACAGGCGTTAAGTTTTCTATATTATTTTTACTTATGGCTTTACGCCTCCTCGACATCAACGTCGAGGTTATTAGAGGCGTAATGGGATTGGAAACAAGGAACTGGAAGTAATTCTACCATGGCCTTTTGAAGAAACCATCCTGTCATTCGCCTGGAGTGATTTGGGAAAACCATGGAAAACCATGGGAAACCCCAAATCTGGGTGCCCGGACTGGGATTCGAACCCGCGTCCTCCCGAAGGCTTTAAGAAATTTTGTACAGACGTTTAAGTGTTTTTTGGTTTAAAGAGAGATTAGTAATACAGTTGCATGCTGGAAGAGATTGAAATATCCTAACACAAATTTGGCAGCTGCTCAAAAATGAGAAATGTGGAATATGGCCCTACAAAATATAGACTGGGACAAGAGTAGAAACAAGTATTGAAATAAAATATTTGAATATAGAATTTTTTATGTCCAAGGTACATCTCTCACACAGTGAAACAGCCTTTGCAGGTCTTTTTGGTATTACTGCCGTAGGCTGAATGACATAAACCTATAAAAAATTCGCAAGATGTACCCTCTTAGAAGAATTTGATTTTTGGGAATAAAAATTATTGGAAGCGGATTTATGTAGCAAGCAGAAGGGGTATTCGGCACACACACTTGCATTAGGTTTAAAAAAATCCATACAGCTAATTCTCTGCTCCGTTCAGATGTCACCATGTTCTATCAATGCACACACAACATGACGTCATATTTCTCATCATGCTTAGCATGGACAGTTTGGATGTTAAGGACTGGTCTTATGAGGTGCATACATAATTCTTAAATGGGTTTTTCTAGGATAAAATCAGGTTTATCATACAATTATCGGATTTTGTATCATAATTTGGTACCGACCTCCTTTAACATTGGCAAATTGTTAAAATCTCAAAACTTATTGCTAGTATAACTAAGAAAGTAGATAGTTTTAGTATGCAGCAAATAGAATTGCTGCTTACATGAATGGCAGAATTCGTATCTTAAGTTATTTTTGGCGCTACTGACTGTGACGTCGACGCAACCTAAAGCCACAATACTAACATTTTACTTTCATACACTCTTTTTAGAAAATTCTAAAGAAATGATATAACAGATTATTAACACAAGCTGAAGACCAAGCAGACCACACCACCTTCGAAAGTTCTTTGTGCGTATGCGTGTGAAGTGTGCATAGGCTAATGTTACTGGTGGGTTATGGAAGATCTGGATGATGCCCCTAGTTCAACCAGTTAGTCAAGACTACTGGCATGAGAAATAAGAAATGCTAGTGTCCGTTGTCCTAGGTCCTGACCGGTAGTTATACCCCATCTTCCCCTGTTGGCAACCTTGCTAACCTAACTACTGGCGGTTACAACCTATTACTAGTCTAGAAACCTATTTTAAGAAAAGACGTTATACCTCGGATGCTAGGCCCGAACGATTACGCAAAAACTTGTAACCTATGAAAACTTTTTTTTTTTTTTTTTTGCTTATGGCTTAACGCCTTGTCGACGTCGAGGTCATTAGAGGCGGGAAAGGATGGTGGGCAAGGAACGGGAAGGAATTCGGCCATTGAATTTTACAGGAAGCATACCCTCATTCACATGGAGTGATTTGGGGAAACCCAAATCTGGATGCTCGTACGGGGATTCGAACCGGCGTCCTACTGAATGCCAGGCTAGAACGCTACCGCTCACGCACCAAGCTCGGCACATTCCTTCGCAGTATATTTCCCAGATACTTCTGTCATCTTGTCAGTAACTTCATCTAGGACCATATCTACTTTTGTTATGATTACCATTATTTCACTCTGCTTGACTTATTAAGTTTTGTATTAGTGAGGAAACACATATCGATTTTACATAGGAAACTATTCAAGTTTTCGCATGGAAAGTCTTTTCGGTTTGATGCCATTTCTTTTAACTGCATCTCTCGTTCCATAGAGTCCATATTATACATATGAAATAACTCACTGAATGATCAACTCTATCTGAATTTCTTCTTATATATCGTTCTGTCGTTTCGTATTGAAAACATGGATTAATTGTTTCGTTAACTCCTCAGTCATTTCCTTCAGCATTTCACTTATTCCCTCCGCATTTAACACTAACAAAATGCGCAACACTTCACTTAAACTAGCACATCTACCAATTCTTTTAAGGATGAATCTCACACTAAAGAACAGTTACTTAGGAATTTTGACATACGATTTGTTCATTGTTTATAACCTTAGAAAATATGGTTCAAATTTGAATGAATATTAAAACAAACATTGTGAGGCTGATGCCGCTGCGCTTTTGAAAATTTTTATTTTGAAACCGAAACTAAAAACAACTATCGCACACAATCAGCCAATGTCTTCCCTTTATATGTCGTGTCAAATAGTTTGGAATTATACAAGAAATCCAACCTTTAAGTATGCACACTACTAAATTTTTACAAAGAGAAATTAAATGCGTATATCAGTATGTACCGCAAGAATTTTTTTTGGTCATATACACTTTTTTTGTGCATTTTTCCTGTGTATTTTTTCATGTTTTAGATGTTTTAATTTCACTCGATTTGACGAATGAGACTATATTTATTGCATTTGTAAAGTAAATACGAACTTTGTCGAAACAAATGAAAATTATCAAAAAGCACATGTTGCTAGATTATACAATATTTCATACCGTTTAATACGTATTTTGTGTTTATAGCTTTTACATCGGAGAACAAATTGGATAAAATTATCTGACAACGGTTTTTACATTAAGAGGATGCGTGAGACATCAGCAAAATAATGTTTTTTTATTTAGAACAAATAAAAACTGTTTTACTAAATAGATACTTACAGATACTATGTTGATGATGATTATTATTACTAATATTAATTAATATTACTGTTTATTACTTCTATTATTATTATTCTGCTTGCTTTGTATTTTGAAATATTGTATAATATAATTTTGCAATCAAAGTTTTACTGTAACTGAAATAGGAAATATATGTTTCACATTTAATATGATCCATCGTTTAGCATGAGCCTCAGTGACAACTGACACTATTGCAGCTGCTTGCATCAAAGTATCGTTAATAGCGCATGCGCAGAACGTTGCCGCGCATGAGCAGAATTTACGGCTCATGAGCACTTAACGCGTAACGCTAACAAATATCTCCCTACCGTGCCCAAAGAAGTTTCATTTCAAAAATGTAAAAATAATAGTTCGTTAGATAAGATGTTCCTTATTGTTTTTCAACTTACCAATACTAAAATATAACCAATCTCTTTATTTCACTGTCGGGTTGTTTTCTTTTCAAAACTCGTTTGCATTACGGAATTGAAGATCGACACATACAACACAATATACAATACCCAATACCTCGAAAAATTACACTGGTCTAAAAAAAAAAATTCTGTTACAAGAACAAGAACAGAATTACCGTATCGGCCTCAGTTTTCATTTGATAATGGTTTTTATTTACGTTCACGTTAACCTATATATCATATGGATGTGCCAAGAAGACACGCTCACAACATTTCCAAATGTAAACATTGAAATATATACACAAATGAATCAGAGAAGTGAGCAACATAAGACTAAAGGAAAGTAAGAAACATATCTAAAAATGTTTCTTTTGAGATTTTCTGCGATATTTTGCCTCAGGAACGTCTCTTCGTAAAGTCCAGCAGTAGTCGGACAACATTGCCGCACTCCAAATGCGTTGCTAACGCTTTTCCATTTGAGAAATGTCGTGGTGAAATCGTTCGCCATGTTCGCCACTAACGGCACCAAGGTTATCCGGGAAGAAGTCCAAATGATCGCTCAAGAAATGCAGTTTGAGTGACATGTTGCATCCCATACGATGGTATGATCTCAATAATTCATGTACAATATCGCGATAGTTCTCTGCCTTATTATTGCCTAAAAAATTCTTGCAGACACTTGTGAAAGACAGCCAACCCGTTTTTTCAACATCACTCAAGACATCAAGGAAATTATCATCATCCATTAGTTCTCTAATTTGTGGACCTATTACTATTCTTCCTTTATCTTTGGGAAATTCTCTCGTAAGTACATGAACCCTTGTGACGTTTTATCTATGGCTTTCACAAAGATTTTCACTAGACCCAATTTAATGTGCAGCGGAGTTAGATACACATTCTTGGGGTCAACAAGAGGATTGTTTACCTGATTCTTCTGTCCAGCAGGTTACGTTTTACCTACATAGTGATTTTTTCTGTCCCTGCTATCCCACTCGCATAGAAAGCAGCAATGTTTTGTGTATCCCAGCTGCATGCCGAGCAGAATTGCAGTCACTTTGAGGTCGCCACATATAGGCCATTTATATTTCTCATAGTATATGGGTGAGAAGCAGTTTAAAATTCTCATATGTCTTCTTCATATTAACTGCATGAGCTATAGGAACTGAAGGAAATTTGTTTCCATTGTGATGAAGCACTGCCTTCAGACTAACTTAGTTAGAAACTATGAACAAGTGCCACTCATTTACATTTAAATCATGGCATGTGTAACAATTGAATTTAAATACAGGATTATGACTATAATGATTTTAATGTAAACTGGACTGATATTGTTACATTATTGAATGTAATAAATTTAATTGAACGTAAAGTGCGTATATAAATAAATAAGTATGGGAGTTAATTTACATATTTCGATTGTTTTTCAACAGTTACATCAGCAGAATAATTAAATTAAGCCACAGAAGAATAACTAATATGGAGTGTTTTCAAGGTCTTATGCCGATATCGAAAGACAGAGGGTAGCGTGTAACAAGAAAACTGAGTCCGATAGGCAAAAATTGATTTCATTTTCGAATTCAGCACCCACGACTTAGCTAAGAGCACCATTCATTTTCTTTGTAACAAAAATGCGGTTGTCCAGTGTTATCAGGCATATAATGTTCTTAAAGTTGGTGTCCTTGGAATTAGTATATATATAGCAAATGGCTGTAAGCTCTCATCTTTGGACCAGACCACAAGAATAGAAAGATGGACTAAATTGCGCTACTACAGGTATCGATGCAGGACGTGAGCATTTTTACTGAAAACCATTCTGCTTCAAAGTCCATTATAAAATATTCGTACGATAAATAACTACCAGGCTTATTATTACGGATAAGAAATACGAACATTGATATAAGTTAAAATCTTTGAAACTGGTTGTATTGTTGACCCTGAAAGTTTCTTTCTTTTTCACGAGATCAATTCCGAATTTTACTTCTCTCAATAACCGAACAACAGGAGGTAATTGTCTGAAAATTTTATTTGAGCATTAACGGACAGCACACTTTCCTCACAGCGTACCGTTGTTCTTGTTGACCATCGTAGCACTTCCCTGACTTCCGCCGTCCCTATTCACCACTAGCTCGATCTCAATCTCGAGTGCTCTTTGCATTATTCCAGATTCACATCTCAATTTAAACGGCTTTGACTTCACGTATGTACGACCAGCTTGCGTGAATATGGTTTCTAGAACGTTGAGCGAAGGAGGAAATTTATGAGGATTTGTGCGCCTATATCGACAGGTAGGGTATTTTATTTGTCTCCTCCTTTCTTAAACCGAGATGGTGGTGTAACGATTAGCGTTCTGTCCTCGCATTCTGGAGGACGGTGGTTCGAATCACCGTCCGGGCATCCAGATTTGGGTTTTCCATGGTTTCCAAAATCACTCCAGGCA
This sequence comes from Vandiemenella viatica, assembly GCA_031002005.1. NCBI lineage: Eukaryota > Metazoa > Arthropoda > Insecta > Orthoptera > Morabidae > Vandiemenella > Vandiemenella viatica. The sequence goes on from JARYHS010013631.1 coordinate 92,184,716, forward strand.
AATGCCGGGATGCTTCCTTCAAAAGGCCATGGCCGAACTCCTTCCCATTCCTTGTCCCCCATCCTTTCCCTTCTTTAAGGACGTCGCTGTTAAGAGACGTTAAGCATTTAAAAAACAAAACAAAAAATCCTTTCTTAAAATTTTGAAATACGACGGGATTTTTTGTTTTGTTTTTATAACAAATTATTTTTGAAAATTTTACTGTAATAAGTCATTTAGCTTAATAATACTGACTTCTACTAACATTAACACTTATTCGTTACATACATAGTTCAGCATTACATAATAGAAATACTTTCATAGACTTGACACTAAATCGACATATGTACTTCAATCAAAGTTCATCCATTTTGCGAAAAATAGCTACTGACATGATATAGTCACGGGTGGGAAGATTCCTACACGTCTTCTTGTGGTTTGACACGAGGACATGACAACAAAGCCCTTTGGATGTTTTTATTTATGTTTTTAAACATAATTAGAGGCGAGCAACCAATAAGCATTTCCAGACATGTTTTCAGCGGTAACTTCAATTTCAGGGGATAATCGGCTATGGTCGGACCAATCATACGGAAGGACGCAGCTTCAAAAATCCGTCCGACCATCTGGATTTAGGGTTTTGAATCGTTTCCTGAAACCACTCAAGGCGAATGCCGGAATGGTTCGTTCAAAGGCCATTGCGAATTCCTTATCATTCCTTGCCCCAAACCCTCTCCGACAACTAAAAATCATCGACATCAACGAGGCGTAAAGTTCAAATTAAAAAAAAAAATCAATCTTAGTGCCAGAAATGTTGAGAGCAGAGCAAAATAATGTCCATATGCACATAACACCCTAATTTCGAAATTAACATGTAGCTTTGGTTTGTCTGTTTATAGAGGAAGAATGGTACTACGCATATGATATCTTACTTCATAAATAGTTTTTCTATCTTTTCCATAATAATAATAAATGCATGCCCTTCTGCAGCAGCTGGAATCAAATATACAAGTTGTGTACCTTCGCTCATTGCTGATTTCGTTCATATGTACATCGGTTAATATTGTCTCTTGTTGATCATATGAATTGTCGTAAATAGAAAACTTTTAATTTAAAAGCGTGAAGGCAATCCTTTGATTATCTACCGATCTTCGCGCGTTATTCTGCTCAAGAGAAGTTAATAAGAAATTATCATTATAAAGGGTTACTTTAGTCACTGTGACATTGTGTCCGAAACACTGACGTAACGCGCTCGACCTACGGGGTGTTTCAAAAATGACCGGTATATTTGAAAAATCAATACAAACTAAACGGTCAGCGATAGAAATACACCGTTTGTTGCATTATGCTTGGGACAACAGTAAATTTTCAGGAGACAAACTTTCGAAATTAGTTACAATTTTCAACAACAGATAGCGCTGCAGGCGATTTGAAAGATATAGAAGTAAACGCAGTAGGTGAGTTCGCCATTCTGTAAGTCGTCTTTCTGCTGTAAGCGTGTGCTGTTCACAGATTGCAAGTTTGCTGTGAAAAAATGGTGGAAAATATCGTACTTTAGATTTTTCCAAACTTCAGCGCCATCTGTTGTTGAAAATTTTAACTAATTTCGAAAGTTTGTCTGACTGAAAATTTACTGTTGTCCCAAGCATATTGCAACAAACGGTGTATTTCTATCGCTGCCCGTTTAGTTTTTATTGATTTTTCAAATACACCGGTCATTTTTGAAACGCCCCGTATATCTACCACATTACATCATTTTTAAGGTTATGAGCGTTATTTCATAACTATTTGTAAGGGCCCACTTGCTTAATTATTTATTATAAAAATAATTATACTTTTCAATTTCCATTATTGGATTAGTATTGTAGTTTTTTATTTACCTCTATACCCAATACCGGTTTAGCGACAATGCTGAAAATATATAGGCTTTTAACTAAAGTAAAATTACTTCTTTAAGGTCAACACACAAGATTTATTAACTTTCACAAAAAGAAAAAAAATATCATTTACTTATCTCACTGTTCCTTTTACAATATATGATTCTATTCTAAACGTAAACATTGCAATTCATTTATTTTGTTCCCTCTTCCTTGCACTCAGGGTTATTTTCTTAAATATGTATCCATGCTGCCAGGATTGGATCGTCTTTTTAATTTCAGCTTCTCAAACCATCTTCTTTTCATCAACGTTTTTAGTAACCAGATATCCTCCTTCATTTCCTTCGGTCTGGTTTGACTTTCTCTGACTCTGAAAAACTATAATGTCAAAGTTTCTATATATGACCTTAATAATTTAATGACAAAAATATGCTATAATAATAAAAGGCAAGATTAGTATGGTCGTGAACCTCACAAATTGCATTTAGTTAAGCAACTGTAAGAAAATGAACTGGCGGAACACTGTGTTCATCCTGTTATTTTTAACAAGGTTAAAAGGTATTTACATTCGATGTAGATGTTTCCGCTATACTCTACGTCACTGTTATAGTAAACTCGAAGAAATCTCTGAATTGAATCCGTCATTTTTGCCGGTCTTAGAAGTTAGTGCAATGTAATAAAAGGACAGTCTGTTCACGATGCATATCACGCTGATCGGTAATGTTTGGCTAGACGATGATAAACGAAGATATTTTCACTCTATTTTCTGTACAATGATGTCGCTGTTATCAAATATCAATAAGTATCACGAAATATACCGAAAAGTGTGTAGTAAAAGTATTGCTTTTATGGGTGATAATAACGTGTAAAAAATAAAATAAGAAAGTTATTAATTGTTATTCACTTTCCAGATACTTTCCTTAAAAACATTTCCAGAAGAATAAAAATGTTTCTGTTTTCAAATTAATATTTTCCAATTTTCCTTCAACATCGACTGGTCCCCCCTCTACCATTCTTACCATCCTCCACAATATTCCTAATGACTTCAGTGGTTTAGACTGTTCCGTAGCAACAAAATGGCTCCTTCCTCCAACAGTGATGGTCATGACTGTATCCGTAATTCTTGACGGCCTTAATAATACCAATTAAACAGCAACTTATTGCTCGAGCTTAAGAATCTTTGCTGAAATTTTTAGCACTAAAAAAACAAACTTCGCTTTACAAATACTCGTACAACGTTCTTAATATATTAATATTCTTGCATAAATTTATTGGTAAATAGTACTTAATTTTTGGCAGCAACAAAATACACAGAAAACATCTGTATAGACCGGTTTTTTTGTTTGTTTATTACTTTGCTAGGAATTGTTTAAAAAATTCGAAGATGTATGGTACTAGGTGCAAATACAAGTTGTACGATTCAAGGTATCAATGCCAGGTACAAGATACAAGACACAAAATCTAAGTGTGGTGCAAGATACAAAGATTTAAGATGCAAGATATAGACTTCTTGGATGTGAGATACGAGATACATGCTTCTTATAGTCTGTGAAGATGATCATTCACAATTTACGCTTCTTGTGGTCTTGCAGCGTGGTCGTTCGGTGAGTTGTGTTTCCTTCGGCAGTTGCAATGAGAGAAGTCTTCTCCTGCGGTCTTCTTCCCGATTGGCGCCCCTGTGTGTGTTGTCACGTGATGCTTGGGAGTCCGCCCATTACGAGTGACTGCAGTGCGTTGCCTTATGAGCTGACGTAACGGGGAGAAGTGGTCGCCTTAGTGAATTCTCTTTCCATGAAGGAAATGTAGTTGCTGTATTCTTTATCAACTGACAGAGGCGGCTCAAGGTCAATCTGCTCTATCCCCACTCAGCTGCCCTCACTACATCATGCAGAGGGGAAATTTTTCACACGCCTTCCTGGATACAGCGGTCACCTCGGAAGAGTGGGGTGGTAAAGTAAGGAAAGAGGCCAGGGGAACATGAAGGCCATGGCTGACTTCACTGGCCTCGACGTCGACTATGTTCACGGTGAACAGGGTTTAGTTGTTCCTTCTTTGTGACTGAGCACTCGGAGGGGGAGAGTGAACTGATCACTAACATTAAAGCTGTCAACTGCCTAACGAGATCTTCCGGCTCATATTTCACGACACATTCGATCAACTAAGACTTTGGGAAGGATATGAAGAACTGCTGTTCAAGATCCTTAGCTTATTGTTTCGCTAGCACATTTGTGTTTTTTTTTAATCATGTCATTAAATATCAGTGTCACGAAATAAACACTGAAGACAAGGACGAGTTATGAAACAATGATCTGCAATGTCTTGCAACGGTGCAGTGATGATTCTTTTAACATGATTATTATTATTTGATTTTGTCATGATTATGTTGTTATTATTTTTACTTCAAACAAATCAAGGATCAATGCTTGGTCGATTGATGTATATGAACTAGGTTAATACTGGAGCAAAATAGCTAAGTTGTTCACCTTAATGTTGTAAGTTATTTTCAAGCCGTTGAAGGCTTCAGTGGCCGATGATGGCTTGTAAAAGCCAGACTTGGAACATAATCTGAAATATTACACCATAAGAAATTAATGAAATGACTGCTTAGGGTTTTTGTTAGCTAAAATAACGTTCAAAAATTATTGTTATTACCTAACATTGTATTAAAATATTTTTTAGTAATCTTAATGACCATTAAAGGATATTTTATAAAATTAAATTGGTTTACTAAAATTATTTGTTTCTAAGATATTAGAACATGACTAAGAAAGTAGACCCAACATTTTTACCCCTGTGTTAAATGTAACTAGAGCTCTGTGCTCATTCTCAAAGGTACGTCCAGGAATCTGAATGATTCATGTATGCCATTGTATAATTCCAAATAAAATTAGTAACCGATTCATCACAGAAAATTGTGAATTCATTGATTTAGCGATAGTACTACACGTTTTTTTTCTATTTTTGAGATTTTTCTATCTTAAAGTTTGATATTTTTCTCTCAGTAATGCAAAGTGCGACAATAATAAAAATAATAATAGAGGCATAATTAAATGAGTAGGGAAATTGCTAATAGAGCATTCGCTGCATCACAATTCAATGTGTTCAAAAACCGGTTCCCTATGCCTGAAGATGAAATGGGAAATAAATATGTAGAGAAACTGCCATTGACGCATATGCCCCATGGCTATTAAATTAAAAAATTAAATTTCGTTAATAGATTATCAACACTCAAATCATAGTAAACTATAATATTTATTTAGGTCTATAAACAGACGTTATTCATTCGTATTTCACGCCGATGACAGTTCGTATTAAATGCTAGATCAAAAGTTCATTAATATTTCACGTTATCTTCATGAGATGTTACACTCAAGAATCGATTTTATTAGTTTATTGCACAGTTTTTCCTGTATCGAAGTTTCTAAGCTATCGATACCGGTTAGTGGTCAAATTCGACATTATTTCATGTCACCAATTTATTCGGATACTCAGTTTAAAATTTTCCAGTATCTGTCTTAAAAATACAAGTACTGGAGAAAAGCTTATCGAAAGATACGTTATTTGCTACCTTGATAATCCGCTTCTTTGTTGCCTTTCGTCATATTGCACAACATTACATGTATATTCACTTGATTAACACAGTTTTGTGTGTTGATAACCTGTCTATGGTAAGTTAGTGCTTTGGAAGCTTAAATAAACTCAATTCAATTTTTAGCTACATCATTTGCGATTAGTGCAAAATGTATCGATGTAATATTAATTTCATGTGTTATAAGTACTTTGATTTTGTGTTTATTATAACTCATTTATTCATATATAATTACAAGCAAAGCGTGATTTTTTCTCCCCCTTCGTTAATTTAAATTAGTAGTAGCATTAAACTCTTTTCATTTAATGATATTACCTACGTAATGCCAGTAATTACTGAAGATGGTGTTACCAATCCGCCTACTACGATTATTTCAGATCTTAATTAAAACCATAGCAAATATAAATTTTATTATAAAATACTATATTTCCCAAACTGGCTAGCCCTAATAACCTGTAGACTGTGCCATTATCTCTGTTAAATAACTAAGATTGTGTTGAATGGTTGAAAAAAGTAAGGAAAAAGAATCAGAAGAAAAATGCCAGTTTATAGCAATTTCTATGCTTCAGATGTTAGCCACATTGTTGTTTCTGCTCTTCTTAGAAATTTGTATGCTTGTGGCCTTCTTCTTTTTTCAAGAAAATTTCCGCAGACAGCGAAATTCGGTCGTAGTTGTGTGGGATACATGCAAGATAGTAAAACATCTTTATCCATAATAGCCATACAGAAAAAAGTCATTTGAAAATTTCTATCATGCGGTCAAACCGTTTTGCTACCTAAATACAACCTCCCAGTATTTGTTGAAGAGTAGACGCAAGTAGTTTCCTGCTTATAAGAGTAACGATTTAAACGACATAAACAGACGATAGTATCTAAATAACTGAACTGAAGGGTTACATCAAAACAGGTTTGCAACCCTATAATACCAATTTGAATATATTTTCTAAGTGAATTACGTTAAATAATTAATTTCTAAAGCCTGTAAGTGAACTTGAAACTTATCATATACCCTTACGCCAATAATTATAAAATTATTTATTGATTTATTTTGAGGGAAGTAAGGTGAATATGCAAGTATATATCATTTTTTTTTTAATAGGATGCAAAACTAATTGTACTGTTCGATGAAATTTATTACTTTAATTAAAATTAATTTGTATTGCAATTGCACTCATTATTCTAATTTAATTCCTTCGTAAATTTAATCTCCTTCTGTTTCCCAATATTCTTAAGTAGAAATTTATAATGATCTGGGTAATACTATATTAATTAACTGTTTAGATAGTAGGTGTAAGTTCTCTGAGAGTTTTCTATTATCATTATTTACGGTTTATGACAGGCTGAAATTACCTTCAGATCAAGGTTTTCTAGGAAGTCAGACACCAAGCAATCAAATTCAATACAAAATAGTGGTGACTATAAAACTAAGAAATAAAATATGAAGTAGTTATTATCACAGTGCGTCTCTTGAATGAATAAAAATATCGCAGTCAAACTTTTGGTGTCAGTCCGCCGGTAAAATCGATTTTTTTATTTGAAGAAGCTCCTTTTATATCTACCGATATTGTCAATAAGTTTGCCCATGAGAATCGCCGAAATATCTTAGTAGTTGTAAATGCTGTCATCGTGGTGCAAAGTTTGGCCAGAAGTTTACCTTCTGTTACTAGCAAGAGAAGGTCGTTACAAAAATAACGCCAATCGGGAACATAGTGTAGTAATTTATCGTAAAAAATGTTAAGATAAAGCATATTAAACAGAAGAATTATCATACAGCAAAAACTTTGTTGCGATTTTTAAGGAGCCTGGCGTTTTCCACTCTTACGGTGCGTCTATTTATGATCGAAACGTGAAAACAATATCAAAAGTACTGACTGTCATATTCACAATTATACTCAACTGTGCAGTTGTAGACTCTCAAACCGATTTAATTTTCGTGTTAATGCATTTTTTATCGTTTCGTCCTATCTACTTCAAATTTATCAGAAATGGATATTGAACTACTGTTAAACAGAAGTAGACAGCCTCGATCTTCAATTTAGCTGAGCAAATGTGGAATGAAGTAACATTTTGCCGAAGAGTTAATTGAAGTTTTCTACTAATTTTTTCAGTTAAACACTATCCAAACTGTACAGAAGATTTCCTTGCTGCTTCTTTTCTGCAAGCTGATGTTCGTTGTAGAGAGACTGAAACGGCTTGTAAACACACGTAAGGAATCTAATTTTCCGATTCTTATGCACCATATTATATATATTTATTACAGACTGCTGAAAATGTTACTTACCTGGAATCAGGTTGAAACGTACTGAATACCTAACTAATTTAGAAGTTGAACAAATGCTTTTCAACCCAACTTTCTAATTACTTTAGAGAATTATAATCGCAATGTATCTGTTTATAATTTTCAGGGAGCTATTACTCTCTACGCATAGTTCGGTGGTCAAGGGTAGTTGAAGTTTTAAATTATTCCTTCATTAAGTGATCACTACAAATTTGACCTATAAAATCGCAGTCTTAATATTAATGGAGCATTGACTGAATGAAACAATCGTCATATACACGAGCTACATTACAACAAACAGCATTGAAATAAATGCAAAAACAGAATCTTTAGAAACTCGAATATTTCATTTTAAGCCAGCTGTTTATATAATAGAGCATAAGGTTTCTTTGATTATAAACCTCGGAGAAAGAAACAATGTACGGGAACGATCGCTGCTACAACAAGAATCTAATTTTTACCACTACTTTATTAAACACTTTTAAATATGAATGTTTAACAAAGTTTTCTGAAACTAGAAAAAAAAAAATTCAGAAACACCTCTTTAGTTCTTGTGCTAAACCTGATAATTAAAGAGATGCTTTCTGTAACTGGGAAAAGTAGATAGTGGAATCACATTTAAAACAAGAATTAAAAGATAACTCGTTAGCGTGAATTATTCACAGAATCTGCACCTGCATATTAATATAAATATATATTTACTCAGCACAAATAAGAATTAGGATATTATTTGTTATGTGGACTAAAAATACTTCATTAAAATAATATTAGCACTCAAGGGTTCAGAAGTTATAAGAATAAATTTAAAATTATTGTAATTACAAGCTATGTACCTTGGTATACAACTACATTCAAAATAATAGGATTACAAAAATTAATACTTTGTTTTATTCAAATATTTACAAAACACGTGATCATTTTCAGCATATAAAACATTTATCGGTTCATCACAAAAAATATAAATATAAAACCACTTAGTAAATAATATTTTTTTTTTGTTATATTCTGTTCAAGTCACGAGGTAAGGTCCATTCTAATGTGAGAATAAATGTCACAAATTCTAAATATTTTATTTTTCGAATCTTATATATAGTTATAAACAATTTACGATTCTATACTAGATTTCATCTTTTTCAGTTCAATAAGAGATCAATAGGACATTGTAAAAACAATATGAATATATGATAACTGCTTACAACGAAAGGTGTCGCTTCGCAAACAGGACAGAGTAGAAGAAGAAATGTATAAAAAATACTCTCGTGTGATTAAGATCACACTATATTTACATCAAATATATTTTTGTTATAATGCGAGGTACTAGTTGGAGTTGAGACGTTGAGTTGGTGCTAGTCGTTAGCTGGCGATCATCTTCGCCTCTATGGCTTCGTTGAGTCTGTTGTCCATGTCCTCTAGGTCCACGATATCGTCCAGCCACTTGTTGCAGCCCTCCTCTGTGAACACGGGGTTGTCGCTAGCCACTAGATCATTGCGCGGTCCCTTGGAGTTGCGGCAGCCTAGCTTCTTCAAGATCTGAAAATCGGAAATATGAAAAATAATTATAAGAACAGTAATGTGACACGATCAGGTACATACTCTTACAAGGTTACAAACTTCTCAAGATTGTAGAAAAACGCAGGAAAACGTCTCATTCAATGAGTTTACTGAGATTTAATTAATTTAAATTTAACAACCGATAAAAGAAAAATGTGTGGAAGTAAAAAGCCCTGTGTCGAGACGTGCTGGTTCAGTCGTTCAGCTGACTGAATGAAACAAATACGTTAACGACTGGAAAACTCATGAAATGTTTTAAAAATGAGAATGTAAATCCATAAAATAATCGGAAATAACTTGATCTCCATTTTTGTTAGGAAACGCTGTCAGAAAGGAATGATATTTCTAAGGATGACAAAGTGTTAAGAATAACTCTCAAAGTTATGAAAAAATTCAACAGAATGCGATTTTACTCAAGAATTACATACGTAAGACAAGAAAAAATACCAGTACTTTTAAAATAAAAAAAGATACTATAAAGAACGGTACATATTCTTTTATTTGATATTAATTTTCGATATATTATTAAATATATAATTTAAATTTTGACAAACTTCGTAATTTTACCAGAAAAATTATTCGTTATATGTGATGTGAATTATAGATGCCAGTAAAAAATTGTTTTGATCCAGAAACCGGTGGATTTGAGTATCAAACATGCTGCTGCATCATGCATGTCGATGTCTACCAGCTTCTCATACAACCAGCTTTTAGCTATAATTTACGAAATCATGCACGCAGGCAGGAATGATTATTTCGATCAAATTACAACTTATTTGCTTGGTAACTCCTTGTTGAAAATTGATAATTGTTTGAAATTTTATTAAGACTTAAATATTTTATGTCCTGTATGTGAAATGCTCAGTATCGAAGTTTCGCTTGAGTAATAGTACAATTTAACCATAGACCATAACAGTCCGCGATGCACTAGAACCAATATGGCGGCACTTCATTGTAATGAGCAGAAATTGTACGTAATAGTACTTTTAAACAACGTGTTTATTTAAAGACAGCAATCACAAATTTCGCATTTCTCTTGTAGTTGGAGCAAATCGGAAACGAGCTACAGTCTAAAATAAAACATCCGAAGTCATACCATTAATTTTTCACACATTTTATTTGTGAAGGTTTGTTCCGGCTTTAAATATAATTTAAAGAAATTTAAACGATTAATATTAATTTAAATTCAAGTTTGAAATTATCTTTGTGTTGGAAGCATAAATATTTAAACGATTCATTGTTTAATAATCCTAGAAACTTAACTATAATCAGGTGGATATAACCCGAATTACCGACTGACTGAAAAAGAATTTTAAAAAGCATGAACAGTTAATCAATCCAACAACGATGATGGTGACACAGTGAGAAATTAAATAAGGGAAAAAACATGGCGTTGCCACTGATAGTTGCATTGACTTGCATTAAAAAATTGCTGATAAAATCTCAGGATGGAGAAAGTTATTGAATAATGTTAACATAATTTGAAAATTAATTGTTTTCCGTATATAGATTGTTCATTACACATAAAAAAATTAATTTTCTGCATTGCATAACATTTCATGATGATTTACATTGTTACACCGGGAGGTTGAGAAAGAATAGGCTATTATAATTAAGTAATAAAATTTTATACCAGTTATCAGTTACTTTATAAAGAAAAGGAAAATTGAGATCGAAAGGGTTTCTGCTTTTAATTAGGCAGGCGGCCATTTTGTTTCAGTAGCAGTGGAGAATAGTTGACACAAATTTCTAACTGAACTGTAGCCACCTCACTCAAAATTCTGCAATAGGCTTGAATTTTTATGAGATAAATAATTCAATATTAAATAGAAAAATTGTACACCAGGCACTGAAAAACAACAAAACTATTCACTAGAAATGTTTTTGCTTATCACACCATTTCAAAATGTCTTCTGATGAACTGCTAGGAAAATATTAACTTGTTGATTTAATTACGTACAGATTGTTTTGATCGTTACAAAAATACTAAAATAACTATGCAATTTATCCTTTTTATATGAATGATTTTTTTGTTACAAGAATGCTTATTGCACGAATCCAGATTTCAATATTTATAAGGGTCCCAAAGATACTCCTTGAAGAAAATATTCTGAAAATTTATGATTTGATGTTAACTAACCAACATTACACTCGGCATTTTGTTAAAGTTCTGGGAAGTGATTTGTTTTCTCAAAAGTACAGGAATCGCAAAAGCAAGTAGCTTTAAGTTTTATAGTATTTAAAATAGCATTTTTTCAAATAAAATCCACGTAAGAGCAAGCTAGTGAAGGAACATTCCCCATAAATTGATGAAAATTATAAACGGAATATTGTATCACCTCACTTGGATTTACAAACAAATACTCTTTCCTTGCAAGAGGTAGTTCCTACAATCTGCAAAATCGTAATAAAAAAAGAACTTTTTTCTTAATCACGCATCATTCTAACGCTGACATTTCTCTTTTGTCTGTTAATTATTTCTGCAGTTACTCATCGGTATACAAGCAGAAAGATAAGGCATCGCCATGCTGTGGTTAATGGCACTGGTTCCAATCTGTACCTAACTTCCAACCATACAGAACGCAGCATTCAATCCTCTTTTGCACACATTCAAGAACAGCAAATACTGAGATAAGGTTTTGTTTCCAACAAAAAGCATAAGCGTAACAACAGCCAACAGTATAACGCATTATCATCAGCCTTTGTGACACTAATTCATTTTTCCAATAAATATAACAGTAGTTACAAAAATTGTTTCAATGTTTAATACGCGTAAAACGTAATATTGACATTACAGTTAACAACTATGTTATAAAAACAGAATAGTCTTATACTGAAACGTCTCATTACACGGGACAACAAAATGAATTTCCTGAATTCCTCAAAAAAATTTTGAAAGTTATAGCTAACGTTAGGACAAAAAAAAATTCTGTCTGTAGGTATATAATAAATAAGTTAACAGTAAAGTAAAATATGCAAAAAAAAAACACTTGCGTCACGTAATTGTAAGTCAATAAATAACCATCGCAGTCTTTCTACAATCTTCTTCTAAGAGATATTTCCAAACAACTGACTTTATGGATACTAGCTATTACCCGCGACTTCGTAAGTGTGGACATCAAATTTTATTACTAGAATTGGATATAGAAAGCTGTAAGTTACATAAAAGGTGTTCCAAAAAGCAAGTTGTCAGGATAATAAAATGTGAAAGCCATCTCCAAATCATTCTACCACTAAACCACCGCTAGAGCTACGCTCATAAATCCGATTTAGCATATAATAGAATAAAGAAAATGTATTGATACCAAAAAGTTTTAAGTAAACACAAAAGAATAGCGCAATTGTATTTGCGAGAGAAACAAAGCATGAGCTTTCGTGACAAAAACGTATCCTATATCGTTTCTAATGATACAGTATTTCCTTGACAAATTTCATCAAGATTGGTTAGCGCATTAGTAAAGAAAACAGACAGTTACTTTTGTATTCTTACTATTAGTGAAGGTTTGAAGGCAGTACAATAACTCTGTAATACATGATTTATACATAAAAGATGGGAATTCAACAAAAAAAATCGTTAAATCACTTACTAATGATGTTTATAGGCTAATATCATAAGGAAGAAAGTTTGAGTGTAAGAAGTATCAACAGGTGGCTGAATCTCACCTTAATGCAGCGAGCTCGTGCAGAGTGGAAGGCGCCTCTGACCGTAGTGTGTGTCCCTCCAGCCATGCTGCCAACGCACAATAACACCCCCATCTGACAGTCCACTCCCTTATATAGCCGCCGCCAGCTGTCGGCGCCGCTCCCTCGGGCGTCGCGCGGCGTCGCTTTGCGTGGGAAACGTCGTGGGTTCCCACAGGGACCGAAGCGCCCGCCACGCGTCATGTCACATCGCGCAGTCAGCTGGGGCCCCTCACCTGCGAGCGACAAGTGGAAACACCTGTTGTCAGCGCGCCGCGCCAGCCTAGTCCAGCGCACGCTTCACCGTCCCTTGTGAAGCCCTGTGTTAGTGTTTGTATTGGTATTGACTATAACTGCTAATGCCAAATCCACATTGCCGTCTACAACTACACTAGTCGATGCTGTTGCAGAGAAAGTATTGTGCACAAGTTGAAGTTATTGCAGAGGGAGTATCTGACGAGCGTTTCCTCCTTTGCAGTATCGTTGGTTGCTAAGTATTTTGTGTGTTTGATATATACTGTGAATTTTTCACTGTTTATTTCCATTTATATTGATTTCCATTTATACTATACGACACAGAGGAAAGAAACTGTCTGACTTGCCTCTGACACACTAGCTTAATAAGCTTCCACCTGAAGGATGCAGCAAACTTTCATGTTGAGCAGAAAATAAAGTTTTTTCTTCAAGTACATTGTATCTCTGGGACCGTCTGTAATATTAACAACGCCTTGGAAATTAAGTGTCAGGCTAGTCTATATGAGATTTACGCAACTCTGAACTAGTGGTATTTTCATTGTAAAACATAAGCAAGTGCCTTAAATGTAGAAAAACCGTATCGATATAACGGTGGCCTATATAATAATAAAAATTGTCTAATTGGATCGAGTACGTTAGAAGAACACGAATGGGCTGGTGGCTCCGTGGTTAACACTACCGTGGATCGGATTCCACGTTGAACAGTAGTTCCCCTTTCACCGGTAGTATTTCCGGGTTCAGTTAAGGTAGTCACGGCACAGAAACTCTGTCAATGGGCGATTGAACCCTTCGCGAATATTCTGACCAATAATTCCATACGCATTACTAGAGGATCAATGAACGAACAAATATATCCACCTTCCCTTCCCGAAGTAACGAGATAGTCCGAAAATATCTAAGCTCTTCCATTAATGGAATATCTATGGAAAAACTACCGAACACAAAATTTCACAAACTTTCCTGATAGTTAAGGTATACAAAAAAGGGATATTAGGATATTTTATTTACCATCAAAATAGACAGCAATCACCAAATAAATTCATAGTCAAAGCCGATAGCTGTGCACATTTCCTTCCAGGATAAAAAAAGAAAGAAGTAAAAATGATTAGAGCAACTGGACCTCTGACAGGAAATTAATCTTACAAAGGGCGAATATTTATCTTATGAAAAAAGATATTTTAAAAGAAAGTAGTAGTCAGAGTACTAATTGGTTTCAGAAAATTACCACAAGTGTTATAAAAATGTGTTTATACCACAGTACGTCTGATTTAAAAATAAGACAGATAGTTTGCTGGGTAATCCGTATCAAATAAATCAACCAAATAATATGAAAAACCGAATGAAATTTTATTATTTTTGTGAGCTACTCTCGTGCAAGGAGTGAACAGAGAAATAGCCTAAGTTAAAAAGATGTGCATAAAAAGATATACATAAATCATCTCTGTTCTAGTAGGATTTTTTTTTTTTGTGGCAAAAATATTTCTAAAGCACGTTACTTTCGGATACTCAAATTAGTATTTCGACATAAAGCACAGCTTTTAGTAACAAAGACAAAAACGTCTCTTTTCACTCAAAATTCGTAATTGGTAGAGCACGCCTGGAATTCTTTTTTCTTTAGTTGTCAAGGTTAGCCTGAATATTTATGTTGTTAAGCTGCAAGATGTGTTACTGCAAGTCATTCTCCAACTACTAAATTTATATGGCTCGTGTTTGAAGAAGCAACATGCATCTGTTGTGTTCAAAAGTTACGTGGATACAATCATCTCAATCCAAGTACAGACTTAACTGAATTCACACACATAGAAAAAGTTTCGCTTGTCGATTTATTACTAACAAATCAATAATTTTATGTAACAATGTTGATGACTTTGAGAAAGTTTTTAGCCCTTCGGTATTTTACGATTGACGGGATACTTTTTATAGACGTATGAGAAATACAGTAGGTCTAATGGAGTTTTGATGAATAATGGCAACATAATACCTTCTGCATCAGAAGCTTATTTATACTAGTTTGACCAAAGTTATATAAAAAATATTACAAGGAATGAGTTTTTAATTAATACAATCAACATAAAAGTGGAATAGGCAAATAATAAATAGCTGCAATGGTATCTAGAATATGGTAGGCTACATATAATGTGCATGTTTTGCGAGGTAAGACAGTAACTACAGAATGAATCAATACACAGAAAAGAGAAGGTATGAACAAAGTTTGAAAGATATATATATATATATGTGTGTGTGTGTGTGTGTGTGTGTGTGTGTGTGTATAGCAAGAGGTTTTAAACACCTATAAAATGTATCTCCTCATCTTTCACCAGCAAAAATAATATAGCTGTTTTTTATTATTTTTTTTACCTCAAATTCGAGAACTTCAGAAAAATTTAGATCTTTAAACATGTCTAACAAATAAATAAAACAAGTAAAGATACATTTTACAAAGGTTGAAAAAAAAAAAATCTTGGGGAAAAAGAAGAGGTCTTTGTTATAAGTAATTAGTGAATCAGATAATTAATGAATATGTAGTTTTGGTGCAACGTATCTCTAAAATTTTACTTTTTGGACTTCAGTTTTTTAAGACTTTATCCCTCGTTAACGCCGAACTCATTAGAGACGGCGTATGAATGTGGACAAGGAACGGTAAGGAACGATCCGGGAAATCTGGATGGCTGGTTGGGGATTTGAACCCGTATCCTTCTGAAGACCAGGCCCAAACGGTACTAATAAATACACAATAATACGTTTCTGATACGTGTTATGAATGTTGTGTCATATCCGAACAACATAAAATTTTAACGTAATAAACTATATATGCAGTTAGAATTCATGAATATCTTAAAAAAATTAAAATAAGAATATATGAAAAACTATATCGTATAAGGAAACTCTAAAAACAGTTTTGAAATTAGCGAAAAAATTATTGTAAGAATACTAAAATTGTTCTACAGAAAAATTGAAATAATTTATATATAACAGTGTTATAGGTTACCTGAACCATGTTTTGACGTATAATCTGCAAATGCCTTTATAATAGCCGTTCTTCATTCTCCAGTACTAATGAAGTTATGACACTGATCTCTGGCTATAGTTACCGAACAGTGAACACAACTCTATGACAAACTGTTACTTCGTTTCTAGGGTTGCGTTCCCGGAGGGAAACTAGCCCTGTTGCCATTCCGCTGTTTGATCCCCTTTCACAGGTCTGCAGCTCGTAAACAGAATACGTTCGAAACTACAGATTTTCATACGTTATGCAATTCGTCGCCCCCAAACCGAGAACTCTTTCTAACGTGAAGGTCGCAGGATTTCTACAGCTCCTGTCGCTTCCCGCAGCATTCGCGGAGGTAGAGCCCCGCATTCTCATTACAACCATTGGGACTATAAGGATGTGACGGGGTCATCGCCACCAGACGGCCATTTTTTACCTTCTCGCGGAGATTGGTTAGCAGACTGAGTGGGCCTGGGCAGCCGTTTCGGACATTCAACTTTGAAGAAAAATCCTCGGCCTCATCGAGGATCGATCCCCGATCAAGCGGGCAGTAGTCAGATGCCCTACGGCATCAATATCCTCTTTAAATTTTCAAAAAATTATATACTGGGTTCCAAAACAAGTAAAAATTTAGAAAAAATCTATCTCGACGTGTGGGTTATGGTTGTTAGATATCTACAAACAGAGAACTAAAATATCTTTTCATTCTAAAGAAAAGTCGTCAACGTTGATAATTTTATCCAATTTTTGTTACCAAGTCTATATCATAATCTCTATTTCTTTGGAACTCCAGTATTTACCATACCCTGTTTTAAAACAACAAATAAGTACTAAAATACTTTTTTCTTTATGGCTTTACGCCTCGTCGACGTCAAGGTCATTAGCGACGGGAAAAAGACTGGGGACAAGGAACGGGAAGGAATTCGGGGATGACCTTTTGAAGGAAACATTTGCCTGGAGTGATTTGGATCATTCATGGAATACCCAAATCTGGATGACCGAGAAGGGATTCGAATGCGCAGTCAGAGCGTTAACCGCTCACCCACCTAGCTCGGTGAAAATACTGTACTTACATCTCATACAGTATATACGTTTCGAGCAAAACAAGCAAAAGTTCTTATTTTGAGATTACTTTGCTTTACAATATATTTAATTGAAAGAGCTCTTTGTTCAAAGTATATTTGATCTTAATGAACGGGATAGATACTGCCATATAATAACTTCGATTTGATCTGAATGTTTGCCCTAGCGGCTGTAGCGGCAACGGAAGCAGCTTTGGTGCAACAAAGAGCAGTGTCTGCTACATAAGGGAACGTCCATAAAATACGTGTCTCCATTTGGCCTCCCTTGAACCGCCCCTCGTCCCCGCGTAGCCTTTCGTGGCTTAAGCCTCAACACCTCCCCCCCTCATCCCTTGTGGCTTGTAGCTTTTTTCCTGTTAATTCCCGAAAACATTTTGAGAAATTTTGAACCGTTTTCTCTTAACAGACGATCCTTAAAATTATTTCGTACATAATGAAAACGACCGATATTTGCGTTATGTGCTTTTCTATAATTATAAATGTTCTGAATGAAATGTTGGCACTAGCCAAATGATCAATTACTGTGGAAAGCCTTTTTCTCGGATACAGTCAGGGATCCTTGCCTTCCTGAGGTGCTACTAAAAACTGTCTCATTATATCATTGTTCATTAATTGATAAAAAAGAACAAATTACAACTGCCGCGTAAAAAACTAAGAAAGAATTTTTTTTATTGCTGCAGTTCCATCACCTTCCTTTCTGCATTACAAAAATGGTTCTTTGATCTGTTTAAAAGATTTCTATAAGTTAATGGGTAATGAAAACACGTTGTAAAACATATTCGATAAGCCTCGTTTGCTGTACAGCGCCACCTCACACCACACTTTGAACTTGAAATAATAATTCAGCGAGCACTATAATTAAAGTTGGTTGAAACTCACTTGAATTCACTAGACAGAACAGTTAGTATTATTTTATCAACGAGCGATGTGGTCACATGCGGGCGATCTTAATGAAACAGCTTTATTCCAAACCATCAAAGAATAGCAACTGTAAATGGCTTGGAAAATTCCGGGTTACATCTGTAAGCGAATTCTAGTCTAGGTACGGCATGTCCAATGTTTATGGAATCGTAATCCGCCGTCGCGTGTCGGCTAGTCAAATGCGCCAAACGCGTGCAACCCAACGCTATGACTTCTGGTATATAGGATATCTAAATTACATTCGGAGATAATTAAATGTTTGAAATAAATACCCACGTCCTGTGGTGTCTTCTGTACTTTATTATACTTTTGACAAATAAGTATGTAATGAAAAGTTACGTGCCTTGGATCGGAAACCCCCCCCCCCTCCCTCCTAGTAACCCGGCGTAGCTTTCTACCCAACCCCTCCATCACTAGACCGAGCCACGTAGTTTATGGATGCTCCATAACCAGAAAATGATTATAAAAGTGGCCACTGAGGTCTTTTGAGTGTGGACCTTGCACAAGGGTCCACTCGCACGTGGCTAGTTTCTCCCCCTCCACACCCTCTCTCCGCCCCTTCAGTTGGACTCGTCTCTGCGTATGGAGGCGAGAGTACATACAGATGCATTCTAACTGGATTACATCTAATTCAATGCATGATATGCATCATATCCCCCGACTTTCAGGAAAAGTTTCAGTTTGGTTTCACCTCGATTTCTACGGTGCGAATAGTGTTCGTAACAGTTACTGCGAGAGTGAATGACTACGAGCATCTACACTCCATACGCACTACGGAGAAGTGTGGGATTTAATGTTGGACTCTTAACCGTTGTAAGCAGTGTGACATTTATGGCATGTGCCGTATACATCCCGAGACATGTTTAGATCATTCCGAAGGAAGCATCCTTGGCTTGGTTATGGAGGTAGACCAGCTATTTCCATTCCTCAGCTTGTATCAGTGCTGCTTTTGTGTAGGTCAGAATCAGAATTATTGTTATGGCATTGTTAGTCTGGAGACCTTAAAGGTTTGTTCGGCAGCCAAATGACAGTGTTTTTGATGCGCCACCTGTCGTGGCTAACCATCCTGACTCGGTAATCATACGCAGCTATAGGGGACCTACAGTTTACAGTGGAATTTGAACCCACGGTCGCGTTCTGTCGTAGTTCACATCTCTCAGCAAAGCTGTGCTAATGGTGTGATTTCCAGTCAGACACCTCAATCACTGTTATTATTTGTAATGTGTTGTGTCTTTATGAAGATGATAAAGTGGAAAAGGTGAAAGCCAGTGCCTGTCCATTCAGGCTTAACGCTACCGGAAGATATTAGGGGGACCGCCGAAAGCTACGCCCCCGTTCGAAGGACGAATCATCAACGGTGTCATACGTTCTTACCTCATAATCATTACGTAAAGGTTTAGATTTTAATTCAGGGCTTTCAAATACAATCCGGTAGTTTAAATAATACCTAATACTCTGCTGACCAAGTCCCAATGTCGAATAGCTAATTCCACAACTGGAGCTCAAACCAGCTACCTCGGGTAAGACGCCGGATAACGGGATGGTGCCACAATGACTTGCAGTATATATGAATCAACGCATCCATCTTCAAGTTTAACCTCAATGAATAATCTGATAACACCGGAAGTATCTACATTAAATGTGATTGGAGACATGAAGCCACATTGTGCAATTGGATCCTTCTTATCAGTAAGACTGCATTTACACAATATTTTGCACGTCAACAGGCGTTCGAGATTAACCACCAACTTTTATCTTCAGATTTAGTCCCTGCGATAATTTTATTCCTCGCAGAGTAAAGTTACAATTAAGGCGATCCTTCTTTAAAATTTTTGAAATATTAAAAGCTTTGGCGAATAAATTGAACCATAGCACAAGAAGTTCTGCAGAGTACATTTCAATCTTTTGTGAAGCGTGTAAAAAGAATATTCTGTAAATTAAATATAAGCTAACTGCAAACTTCTGTTTGAAACAGACTCTTTAAAATCACTTTCATTAGGTGACTATTGGATTGTACCTATCAGTTATCAGTGATCATCTTCAATTTCTAAAGAAATAGTATAGTTTCTCTGTCGCAACAGTAATTTACTCCAAATGTTCGATGTACTTCTGCCTTCTGTAGCAAAAGCTTTGGATTGGATTTCAAATTTCCTTTTATTGATAAAACGGTTTTGTTAAATAAGCCATCATGACAGCTGAAGTTTATGTCCCTGTAGAGTGGCGTGGAAACGGTTGTAGATTGTTCTACGTTAACGTTTTTCAGATACAGCAGAACAGATCCAGTACTTAATTTAAAACAGCCAAGTTCGAGGTCTGATTTTAAGAGTCGACTTTCCACCAGCACGTAATTTCTGAGCTAGCGAGGGCACAAGAGAATCTGTTAAAAGTTTCCCTGATAGACGATGAACTTAGAAAAATTCCGCTGTTCAGATTTCCATAATAAGAATTACCTCGCATACCTCCTTGAATAATGAAACGGAACGCCGAGTTTAATTCTGAATTCTGAAATCTAATTTCTTTCTGTAGACGTGCTTTGATAGCATTTTTCCGATAGGCTCTTCAGCCGCTATTTTGCAGCTGACGGTATTTACATAATTTGTGACTACTTTTCAGAATATGAGACTTAACACTGTGTGATAGTGATCAGTGATACATATTACACTGAAGATTACTTAGACTGTATATGGTGGCAAACATTTCACTTCCATGCACTAGCGGTATGCTACAACTCAAATTGGCAGGAACAATAAATTAAAATAAGCACAAAAAGACAAAATAGAAATCCAAGAACTTAAACTATGTGTTTAATTTGAATTAATTTATTAACTTGAATTATTATTTATCACATAATTAATTAGAAATTTTTGTTCTTGGGATGATGCCACGCACTCTGAATTTCCTATTTTCTTTGGCGGAGGGCGGAAGGAAAGGGCTTTAGCCTCGTCGACGTCAATGTCGAGGTCATTAGAGACAGGAGATGATGGGGCTACGAAATGAGAAGCAATTTGGTCATAGCATTTTGAAGGAACCATTCCACCGTTAGCCTGGAGCGATTTTGGATAACCATGGAAAACTGTAATCTGGATGGATGGACGTCGATCTGAACCATCGTCCTTCCGAATGCGTGATAAGAGGGAATAGGAAGCTGTACTTCCTCCGATGCTAGTATCATTTTGAGAAGATACTAAATGAAAATTAAAAGTGTTTTTTACTAGTGTCGAAATAACAAGATCGTGGAACTTCCTCAGCCTATGGTTTTCTTTGGCACGAATTAATTGCAGCAAACGGCAATGGTACTTCACTATCTTTCTGAGAAAATTTCCGCAAGGTAGATTGTTCATTAGTTCAATTCTACGAATTAAGATCAGGTGTAATTATTGAAAGAATTAGTTGAAAATTAGGATTTAGGAAACGATCCCTAATATGAACATCGCACAGCTAATTGTACATTATAATGTTCCCATAAATGACCATATTTTTCTTTCGCAAATGACACAAATAGAGTTGAGGAAGACGCCGCTCAAAAGGGTAAGTCATAAGCAACATTTCCATACAATGATAATACCGTCATTTTTAAGCACGATTTCGTATACTCAAACGCCACAGATATCCCCACTCGGATATTTATATATACAGACACTTATTTCATTTATTTTTGCTCAAGACGTAAATTTCATCTATGAGACAAGGTATTTTATCTGTAAGTTGTTACTTCCTCCTGGTAACGCTTCTCACAGACGGCCCTGTACCGAGCGCTTAACCAGGAAGTTACCTTTCTCTCCTCTTCTCTAAACAAACTTAATTACTTCTTATTCTTTTTTCAAAACTGTTCTCTTTATCAAATTCTAATGATGGGTTCTATTATTGTTACAAATAATAATATGTAAATCAACTTAATTCCATTTATTACGTAATTTATCGCAGAACAAATCAAAACAATATATTTTCACTGTTACTATGAATTTAGATGCACAATCTTTCAAAAACTCTCGTATTATCCAATCATACAAGTAGAGGTTTGTGCCTCAGCACACTGCGAACCTATGCCATGACTGTAATATGCGGTAACTTCGCGTGGAGTGTACTATACTGTACTGTAGCTATGTGGAGACTGGACTGTGGGGTAGCTAGCTAGCGAGCCTTTCCTGCGCCACAACAACAATAGATTCCGAGTTCCAGAACAATACTTCATTATTGCTACTTGAATCTATGATACAAGAAAACCAAAAATTTATAATTAACTTTAAAACAAAATATTAGCAATTAGAAATATTATGGATAGTGGTAGCTGGTTACATGTGTCCTATATGTCACAAAGTACAAGTTTAATCTATGAACTGCCCACAGTAAGAACGACGGGTAATACAGTATTCTGATCCGGCTCCTTCCATTTATTTGTAATACATTTTTTAGTACCTTTACTAAAACATTTTTCACCAGAAATAATTGCATTTAACAAAACTAAACAAGTCACAAAAACGTATGCTTAAAAAATTTTCGTGTACGGCCGTGACGGACAATGCCGCAGTTATTTTCGTGTAGACGTCGATTCTAGATAGTAAATTGAAATTGAATTATATGAAATAATTTAAAAAATAATAAACAATTTAGTTTAAGTTAATCTTTAAACAATTTGCAACTTACATTTATTGAATACGGAATAGCGGTACAAGAAGTAGGATTTTATGGCATTGAAATTATTAGAATAGCACTTTCTGTGTCATTTCATTTGAAATTTTGTGGACTGTGTATTAGTACCAAATTTTTCTAATTCTGTTTGCATTTTTCTCGTGACACTTTTGGAAAATTTGGAAATTTCCAAAGATTCGCAGCCTCGTATCATTTCGAGATACAGACTTGGAGCCCAGGATGAGCTGTAACATAAACACTCCTCTTCGAGACAACATTTTGCTAACTCGGACCGGATAATTAGTCTGTAAGATACGACCCCTTTATGTGCACGTGTCAAACCCGAAAACTCAAAACTCATGGGTTCAGTTCGTGTGCGCAGTTCGCGACGTCCGTCAGAGGGAAAATTTCATCCTTCCTATTTAAAATGAGACCAAGTTGGTGAAGCTATGTCTATTTTTATCAAAGTTCTTAAAGTTTCAAATTATTTTGACAGAAACTGTTGCTCATTTGATTCCTGTAGCTTCTCCGCACCTTGCATCCGATTTAAATACGTCTTTACGTCAAAAACTAACAAATTAAGGCTAACCCCCTCTACTCTTCGTTTAGAAATATGCAATACATGCATCTCAAACGGCGATATCTCACCACCGTTGAAGTTTCCTGTATCAACAATGTGTTGCCGGTGTCCTGACAAGTGGAAAATTTTGATCCCATGCTTCTTGTGGCAGCATAGAAAGCTTACAAATCATACCGTCCAACAATTTTCTATGCGGCACCCGTTTCAATTCAGATGATGTCGTCATATGTGCTATCACCTTATTTTTTGATTCACGGGAGAAATCCTTTGATGTGGATGCCATAAAGATTTTGGAATGTCGTTGGGCGAGGTGTGTGAAACTCAGGATGACAACATGGGGAAAAGAGTTCTTTTAACTAATGTCCGTCAGTGTCAGGCCAAAAGATTACCCCAGAATTAACCTTAATCATGTAGTACCTATTTTCAGGCCAAGAGATTACCCCTGAATTAACCTTAATCATGTAGTACCTATTTTCAGGCCAAGAGATTACCCCTGAATTAACCTTAATCATGTAGTACCTATTTTCGGGCCAAGAGATTACCCCTGAATTAACCTTAATCATGTAGTACCTATTTTCGGGCCAAGAGATTACCCCTGAATTAACCTTAATCATGTAGTACCTATTTTCGGGCCAAGAGATTACCCCTGAATTAACCTTAATCATGTAGTACCTATTTTCGGGCCAAGAGATTACCCCTGAATTAACCTTAATCATGTAGTACCTATTTTCGGGCCAAGAGATTACCCCTGAATTAACCTTAATCATGTAGTACCTATTTTCGGGCCAAGAGATTACCCCTGAATTAACCTTAATCATGTAGTACCTATTTTCAGGCCAAGAGATTACCCCTGAATTAACCTTAATCATGTAGTACCTATTTCTGGGAACGTGTAGCAGGCCGTCTTGTGACTGCGCGGTAGAGTTTAGTGTGGTGGGCGCCGCAGCGGCAGCTCTTCCGTCCCCCGATTCGGTTCCCACGAACCAATCTGCATGCGAGCCCCCCTCGAGGGCCCTCGGCCCACTGACTGTTGCTTCTCCCAGCCCAGCCCTCGGCGAGATAATGGCCACTCGACAACTTTGTTGCTACGGTCCACAAAGAATTATATTATTAGAACAGCAGTTCTTGAAGGAGAACACTAACCCAGATTTGCATTTTCGACTGACGGTGAGATGACGAAGTGCTTCGTACCAGACAGCTGAGATATGGAAATGAAGGACGCCGATAGGATTTGCCGATATGCACTACTTGAAGAAATTTCAAACGACTCTGTTGAAAATCTTACTGCATCGATTATGTTAGCCTAAGATCCGGCTGCATGATTTCTACGTCCATCTGTTATTTGATTGAAATGCAATTTTTATGTATAATTATTAGTAGCAGAATACGGTTCTGCCGGATTGCCTATCAAAATATGGCCGCAACTATTTTTGATAAATTTTGTTTTTTATTAATTTCGTTCACTCGTTTTTTTAAAATAAATTGTCTGTCTGACAGACGGTGTGGTGCACATAACTCACTTCCTCTTTCCCATCTTTAACAGCTGAAAACCCCTACTTGTGGCCACTGTTACATTGACAACCCAAACTTTTTATGTTCTTTACATGTCTCTCTTTGAAATGAATTACAATTTATTTAAAAAAAAAAAAACGAAGTTATGAATAGGCAAAATCATCTTCTGCTACTAATATAATTATGTATAAAAATTGCATTTGAATCAAATAACAGATGGACGTAGAAATCATGCAGCTGGACCTTGGATTATGTTAGGTTAAACCCTTATAACGGAAGTAATTATGTATACTGTTTCAAATAAAAATGGAGAATTAAACTATCTTCTTTTGTCGAACATAAAATATAGAGTAGGTTCTCATAATTTCATCTTGTCTATTCTTTCGATACTCAATTTTTCACATTTAAATACAAAAAAACTTTGTTTCTGAATCCATATTCAACTGGTAATATGTGTCATACTATTTCAGCACCTGCAAGAACGAAAAACAGTTTAAATGGACATGTGAATAGCATAAACCGGTTAAAGGAATAGTGCTGTATACCGCAAGCAGCATGACTCGATACGAACATGCTCCTGGTACCTGTATACCTACTGAGGAAATTGTTAAGGAACAGTATTCTTTCACGTTTTTAACCCAATATATCGATAATTTTTCTTGGCCTTGTAGAATGGACAGTATTGTTTACAAAGACTTCAGTATATCTATAACGGCCTAGCATTGATTATATAATAACCGTACTGTAACTATCAATTGTACTAAACCACAAAGTTCTATTAATTATGTGTGTTATGGTAAATGCTGGGTCGTCAGAGCATTCATGACGTTTCTGAAAAAATTAGTAGTATTTTAAACAAGGTATGTGATTCAAATACTACTATAAGCATTTACTAATATCAAGTATTCTTATTCATTTTTGTATAGTTTTAATTAATATTTCTAATTGTTTAAACGTTATAAAACCTATTGACAAATAAAATGGTTAATTAAGTCTTTCAGTGATTGTTAATATTCTCGATGATTCGGTAGAATGCTACATTGCGAAAGATTAACACCCTCTTTGAATTTCTACGACATTCGAAACGAAATTAATTTTCTCGTACCATGATGTGCGATCTCAATATGTTATATCCCTTCACTAATTTTCAGTTATGTCCAACATATTTTAGAATTTAATTATTTCGTCGCAACTATGTGATATAGTTTGAATTAAGTCATACTAAATTCCTTGTGCTGTATTCTTTTGAATTCCTTCGGAGATGAATGTCTGATGTGTACATAAATGACTATGCATTAAATATGAATAAGAAGTCAAATTTAACGACGACTTTCTTTCAAGCTGATAAAACCTCTAAATTATAATGCAATGAATTTCGAGTCTCCTGCTGACAGGAACGGTTGCAAAACATTTGCTTGAACCACGCACTATGTAAATAGTATCTGTCTTCTGGTGACAGGAAAAACAAGATCGACGAATATGTAGAAAGGCTAAAAATTAAAAGTAAACAAGACTTTGATGTAATGATACTTTACTTTGCTGACTTTCAATTGATTCTTGCAATTGGAGAGGTTTTATAATATTTACGTCGGGAATTAAAAGACAAATATGGCACCTAGGAACTGGAAATTAATTCTTAAAGAGAGATTATATTTTTGATTAGATAAGGAGAACGACTTGACTATACATCGGAACAAAAATTGCATATTGCTCGAATCATACGAGTGTCCGCTGTAAGTGGAGGAGAAAGTAAAGAGAAAATAATTTTCTCATCATTCCATTTTTTAACATCTATATTTTTAGTTTTCCTTTCCTACGACTAAAGCCTATTACTGACTTATAAATGGGTTAATTGATCATGAGAGTTATCTTTTTGTCCAGAGGTAAATGTTTAGTTATTTGGCAATTCCCAGCCATGTTACACTATGTTCATAATTATTATGAACATAAAAGAGCAAGAACGGGGATCTGCAAGGGGTTCGGGGTCAAATTCTAACCCGGCAATACTGACTACGGTTTTGCGAGGTTTTCCATAGTCACCGAAATGAATACTGAGAATGGTACCACTTATAGCTTCAAAACCATACGCTACTCAAGTACATGGCCCGAAAGCTTAAAACACTCACAGATACAAGTAAACAATCTCCACTGTTCCAAGTTCAGAAGTGGGGTTGCTGTGGAGTAAACAATGGTACTGTGATATAAAGAAATGCAACTGGAAACGACTTAATAGACGTAATTGAAACAAAGGATCGTTGTAAAGCGGAAGCCTCTGAATAGATAGTTTAAAGAAATAGGAAGGAAGAAACTGGGCTATGGAAGTCAAGACGACAGAAAATCAGACGGTGCATGCTCATGCTGAATCGGCTGTTACGAAACGTAAAATGGGGCAGCTGTAGAATAGGGTCTGCAAGGTTATAATAATATTCTGATGAAAGAAATTTCTTTCCGGAAGAGAGAAATGAGAGGTTAATTTTTATACCATAGTATATCAATAGCATAAAAGTAGTAGGCAAAGAAAGTGTTGTATCTGCAAAAATTTCAGTACATCCAGTCCAGCGTGCAATCGACCTCTTCAATAACAGACCATAACGGTCGGAGAGAGAATTACCGTAGTAAACGTCCTCAGACTTTGTTGAATCTGATTTACTATGGCTTAAATATTTTTAAACAATTTATAATAAGCAGAAGGCTGTTACTTCAATTACCTCGTTTTGTCTCTTCCGTACATGTTGGCAACAGGAGCTCAACAACTTCGTAAAAAAACATTGGTGATTGTGGGTATCTTCGATCTTTGCGAACAGTCATCAATATGGTTGCGACTTCGCATTAATCCATTCTGCTGCATCAAGAATCACAAACCTCCTCCAAGAGAAAGTACCTTTAGAAGAAAAAAAGTGGTGGAATCGGGAAGTGAACCTAGATCCTCACTTTACTACACAACTGTTGAGCCAACTTATGTGGTTTGAAATGTTCTTTCCTCAACCATGTACTGGGATGCTAACGCCAAACTAAATAACAAAACAAAGAACTTCATGAGAAAATGGAGATAAACACACGCTCTTCAAACAAATACAGGTGTTTTAGGACATTATTTAATTAATAGAAGAAGCATCAAGCCCATCTAACGCTCAGACCTGGAATTCGGGATAGAACCGATTCGATTCCTTGTCTGGCCAGCCAAAGTTTTGAATGGTTTTCCGAAATCACTCGGATTGTTTCTACAGCAAGCAAAATTCCTTTGTGTCCCTTGTCCTAAATCCCCTCCGCCCTAAATCACCTCGATATCACGCAAAACCATAGCAAAAAAATAAAAAAAGAGTTAATGGTGACTTACAAGATATTCAAAACATAAAATATTTTGCTAGGTTACTACTGCTGTATTATATAAAACTTGAGCAACATTCAGATATATTTACCAACCAGAAGCGCATTAGTCCCTGATTTCAAACAACTCGATTCAGAAAGAACAAACTGATAAATTGACAGCTTTCATGCGATTTTTAAGCTGTATTGTGATATTAAAGACTAATTAAAGCAATGGAAGTAGAACTGAATGCACAAACTGTCTCTCAACTCCGTGATCATTAATACACATCGTCTGGACGCGGAGAAATGGGTGGCCATTTGTCAAGTCTCCGGCGCGACCGTGCATCTTTTGTTTCCGGTCTACTAATGGTTTCCCCTGCGATTCCTGAGGGCGCTGAAACAGGCTGATTTATAGGACGTGTTGCAATATCAAGTGTAGCATGCTGGTCAGGCTGCAATCAGGATGCATTTGAGCGCAGTACGCTTCACGGAGCATCGAATTAGTAACTCATTGTACGTATTTCTACGCAGAAACCCACCTCCGAAGACAAAAACAAGATCTTTTACTCTGAAGTGACATATAGTAAACATACGTCAAGCGTTCGAAGATAATTAATTATGAAAGTGACACGAGTAACGATTTAACCCGTTAAGAGAAAACATTAACGCTAATGAAGAAATCGTCGTAAATATTCAATTTATAATTACCAGTTGAATGATAACGCCAATGCAACTGTTTAATTTATTTATTGCTATGTCGTACGCGTTTCACCACTCATCGAGGCATCACCAGCGACGAATTAATTCCATTTGTTAGTATGGAATGCAGCTGCGCATCTAGTTCTCTTAAGTTAACAGAAGAAACGTCGCAAAAATTCTTGAAAAGCAGTTGAATAGTAAATACTCTCAAGAAAACTTTAATATAAGTCTGAAATATCTCCAATATTAAAATTTACGATTTCCATTAATGATATTAAATACCAATCAAACGTTACTTGGAATAAAAACCTAAAAATTACTACATCCTGTAGTTATAACGATGCGTTGATAGATTAAATGAGCTACAGATTCAAGTTACCTGTAGCCCCGAACAACAAAAAGAGTTGACAGAGAATTTGGATAAGGAGCTGAGAAAAACTTGCCGTTTTATTAAAAACAGAGTGAAAGAAAAATGTGACAAAGCAACTGGGGTCGTTAGCTATGTTCGCTCTCCGGAGAATCTTTTATCGGAACTTAATGACAGATCCAAAGCAAATTAATGTTGTTGTAATGCCTGGTGATAGGTTTTTTTTTATCAACTGCACAATCTGCATCTATCGTAGCCGCATAGACTGACCCAGTAACCCTACCGGGTATAGGGGTCCTATAGTTTAACGTGAAGCACGAACCACGGAAGCATTCTGGCGCATTTCACATAACACAGCAAGGTGTGACAGAGGAGAACGTCAGGTTAATGGCATCTGAAAATCCTTGCCAAAACTTGGATTCCAACAGGAGGCCTTTTTTTAACTTATGGCTCTACGCCTCGTCAAGTCGAGGTCATTAGAGCCGGGATGGGACTGGGGACAAGGAATGGGAAGGAATTCGGCCATAGCCATTTCAAGGAAACATCCCAGTGTTCGCATGGAGTGATTTGGGGAACTATGGAAAACCCAAATTGGGATGACCGGACGGGGATTCAAACCGATGTCCTCCAGAATGCGAGACCAGAGCGTTAATCGCTCACCCACCACCTGTCGATCTCCAATCAGACGCCTTAACCATTGAACCACCAAGCCGCTCATGAAAGCACTAATCCACGAGGAATGAAAAAAAGTAACTACCAAAAATAGTTCTTGACGGAAAACTGGTTAAAGTATTGAGATATTTATAACATTATTCAACACATTTGGAAAGGCACGCCAGAATCAAAACTCTGAAAGTTATTGCAAGATTAGCTCTTCATTATAGTTCTGAAACTTTGAGAGTAAATGTAACTCATCGATGTGACGAGATTCCTTAGAAGAAACGCAGGACATAAGCTTGTTTATCATATTATTAATCAAGCAGTTGCAGGTAAGCTAAAAGTAACTCTGTTGCTGAATATATCCAGCAGTACATAAAATGTGTGTTTATCATGTAAACATAATCGGCAGCAACATAGTCCCGTGACAAATGTTTGACCGCGGATACTAGTTAAAAATCGAAGAAATACCCCAACAGTCCATGCCCTAAAATTAGAAACAAGGATTTCAATGATGAATAATCGTAACGGCAAATTAACAGAAATGGTAGTAGTGAATTGTTTTTTTTCTGTTGGCAACACAGCAATATAATAGTCGGGCTCTACTTAGTGAGGAATCAAGTCTTACCTTCTGGAGAAGATAAACCGGATAATAACGATCGAAGAGTTACGCGGTTTTTCCTAAATTTCTATTTTTCTTATCGTTATCCTTCCATCAAACTTATTTCCGCTTCTGCTAATCAGAAAAAGTTAAGAGGATTTTTTTTTATTACTTATGGTTTTACGCCTCGTCGACGGCTAAGGTCATCAGAAGCGGGATGGAACAGGGAACAAGGAACGGGAAGGGATTCAGCCATGACCTTTTTGAAAAAGCATCCCGGAATTCGCCTGGAGTGATTTGCTGAAACCATTAAAAACCCAAATCTGGATGCCCGGACTGGGATTCGAACCCGCGTCCTCCCGAATGCGAGCCCAGAACGTTAACCGTTCACCCACCACGCTCGGTGGTTAACTGGAGAGTAAAATAAGTGTGATACTGAATCCAGATGATCTCTTGAACTACCTTGTGGACCTGAAAGTTCGAAGCATGGCAGTAAATATTACTGCTCTGAACATAATGTTCACTCATACTTCCCTAATGCAGTCTACGACTTCCTTCCAGTTACTCATTAAAAAATAAATTTAGTGGTTTCACAATAGGAGAGCTTTAATACATTCCCACCTCCCCAGAAAACGTCTACAACATTCTTTACACACAAAACCAAATGTACAACTGTGTTTGTTTATTTTGATCAAACTTTTCAATACTTCAATAATGTATACAAGAAATTCATAAATCAAGGCATTTATGAATTCACATTTCTCAATTTCTCTGTATTATTTCTAAAAAAAATTGTTTTGAGACATTGA
Organism: Vandiemenella viatica; assembly: GCA_031002005.1. Lineage (NCBI taxonomy): Eukaryota > Metazoa > Arthropoda > Insecta > Orthoptera > Morabidae > Vandiemenella > Vandiemenella viatica. The sequence continues at coordinate 92,216,081 of JARYHS010013631.1, forward strand.
TCTAGATAACGATAATAATGTAAAGAATAGACTTGACAGAAAATATTTCAGTACAACATCTGTTTTATTCGAATTACGTACATCTCCTCTGTACGGATGCAGTCAGTGGCACAATGTAGCAATAAACTGTATAAACTTCAGCACTTATTCAGGTGATACCTCCAAAAGGCTCTATCTCACTTCAGATATCGTCTAAATGTTCAAAGAGCGACCCTTTCAGCGATAGCTTCAGTTTGGCATCCAAAACATAATCTCAACACAACTTTGTGTATTCGGCCAGGTAACAAAAAATGCCTACTTGATTAATTGCCAGAGGTTCCTTCTCTCACGGGTGTGTCAATGGTTTGTTGTGAAAGCACGACATTTCGAAGACAAGTTCCGCCGTCTTCATCAGGTGCGAAAATATCTGTAATGGTCTGTTGACTGACAGATAATGAGGTCACATAATGCGGTCAAATATTTGTCGGTCAGCAGACCATTACAGATGCTTTCGCATCAGAGGAAGACGGTGGAGCTTGCCGTTCAAATATTGTGATTTCACAATAGAATCGGGTGGTACACCCTTGATGACTTCACTGCAATCATACATCGGAAAGTTCCCATTCTAAGATGTCAGCTGCTGCATATTCCGGAAGTAACATAAGACTACAATATTTACAGGTATTTATACTGTTAAACAATGTGATGTTCGCAATTTACAGATAAAGGAAGGTAACCTTGTTTGATAAGTATCGTTTTATTATTGTCGAAAATAAAAAAGTTTCATTACACAACTATCAAAGTATCTTGCAGGCTGCCAATTGCTAAAACACCAGAAAAACTTACAATTAAGAAATCAGACACGATGATCAATTCAAATCACCTAATCGTATCGCTGGAATTTATCCACTGGCTCATGGTGGGTGAGTGGTAACGCTTTGCCCTCGCATTCGGGAGGATGCGGGTTCGAATCCCCGACTGACGATACAAGTTTCGGTTTTCCATGGTTTCCCAGGCCTATGCTGGGGGGGGGGGAGGGGTTATTCATTTTTTTTAAAAAAAAACATGTTTGAATTCTTTCCTGATCCTTGCCCCTATTCTTTTGCTGCCTGTAATGATATTGACGTCAACGAGGCTCAAAGCAATATGAATAAAAAAGCACGATATATCCCTAGTTGTTCATCGGGGAAGGGCAATTAAAAAACTATAGCATTAGTACAACACACTAGCAACTACGAAATTCGCCCAAATAAAAGGTATCATTTATAACCAACATTAACGTGTGAAACTATGTGGATCGCGGGAAACTGGTTCGGTTTTTTCCTTTAATATAATTGCACGAAGATAACCGCTGTAGAATACTGACTACTTCCGAGAAAGCTTCGTAGTAAGAAATGTAAGAGTTAAATTACTACCTTGATTCCGTACGGTGTTAGAAATAAACATACTCCATCATCACTTTCTCACTGGAAGGACCTTTAAAATCACAGTATATCCAGCCGTATTGGTTCGTTATAAAACGCCACACACCGAAAATAAAACGTAAGTAAAGAAACACATAAACGGTTTCCACTAGTTTTCCTATAATATACCATTTGGGTCACCACGTACACTCAAACTCTTGCTTAAATATTTCCCAGTGATGGTATTGACTCGCAGTGCACTACACAGAGCTTCTTCCAAGTCTTGCAGTGACCTCTGTCCATCCCAGTCTCTTGGGAGCTGCCTGATCCTACCAGTACCGCAGAGCGACTAATTCGACTAACTCGTAATTACCGCCCACCACGCCCAGACGCTCGTTAAGCACAGCGTGGGAGGGCTATCGCTGTCCGTCATAATTATAATCGCAGGAAGTCCTCCGCCTTTGTTGGCCGGTGCCCGCGCGGCGTCCCAAGATAAGAATTAGCGAGAGAGTCGGTCACGTGTCGCCAGATTACGACTGGCGTTCATTTGTGCCGGTCGCGGCGCGTGTCTTGGAAATGCAATTTCCATCAATTCGGCATGACGCACGCGTAGGCACGTGTCTTGCGCGTGGCGGGCTGTTTGCCAGGCTTTTATTGCTGGCAGCGCTCCTTCCCCCTCGCCTGAATCACTCACTTCTTGTGTGTTGCGGGACGGTCGCCCGCGCGGCGCAAAAACCGGCCTCGGGTAGCACAAAGGGCAACAGGCCGACGTGTGCCGGCCAAATTCAGGAGCGGTCTAACGCAGTCTCTACCTGGCACGGATATACAGCGCAGCGTCTCAGGAATAAGGTAGGCGCCTGTGAAACTTACACGACACGTGCTGTCTCCTTCTGCGTGCATAACGGTTTTTTTTTTTAGTTTTTTTTATATATATATATATTTTAATGGCTTTCGGCATCTTAGACCACACAGCCAGTCTGATGAATTTTTCCAGATAATTAGACACACCACAGGACGGACATGACATTCACAGACCCAACAGTTAAACACCCATGCCCGCGGCCGGACTCGAACCGGCGACCTTCGGCACGCGGAGCTAACACTCTAGCCCCTACGCTACCGAGGCCGGCGAACGGTTTGTTGTTCACATCAAGTATTCTGCCGTATTTCTCACGAACCTTTTTGGCTTTGTATATTAAGCAGGACTGGGTGTTCTGTGCTCTAGTCAGGAGGATAGGTATCGGATACAATCAATTTTTTAATGTGAAATTTCTATGGGGCCTGTAGGGTGAAATTTTTTTTTGCGCTATGCGTTGCGAGTTACGTGCGCAAGATCCGCATAGTTATGCGCATGTACGTTTAACGTTCTGCGCATGCGCACTTACTGTTGTTTTAATGCAGACAACGATGGTATTAAATAACTATGTAAGCATTCGCGACAACACAGATACGATATTGTCAGCTGTCATTTAAGCTCATGTTAAATGTAATTATAATGTTTATCAGTGTGTTTATAGGGGAAGGCCGGGTAAAGTGGCCACGCTAAGAATTGACGATGTTTTAAGGTAACTTACAATATACCTAAAGGCATAAAAATCGGGGGTTACAAAGTTCAACTTTCATAGTACATACAAGAATTTTTTAGTTACCTTTTTATTAAGTTTATTGCTTAAAATAAGCAATTTTTTAAAAAGTGGCCACTTAGCTTAACAATAAAAAAATGAGTGATTAAAAACGCTCTAAATTTGCAACAAAAAGGTCATGTAGCTTGCAAAAAATAGAAATTATAACGGGCAAAATGCACTTTAATTGCAATTTTTGGAAACGAAGGAATTGCTGTTTCGTTCAACTCCATCACAGAGTTCGTGAGCTCAACAGTAACACATTTGGCACTCGATCCATCGTTCTTGTAATGTTGAGTTGAAATACATTCGTTTCAGTACAGGCACTGTATGTGTTCTTGATCATCGTTATCAACAAATAACACTTTTTGTGTTAGATTTTCTGCGGTTGGTGGTTTTCTATCTGGCATTGGTTTCCTTCTTTTTCTGTTTTATTATTTTCTTTTGCAGCTTTTTATATGAACTTGATGTGAACATCTGCAAAGAACCTTTGTTTTGGCCTTTGAATTTGTTTGTTTTCTGCTATTGTTGCACGACAATATCCTTTCGGTTCACAGAAAAAAAAGTTTCCGGTCGTTGAAATACCACCACAAAATAGAAAAGATTTAATCATTTTCGCTTTTTGATTATTATTTACATACTCACGTCAGCTTCACATGATAATAAAGCATTGAATTATGATAATAAGCTGCAAAGAACAAACGGAATCGGTGCGCAGCAGACAGAGGCCACGGCCACCAGTGGGTGGCCACTGTGCCCGGTTTTGCACCTTTACAGAAATTTCACTCTATCTTAACAATGCGAAGAAGCAATCATTATCACCAAATCAGGAATATACAGCAAAGAAATCACTCACTCTTGCATAATCATTCGGTTCAGAAGCGGTAAGAAATCTGATTTCTTAATAATAAACTCATAAACTTACCACTTATCAAACATCAGGGTACTCAAAAACCAAAAATATTCTAATAACTTCGAGAGACGATACGCTAACCGTATCGGGCTTCTTAAGGTCACAGAAGGCATTAAGTTGCACCAGTTACGATTTTTCCCGCGTAATGTCTCCATCCCTTGACCACAAAAACTCCCATAGCCACTTTGTCCGGCTCTCACCTATATATATTTTCATGAGAATAACTTGGACAAAGCTGCTGTTTACAGCACAAATGGAACGAAGATACTATTGTTCATCCACTCGAGTGCGAAAGAAACATAAAAAAATACACAGCAGAAAATACACGGGAAAAATACTTGGAAGTTTCACTTCTTGCGCGTGTACAAACTGATACACCAATTTTTTTATAATTTTTTTCCCCGTCAGTACCACTAGGGACTACACGAAGAACAGCTGCCTGACTGCTCGTGCAACTGAGTGTAAATCATGAGATCGGGTTTACTAGAAGACCCATTATGGCCAGATCGATACTTGTCACGTATAGAGCATTTAACCCTTCAGGGGGATGTTTATGTTACGATCTGTCTGCGAAACACGTAACTTAGGTTCTGAGTCATAGGTGTATTTTTTGTTTGTAAATTGTTTAGTTTATGGAGCGGAGATTGCTGATCGTACTAGCAACCGCCTAGATATTTGCGTAAAACCGCAATCAGAACGTCAGGTACGAGGCGACAATTGCTCGGACCTGATCCAGCGTAGTGGCGCCTTAACGTAAATACAACAGTTCTCTGCTAATATGTGATGTCTAAGGAAATGAAACTACCCATTAAAATCCAGCGACTCGCCCGTCATTTTTATTTTAGCTTTTTTTTAACTTTATTTTTTTATTTTTTTACTACTACTGCTCTAACTGTAAAAATCATTCCACCCAAGCACCAAATTCGTAGTAACGAGTGACTGTTTTAAATGCTAAATAATGTGAAAACCAGAAAAAGGATAATCAAACCACAGTATTTGTCTGGTGACCAATTTTAACGACCCTTGATTTTCAAACGGCTTCGGATAGAGCTTCAATAATGCGTTGTTAAAAATTAATCGTTAAATAATTTTGTTATTTTTCCACAAAAGTGGTATTAAATAATATATAGATATTTCTCAAAATGTATAAAATAATTCAGAGGAAACTTGTGTCATGGTTACTGCACTGCTAGTCTTTACTGGAATTCAATTTCTCGCAGGTGTATAGTGTATTTCTTTGTTATAAATTGTCTCACAAAAAACTATAGACACCCACCGAGATGGAAGAAAATTGTTATCGGCTTCCTACCTATCATTCGGGAGGACCGTGGTCAAACCCGGTTCGGCCATCCTGGCTTAGGTTAGGTTTTCCATGGTTTTCCTCAGTCACTCTAGGTGAATGATGGGATTGTTCCCTACAAGGCCACGGCCGACTTTCCATCCCCCTTCCCTCCCCGTAGAGTAGTAGGCTGAAAAGGATCTCCGTGATCCTCCAGCAGCCCGCCTCCCAGCCTTCAGCTGGGAGGAATGAAATATTAAACTAAAGAGACGGCTAGTTCTATAATATCCCCTTCAGTAGCTTTAGCAGTTGGTCTTAATTAAGTGAAGAAAACATTCATACCGTTATTAAACAAATAGGTAACAACACAATACAATAATTTTTTGTGAACCTAAATTTATTGTGTTCGTTTTCATTTATTCCCCTTACCTTCTGCCAATTAGCAGCTGGTAAGTTAAACGTGTTCAACATCGATATATAATTTTGTGATCCCAACAGAGATAATTTTAAAATATTCAAAATAGACGAGAATTTAGATCTAACCTGTAAGGTGTTAGACTGGAAACTTTCGGAAGTAGAGACTCCTTATACCGACTCTCCGAATCTAATGTGCGCAGTGACACGAAAAAATTCTGTCCATCCGATACATGTAATCCGTCCGATGATGGTAGGAGTGCGCGTACCTTTAATCTGTAAATACATTTTGCCTATAAGGAGTACTGAGTAAAGCGAAAACAGACGAAACCTGGAACAAACCTTGTTACTAGGTCACCAAGCCCACGTGAGTTCTATTTACCTCATTTGTGAACCATTAAACTCTTTCACCATAAGGACTTATTACCAGATGTATCATTGCGGTTTTCTTCAGTATTGAGAAGTTCGACATCTTGATTCTTCTACAAAATCAAATATATTATTTCTAAATAATGTTTTTTGTCAGAAGCTATTATATCTCTTCATAACTAATCGAAATCAATAAATGAGGTATGGTATTAAAAATTAAGGTATCCACTTTCGACACATCATATTTTAAGAAACTATTTTTTTTTTTTCAAATCCGACCATTAAAGGGCATAAATGTTAGTATTTCCAGTTTTTTTGCCATTTCTCTCCCTGGATACCTAACCGTAATTGATAAATGAGGTATCATTTTAAAGATAAAGATCTCCGCTTTGGTAACATCATATATTAAAAAATGAGCTTTTCGGAATTCGACCGTTAAACGGAAAAAGTATTAATATTTCTTCTAGGCGTTTCTGTGTAACGAGCTATTTATTTTCCTTAATATCTAACGGATACAAATAAATGACGTATCATATTACAGATTAAGGTATCCGTTTTGGTCACATCACATTTTAAGAAAGGAATTTTTCGAAATTTGACCCTTGAAGGGCAAGAGTAATAACTGTGAAAGTCGCGCATAGGAGACAGTTCAGAGACAAGCCGCTATACAGCTGGACCACACATCACAGGGATATCAATAAACTGTGTGTTTTTTGTATAATAAGTATCTTATCGGTTTTTTTTCTGCTACAAAACATTTCTGTTCTATACGTAAACATTTTATTTGCGAATTTTTCTCACGGGCTTCAATCAGAGCAACACATATCACAGAGATATTGATATTCCGCGTGTATTTTGTTCAGGTTAGTCGCATACCATTAAAGTCAGTCCAAAAGTTTTTCCTAACTGTTTCATGATATGTTGTAAGTATTTTGTTATGTATCTATTACACTAAATAAATAAACTGTTTATACAAATGAGGCAGTTCTTCTTCCATCCTATTACAAACCACCAACCTTACTATACATCACCAACCGACAAATATCCACACAGACATGCAAATACTCACCATAAACAATAACAAACCACAGGCATTAACATTCCAAGAAAACTATTACATCCAAAAGCACTAGTTGAAGGAAAGCAGATCATAAATTATTATACAAACTTGACTAATCAAACACTATATGCCATATTAAAAAAGAAAGAAATATTTACAAAAAATACAACCATTTCAAATCCCCGCCCACCATCAAAGATAATACAAAGTAGACTGTAAAAACCAAGGACCCCTAACCACAATGAAATCTGAAACATAAACAAACACACACTCTATGGACCTGTGAAAAACATGGCGTGGTGTTTACTCTCTCTTGTTTTGAAAACGATAGTAACAGTAAATAATAGTGTTAATGTGAAATTTGGTCGGTGCAGTGTAGTGCTTTATATCTTCAGAAGATTCTACAAAACCTACACAGAGAAGCTAACCCTGATCATGAGAAAAAAAAGTAACATGTAAGTAAATTTAATTTCACCTCAACTTTATATTGTTTTAAACCAAATGTAACTAACTAAATAAATAAATACCAAACAGATGTCGCTGATGATGCTCTTGAAATAGAGCGAACCGCGTAAGACACCAAAATAAAACAAAATTCAATTATTCACCGTTATTTTTTTTAAAAATGGGTACTATACATCGTATTCGTGAAATTTTCGTACGGATCGTTTAGTTCAAATGGTCTGCTGGAAAGTTTTTTAATCGTGAGAGATTAACCACCAAGAAGCAACAAAGAAGTAGCGTAGGCTGGCCATTTCACCTCTTAGTGCTGAAGTCAGGATGTCAAATGCAGTGTTATACCTCCGCCAGTCTGAATTTTTTTCTAGGGTGCAGTGATAACATTTACCTAGGTATCACATCAAATGAAATTCTAAAAGCAGAAAAATCCTTTAAATAAAATAAAATTGTTAGGATTTGAAATAAACATCCTGAAATGCTTCTGTAGCAAATTATTAACCTAAGACATCTTTCATAGGTTGCCAGCTATGTAACATGAGGGTAGGCAACCATGCCAACAAACGCATGCACCATGAGCGACTGGACAAGAAAACTGTATTATTGCAATACAAATAGCATTAGAATTAAACTTTAACACTGCAATGAAGGATCCATCATTTGCAGTTTACATGGTCAGTCTTGATGTACTTTGCAAGTCTTTAGACTGCAGTCTGTATTTACAAGCCTACAATACATCAGCACATTCGATGAGGTCACTTTTCACATGGTGCTAGTGAGCGTGTTATGAGATATGTAATTATTGTAGGCCATTTCTTCTGCAGTTCCTTGATAAAATAATGAATTATTATTTAATGAAAGAAAGTTAATGCAACTGTTGTTGGAAGTATTGTTTATTTTTGGCGCGTTTCGCCTCTCATAGAGATAGCATTAGGGTTCCAATGTTTTTTTCTAATAAGTTTAACTTATAAATTTTGTACAAACGGTTTGTTAGAATGTTATTACAATTATATTTATGGGAGAAACTGCCCAAAACCGGACTCCCATTTTCTTATTTACTTTTAAAAAATACAAATTAACGAAAATCTGTTTTTAAAGCATGGAATAATTACTTCAAAATGTTATACGTTATTTAAATTTTGATTACATAAAATATCAACAAAAATGATTATCAAAAAAAAATTCAATCCTACAGTTTGGCCACTTGAAAAATAATTGCCTAAACCGTACCCCTCATAAAAACTAATGAAATAACACTAAACCAAATTAAACAACGATATTGAATCACAGAAAACATATTTTAAAGTGAAATATAACAATTCCAGGGTTTTTTTTTTTTTTACTATAGAAATATAGCATATATGTATCGTATATGAAGACGCAGAAAAACATAAAAGAGTTAAATCGTTGAGCGACAAAAATCGCAGATGTACACATCCTTTTCAGCCTCGGCACAATCCACATGGGCCCAATGCACATAATCCAAATTTCCCATTCTGAAACGTCAAAAATTTCCTGCCGCAAAAAATCACCAATCATCATCATCTTTGGAAGGGGACACTCCAGGGATAATCTTCAATTACGATGTTCAAGTGTGGTCACGCTCTTTTATTACTACTATTACTATTACTCCGCGATTCACTAAAAGTGTGTGGCGGAGGGTACATTGCACCTATCCGAAAGAGTAATAGTTTGGAAGGAATATACGGGATATTGCAGGAGGCGACCATGGGCTATTGTGAGGAACCATCCCACCATTCGCCTGGAGTGATCTAGGAAAACCCAGATCAGGATGGCCGGAGAGCTTTATCGAAAGCTACTCCTGTCAGATTTTAAGTTTACTCACCCTCTAAATTCTTTCTATTCCATTCCCTAATTGCTCGTGGAAAAAATGAATACAGAAAAGAATCGGATCTGGTCCTGATTTCTCTTAACTTATTTTCACGGTAATTCCGAGATACGAATGTTGCTGGTAGCAATATTTCTTTGCTGTCATTCTGAAATATGTCAGTCGTGAATTTTTCAATTAGCTTCCGTCGAGAGCAACGCCTTCGGTGTTCCAGGTCTTCCCAACCTAACTCCTTCAACATCGCACTTACGATTTCCCTCCAACTATATATACCTGTCACGAAACGGGCGGCTCTTCTTTGGACCTTCTGTAATGCCTCCATTAACCCCTATTGATGGGGACCCCATGCAGAACAACAATATTCTAAGTGAGGACGCACTAGTGACTTATATGCAATCGATTTAACTTTCGGACGACTTATATGCAATCGATTTAACTTTCGGAATGCATTGTTTTAAATTACGACCTAGAAATCGAAGCATACGATTTTCTTTCCCAATTACATTCTCGATATGTTCATTCCAAGACAAATTATTATGAATTGTTACCCCTAGGTATTTAGCGGAATCTACCGTTCTAAGGACAGTACCATTAATTGTATATTCAGAGCTAGATGGTGTTGCTTTCGCATCTCTTTATTAAATAACTATCTGACTGTGAAATGCTTTGCTATTGTTGGACTTGAGTGCACATATATGTAAAAGACTCTTTTTTATATCGTTATAGCCGGTCCGTTACTTATTCGTCAGGATGGATAAGTCGTATGTGGTCACTGTGGGCGTTAGCCAGTATTACTTACTTGGGGCGTGTCTGCTGCGGCTCCCGTCCTTGGTACTTCCGTCTCGGCTTGGGCTATCTTACTTAGGCTATGTACCTGAACCTGGATCTTACTGACTTGCACTACTGAAAGACACTAAGTGCGTACATAGTTTTATTCTTTCACTGCGGGCTGTTACATTTGTCCATTGGCCACGAGCAGGACTCCAAGCACTTGGTAATATAAAAGATTGATGGACTTACATTGGTTATAGCAGATCAGCTGACTAGCGGGCAGAGCTGGCCTTCGTTCCCATCTCGATGTTTAGCGCAGCATAGTGGCTGCTTAGTCACTCGAACTTGGCTTGACCGACTTCCCCAGACTTCTCACGACTCCCCCGACTTCCGCCGAGCCTCGGTGAGCACGCGCTTATATTTCGTCAGTTGCGTACTCTGTCCCAGTTCTAAGGGCAATCAACTGACAGCTAGCGTATCTCGAAGCTTCTACACGAGCCCAGTTTCCATAACTATTGCTCGCCGACCTGGATTTATTGCTGAGCTGTCTTGCGACATCCCACGCCAGGCGCTTACGGCCAGTGAGTGCCGCCGCTCATACATTATCATTATAAATATTTTCACATCTCCCAAAATATACTGTAATTATTAAAACGGTCCACTACAATCTCTCCCTCCTTAATCGAAGACCAGCTTTGTCCCCAAAGCTTACTACTCCCCTCCATTGTTGAGGTTACTCACTAACTAGTACTAGTATACATGTTACGTGCTTGGATTCTTGCTTCGGGCTTACAAAGTTATAGCAACATTCTTTTATAATCGCAAATGCTTTATGGTGTGGCGTCCAATCCTGTATAACAACAAAATCAATTCTCGTTAAGAATCATAAGTATAAAAGACAAGGCAATAAAAGAAAAATAATCATTTGACAAAAGCAATAAAACATCAATGACAAAATTACAGTTCCGATTTAGTTGTGCAGTTTTCAGTGTCCTTAGCACTATCCTTGCTAGAATATGGTAAATTCATTACAATTTGTGCTGCAGTTGGTATGGGTCTTTCAATATCAAATCTTGTTAATTTTTATACTATACCATTTGTAAATTAACAGTATCCAAATTATTACAATAGATAATGATACAATAGTTGTTAAAATCACAGTGGTTACCATGGTTTTGTGCCTTGATTGTAATTATGGCTGCTATTGATTGATTATATTTAATTGAGTCCCTTGCTTGTTGCAAGTGTTTTGATAATTCTGTGCTCAAGATTGCGGGATTTGTTTGATATAATTCCACTAATTTCGGACTAGGGTATGTTTCTTTACTGAAAGTAGGTAACACGTATTCTGTATATGACAGATTGTTATGAATAAGAGTTTTATGCAACACTGGTATGAAGAAATTTTCTCCTACAAATTGACAGTGAGATGACTGCTGAATGATTACTGAATTCATGAGTTTCACTCGATTAACGGTTTGATTGACATCTTCATTCCAACAAGTGACAATAATTACGTAAGGTTTGGGCATAGAAAAGATCCAATTTTGATTTACAAGGCTTAGGTAAGGTTTAGAAACGATGCATCAATAGGTTAAATCTAGTATCTAGCTGCCGACTGTACTCCCATAATTCTCTGAAATTTATCTGAGCCACAATGGACCAAACTAATGGCGAATGAATAACATTATCTTGCTTGACAAACATTATACCACTCTTAAGGGGTGTGACTTGATAACATTGTATTGGGACCCTGCCCAGTGAAAGAATTAGTACGACTATTAAACCCTTAAAACGCAACATCATTTTTCTAATAACACCCTTGGAGAAATTAACTACTAAAGATTACACACTGACTGTTACTACACGATACTACTAATTCAACTAAGAGATAAAGTTCTTACTACCTAAAATATTTTACACCAAAGTCTTAAATCTAAAAGGTCTGTAAATAATGTTTTGATACTTAGAGATTACAACGATGTGCTTGGTCACTGCTACGCAAGCATTGTCAGCGCAGCCCCTCCCTGTGTCGACATACGTCACGCCGCGTAGTCAGCAACACACTTCGCCGCTCTGACCTACGGAACATTATACCACAGCGAAATTCTGCACATCGGTGTTTACATGACACAACAGCTGTGTCGGACAACAATAAACACACAACTTGCTATTGTATACAAAGCACTTGACACAGTTTTTTAACTTGCACTTAGGTTCACTCAAAAAAATGATTCTCTTGACTAGAATTCAACACAGATTCTTTGAGTCGAAACCAACCCAGTTTACAAGGTTTCATTAAAATTTAAATTCATAATTCTGGTCTAACTTTAAATTGCTTTACTATTGACATTAAAATTCCTACTTTGCAATTACTGTTCCACTTTCTCCTTGGCAGCACCTTTGCAGGGTTGAAACAATTATTATTTACAGCTTATTTCCCAGGTAACTACTCCTCATTTCTTAAGTTATCTGAATGATTCTGTTGCAGTTATGTGTCCCTTTCCCACTTTCTTTTGGGTGGTATTACGTGTTTCCCTTTTACTCACTTGCTTGTTCCCTCAAATAACGTGTGATTACATTGTAATTGGATTTGCCCTTCGCGCGAGATTAAAATCGTTATCTTATTTGCTTTTGTTAAGGAACTCCCATTTGAATTGTTTTATCGATTCTCCTTTTAAAGATCCTTATCCATATTCATACTTAAAGGATTAATTACAGATTATCCCATAATTTGCTATCATCATAGGTGAATGAGTTACCCACTACTACCCCAAATAGTGATACACTGCCATTAGAACCATACTGAGTGAAATTAACTCGAGGATAATTTTCTAGAAATAAACATGTGTTTAGGATTGTGAACAAGTAACAGAGACCTAGAATGCTGGTTTGGTCTTCCAAAATTCAAATTGACCTACTATGTCATTTAAAGAGATCATTTATCACTCCACCTGCCCTATTCTTTAATACTACCCCGGGTTTATTTTACGTTCCTTGAGACAACCTGCACTCAGGACCCGTCGCTTCATAGGCACAGCCGTATTCTCTTTTTGACCGTCCTATTAACCAACAATACTCTCGTACCTGCAGCGTAAAGTATGAAAAACACGTCTTCACATGACATCGTATGCCTAATTTTCCACATGCCAAAGAAATCAATGAAAAATCTATTTTCTAATTAACAAGGATTTAATACAATGCAGACTTACGCAAAAGGATGTAATTATAGAAGAAATTACGTTTAACAGAGAAAGAAAGACAAACAAAATGGTATGGCAGAGATGCAAAACATTTACATTAATTCTACGTTCATCGTACCAAATGTTATACTTTTTCTTAGTAATTTAGCTTGCTCGGACTTAGAATATTATCCTTTAGTGACTTAGTAGTTAATTCCATGTTATTGTGGCTTAGCATTCGTTAGACTTAACTTTTACGCTTCATTATACTCCTCGTGGCTTTACTGTTTATAACTCTTGTGGCTGGTTCTAAACTTTATTTCTTCCCTGGTGCTCATTACAATATTAACACCACATTAATTCCCACAAAAATAATCCCAAAAGGTGAGTTACTTTGATCGCTCCTATCCACCCCTGGGTATCATATTTCTGATTACACCAATATCAGTTTAAAATCTTTTTACTCCCTGCTGCATTCCCTTACAGCCTTACGGGTATCACAAATCATTCCCTGCTACAGCCTTACGGGTTACCACACATTCCCTGCTGAGCCTTACGGGTATCACATTATCATTATTTCCACAATTACACATTTAATCACTTAATCCACATGCATTATTACTTCAACACTTTTATGACAATATTTATTCACTTGCTCAATATTCGCGAATTTACTACCGATAGAAGACTACTGACTCACATCGCCTGAACGATGAAGAACATGTCTCCGTAACATTACTGCATTATTTTCATCTTTCATAAAACTTCCTAGGGCTATTAGACAATCACGCAACTCCGATTCTTACATCAATCACATCAACACTATTCCCCTGTGAACGAGCTTGACCTTGGACGGGTCGTATAGCAGAACACACATTCCCGACTCCTCATACTGGCGTATTTGTTAGGCGGTTTGGATCCGTATTGCGGTAACTATTTTAGGTGCGCATTTCCAAAACAATCACCTGAATCCTCGTATGGCCCTTAAAACGATCGCAAAGGATACACTCGCGTGATTTGCACTAAGCAACCGTTGAATACTCCAAGTACGGGATACTCAATCCATCGAAAATTTACGCTACGGTCTGCCCTTCGATAATTATTGCCACATTCTTAGAAATTCTGCCACGTTTATACAATATTTTGCCACAATGCTTTACATTAGATATTATGCCACTACAATGAATTTCACACACATTACTACTTCAAGTTTCTTTTACATTTAATTGCAATCATTACTTTACAGTATAAAATCTCCAATTTTAGTCCTACCACAAATCTTAAACCAAAACTATGCACAAGTATGCCTAAACTTTCATAGAGAGTCCGTGAAACAATTAAATTACTCCGCGCGTATTTTTATTGCACTCAAGGGACTGGTAGACATCTCTTACTTTATTTAACACAAAAATAACATTACTACACATCAATACAGAATTTTGCATGAAATATTTAATTTAATTTTTATTTTACATACTGTTTTTCACATCCGATTTTATCTAGTAAGCGAATTTAGATTTCTTAGCAGCACTTAAATTTCTCTCTATTCTACATCACTTATAATACAATTCCCATTAAGCCATTCCGTTTCCCTTTCGAATTTAAAAAGTGCGCATCTATTTCCCGTTTCAACTTTACAGTGCGCTTGTCAGGGTTGCCAACGTAAGCAACTGAGATTTTACACATTGTATACTTCCATTCGTCAGTTGATAACTTTAATTGAAGGTTATTCACAGCCCATAAGCTTCAAGTTTTTGTGCAACACTAGTCGCATGCTAAACATCTTTTAACATAACATAGAATTTCATATTACATTTCAACCCCATTTTATACTATTTTAGCAGATGTACACGACAATCCAAATAGCCGACATTCAAGGATTCTTAATTTAATATCTGAAAACATGCTAAAACGTTAATCGATCACGAAAATCCCAAATGTTTTCTCCATGATTTCCCGAAAAAGTGATGCCACGGGACAAAAGTGTACTAACTAGCTGCAAATTTTGGTATATATTTTAGACAGCTTCCTGTCCATTCTATTCTGAGACATACTGGGTTAGCTTCTACTCACCGAGTCTATCACCACCGTCGTCCAAAGCTGCTATCACTCGTCGTCGACCGCCGCCACAGGTCCGCCGCGCCGCGCTCGAACTGCTGGCTGGTGACCCTCCCGTCGTCTCGCGTCAGCAAGGCTCCGCTCCTCAGCTGCGTCACCGCTCCCATTTTCTGGAACAGCTGACTACTGCGTAACGTATTTGCGCCGACCTCCTTCTTCACCCGACCCGCTAGCACAGCCGTTTTACTTTCTTTGACCAATGCCATCATTTTAAATGCCCAATAAAAATTAAGTTCTTCTCTTCACAGTTTACTGCATACAATTTAAGTGATCTTCTGTAGCCAAAGAAATTACCTTCGCCACCAAGCAGTTTTAAGTTTCCGGCTTCTTCCTTTCCTGGCTCTAAATTTTTCTGACACCCAGTTGCGGTGTCTTTTTACCCGTTTTCATCTCTTCCTGGCTCCAATTTTTTCTGGCACCAAATTGTAAAAGACTCTTTTTATTCTGTTATAGCCGGTCCGTTACTTATTCGTCAGGATGGATAAGTCGTATGTGGTCACTGTGGGCGTTAGCCAGTATTACTTACTTGGGGCGTGTCTGCTGCGGCTCCCGTCCTTGGTACTTCCGTCTCGGCTTGGGCTATCTTACTTAGGCTATGTACCTGAACCTGGATCTTACTGACTTGCACTACTGAAAGACACTAAGTGCGTACATAGTTTTATTCTTTCACTGCGGGCTGTTACATTTGTCCATTGGCCACGAGCAGGACTCCAAGCACTTGGTAATATAAAAGATTGATGGACTTACATTGGTTATAGCAGATCAGCTGACTAGCGGGCAGAGCTGGCCTTCGTTCCCATCTCGATGTTTAGCGCAGCTTAGTGGCTGCTTAGTCACTCGAACTTGGCTTGACCGACTTCCCCAACTTCTCCGACTTCCCCCGACTTCTGCCGAGCCTCGGTGAGCACGCGCTTATATTTCGTCAGTTGCGTACTCTGTCCCAGTTCTAAGGGCAATCAACTGACAGCTAGCGTATCTCGAAGCTTCTACACGAGCCCAGTTTCCATAACTATTGCTCGCCGACCTGGATTTATTGCTGAGCTGTCTTGCGACATCCCACGCCAGGCGCTTACGGCCAGTGAGTGCCGCCGCTCATACATTATCATTATAAATATTTTCACATCTCCCAAAATATACTGTAATTATTAAAACGGTCCACTACATATAGATTAAATGAACACATTTGGAAGGTTGTATTTTGTATGAGGTTAAAATTAGATATTTACATGCATTTTTATGCTTTGAAACACATAAATTTTAATTACTATTTCATTCGATTTCAAATTCATTGCAATGGTCTTGGGACTACAATTTTTGGTGATTCCTTTCGGCGTATTTAAAAAAAAAAAAACAAATATCAGTAGTTTTTTTTTCCAAAAAGGTCTGAAGAAAGATCGTTTTGTAACTTAGAACACGTATGACGTCAATAAAAATTCATAATCTTTGCTAATGTGATGTTCATAAACATCAATTTAGAACCGGAGATCCTTATTAAAAACTAATAAAATTGCCCATTACGCATCGTCCCTGAAAATTTGTGATAATTACGGTAATATCCTGTAGGATTATGAAACCGTGATTTTTTCCAAAAGAACATAGCAAGTGTCGCCATTTCTCTGCAACCCAGGAAAGCTAGATTTTAATGCGTCTGTCGGTAATTTACTAATTTGTCCTTTCGAAGTAGAAGTAAAGAATGCGATATGTTTTAGTATACATCACCAAAATAATTTTTCGAATTTCTAGTTGCCACTTATTCCGTCTTTGTCGGGGCTTAAGTCAACCCGATTATCCACCCGTACACAGGGGACGTGCTGTTTGAAGTGAAATGCGATAAAGGGAACGTCGTGCACACTTTACTTACAAAAATCAAATTTCGTCAGATTGCAACGAAAATTTCCTTTTATGTCGATTGAATTTTGTAGATAATATTCATAATAACAGGTAAAAATTTTCTTTACGTTTTCCTCTCGCTCATCTTTTTCTATAATAAACTGTTTTGGAATAGAGATTTGAAAATTTTGTGTGCTTTATTGGGAAAAAAGTGATCTCATTTTAAACATAACACGCTGAAAATTCTATGAGTCAGATAGTGTTATGTAGCTGCTTAAAGCATTTTAGTAAGTTGTCAGGAAAAGGTGAATGCAAACAGTATTTTTTTATTTTTTATATTTATTTAGATACGAATTTTCATATAAACAATTTGAAATTGGATAGAGTAATTTTTTGAACTTAATTATGTGTTCTGAGGAAGTTACAAGAACGAGGAATCCTCTACGATGTTTTCTGGGATATACCACTAAACTGAAGTTTTATATTTCTCCTAATTTTCTTTCTTTAAAATTAGCCTTCGGAAATTATGACTTACTTGAAGAAACCGCGTTTCAAAACACTGACAAAGTTCTTTGTTAAATTTTCCCACTTTATAACAGATGTCACAGTTATAAATATACGTACTTGTTGATTCGTTATTAGTTTTCGAGCACGAAAATAACAAATAAATTTGTTTCAGTCACAATTCTTCCCATTGGCGATGAAACTTGGGGCCGAATATGATACGGTTAAGTTAGCTCCAAGCTTTTCCTGGTAACTGTTCCCATTAAACAAGTCTGAGCCATCATCTTCTATATTTAATCATTCTTGTCTATTCAAAACTTATGGGTGCTTGCGATTTAAGTATCTCATTCTTTTCAGGCTAGTTTCTTATCTCACATTTGTACACAGGAGGTCATCTATCTATATCTACACATATCTATAAAACGAAAACCGGAGATATTTGTAATATAAAAACTCGGAAACTAGGGAGCAGATTTCGATGGGATTTTCACTGTTTTAAATCTTAGAACCTTAATTCACTTGTCTGGCATGTCTTATGTTTCAACGTCAAATAATGTAGGATCATTAAATGAAATTCTGAACGTATGGTAAGGAATCACTAGATGCTGCATACGTCAGCACTAAACACACAACTACAATATAATATCTCTGACCATAGCCTTTGATGAGCAATTTACAATAATAACCATTTTTTCATACTCCAAACTGAACAAAACTTGAAATATTATTTCCTTTAATACGGGGTGTTTAGTTTTTAAACGCCATACTGATGACCGTATTGAATGCAAGGAATTAAGAACGAAAAATCAGTAGAGATTTTCTTTGCCCCTGCAATGTCTGGCAATGTCTTTGACCATCAGCTTCAGTATTTGTCTCTGATATCAATGTTATTAAAATCAATATTATTTACGATAATTTTCTGGATAAATTACGTTGAATTATTGGTTCAAGTTTACGTCACGATACACGATGTTGCTAAAATGATTGTATCAATGCGCGTGTGATTGAAGCTTTGAATTTGTGGCGCCAATATTAGCGGAGACTGTGGCTAGGTTGAAATTCAGCCTGGACCATAATGAAAACTGAACCTTTTTGTTACAACCAATGGTACGAGGAATTTAGTTATCAGTTATTTAAGCAACTTTCATAAGCACTATGTCACGTTGTAACATCATGTATCGCGACATAAACTACTCCTGAATTATACAGGTAAAACTATACTAAAATATCTTTGGCGTTTTCGTTTGGATTCAGTTATTCACATTAACCAACGTTTAACGTTTTTTTTCCCCTATTGATAATAACGACTTAGGACAACTGAACATTTTTTGGTAAGGGGTGCAATTCTACGCTATACGCGCGTGTATCTGATGTAATCTAGCTTTTATTGATTTTATATTTTATAGCGTTGTTTAGTAATGCAAAAGCTTTTAACAGCTTTTATTAATTTCATAATTTATTCAATTGTTTACTAATGCGGTTTTTACGTCAACTGTTGCGCCGCAATTTGATGATGAATTCTTATATAACTCAATGAGACAGAAAGTAAAAAAAAAAAAAAATACATGTCTCACTTAACTCTCGAGTTATCGAAAGTAAAAAATTATTTATAGGTATAGATTTTTTTTCCGTTTGACAACGATTTTCTTCTCGACTTGACCACAAGCGCTAGAAAGAAAATAAAACTCCCATTGTACATGTCCAGCGTGTGACTTTAGGATTTTTTTTAATCCAGGTTTCGTTTCAAACTGTCAGCCTCAATTTAGAGATGCAATATCCCAAGGACAGAACAATATTTTACATTTCACTTTCAATGTGTCTCGTCAAGTTATATAAGAATCCATCATCTGGTTTAACGAGAAGTTTAAACGATATACATATATATATATATAAAAAAATCTTCATTTTTGATTTGTCTTGTGCTGTTACATAAGAATCACTAAATTGCAACGCGACAGTTGAAAGATTTTTCATAAAAGAGTATTCACATCCAACGAATACTGTTTTAGTTCTAAATCGACATGGAGTTTTGTTTCCTTGTGAAGAAAGTTTAAATGCAACATTTCTGAGATACAAAAACTTAACTCAAAAGGCAAAAATACTCTGTTAGGCGAAAAAGGGTGTGTGGAGAAATTGCTCCAGGGGCGTGAGCTCTATCGCAATTAAATTAAACTATAAAGCGAGCTTGATGGTTGAACGGTAGCGCTCAATCCTTGAACTCGAGATCACCTGTATTCAAATCCCCGCCCGGCCATCCATTTTTCGATTTTACATGGTTTCACAAGCAAAATACCCAGGATGTGACGCATACCTCTTGGGCCTGTAGCTAAACATTAAATTTTTCTTTACTTTCTGACGTAATCTAGCTTTCAGTCGTATTATAATCTATTCGATATATCGAATGTCAGACAAAAATATCTGGCGTTTGGAGCTAAAAGTAGAGTCTTTGTATTCATAATAATTAATGCGTGGGCTGATGGCTTTTAATAGAAATAGAACGTTGTATTTAGTGTTGCAAATAAAAACAGTTTAGGACAACAAAGCAGCTTTTCTTCATTTTATAATTTATTGCGTTGTTTCGTATGCAGTTTCTATGATAACCATGGTGCCATAGTCCGTAAATCCCTGAAATAAATCGAAGTAATTTTTTTTTTATTTCTCGCTTATTTCTGATTAACTGATATACAGCTGTGAATACCTGATATTCAACTATACAGGTACGAAATAGAATTTAATTTTGAGCTACAGTGCAAGATGAAGTAACATGATGAGAAATTTTTTTAACTCCAGCGGCAGATGAGCCAGCACATTCAGACACTTCTAATGTTTGACGCTACGAAAACTCGTTCAGAATCGATTCAGCAGTTTTCAGATAATGCTTGATTATTGTTAAAGTAAAGGTGCCGTAACGGCTTAAGATATACGTAAAATGTTTATTTGAACCCAAAGTATCAAATTCTGAAAATCCACTCAAAATGTGTATTTTTTGCGTAATTCCGGAATATACAGATATATTCCAGATACATTTTTATGTATGTAATAATGTGCGTAATGTTTCGATTTTCGAATAATGTGCGTAACGTTTCGATTTTCGAGCAACAACATTAGCAAATGTAATTAGGTTGAAATGTAACCTGGACTAAAATGAAACTGACATTCCGTATCAAAGCACCCAAGCCACCCCGTTCTTGGAAGTGTGCTGTTAAATCACCGGTTATTTTAGTACCGGAAATGGCCGGTACGAAATCAGTAAAACAGAATCTGTTCAGACGAATAAAAATAGTGTACGGATAAATCAAATTAAACCCACTTCTTTCTTGGTAAGTTGGGGATGAATTCCAGAAATTGATGGCCCAAATTGTATGAAACTTGGAACATGTTACTGATTGCATGAACAGAAACAGTGTATGGGTAAATCAACAACAACTAAACCGGGCAACGCCGGGACCTCTGCTAGTCTGATATATTTTCAACGGTTAGGTTTCTGTAGGTCATAGAGTAACATATTTGCATCGGATTCATTTTTTCTGTTAGTATATTGGTTGAAGTTACATAACATAGGGCCTACTCTATCGCATTTAATTTTAAAAGAATTACACTTTTAGACTTTTTTGCCGTCGTTAAACTGGTACTGTCTCCAATTTATGCCTAAAAAATTACACAAAACATGTAACACGAACAGAAGTTAAGCGATTCAGTCCTTAGCGACACATGCCCCTCCCCTCAAACCCACAGAATAAGCATCAGTATTGATCATTAGACATGGAATTAAGCTTCATTTCAGTTTATAATATTCCTTTAGATGCGCTACTATTGTCCTGGGAGGCTCAATATGCGGCCGTTTCCACAGGATTCAACTTCCGAAGCGCATTTAGCAATATGGATGAATGTATTTTAGTATTTGCCATTTCATTGTAACACTGGTGATGGCAGTAAGTAGCATTAGCAGTAGTGACAAAAATTGTTTTGTACAAATTAATCGACTGTTGTAACTTTGATATAAAATTGTTTACTGCAAAAAAATATGATGAAATGACACTGCGAAATCGGTTCTTAAGAATTCAAATTACCATCACGAGTGCCATGTTACTAAACAAACAAAGTTACCCAGCCTCATAGCAATATAAATCCAGAGAGTGGTGTGTTTATCTATATATTCAGGTTATCTTTGATGCAGTGCGTTCAGTTTACGAACACGTTATCATTTATTGCTCCCCCGACGACGTAAAGTCATAAAACATAATGGAGTTTAAAGTTAGACCTTAAGCTTTCAAACTGGGTAAAACCAATCCAAATCGGTTCAGTAATTTTAGCACGATTTGTGTAGGCTACAGCTAAATCTCCCGGAAACAGCCACTTACAGATTTAGATATGAAGTTTCAAATACAAAGAATATTTGTACGCAAACTAAATGGATAAAAGGGTCCAGATTTAGTATTTTATGCTGTTATATGATGCACTAAGCGAAAATAAATAGCACCAAGTTGGTAACAATAATATTGTTAAACGCTAGGGCTCGGATCTTTATGACCAAAAAAATAGAGAATTATGCAGGCAAATATGACCATAAAAATGGGTAAATATTACCTAAAAGTGCCAAAAATATGACAAAACATTCTAAATTTATTATAGATTAAAACAAGCTCGATTATACATCATTTATTGTATAAAGTACTATCGGTTTCGTGTAGACAGCATAATTTGCTTCCGTGCACTCGCTGCATCATTAGGAAATTAAATTTTAAATGGTTTTGTTGAAGTCACTTTAATTTCAGATAATTTACAGAATAGAACTCTCCTCTCTAAATTCCCTTACGTAACTTCGTATCTTCAGAAAATTTTATCTTCGCCATGGCGGTAGGTTTACTCACTGATCCACTGCAGATTTAACGATGACAGAATATTTTACTGAGATATAGATTGACGCGGATAGACACAGGCATACTTCTGCTGCATTTTCGAGATTAAAAGGCGGGTGGAATATTACGTTTAGAGAGTGACAATAACTTTAATTTTTGACTGGTTAATTCTGACCACAGTGAAAATTGTCCCCACCCCCCACCTCTGTAGCAGAAGTACTGTTCTGTGAATAATTATCTTAATTTCTTTTCATCTATATCTAGTGAATTCCCGGTACTATTAAAAAACTACCAGATTTTTCCTCAAAATATACAGTATGGCCATATGACCATAAATATTATCGAAATATGACCAAAACTAGGAAAATGGTCTGAATATGCATTTATATGCTGTAAAATACATTTAAATACAATCAGAAACGTAGAATGAGTGTTTAATTCAGCATTTCAGCTCAAAATGAAGGCAAGATAAATATGATTTGTCCTAAAGATCCAAACCCTATTAATCGCTACACGATTCGTGACTGCTCATATCTGATCTAAGGTTGGCCTCCTTTTGTTTCTCCATATGAGAAAAATTCAATCAGTGCTTTCAGTTCACTAACTCTGTCTATGCGCTGCGGAACAACAAATTTGATATCATAATACCGAACAGTTTGAAGTAACACTAACCACTTACCGGCTGTTTGCACAAGACATTGTTAAAGAAGAGAGATTAGGTTCAGTTTGTCAGCCACGTGTCCAAACGTTTTCTAGCTGTTTATCCATAGCGCCTGCATGGCGAGCGCCAGCCACGTGTTACTATGACGGAGACTGCTTCAGAGAATCGAGAGTGCTACGCGAAAACAGGGCGTTCACGTGGCGCATAAGCCGCACCACACAAAGGCCGGACCAGCTGTGGGCTGTTAAGACGTCTTTCCTGAGACAGTAGGTGACACGCGGCTAGCCGGGCAAACAGGGACACGCGGCGCCATGCGGGGACAGTGCTATTAAATAACCACTGCAGCTGAGTCACATGCACCGTGATTCACACGACCTCCAATTAACGGCAGTGTTATTCTATTCTCCGGTGTACCTATCACAGGGGCTTAAGTTGAGATGCTATTAAATCTCATTCAGCAACTAGCATTTAAGCAAAGTTAAGCCTAAGAACTTTATAATACCCATTATCCTTTTGTATTAGACATTAATCCCGTCAAGACTGGCAGCTTAAAACAAAAAGTTCGTAAAGTAATATAGCGTAGCGCAGCGCTACCGCGCCTTCTTACGGTGGTGTAGGTCATATTGTGAGGTAACGAATATATCCCGCCTGTTTGGTACGTTTAATGCTTATGATAATTTTAGTTGTTACTTCTGCTGTGACGCGTAGCTGCCCAACGAGTACGGTAATTTTGCGATTTGAATTGAGAAGTTGCATGGAGTAATGTTTGTAATATTGCACTGTAGTAGGAGATTCTTTGGCTGTTGGCTACCGGGATTGTAAAAAAGCTTGAAGAAAGTAAGATGAATTGAAAAAGAGCGAATCTCGAGATGCTCCACTAGAGAACTAAATGAGATCAACGATTACGGTACAGAAAGTTACAAACGGTTGTCGTGAAATGGCAGATATTCTGAAAGAATAACGGTTTTCTAAAAACTGAAGCACAAGAGTTGAAATACTTTTATTTCCATTGTTAACTAGCTGTACTTTGTTGAAACAAACCAAATGTTATTTAATTACTGAAGGATAAATAATTTACGAAATGTAAACTGAAGTAAAATACATTTAAAAGTCCGAATGGTTATTTCCGAGGTTCTATTAACATCTCGTTCTACGAACCAATACTAAGTACCACAAGTCAATTAAAAGCAAGACAAGGAAATACTTATTAATAGTATATCTTACTACATTCGAATCCCGACATGCAAGGGATCATTTACATGCCTTACTCTTGAGTTACTCTTTAGGCAAAGCTAACTTTGTGCATATGAAGAACTCCAGGACTCCTCCGTGGATTTCAGTCGACGTTATTGTACGTCCCAGAGGAAAAGAACTGGCTGTTCTAGCTCTTACTAAATCTTATATCTTTAAACGAGCAATTCTTGTATATATATATATTTCGGATCTCGGAAACGGCTATGACGATTTGGATGAAATTTGATATTTAGATAACGTTTTGACTTTTAAGAATACCTAAATAGTTGTCTTCCCTACAAAATACGAACAATTTTTTCACTCGGTAACTCGAAAACGGCACTAGCGCCATCTCGTTGACAATTCAGGTACCAGAAAGCCTACAAATAGTTTCTCTTTGATTACAAAGAATATTTAAACTAACATTTCTTGTATACTGGCTGACCCGTGGAAATATTAGCACTACAAGTTCGTGTCCGGACAAAACCGCGAAGTGACAAAACCGCGAGGACAAAACCGCGCAGACAGAACCGCGAACGGACAAAACCGCGAACGGACAAAACAGCGAAACGGACAAAACCGCGAAACTGACAAATCTACGAGTTATCCCCTCACTGTTTGATCTCTTATGCTCCAAAATATTGTGTAATTTATTTTGTGTATATGTAATTTATAATCTACGAGATCTGTTATGCTCCAAAATATTATCCTAACGCAGTTTTTAAACGATTTGGGGATCGCAGCTAGGGTTACGTTATTATGGAGTACGGTACTGTAATTTATTTTGTGTATATGTAATTTATAATCTACGAGTTATCCCCTCACTGTTTGATCTCTTATGCATCAAAATATTATTCTAACGCAGTTTTAAATGATTTGTGGATCGTTACTTTATTATGTAGTTGATGATACATGGATTGGACGTATTCTTCGAGGAAATCGACGACGAGAACCACTATTTCCAATCGAAATTTGGAACCAAAACCAGAATGTTAAAAATTCGTTAGAGAGAACCAACAACTCCGTCGAAGGTTGGCACAATGCTTTTCGGTTATTACTTGGATCAAGCCATCCTACAATTTGGAAACTCATAGAAGCTTTCAAGAAGCAGCAAAATCTGACGGAGGTTAAATTGGTGCAATATGGAAGGGGAGATAGAAAAATACAGAAAATGACATATACGAGAGTCACCAAGTCGATTTTCAATTTAGTTAGTGAATATGATTGTAGCGATGAACAGAAATTTCTTTTTGGTATAGTTCATAATTTCAATTATTAGATAGTGTGCTTGTGTATTTTGTTACAATTTATATTAACTTATTAATGGTTTATTGATGTATATTTCGTATAATCTATCTATATTGTATTTTTATTTTCCATAATGTTCATGCTTTTGTGTAATTTTTTTAAATAAAAAAAATAATGGGGTGTTACGTAGATCACCTCCTCGTGGTGCACCCTGGGTAACGCTAAGAATCTACGAACTCTTGTGGTTTTATGTATTCCTGGTTTTTCTGTATTCGCGGTTTTGTCCTTTCGCGGTTTTGTCCGTTCGCTGTTTTGTCCGTTCGCGGTTTTGTCCGTCGCGGTTTTGTCCATCGCGGTTTTGTCCGTCGCGGTTTTGCCCTAGAACCCTACAAGTTTAATTGTAAAACATTTAAAAAGAAAGATATTTAAAAAGTTATCATTGATTTTGTCAGAGGTGATACTTTAGAGAAACTTTTTTGAAAATAATATTACCGGTACCGGTTATAAAGTAATCATCGTTTACTTTTTGACCGTAAAAAGTGGTTGTTAGTTTGTTAATAAATACTACCACGCGAGGTATGAGCATAGTTTTATCGGAGTGAATGAATTTAGAACTGACGATGTTCTATCATTACCGTGACACCACAATCTGATGATAAAATCTTATAGAACTCGACGAAACATATCGAAAATAAAGAATAAATGTTCTTGATAGCTCGCTTGGTTTTCGAGATACAGCATGTCAAAAATCAATTATAGGTATAGTTCCTTGTGCTTTTGGCGACGTTTCTTCTGGTCCAGGCCGTATTTCAACCTAACAACAACCATTAGGAACAAAATAAGACATTGAAAGTATATTTCCACCGTATAGACATAGTGGTTTTGGTGAATTTGTTTTCCGGTCCAGGCCGGATCTAACCTCTGCACTTGAGATATCAGAAAAATAAATTCTTTATTTTCGATTTGTCTCTACGAGTTTCATACGAATTCATCATCAAACTTGGCTATGACGAAATTTTTCTTCTGGTCCAGGTCGCATTTCAACCAACCACGTCAATTTTGATTTACGATATCTCGAGAGCTAAACGAGATAAAAAAATTATTGTTTACTTTCAATTTTTCTCGTCGAGTTACATAAGAATCCATCATCAAGGGTTATCGTAGAATCCTCTGAATTACCACAAATCTCGCACCATTAATTAATCCCTGACTGGCATTAAGATTTCTATTTAACATAATAATAGCATTTTTCTTTGAAAGCAATTTATGAGGCGGTCTCGCAAATAGGATATAGTGATTTGGATGAAATTTCATATGTAGATAACTGTTTTGCTTTTCAAGTTTTTAACACGATTTAAAAAAAAAAGGATCAATTTTTGTATTTGGTTTCTCGAAAAATGCTCTATCCTCATTACGTAGAAGGTTCAGGTACCAGTAAGCCTACTGATGTTAGTTAAGCTTCTCTTTGGTTAACTGCGCCTAGGTAGCCTTCAAGCCTTTTACTTTAATCAAACTTTACTCGAAATCTTGTACATTGAACAGAAATAGAAAGATGCCGAGCGAAGATCGGTCATCCATGTACTGATAGTTTATATTACACATTCTTTTTGCAGAATTCAACCGAACATTTGGTTATATGTTAAGTCAATGCAGGCAATTAAGGAAAGAAACACTGTAACATATTTATGGGTACTCCGAAAATTTTCTGCCTCAGCTGGGGAATATTCTTCAACTCGGGATTTTAGCTGAACTTTCTGAACGCCGCCACTGAACATGATTGAGATCTGATTACGGAATTTATTAGGTTTTGCGCAGTCATGAGGTAACTATCCCACCCACTTGCGTCGTCATAAAATACAGTTCATACAACAGAATAACAGAAAGACGCATTAGCGAAATACTTTCATTGTTTGCAGGAAAATAAAAACACTCATTACTCTCTGGCTGAATAATAACCCAGATGACGATGGGACTTAAAGGCCCAGACACGGTCTTAAGAATTGTACGTGAACAAGTCTTTTTTCCAGCCCTGCCCTTATGTAATAATATTGGCCACAGCATCTTCACAGATGATAGTTGTAGCGACTTAGCTATCACTTGGGTTGAGTGCATCGCATCTTCCTTTATGGCTGAATAGTCAGATGGGGGCGCGACAAAGTTTGCCACATCTATCGCACACGAAAGAGGGATCCGGTGGATGTACTTCCCTGTTACGAAGCTTTTTCAGCTTTATTTTATCCAACCGTGCTTTGTCAAATTTGGACATGCCGGTGGTGATATGATGACGCCATAAGGGTCTCTTGCTGGCGTAAGATTCCCAGTCAGAAGTGCATATGCCCTTATGTAGATATGCCTTATTTCCACCAGAATGTGTGTGGTACGTGACATCTTTTTATTGGTCACTAGTTGCCCTATGTAGCGATGCAATTCATATTTTACAGGACATTACATTACTTCATAGAATTAATAGAATTTTTTTCGTTACTACCCGCAGATTAAGATTTGCTGGATCTCACTTCAGATATAAAATACGTGATACTAATAATACTGACAGTAAAGAGATTAATAAGGTTTCAGATTTTTCTCATCTTTATGTAATGAATGTATATGATCACCCCGCGAAACCATGGAGGTATTTAAGTCAAAGTTGCTGACCTGCAGATGCTAAGGCACAGTGATATAACATCACATATTTTGCCTTCGGTTGTGTAAACCAACGAAAATCTTACATCTAAATGCTTGTAACCTGGGTGTTCTTTCTTTCTTTTCCTCTTTTTTTTTTAAAAAAAAAAAAAAAACCTTGGTAAAAAATCTGCCACTGTGTAAAGTGAATTACAGTCTCTTTCTCTTCGTGCCTAAAATTATTGCGATGTGTCTTCTTTTAATTTGTGAGAGACGTCATAAATTTTTGTATGTCATATTTATACCTGCTATTAAGTCGGTACTAAGACAAGCGTTTGTATGACATAATATTTGCATATCACCGAGCGTGGTGGTGTAACGGTTAGCATTCTGGCATCGCATTCGGGAGAACGGCGGTTCGAATCCCCGTCCGGGCATCCAGATTTGGGTTTTCCATGTGTTTCCCAAATCACTCCAGGCAAATGCCGGGACGCTTCCTTCAAAAGGCCATGGCCGAATTCCTTCCCATTCCTTGCTCCCCATCCTTTCCCGTCTCTAAAGACCTCGCTGTTAAGAGACATTAAGCAATTTAAAAAAAAATGCATATCTTAGGTATGTTCCACCGCATTGCTTATGTCAACATCGAGCGTGGTGGTTAAGCGGTAACGCTTTGGCCTCGCATTTGGGAGGACGCGGGTTCGAATCCCATCCGGCCATCCAGATTTGGATTTTACAATTTTTCTACAAATCACTCTAGCCGAATTCCTTCCCCTTCCTTGCCTACCAGTACTTTTCTGCCTCTAATGACCTCCACGTCGATAAGGCGTAATGCCAGAAGCGTTTTAAAAAATCTTGTGTCATTGTAACTGAAATACCTTCGAGGATTTTGATAAATTTTTCAGAACCTCGTACAAAAAGACTCGTAAACATGTAAAATACTCCACATATCTTTTTTTTTCATATCACCTGCTAATGAATCAGTCTGATATAAATGGTTTCAGCGAGCATTAAGTATCTATTCAAGTAACATTAAAAACATTGTTTTAGTAACACTTAATAAATTTTTGAATAATAGATAATTATTTATTAAAAAATAATAGTTAGACCTATTACTGAAAATAATATTTTTATTTTCAAGCAATTGTTTTCATCAATCTAACGACGTAAAAAAAATTAATTGCAACCAAGATATTACGCGTTGTGGTGGGTGCCTTGGTGGGCAAACTACGTTACAATTATCTTTCATACCTTTATGATTAATAATTGTGGATTTTAATTTTAATTTTATGAAGGAGTGAAAATTTATTAATTTTGCAAGAATCTCGACGTTAGTTGGAATTTAGGAAAAATTGTCACAATATGACATTTATTTTCTTATCACTGGCGATTACAAGTCTGAGCGAATTTACCGTTAACATTAACACACATTGGCAAAATCATAAAAGCAACGCTCAGAGTTACAATTAGCCGTCATGAGCAAGCAAACAATTGTATATTTACTTTTAAATATATCTCAGAATCAAAATGCAAGAAATAATGACAATTGGAAACAATGAAAAATACAAGTTATGACGACCTCAGACAAAGGTATCATAATACTGTGACTTTACAGTTAAAAAGGAAAATCATGGGCGCCAGAATGAACAATATATCATTCGAAAATAACTAGTTCTGGCAAATTATGCCGCTAGCTCAGGGGTTTTTACAATTACAAAGTGAGAACATGGACCTATCCTCTCAAAGTCGCTTACGGGTTCTGTTTCACGGAATGCACAATCAGATGGCTTGGTCGTAATAAGTTACCATTGTAGTCCTGCGTCTGATGTCTGCGGTGACTGTAGCGGACCCACGATATGTGAGATTATCTCACAAGTCGGCTATAGGCATCTCTGGTCTGACAATGCGCATCATCGCATTACCGGCTGTGTTGCTGTGATAAGCTTGCTCCAGCAAGCTTGCAGCAGCAGTTGGCGAAAGAAGTCAACTTTCCAAGTCAACCTCAGACTAGACTCGCATAGCTTGGACTCGAAGATCGAAGTTAGAATGTCCAGCTCCTCGCTCTTCGGTCCACGAGGAAACTTCTCGCTCCGCCCATTTGTAGTCTCGAAGCTCACATATAACAAAAATTCCCAGGATTTTAAGTTATACGCTCATTTGGATTGGATCTTCAGGTCGGCACCTAATGTCACGTGATATCCCAGATGTGTGATTTGGCTAGAGTATCTAACAGAGGTCGGACATATTCGGCTAAGTTCGCCGGGGCGAGGGAACATTCGGGTTTCGGACGGCAGGCTTTTCCCGCCAGGTGACTGACGTCGTTGACCGCCCATCCCCAGGGAGCAGAGTGTGTGGTCTGGCAAAACCCCAAATCCGCGACTCTTGTCGCCAAGGTCCGGGAACACCAGATTAGCTTCAAGCCTATATAGCTCAATAATTCTTTAATATTCGCTTTACCAAGATACACTGTATGTTCACCATTTCATTACAGTCCTCACTTGGAATCTTGCGTACTTTATAAAATTACAACAAAAATATATTCAGGTGATCGCCCAAGATTTATGTAAATTACTCTTATATTATTACATATATAATAAAAATGCACCTTGTAACGTGGCGACAGCGCTGCTCGTTACAGCGTACATTTACATCAAACTTTGCACATACACCAGCGAGTTTTGGATTTAATAATTTAACTATTACTATAACTTCTGACGGTTGTGTTTTACAAAATTTTATACTCTGTAATTTTCTGCAAAATATTTTATGTTATACAGGCTGTTTGGATAATTGTGTATTTGGGATATGTGTTTCATGCCTCAAAATATTATAATGTACTACCATACGAGTTTACTTTTGAAATTAACTATTCTGACCAGTTACTTGAGTCTCACAAAAGAATATGTTCATGTCAGAAGAAGTCCAAAACTTCATATACTCTATTCAGCGCTAAAAAAAAGTTTAATTTACACATCGAGAAGCCACTGTCTGGATCTTCGGTGACAGAGAAGTTGAAGGATGTTACATGATTCATTATTTTATTTGTAATATCATGTCGTTAAATAACATTTCAATCAGTTTATTTTTATTTGCAACTAGCTGTTTCCCGAAATTGGTTCACGTCGAGTTTAAAAGTACAAACCTCTACCTGAAACCGATCATGTCAAACATCCATAACGAGAAAAAAAAAAAAAAAAAAAAGAAAAAACAGTATTCCGCTTGAAATCACGATAAGCATTTTTACGATAAACATTTCGACAGTAAACATTTTAACAGTAGTTTTTTCATGAATCGTGTTCAACAGAAAAAGGAACTAATTTGCGGAACATTTTATATTAAATCTTCACACTACAATTAAATATATCGTACTTTACTTCCTGGACTATGTGCCGTATATCATCGATATTCGAGCAGTAGTTTTTGCGTCAGT
This sequence comes from Vandiemenella viatica, assembly GCA_031002005.1. Taxonomy (NCBI): domain Eukaryota; kingdom Metazoa; phylum Arthropoda; class Insecta; order Orthoptera; family Morabidae; genus Vandiemenella; species Vandiemenella viatica. The sequence goes on from JARYHS010013631.1 coordinate 92,247,880, forward strand.
TGTGTTCAACGAAAAATGCATACTATCTTATGGTTATTTTTGTATTAAATTTCTCAGATTTCCGACTTAGCCTATATCAAAATGAAACATTCGCTGTTTTACTCTCGGAACTATAAGCTATATATAATTCGAAAGCTCATCAAAATTCAAACGGTAGTTTTTGCATAAATCGCATTCAGCGATAAAAGGATGCTAATTTAAATTTTTCAGATTCCCGCTTTCACATTAAAGTGAAACATACCCTAATTTTACCCCCACATATTCCCATTCATCCAAACAGAAATGTAGCTAACGAAAAGTTAGTTGCTTCTCGCAGGCGAAGTGTCTACGACGTACGATATAAAGTTAATGAGAGTCAATTACTTGACGCGGCTCTTCAATACCATCTTGCAAAATCAGACTTTCCCGAGAGCATGGAAGCATGCCATCGTGGTCGGTATTCATAAGGCTGGGAAAGATCCAATCTTTCCCCAGCATTACCGACCAATCAGCCTGCTACCCGCGCTCAGCAAAGTGTTCGAGCGAATTCTGCTGAAGCGTATTGACACCTACATCCAGGCTGCAGGCGTCATACCCGATCATCAATTTGGGTTCCGTAGAGGGCACTCCACAACGCAGCAGTTGATGCGTGTTATAGAGGCAGCCACAAGGGCCTTCAACGAGAGAAGCTATTGTGGTTTGGTGTTGCTCGATGTCGCCCGTGCATTCGACTCAGTGTGGCATATCACCGCAATATCCCGGCAAAAATACATCCACCTCTAAACATCAGAAATGAGCATCTATTGGTCTTCCTCCCATATCTGACAGTCACCCTTGTTACTATCTACATTCGTCCAAATGAACCCCTCCCCTTTAACTTCCTACAGTATATAGATAACACATTTAGTAATTACATAATAATGGCCGACCTCAATATCCACTCCCGATCAGACTATGAAAAAAGAAATCTACGTGACACCCTCGACGCCTTACGCGGACAAGACATTGACATACCAGAGCCGACACGACCAGCTACTAACACGACGCCCGACATAATCATAGCATCCCCTTCTCTCCTTAGGCGCACCAATCTCATAGTGCTCGATCCTATCGGTAGCGATCATCTACCAGTGCTCATCAAAGTAGCATACCATACTCGACAATTCAGAAATCATATCGACCCATCACAAATCCGCAAAATTCAAGATTATAACAGAACAAACTGGACTGAATACAGACGACATATAGACGATGCTATGAATGATTTCCAACCCTACTTCCGACATGCCGATGATGTAAACAGTACAGCAGACTTCCTCCATGACACGCTAACTTCCGCAATTGAAACGCAAATCCCCAGAAAAATCGCAAATCCTCATAAGCCGGCTCTCCCTCCCCATGCAGTCCTGCTCCTCAAAGAATCCCGCCGCCTCTACCGAACGTTTCTAGCCACGCGTGACCGGGATGCACTCACCCGACACAGGCAGCTACAGAGACAAGTACGCAACTATCTCACTGCCTAAAAAAGACTCACCTGGCGAATGACTTGCGACAGACTCAACTCAACCATGACCACCAACTCGGGACAGTATTGGAATGCTTTCAACAGACTGACTGGAACAAAAACAGCAGTTTCCTACCCTATCATCCACAACAACCGCTCCATCCCCGACGATGAATCAAAAGCCAACCTGTTCGCAACCCACCTTGAGCTAACCTTTTCCTGCCCTCTTGAATCACACTTCAACTACGAGATGACTGCCGACATACATGAACGAACCGACACCAACCTACCACCTCTAGCACCCGACATTCAGTATTATGAGACCACGCCACGACATGATCTAAATTCACCAATAACAACCGAAGATATCCGACAGGCACTAAAAAAGAAACGAAATACTGCTCCCGGTCACGACGCTATCACCTACCGCCACCTAAAAGAATGCCCTCTCTCCTTTCTACAAATCCTATCTCTCCTTTATACCGCAATCTTATATACAGGCATATATCCGGAAAAATGGAAAATATCAAAAATATTGTTATTTCCTAAAGCCAACAAACCCAAATCTGAACCCTCCTCGTACCGCCCTATTAGCCTCACATCTGTATTCAGCAAAGTCTTGGAAACAATTCTAACTCGCCGCATCCACCGACATCTGCAACAATTCCTTCCACTCCCACCCACCCAAGCCGGTTTCCGACCAAACTACTCTGTAGACGACCAGCTTCTCCACCTGACGCAACTTGTGACAAATCAACTAAACAAAAAGAAATCGGCCATCCTCATCTCTTTAGACGTGGAGAAAGCCTTTGACAAAGTTTGGCACGCTGGACTATTATTTAAACTACAGTTATACGCACTACCAATAAACTACGTCCGCCTTATTGCAGCCTTCCTTACCAACCGACAAGCCTACGTCATCATTAATAACTCCCGTTCCAGGTACTTTACTCCAAATGCTGGTGTGCCTCAAGGTTCCGTTCTCTCCCCACTCCTTTTCCTATTGTACACAGCTGATATTCCCCAACCACTCTCTCCCATCTACCTCTTACAATTCGCCGACGACACCGCCTACCTCGCTTGCTGCAATAACCTTCAACAATCCGCCAAAGCATTACAAAAACACTTAGACAGCTTTATAGAATGGTGTAACAAATGGAGACTGACAATCAACCCACAAAAGACGCAAGCAATAATTTTTGGACGAACTACAAGACGATTTAGACAACATGACTTTAACATTACAATCTACGGCAAACATATTAATCTCACAAAAACAATCAAATATCTGGGACTGACGCTAGACCGCCAACTTACTTGGACTGCCCACCTAAAGACGATCAAAGACAAAGCTAAAACACGACTTAACTTGATAAAAAGACTGACAGGACATAGGTGGGGTCTAAACGCCGGGACTGTACTCCATACGTATAAAACATTAGTAAGACCTATTTTAACATATGCCAACACCGCTTGGATATCCGCATGCCCAGCCCATTACAAGGCGCTGCAAATAATAGAACGCCATGCACTCCGCCTCGCTTACAGAATCCGTCTACCCTTCCCAAACCACACCCTGTACGATAAAATATCCTTTCCGCACCTCCTTCTATTTCTCGAACGTCTCAGAATATCCTTCACAGTACGCAGAAACAACACACACAACCCACTCTCCACTCCACATATCAAAACTCCAGACGCACTAAAACCATATCACAAATATATACCACCAGCTCTCCACCTCTACGCACTACACACATTAAACAATAGAAACTTCAATAGCCTCCCTATACCCAATCAACATATCCGCCCAGAAATATACCCTTCATTTCAATCATAACTGTCAGTCACAGAAGAAAATGAAATACCAGAATTAATAAAATCTATCATGGAACAATCCGGCAATCTTAAAACTGTGTGCAATAAGTTCTAAAAGTAAAATAAAATTGTACAACATTATAAAAGCTATATATTAAAATATGTATTGTAACATATACAAAGTATACTGTAAACCATTGTAAGAATGATAAATTGTAACAAATAGACCAGACTTGTGATAAAAAATGTAGGCTGAAGAGCGGGCGTCACCCGCTGCCAGCCCATCCCCATGTGTGGGGAAATGAAATAACAAATAAATAAAAAAAAAAAAAAAAAAAATAAAAAAATTACTTGACGCGGCTCTTCAATACCATCTTGCAAAATCAGACTTTCCCGAGAGCATGGAAGCATGCCATCGTGGTCGGTATTCATAAGGCTGGGAAAGATCCAATCTTTCCCCAGCATTACCGACCAATCAGCCTGCTACCCGCGCTCAGCAAAGTGTTCGAGCGAATTCTGCTGAAGCGTATTGACACCTACATCCAGGCTGCAGGCGTCATACCCGATCATCAATTTGGGTTCCGTAGAGGGCACTCCACAACGCAGCAGTTGATGCGTGTTATAGAGGCAGCCACAAGGGCCTTCAACGAGAGAAGCTATTGTGGTTTGGTGTTGCTCGATGTCGCCCGTGCATTCGACTCAGTGTGGCATACGGGTCTGCTCTGCAAGTTGTACGAATGGGGCTTGCCTGGACCCTACGTGAAATTGATCCGCAGCTATCTGTCAAGGCGCACATTCTGCGTCAGGGTTGGTGATGCCATGTCAACACGACGGCGCATTCGTGCAGGTGTACCACAGGGTTCAGTGCTGGGACCAGTTCTTTATAACCTGTACACAGCCGACATTCCAGCACCTATGAATGTGAAAACAGCCACGTACGCCGACGATACGGCATTCTTTACATCCAGCCGTAGCAGAGCCATCGCCACGAGACGATTGCAGGAAGCTCTTCAGCAGACGATAGCCTGGGCCAGAAGGTGGCGGATAAGTATAAACCCTGTCAAAACGCAAGCGATTATGCTGACGCGACGCCTAGGACGCCGTAGTGAGCAACTACCTCACCCGCAACTTCAGCTCAGAGGTAAAACCATTCCCTGGGCACCAACTGCTCGTTACCTTGGTGTAACACTTGACTGTAAGCTGACATGGCGAGCTCACATCAAGGACATCAGGCAAAGGGTAAGTGCTCGGCTCCATTCTCTTTACCCTATACTTAACCGGGAAAGTTCGTTGGTACCACACCTAGGAGTTGCCATTTATTGCTCCTTGATTAGGCCGGTAATTGAATATGCTTGCCCCGTCTGGGGGTACGCTGCTAATTGCCACCTGAGAAAGTTGCAGGTGCTGCAAAACAGAACACTGAAGCGGGCACTACATCTGCCCAACCGTTTCCCCACCGTCGCAGTCCACGAGGCGTCGGGAACAGAGAAGCTCATTGACAGGTTCCGGCAACATGCCTATAAATTCTACAGAGCAGCACATCACTCTGCCAATCCACTGGTCAGTTGTCTCGGCGAATATGAAACTGCCGCTGACAAACATAGCAGGCCATTGGTGCTGACGGAGCGCTAAGGACCAACTAATAATACGCCACCAAGACGACCAATCAGAAGTGAAGAGAAGACCACTCTAGAGAAGACTGAGGGAGGAAATGTCTCAGGACAACAACCCCCAACCGACCAGCTTTAATGCTGAGACTGGCGAAGATGGCATGTAGTGCAATTTCGCACTGCCACTTGCCATTCGGAAGGACCGGGGTTAAACTCTGTTCGGCCATCCTGTTTAAGGTTTTCCGTGGTTTCCCTTAGACACTTAAGGCGAATGCTGGGATGGTTCCCTACAAGGCCACGGCCGACCTTCCATCCCCCTTCCCTCCCCGTAGTAGTAGTTTGGCTGAAAAGAGTCTTCTGTGACTCTCCAGCAGCCCGCCTCCCAGCCTTCTGCTGGGAGGAATGAAATGTAAAAAAAAAAAAAAAGAAAAAAAAAAAACCTACCATTATTACTATTTTATTATGACAGGATTTTATCATACTGCATAGCTTAAAAAGTTTCTAACACACGAAAGTATATTTAACAGTCGTGCAATATGCCCACGCTAATACGTCATTCTAGTTGGATTTCTCTCATCATTTCATTTATTAACAATGGCCGGATATAAAAGTTTCGATCCCCGTATCCAATTCGAACCCGTGCATTTTTTAACACCGCCAAACTTGAAATGCGTAGTTGTAATTACGTGTTTTAACCTGGTGCTGATTACAGTTTTTATCCGTTTTTTTTATAGAAATGAAGGCGAAAACTCTAAATTATACATCAAGAACTACGAAACATACGAAGCCTAACACCTAGAACAAAACTTAGCCGATTCACATAGATTTACGCATTCCCGTTATTACAGAAATCTACCGTCACAAAGTTTCTAATAAACTACCGCATCAACCTGGTGTGATTACGGCTAACCATGGAAAATCGAAATCTGGAAAGCTTGAGAGAATTTCGAATCCCCTCCTCTGTGGAATGCGTTACTGCTAATCCACCATTTTCAGTACTAAAGGCTTAAATCTGTGTCAATCGCACCTCCCCGCATCGACTATGATAGTTCGTTAACGTGCTCCCTTTTGTTTACTATCTCAAATAATAACTAAACAAAATTGAAACCGGAAAAAAATATAAACTAACTACACTATAATGTAACGAACTGAACTGAACATATATATATATATATATATAACTAATTTTCTAGTACTTTTTGATTATATGTAAGCAGAAGGAGTTTAGGATGCTAAGAGGAACAGTACAATGCACCATGCTAAATAAAAAAGCAATATTTTTTAATGTTATTGATTATTCGTTTTCTGGTATTGAAGTGTTTTTCTTTTCCAGTTATCAAGACTGTTTATCGAAGAATGGCAGGCACTTATAGGGCTGCTTACACAGTGCGAGTTAGCATCAGAGCTGGCCTCGTCAGTTACTGCAGTGCAGCTACCCGCACCGTAAGACCGTATCGTACGAGTTACTGCCACATGCGAGTCGGTCAGTAGCTCGCATCCGAGATACTACAACCTTTTTTTGATTTACTCGCCTCTCGCCTCTCGCCCTCCCCCACCACGGCACAAGAAGCAGCTCGTATGCGACTCGGACGTCAACTTGCACGGTTTTTGCGAAATGACAGCTTGCAAGCCCGGGGTCTTGCAAGGTCGTTGCTGTATGTGTTTTTGTGTTTGTAGTAGTGGTTAAAAACAAAAAATGGCGGATAGATGAACTTCCGAACAAATATAAAGTTTGTGGAGCTTTACAAGGATCAACTTACTGACTGAATTGTTTGGATCTTAATTATAAGACCAAAGATTTGCATAAAGCCTCACTTGAACACGTTCGCGTGAATTGGGTTTACAAGACACGAATGAAGTAACAAAAAAGATAAAAAAAAATTACATTCTACGTATAACCAGGAGTTATTTAAAATTGAGAAAAGCAAAAAAAGTGTATGTGGCCTGAATGAGATGTATAAACCACCCATCAAATGGTTCTTTAAATATTGTCTTATTTACCTCTTTCCTTTGCGTCCAATTCCTGACCCAAAAAAGAATCAGAACGAAATGGCATAACCTTTAGCTTATTGTCACATCAATGCGTTTAAAACACTTGTTCTTTGATTAAAGGTGTCCGGTTACTCGCGGCTTTCAATAAATCCCGCATCACAACTTGCGTTGCTTATTTGATTTCTTACTGCCACATCACATCAGAAGGCAAAATGTCTTTACTCAATTCTGGTCAAGAATAATGAGTCGCTTTCCATCCACGGTCATATTAAGCAATATAAAACACGGCTGAAGTTATGCTCCCCTTCCTGGAAAACTGCTGTGAGTATTATCATCCAACTTCACCCGTCCGATAGCTAGTTGCGTAACACAAATAGCATCGTCAGCCACCACCAGCCATTGTGCTAATTATTAATCCCTGCCCAATACTGTGGTAGACTAAATCACCGGAAAGAACTACTTCACATCTGGTGCTGGGCAGATTCACCGTAATGTGATTGCGGCGATGTCGTACAACTTGTGATTTACTGTACATCGTGCAGGATTTCTCACTCCGTGCCTTCCCCTGAAGTTTGGAATTTTTAAATTCGGCAACGCCGGAGGTGGTAACATGGTTTGAGCATTTCAATATCAAGTTGTAGAGATTTTGGTTGGCGATACTGATGTAGCGTACTTTTCAGTTATCAGCTGAAATCATTACCCGCTCCGCTTTGTATATTTGTATATTTTGTATAGTTCCATAGTTATAATTAAGCTATATTGTTGTTTGAGTCTCATTTTATAAGTTAATTTCCATAAATGTGATGTAACCATTAAAGACTAAACAAATAAATACAGTTCCTGTAAAGAAACATATCCCACATCCCCCAGGAGAAAGTTAAAAAAAAAAAAAAAAAAATCCTTATTCTATTCATTTAATGATTCGTCAATGACAATCCTTCATTGATGTTATTTCAGCTTTAGACAGAAGATGCGTGCTCTGTAATTTATGAATCAGCATTTCCAGGAAATTTATCCCCATATCCGCGAGCTGCACCTCAACTTTCTTTTCATGATGAGTACCAGGTAAGTCCACTATGATGTAGACGTGACCAATCAAATATTAAATCTCAATAAAGATTGCAATTACTGATCAACTGCCTTGTGTTATGGACTACTTACAAAAACTCCTTCTATATTATTAAAATCTTATATTACTAACTGAATTTGACAAATTAGAAATTGATTAAGTTAGGGATATATGCATGTGTGTGTGTGCGTGTGTTATTTTAGGAGATCTATTCTCAATCGGAAGTCTGTGAGATTTTCGTTAAGTATTTGCACCTCTTCTGACATACTATGGGGAAAACAAATCCATCATCCTCCTCCTAAGAAGAAATTAAAATTTATGGCACATTACAACAATACAATTTAATTCCGCCCCAGCCAATTGGAATGATGTAATGGAAACAGCTGTTACAATTTTACCGAGAGCCACGAAGTGGCTTTGCGTCTATCGTAAAGCTTTCGGAATAATGTGATTAATTATATATACAGCTGGGAGGGCCGGGCCCTCGGTGCGTAGGACGAGTAGTGGAAAACACACTTCCGCGCGGCAGTTTCCCACGTTGGGCGCGTGGCTTCCCTCCACGGGCGGCAGCAAGGTGCGCGGCCACCACTGTGGGAAACCAGCCCCAGCAGAGTTTCACACGGGCCGGTCACGTGGCCCCAGGCGCGGACCCTAGGACGCTTTTCGCTCGCAGAGGGGCGTCGCTCGCACACTGCCGCGCACTAAACCCTGTCGGCCAGTCGCGGACCAATATCGACCTTACCGACAGCGCCCGCGGGGAGTGTCAGCTCCCCCCACCACGCGCGCGGCACGCGACCGCCTCCCCCTCCGCCCTCGCCGCGGCCACTGCCCCCACCCCTCCGGCCCTGATGAATGTCAACAGGGTCTCTTTTTGCCGACCGCGGAGCAGCATGTTGATCGCTATTGATCTTTCTGGTTAGTATTTGTAGCGTGAGAGGTAGCAGTTCCCCCGCCCCCATAATCGTTATTGCATCTGCCTTTTGTGTGGGAACATTGGGGTGATATATTTTTGGCCATTGTCGGCCGCTGCGCTCGGACGAGCTGATAAGCGCACCGCGTTGACACAGTGGCCCAGCAGAAATCGTGGGAAGCCTGCCCGAGGCTTAATTACAGCCGCTGCCGGTGTGTTCGTCGGGATCAGCCAGCCGGGACGCATTTCCCGTTGCGGTTGCCTTCAGCTGCGATATCGACCATACACAACGTTGAGAACCTATTACTTACCAAGATCACTGAAGTAAATTTCAGTTCATCGTGAGTGTTGGGGGAAAAATAAAAAATAAATCGGCAACGTAGCTATGTGAGAATTGTAACGATCCTGTCTAGCATTGGAGAAGACGTGAGTTCGATCTCAGGTCATGCTGTCCAGATGAGTGCCGGAACGTTTCATGCGAATTTATGAGACCTTTTTCAATTTATCTCATGTTACTTCCCACAATTTCCTGGCCACTCTAACAACTATCATGTCGACAAATTGTAGAGCCCTATTAGAAACTGTAATCCTTGTAATAACATTTATAGTAAATTACATTTGTAGTGATTTATAAATTGCAGCTCCAATTATATACACAGCTTCGAAATAAAAAACTAAGACGTTTTAGGAAAATCAGAACCGGATTTAGCACTCCGTATCCAGAGGGAAGCGGAACTCCATTGTTGTTGCTTCGATGTCACATGCCTCTAACAGATTTAGGATTAAATTTTTCTCGTGTTAAGTGTTTTGTCGACCCACTTCTTAAATAGATATTTTTCCGTGCTAATGTAACTAGCTATTAATTTTTTCTTTCAAAATTTTGTAGATGCCACTACATCCTAAATCTACATTTGTAAATAAATTAACGAGGGCATTGCGTTCTATAAATTGTACATTTCATCAGAAACTAAATATTCCCTCATAAGTTAAGGATAGGGTAAAGCATGCCGACCAAAAATAACAACACTTTATAATAAAATATGGTTGCCAGTCCTAGTTGAATACCCTCTTTTATTAAATATAACTTTCTCATCGATAGACTGCTGTGAAAATTTAAGCTGTTAAACGATGACCATAGATAGTCATAGATGGTGTTAGTTGAACCCCAATTGTAGTCTCAGAATTTCTTTCTTTTGAATACGAGAATGTAATAGTAAAAAATTGTCTGTAAAATACAAAGGGAACAATAAACATAATAACCAGTACCATTATAGTCATCTAAATCTAATACATATGAGTAGATGTGAGTGAATATAAATTTATCTCAGTATATTCCATGTATACTATGTTATATATATTTTTTATGACTTGTCGACGTCGAGGTTGTTATAGGCGGGAAAGGACTGGGGCCAGGAACGGGAAGGAATTAGGCTATGCCCTTTTAAAGAACCATCCCGGTATTCAGCTGCGGTGGTTTCGGAAAACCATAGAAAAACCAGGTTGGCTTTGACGGGGATTCGAACCCGCGATATCCCAAATGCGAGGAAAGAACCTACCTCGCTCGGTTGAAATTATGTACATTATAATTATAAATGTGTTTATGACTCAATAAAATTGAATCTAGTATCAGTTATAACTTTTCCGGAGCGTAATTGTTGTTCAGACTGCTTCAAGACAACACCAAAAATTGCAATGGAAAATAAATTTTTATATTGCAGTATGCGCAGAAATAATGCTTTTACAAAAGCCGAACTTCGGGTTCCACTACAACAGACTTAAATTTATGACAAATAAACAATTTCATGTATATCATTAACGGTTTAATATGCTTTTATATATGTGTTAAATAATGAAAAATTGGAAAAATAGATCATCAGTCGTAATTTTGAAAGAATAAATTACTAAATAACATCTCACTACAACACGCAATAGGTTGAATACACTTTCACTTGTTTTGTACAAAATATCATTGCATAACCATTAGTGCTACTCTATCTATTATTTTACTGTTTTTTATTTCGGGATTTATCCTAATTGACACGAAATCTTCACAGGTTTTCCGCCGGGTAATATTTTCCTAATTGTAATGAAGATATATAATTAAACAATAAACTTAATGCTAGTAATGATCCGCTCGTATATTAATAATAATAACAAACAATACAAAATTGTTGTACGGAACTACAATTTCCAGTGTCAGCAACACGGCATGTGCAGGAAGCTCGCCTAAAGCCTTGGATACACTAGGGGACAAATGGAGCGACATGCCGCGCAACATGCCGGCGGCATGTCGCTGGACAACACCCGGAAACACTGCCGCGGAACATTTAGCAGACACACTAGTCAGTTGTTGCAGAAATGTTGCCCGAGGAGACTGCGTTGGTTAGTGCTGCGTACATACTTATATCAAGTAGTTCAGTTTCGTAGGACGTGTGTTCGATACGCATATAACAGAATTATTAACATTAAAAAATGAAGTATGTTAAGACTTAGAAAAAAGAAAGAGACTCGAATGAGAAATTTTGTATCTGATTAAAAACAAATTAAATAAATTTATGTTTTAAATATTTAAAGATTGCGTCTTATTATAAATGTGCGTAGTTTTTTCGACAAACTAAAAACAGGGATTTTGATGATAGTTCTTGAGGTTTAAGTATTAAAATTCTCATGATTTTATTTAATTTCTTTAATTGTATTCAATATTTTTATATGAAAAAACTTCGCGAGCCACCACAAAGCCGTGCTTTTAACTAGTTTTAAATTGCCAGTCGCCTAATTTCCGCCCCTCGCAAGGGTGTCCCTGCCTCTCACCCTGTCACACCTAGGCGTTACTTCCTGCCGCCTCTCAGCTGCGATCCTAGACAGCTGACAGGCGTCCACAAAATCAGTATACATTCTTAGACAATATATTCTTGCGTAGAGGAAGGAAACTTAAAATTTATATGTTTCCTTACAAACTATTATATTAATAATTATTTATGTTGTTTCAGGATCCAGCTTCTGCAAATGAATTGAAGGAAAAGGCTGGTGATTATGAAATATTTTGGAAATTCCACACATTGCCTTGGATCTATTGATGGGAAACACGTTTTGATTCAGGCTCCTTCCAATTCTGGCAGTGACTATTATAACTACAACGAACAATTTAGTATTGTCCTATTGGCTATTGTGTATGCCGGTTATAATTTTATTTATGCAAATTGTGATGTAAAAGGAAAATCTTCTGACAGTGGAGTGTTCAAAGAAACTACTTTTTAATATAGCTCTGGCTGCTAATCAACTTAAGTGACCAGATCCAGAGTCAGTACGATAAGCTGGACCAAATATGCCTTTCGTGTTGGTAGGAGACAGTGCTTTTGCATTGACCGAACATATAATGACGCAATCACGACGTGGGTACTACAAAGCGCATTTTCAACTACAGACTATCAAGAGCAAGAAGAGTTGTAGAAAATGTGTTTGCAATCGTATGTGTCGTATTTCGTATATTCCGTTCACCAATAGCACAGCAGCCTGCAAATGCTGACGTACTTGTAATGGCGTGTGTAAACATACATAATTTTTTAAGGCGCAATAGTCAGTCCAAATCACTGTACACTCCACATGGAACCTTTGATTCTGAAAATATGGATCACGAAATTGTGGAAGGATCATGGCGCAGAGAAATTGGATGTCATAATATGTTGATGCTAGAGGAAGACGTTATTCTGAATCTGTTATGGAAATAAGAAACAATTTTGATGAATATTTTGTAAATGAACAAGGAAGTGTTTCCTGGCAGAATAATTTTTAAACATAATTATGAGATAGAAAAAAAAAAACACCATAGCAAATAACAACTATTTTAGCACTGTACCAGTAGAATCAGATAATCAAGGTTTGAAGTGTTCCACAACAACCCATAATTCTAGTACAGCTCGATTAGGTGAAGCACCATTTCGTTTTCCCTCAGCACTGACATGGCACGCTGCGCACACGACTACACTCGGGTACAAATGTCGCGGGACTGACGCGATGTTTTCGCTCTGGAAGCGGCAACACACAACATGCCCCGCGGCACGTAAATGTCGCGCAAATTTTGCACACAACATTGTGGGACAGCGGGGAACGTTGCAGCGCCACCCAGACTCGGTGTTGCGCGTCAGATTTGTCCCCTAGTGTATCCGGGCCTTTACACATGCACAGTTTTTATGTTTACGTCTGTTGCGATTAAAAACCATCTACAGAGCATATGATTTCATTTGCGCAAGCTGGTTAAATAATTTTCACTATTAGGTTCTGAGTATAATACTGCAAAAACGTTTCACAAAGTTTCGTGCCAAATTTACCTGTGGAGAAGCTGAGTAGTGTTGATAAATTCTGACGAAAACTCAGCCTATGTTACAGTTTCATTTCTCCACTAATATACGATAGAGAATTTCAGATCCCTTTAGTAATAATTCGATGGTTATAAAATTCAACCATCTTTTTTTCAGACAAAGTGAATCTAATACGAACATTGTTGTTACCTTCTACGCAACTAATGTTACGCAATTGCTCTTCGTCTTTCATACTGTTTATGTTCCTAGTAGTTATAATATCAGTTTTACTGCTTTACACGAAATCTATACATAAAATACAATCTCAAGCAAAATATTTGACTCGCAAAGTAATTTACTGGACAAACTTAGAGAATATTAGTAATAATTTTATAAAAAACTTAAATAATAATAAGAGTCCAACAACTTTTATCAAAAACCAGCTTTTGCTCACGACATGGTTTAAGGAGACAATTATTATGAACACATCACTTTCTTATCAGATGATTTGTATAAGGATTGAGTGTTCTAGCATTAATTAAATTACAGAATAATGTGCAAAAGGGCTGTAAGTTCAGAATAATGTCCAGTTCTTGTATTGAGTGTGCTAAGTAAAAAATAGCAAACTGTGTTTATCAATTTTGACAGAGTTTCGATTTGCAGCGTATTTCGCATGTTTTGTGGGTGGACCTGGAGTTTAACATGGAATCCACACTACGGAACATCCTGAGGCAACTCATACCATCAAACACCACTGTTACGAAATTCATGATCCCACCGGGATCTGAAAACATGACCGGGCCCAAAACACTTGAAAGCAAACATAATTACAAATGGAGTTCGAAATCATCAGTGTAACAGAGGTGTCAATGTTTTCCCAAAGAAATTATTCGAATGAAATCTCTGAATTTGAGTGGATAGAATGTCTTCATTTTTTCGGTTGTGGTTATACGCCCTGTCAATATCATCAGAGCCAGCGAAGGACTGGAAGAAAAGAATGTGATGGAATTCGACCATGGCGTCTTGAAAGAACCATCCCGGCATTCGCCTGTAGTGATTTCGGCAAACTATGGAAAAACACAAATCGGATAGGATTCGAACTTATATTTTTTCTTTCCGGGCATCCAGATTAGGTTTTTCCATAGTTTCCCCAAATCACTCCATGCGAATGCCTCCTTTAAAAAGCCATGGCCGAATTTCTTTCCACCTCTAATGACCGCGACGTCGACGAGGCGTAAAGCCATAGGCAAATAAAAGGTACGGGAAGAAAGTCAGCCATAGAATTTAAAAGGAACCATCCCGTCATTTGCATGGTGGTACCTTGAAAACCTTGAAAAACAGAAGTCTGGATGGCAGGACGAGGATTTGAATTCCCTTCCTCCTGAATGCCAGGTTGGGCAGTGATACTACTTTAAACCTGATTCGGCGACTTGCTTAGGTCTTACTTCATAAAGTCCAGCGCCTTTAAATATTTCGACTGCAAGAAATATATTACTTTCAACGCCAGAAATAATAAAAAAATATAAAAAAGATACCCCGAAACGGTTAAATATTCGGGTATTTTTTTTATTTATTAATTCCAGAAATTGCATTAAGATGATACATACTCATTTTATTGCTGGTATCCTGTGATACACAGTGTTGGAAACTTCAGCAAATCTGTTCAGTACTGTTTGCGCGCGGTCAACAAAGCAGATGAACAGACACTTTATCTTTATTTATCATCCTCCCTATTGCACTTTAAGATTAAACAAATTTCATTTTACTCGTGGCACGAAAATCTACATAGTGTTTGAAATCACGCCGAATTCCATCCAGTAGTTTTTGAGTGAATTATGGTAAAACAAAGACACACTTTTTACCTTGTTTCTCAGATTTCCCGTGTCACGTAAAAGATGAAACATACTTCATTTATCCTTCAAACATTGAGCTGTAAAATATTTCAACGTTCACTAAAATCCCTCCAATAGTTTTGCGTGAATAGTGGTCAACGAACTTGATACTTTTTACTTTAGCTCCTCCTTATAACGTTGCATTCAGATGAAATACACGTAATTTTGTTGCAAGGACAGTGGCCTGCACAATGTTTGGAACTTCATTAAAATCCTTCAAATAATTTTTGCGAGAATAGTGGTCAACGATCAGTCTCGTGGTAGATGCGTTTAATGCTAAGGATATAAAAATAGTCCTTCTGCATGTATAGATGATAAATTTCGTAGAACTTCAATTTTATAAATTCAGATTAATCTTCAGTTTAGTTTATAGCGCGAGAGCGATGAGAGGTAGATTACCGTATCTAGGCGTATTTTACCCTGAAACATATATTTTCAAAAATAGAATTAAACGTGGCATTTTAGAACGGAATTTACTCTAGTCACTAACAGACGTAGGTCGTCTCTAACGAAACTTTACAGTCTACAGTAAATTTTAATTCTTTCTCTAATTACATTGGTTAATAAATTTATCTTCTTATGTTAGGTTGACTGTTGCATCTATGATTCATGTTTATTTTTTGATGATAAAATCTGAGAAGACGTCGAGCGTCCAACTGTTGTGAAATTGCAATTGATCAATTTTTTAAAGAAATATGTCATACTGCGTCATTACGCCGATAATAGTAAAAACTGTTTTAAAGGCCATCAAATTAAGTAAACATTCGTTTAAGCATGGAAACTAATTTCTTCCATGAATAAAAATTTTGTGTTTATTAGGTTACACCAAACAACGAAAACTGGAAGAAAATTTCTACTTTATCATTTTCTAATCAAATGTTTATGATAGAATCGCTTTGACTTTATCAGAATGAAACTAGAAACACATATCGTAAATGAGTAGAAGTAATTGCGGTAATAAAAACGATAAATTCGCTAGCGTGCGGCTTTTCTTCTGAGATATATTATCAAATTTTCTACACATATTACATTGCGGTAATGTTTATACTTACTGATTTCTCCATTTGCTATGATGCAATATGTTGTAACCAAACTATATTTCAGAGATTTCAAATAAAATCCAATCCAGGTATTTTAGCTGTTACTGAAATTTCTGTCTGTTTTCCATTTTGGTACAGATTTATGTGAGCGTGATTAGAAAGTTAATGATGAAATTGTTTGTGTTAAATAGCAAGATGAAATGTTGTAGTACAGAATTAACCTTTACTGTATTTCTTTAATTTTGTTCTAAAATTCTTATTGACACCTCGGGAAAAAAATTGATGTATGTACAGCAAAATTTGTAATAACATATATCTTTTTGACAGTGGATGTTTGAAAATGATTGAGCGAATATGCCTCTGTTGTTGATGGCATTGATTAACAAGCAGTTCTAACCGCGAAAAATTATTAATTTCGAAAAGTACAGATTGAAAAATGTATACAAGTGGCTAAAGTTCTTTCTTACTAGTATCACTTTGAACGTAATAACACTATTTATAACTGAAAACGCGGTTCATTTCTTACTCATACGAGAGACCATCAAATTTCAATCAATCTTCTAAGGTTGTTGCTCCTTATTGCAGCAACAGCTCGTCTTCGGGATGGTGTATTGGCACAACCAGCGTTGCACGCTTGGTTGCACAATCGTCATCAAGATGAGTGAAGAAAGGAACGTGTTTTGATCCACAATTCATAATGATTGAGTTCTAACTAAAAAAAAAGCGTTAAATCAGGTGATATAACTTAGTAGTATGAAGTTTACAAGTAAATGTAAGTTAGTCTGTGAATGTATTACTAACGTCACGAATGTTGTATTAGAACTAGTAATTCACTGCATAATATGTTGAAATTTCAGGACACACGGATACCTGTTTAAGAAATTAGTACAGTGATTGGGGTAAATTATGGAGGTGTACAAACGATCACTGAGTAGAAATTAAGCACCAAGCGTGGTGAGTGAGCAGCAACTTTCTGCCCTCGTATTAGGGAGAACATGGTTTCGAATCCACCACCGACTATACAGATCTAGGGTTTCGATGATTTCCCCAGATCACTCCAGGGTTTCCGTTGCCTACCTCCAGTCCTTTCCCGCCTCTAATAAAGTTAACGTGAACGAGGCATAAAGCCATGGGCCATTCTGTTACTAACGAAAAGCACCAAAAACCGTAATCTGAGACATACCTTCCAGAGGAGAGTATGAGGAAGGCTAAGTTGCTGAATGAGAAATGAAATGAAACCAGAACGAGATGAGGCTTGTGTTTAGATGGTCACCTGGTTGCGGACCACACAGAAGGCCTTTCCACTCTCGGCTTCTGTTCCCACAGAGCTTGCCGCACCGACGCTCGGGACACCTGCCGGAGTCTATTGGTAACGCGAGCCTCGTGCGTGCAGGAGGGAAGGGACGGAGGACTGCAAAAACAACAGCGCGCGCCACAGAGCAGGCAAGTGTGGCAGCTCCTTCCCCACTCCTACAAATATCCGTGGACCAAATGCCAGGATAACTGAAAACCTGGTTACCAGCCTCAGCAGGATAATTGTTAGAACACTGCCCTCGAGTGGCAAGGGTCGCTAGTTCGAGACCACCACAGGTCATAAGTAAAATTTCTTATTTAAGATACGTTGAAGAATAATTCCATTGCGTTTCAGTTTTAATGTCATCTAGCTGACGTCATTAAGTATCGGGTAATGTGTTTTTACACCTGATAGCATTCGATCAGCGAAAATTTTGGGTATCAAGAGATTAAAAACTACATATTTGAATAAGCAAATACCTAAACAAAAAAATTTTCACGTATTAAAAGCAATAATTTTTTTGCACAAAGACCGAGAAAATTTGAAGTTTTTGCCCAATAATATCGCAGAATCAGAAATGAACTAAACTGCGTTTCTATTCGATTCTTCGCGACATATTTATCTTGATTCGTATGTGTTCGGTCTTGGTGAAGTAAATGATATCTAAGAATTCTCGCTCATGATGATATGTAAACATTTTCCCCACACAGATTTACAGTAATGTTTAAACTGAAAATATTAAATTTTAATATATTGTGTATTATAAAATGTAAACAGTTGTAGTAGGCTGAAAGGTAGTAAAGACAGAAGGCCATAGAAATAATAAATAATTAAAAATCAATTGGCAGTCATTGGGGCCAGCCAATCGAAGTGAAAACTTAAAACTATGAAAATTCGCGCAACATGTCATACTTATAACTACAGATATACTAAATAATTCCGTGTGATCCTAATGACCTGGTGACATCCCCCCCCCCCCCTCCCAGTGAGACTTGGTGAGATCTGTTCCGACCCCCCCCTTTCCCTCTGGTGAGAACTGGGTGCCGTGAGACCCCTCCCCCCCTAGAGATTGCCCTCGCAACTTTTTGAGACCTTTTTTTTTTTAGGTCTCACCCTCCCAAAGCCGGTTACACTCACACTTTTCGACGAAATACCCCCCTAAAATCGACTTTCGCGTCATTTGTAAACCTTTTTTTTAGCTCTACAGTCCAAAAAAATTTTAAAAATCTCACGTGAGATTTACGCTGACCCCCCCCCCCCTCGCTTTCCACCTTGGTAAGATTTAGTGAGATTTCCCTGCACCCTATTTCACCTCACGTACTTTATGGACGCCTTGACGCCCCCTTAGCCACCTTTACCTAATATGACCTAGCGTACTTCACATTACACAGCTAGTTGTGCCAGAGGTCTATGAAGATCCCCACCGAGACAGGGATTCAAACCGGGGGCCTTTCGTTCCCCAGTCAGACACCTCAACCACTGAGACACTAGACCACAGCATATACTGTTAACATTAGCATGTCGCTGACGTGAACTCATAAGATTTTATCCATTCAAAAATCGCCCAACGCACCTAAAGAAGTTTTCGCTTCAAAAAATAAAAACCTAACTTAGTCCACAACCCGAAAGTTGGTTGAATCTTCCCGAGGAGATTTACTAAGCTAGTGTGTCATAAGGGAGCGTGCACAAACCACGTAGCTCCATTTTGGTCCCCTGTGAACCCCCCTCCCCTCCACGTAGCCCTACGTGGCTTTTGCCTCTACCCCCCCCCCCCACTCCCACGTAGCACGTAGCTTTTTTTCTCTTTTGATTCCAGAAGCCATTTTGTACTGTTTTCTCTTGTCAGACCATTGTAAATTACATACGGAGATAATTAAATGACGGAAATATATATTCACATGCTGTTGTGAGTTCTGTTCCTCATTTTAACTGTGAAAAATGTTATGAAAGGAAAGCTACGTGGCCTGGCTCTGAACCCCCTCCCCTCCTCCCACGTAGCCCAACGTAGCCTTCCAGTCAACCCCTCCCCCCCCCCCCTTGGACCGAGCCACGTAGTTTGTGCACGCTCCCTAAGCAGAGAGACCAATTCCGTTCCTCAGGGTCCTACAGTTTAACATGAAATCAGAACCACGAAACGTCCCGACATAGCTCATATAATCAAATACAACTCCTAAAAATTCCTACTCACCACGGGATTTTACCTGCGACGCAGGGCCGCATTTAGGCTCTGTGGGCCCCTAGGCTATACATGTGGTGCGAGCCCCCTGTCGGCAGTGGCTGGATTCTTAAATTTCGAAATATTCGAATTCGAAATTCGACCTAAAAAATTTATGGGCGATCTACCTGCCCAGGCGAGGGGGTTGTGGTGAGGGGCCCCTATTTGTGGTGCGGGCCCCTAGGCTACAGCCTATGTAGCCTATGCTTAAATGTGGCCCTGCTGCGACGGGAGAGAAAAACTTTCGGAAGTAAACTCCTTAATTGCTGAGTTACCAGACCGCCTTGTTTTGAAGTATACGTATGCAAAGTTCCATCAAGATCGGATAAAAACTATGTGTTTGGACAAAGAACATTGGCAAAAAAATATATATATTAGATACAAGTATAATCTATACTTTCACTGTTGTCCAAGCGCAACACGTAATATTGATAGCTACAGATGTACTGTTTTAACATTAGCATGTTGGTGACGCAAACTCATAGATTTACCCCCGTTCAAACATCGCTTAGTGCGCCTATAGAAGTTTTTATTTCAATAAATAAATAATCCATCTGCTAAATAAATTTAATTTAAAATAGACTTATCAGCGAAATTGTGTTTATGACCATGTGACTGAACACTTACACTTGAAGCTTATTTAAGGCTGACAATTACCATTCAAATTATAATCATTAGGGAAATATTACATCGGGATATACAATCACAGGCGCACGTATATTTGAATAGATGAGGAACAGATGTTTCTTGGAACTTCAAAAGGCGAAAGTTCAAATTTGGAACTAGGATTATTGAACCTATGTGATCTCAGTTTCTCTAATTTATCGTATACACTAGTCTGATTTCTTGACTTGCTCGAATTGGTAAAGTCTCCTCATCAGATTCCAGTTACAGCTGGATTTTTCATCGGTCCTTAACCTCGTCCATATACAGTAATTATAAATACGTAAAGCACGAATCACATGTTTAAGAATTAATAGTAATCAGACTAAAACGGAGACTATTTAAATTAAGTTAGTTCACAGTTAATAGGAAATAAGAATAATCCCATCATTATTAACTTTTAATAAGATAATATTATGTTGTTTTATGTCACTATTATACAGATACCACCACCCGAAACGTTCGTAATCTTAATAATGCATTACAGTCTAAATATTGTGCAGTATAATACAAGATGAATTTAACAAAAACGTATTGGAAAAACTGTATAATTATTTTTTTTCGAAAGAAGCATCCTCCTATTACAGTTGCTTTGTATTAACAATTGCTCCAACCAACTTTGAGATCGTGAACTTAGTGCTTTTATGTAAAGAGAAAGTTAAAATAATTTTATATGCGTGTAAAATTAATTGATGGCTACCCACCTGTGTGGCTCAGTGCACAAAGTTAAACCTATCGCTGACAGATGGCAACACCATACTTTCTTCCAGGCCCGGCTACAATTCCGGCAGGAAATCAATCCCCCCTTTCTCAAGACCTGTGGTGGCCAGTGACTGCTTGGTCATTGGAGGCCGAATTGAAGGCGGAAAAAGGTAGCTATTTGACAGAACGTTACGGTTGAATGGGGCCGGTCGCCAAGGAAGGCACAGAGTGGTCGGCAGCCAGCGGGAGGTAGAATGGAGCCGGTGCTGTTGTGTGCGCCTTCTGTCGCGTGGGCTTCCGGCCTCAATTGACTGCGTCAAGTGTCCAACAGACCAGCACATCTGCATCAGAGAGAGAGAGAGAGATCTTCACAGCATGGACAATGGGCACGCGCATCGACGTCAGCATCATGCATTGCGCTTCTCACCTTTTACCTGCGAAAGTTGTCACAACATAACGAAGACTGATTTCAGATTTAGAACACGCTGATGCTGAATGAAAATTGTCAACAATGAATCACTGATGAATGCTTATTCAACAGCGAAGCAAATTTGAGCCGCTCCATGTAGTAGTCTCATTTACCGAGAGTCGCCGCTTCGACTCCTGACAAGGGTACTGATAATTCGAATTAACTGCTGCGTTGTCTTTAGTACTCAGAGAAACAATACAAGTGATTTTGTAACAAACACAATTGGTGGAAAAATATAAATACAAACTGTGTATGGCTGTGGGTGCTAAAAATGCCAAAAAAAGCAAATTTCATAGCTGGAATTTTAGAAATAAGTGTCTGGCTCTTTCATTTTCCAGAATTCCCGGCAAGCTAGTTGTTAACAGCTGCCTCAGTTTTGAGGGAAGGCTGAATGCCTTGTTCGACACTGCAATCAGTGTCCGGTCTCCCAGGAGGATCAGTTTCAAGGGTCCTAGCTGGACAATGCGCGGCCAGAACCAAAAGAAATTCATTTGAAACAGGCCTGTGCCCATTTCATTTGCGGGGCAGTAAGAAATGGCCTCTATAGCGATATTTACGGACTAGTTATCAGTTCAGTTTCTATATCCTTTTACATACTTGCTTTATACTCAACCGCATGAAATTATTTCCCTATCCGATCATGTTTTGCCTGAAAATCGGTCACTTGGAACTGTGAAATAGTTATTTGTTTGATTGATAGACTTCTGCCTGAGCATTGAACATAGCGCGTCATTGTTTCATAGAGTATTGTAAGAGTATTTCTGACAAAAACGGTTCTGGTGGCATCAGAGCATGAAGGTGGTTACCAGTCTTTGTATTTTTCATGGTAAGTTGTGATCACAGCGACGACGAACTTAAATCCATTAATATAATTCTTCAATTCTTATCTACTTCTGCAGGCTTGTATTTTTTAATTTTTTTTTTTATTATTTTTGCTTTCGTACATCTCATTTAGAAAATAAGGGTTTCCCCCTTATAGCAAAGAAATTAAATAATGTGTGTTTCTAAAGCCTGGGATCCACCAAGCGCGCATAGTAGTTTGCGAACGTTTATCGCGTTTGCAAACGTTTATGTGTTTGCAGTAGGCTGTTTTGGCTTGTCGTCTCCACCAACTAAATATTGGCAAACAATAGTTCCTGTGCAAACATTTGTCGTTGTTCGAACTGCTACCTGTAGTCTCCAAATCGCTCTGAGAAGAAAACTTATTGCTGATGCTGCATCTTATGTAATTATGTCTGTTTTAAGTAAAGAAGAGGACATTATTTTTTAAAAAAGGGAACTTAAATTTTTGATATAGCATTTTTTTAAAACAAGAAATACCACGCGACTGCTGTATGACTTAAGAACAGATGATAGGAGTGGTTTAATACGATATGTACTACTATTTCCCTACTTTCTTTGAAACAACGTAATGACAGAAAACAAAATAAAATAATTTATAAAATTACACAGCTTTTCCTGTCACCATCGCGTTCTGTTGTTTAACTTTTTCTCTTCTGAAAGAGGAATTTGGGAAGAATTTACTTTCCCCTTGACAACATCAATAGTGTTTCCCATATCTGTTTCAATTTCGCTTCAGGCATCAGGCTTCTTAATTTTGTTGTGGTAATATTTGTGACCGCTCTACCATATCTGCGGCTTTGATTTATATGATTCGATTAACAATAAACATTTTTCACTTTCCCAGTCCATAGTTACATTATTTCTAGATTTTAAAATGAACTTAAAACTGAAACTGTTCGGAACACTCACCCCTGTTGTTGAACCATCTCCACCGAAAGCGCACTGTCCGTGTACGGGTAGTGAATTCCTTTGATGTACCGACCTCGGCCGGAACACCTGCAAACATCCGCTCTATTCTCTCCTCCACCTGACAAATTCTGAGTTCACAAACATTTCAAACGTCTTGGAACACTTACAGGCAGGTAATTCAATAAAAGTAAATACATTAAGTTGCTACAAGGAACGGGAAGGAATTCGGTCAGGACCTTTTGAAGGAAGCATCCCGGTATTTCCCTGTAATGATTTGGGAACACCATGAAAAATCCAACTCTGGATACCCGGAAGGAGATTCGAACCGACGTCCTTCCGAATGCGAACAGTAACTTCCTTAAGAACCAAGTTTTTCACTATTCGTACTAAGAAGAATTTAGTGTTTGCTGATAAGTGATTTGGAACAAGGAAAGAGAAGGAATTCTTCCATGACCATTTGAATCCACGAATTCAGCAATCAGATTGAGTGATTTCGAGAAATCGTAAAAAAAACGAATTCTGGATAGCAGGATCGTAGATCAAACACATGTTCTCCCTAATGTGCACTCGGACGTTGACCTGTCACCCACCATGCTCACTATTTAGGTGACACTGAGGAAATGATTTGCTCTTGCTACTGTGACTAACATGTCACTGGTTACACGGTCGGCTAAATCCTAATGTGATAGTTATTGAATTCACTGCGCTGTGGAAACACTTGGTGTCAGCCAATCACTTTACACTGCAAAGTGGTATGGCTTTCTACACCGCTCGTTGGTGTTATTATGCGATGATGCTGTTAACATTATTCGTCAGTTGTTAGGGATATAGACAGTAAAAAATGGCTGACCCTGTTATGAAAGTGTCGACTAACGGTCCGTGACTTGCTAGTCCGATATGCACTGTTAGTCGCGGTTAGTGGAGCAATTGACAAATCCAGGGGAGCCGATGTACTAAAATCTCGGAATGTCACAAAATGCGAATGGTCAATGTGTGTTGCCCCTTGAATCGTTAATCTTATTTCACTAAGTACAAAAGATAGTGCTGTATTTCGCTGTACGTTAACCGTTGCGGTATTGCGACGTGCTATCAAAGATTGGTCACAAGATTCAGTCAGATATCATTTCTATCACGGTAGGAATAAAGTATTTCTCATTATATAATTCGTGGACCATATTAAAGGTAGTTTATTAGATATCTAAAATAATATACATTCTTATATAACCTTTTGCTTTGAGATGGCTGAAGTCTCAAATACGTCTCGACTAATGAACCAGAATCCTCCACGTTAGACTTGTCATGTGGTTCCGTACATGATTTTATTTCAGCTCTTGGGGAGTAAATAGAGGAAAGTTGCAGTAGGTCACTTCACCGCTTAAAACTGCCTAAATATTGTAATAAAAACAGAAAATACGTAATTCAAACGATATTGCAGGTTTGCAGCAAACAGGACGTTACTGAGTGATTAGGTAGATCGTTGCTGTATGCTTGCCTTGAAAACTAAAGTACTCTATTCGTTTCCCTGTGCGCGACAGAACTTTTTTTTTTTTTATTGATTTTTATTTGGCTTTAAGCGCCTAGGCACTATACAACCATCATCCATTTGTACATACATATATAAACATTTTACATTTAGGTAAGAGAGCAAGACTTGACATGATTAGTAAAATATAAACGATATAACTAGGTAAACTGATTAATCAAAAAGGAACATTTTTGTTTATCCCCTAAAGGGGTTTGACACATTATGTTTAAATACAATTGCTCATACATAATTAAACACATAATTAAAAACATAATATAAACGATATAACTAGGTAAACTGATTAATCAGAAAGGAACATTTTTGTTTATCCCCTAAAGGGGTTTGATACATTATGTTTAAATACAATTGCTCACACATAATTAAACACATAATTAAAACACATAATTAAACACATAATATATACGATATAACTAGGTAAACTGATTAATCAGAAAGGAACATTTTTGTTTATCACATTATGTTTAAATACAATTGCTCACACATAATTACCAATGATACAGTGAAATATACAGATATATATTTAGGGCATGAAAACACTATGAGATTAATATCCCCTATTTCTGCTCTATCGCAATCACAAATATCAGTATTTAGGATGTGTATCCGATGTAAATGCTGGGGGAATATACCATGGTTAAAGCGCATTCTAATTATAGTGGAAATGACGCCTCTATGATCCGGAAAGTTGAGGAACCATGGGCGGGATGGTATTCGGGGTTGAATCGATCCATAATGATGTCCCTTCCTGCTTTTGCTGGAGTCCCATTCAGTTTGCCATTTGTTCAGAGCCTTTGTTTTTATTTTGAAGAGGTAGTCAGTGTACGGAAGCTGGATATCTAAGGTGTCTCCTATTCTAGCGGCTGTCTTTGCCATTTGATCCACTGTTTCGTTATCCGGAACCCCTGCATGTGCTTTTAGCCAAAGGAAGTTTATGGATTTATTTATTCTGGACAATTCTAGATATGTCTCCAGAATCTTAACTATAAATTGATTGGTTTTCTTGCCCAAAAATTTTCTTTGGATGGAGTTCAGTACGCTAAGCGAGTCAGAGATTATTAAAAAACTCGTCTCAGTCAATGACAAGCTGTGCTCAAGTGCTCTTAATATAGCGATGGCTTCTGCCGTATAAATTGATGTATTTGATGGTAATTTATACTTTTCTTGATACTTGGTCCTCGGGCAATAAAAGGCGCAGCCTACTCCATCCCCTGAGGTCTATTTTGGATCCGTCCGTATATATATAAAACGAATAATTCCAATTGTCCTCCAGGTATTTCCTTACTGCTTGTTTGTAGGTGACATGTTGGTTGGTCTCAGGAGTTATATAATATATTGGTATCTGTATCATGCTAGTGCTGGAATAATACTCATATGGGGGAAATATCTTCGTTGGAATAATTCTGTCTGCCAATTTTTCCCACTCTCTTTAACTGTGAAGGACTTCAGCCAGTCTATGACGCTCTGTGATGTATCCATGGTTATACAAAGCTTTGCATTTCGAGATAATTGGATGATTCCTGTATGCTAGCCTTTCCAGAATATATTTACTAGCCAGCCAGTTTCGTCTGATATTCAGGGGCATCTCCCGAGCTTCAATCAGTAGGGCGTTAGTGGGAGTCGATCTCATGGCTCCCAGACAGGTTTCGTATACAGCTGTATTGGAGTTTGTCCAGCATGGAAAGGGTTCGAGTATTTGCGTTGCTGTATAGAATGCTTCCATAATCTATTTTAGATCGAATTAAGGCTCTGTATATTGTTAAGAGGGTGTTGTGATTTGCACCCCACCATACCCGTGTTACGCTTCGTATAATGTCAGAGCTGGGTTACAGGAATTAACTATTTGAGTAATGTGGGGAATCCAACTGAGTTTGGAGTCCAGCACTAGGACCCAGGAAGCGAACATTGGACTTAACTGTAAATGAGTAGATTCCTATTCTGACTGTTCTGATTTCGTTAAGATCTAATCGATTTCTGGTGAATATTATCACTGAGGACTTTTCAGTTGAGATTTGTAGCCCATTCCGTTTAAACCATTTGTCCATGTTCATCATCGTAATTGTTAGGTTGGATATCGCTTCCTCTATTGTAGCCGCCATACAATATATACAGATGTCATCCGCATATTGGAGAATTCGGGTGTTTGGATTAACTACTCTTTCCAAATCCCATGCGTATAGAATATATAATAGTGGACTCAGAATAGCCCCTTGAGGTAGTCCTGTATAAAGTTTTCTTGGTCTATGGTATGATCCCTGTATCGTATGAAGATTGTTCTTTCCCCCAACAGGGTGTTAATGCCATACACTAGCCTCTCTGGAAGCCCCAATCTTTTTAATTTTTCCATTAGGATAGGGATTTGCACATGATCATAGGCCGAACAAATGTCTAAAAACAGAGAGACCGTACAGTTTTTTCTTTTAAAAGAATCAGTGATATCCGTTGTCAAAATAGTTAAATTTTCTATTGTCCCTCTCCCTTTGCGAAATCCAAATTGTGATTGAGGGAGTAAATCGTTCGCCTCTAACCACCATTCCAGGCGGTTCTTAATCATTCTCTCTAGAGTCTTCCCTACGCACGATGATAAAGCTATTGGCCTATACGAAGCCTGTAGTAGTGGATTTTTTCCAGGTTTTAAGACCGGTGAAATCACCTGTGTTGTCCAATCCTCCATTAACTCATTTTTTTGTCCATGTTTCATTGAAAATGTGGAGAAGTAAATCTCTGGATTCTGACGGCAAATTTGTAAGCATTGGATAATGGATATTATCAATTCCCGGGGATGTGTTCTGGTTTGTTGATAAGGCTTTTTCTAGTTCTATTCTAGAGAAAGGGGTCATCATTGGATGAGAGTGTTCCTCTTCCGATTCAGGTATGCTCATCGGAGCTGTAATGCATGAGGATGGTGTTATCCTATCTGCAAATTCTTCCAACCAGAACGGGTCAGCTTCTACAGGTCGATTTGAGTTTAATTTTTTTTAATGCTCTAATTTTATTCCAAACGTCCTGAAATGCTTGTATCCTTATTTTATGCCGTTGCAATATTTAATCCATTCCTCTTTTCTTCCGCCGTTTTAGGAATTTTTTTGTCTGAGCATCCACCGCTTATATTCCAAATAACTTTCGAGCGTCTGTACTTTACGATAACTACTCAGGGCCAACCTACGTTTTGCTACTGTTTTGGAGCATTCTGAATCCCACCAAACACTTTGTATTTTTTGCAATTTTCAGTAGTTTTACGGCGAGGAATCGACTTCATCGCCGCCCTATTTATAATTGATATCAGAGCGTCGTAAGAATCCTTTACGATAGATTAGGATTAAGATTGGCTAATTCCTCTGAGATGACCTTTCTGTACGTAGACCACGAGGCTTCCTGGATACGCCAGGGACTACTGCATGATATCTAGTTCGCGGGTTTAATTCCATTCCTATTGTTATGTAAATTGGGAAATGATCCGATCCCAATGTATATCTTTTTGTTTCCCATTTATCTACCGTGTGGAAATTTGGTGAGGCTATAGAAATGTCTACCGATGTTGGGCGTCTGTAGGGAGTCGGAATTAGTGTGGGTGAGCCATCATTTAAAATGACTAGATTATAGTCTTCTATAGAATTTAATAATGATCTTCCGTCTGCGTCCGATGTGTCATTGCCCCAAGCAGTATGGTGGGCGTTAAAATCACCACAGATCAGAAACGGGGTACGAAGTGACGCCCACAATTGGTTCCATTCGTTACAGCTGACCCTCACATGTGGTGGTTTATATAGTGATAATATAGTGTAGGCACCCGTAGGTGTTACTATTTCCGCGGCTACAGCCTGTACTTCTTTTACGCCCCATTTTATCTGTATTTGTTGGAAAGAAATGTTTTCCTTTATTAAGAGTGCCGCGCCTCCCTTTCCGTCAGTTCTATCTTCCTGATGATGTTATATCCCCTGAAATGGATAGGGGCATGTGGCTTAAACCAGGTTTCACTGATAGCTGCTACTGTTACGTTGTTGCGAGCAATTCCTTAGATAGGATGTCTTTATTGGCAATAGCAGATCGAGCGTTCCATTGCATAAGTTTTATCGCCATAGGAAGTAGAGAGAGTATTCGGTTCTTTAGTTGATTCCTGCTAGGTTGGTAAGAAGGTGACGAATTGGGTCGAGTTGGGAGGTATCAGATGGAGCTGCTTGACATTCTTGAATCATGTTCAGGATAATTTGCAATATCTTCTCTATGAGTGCTACTTTTTCGGGTAAGGGGGACTTTTCCTTATACTGGGGTTGAGGAGGGTAAGGATTCTGTGTGATAGGTGTTATTGGTATATGATGGGGTACATACATTCTTTGATAAACAGGAGGGTAATTGGAATTTTGTGCTTTTGGGGTTGCTGGCCTTTGCTTGTTGCGGCCGACGGTAGTAGTAGTATATATATCGGTTGGTTTGGAGAGAGCACTTTACTTTGGTGACGAGACTCTTGATTTTGTTGGATAGGGATCATAGGACAGTTTTGGAAAGCATTTGTTGAGGCTAAACTAGGTGGCTGCACTGCAATTGGAGAGAGCGGGGGGAATTGCTTTTCGTCGTAATAGAGCGGAGCGGCGCTGGCTGCCTGCGAATATGTCTGACGATGGGTGGGATACCAATTCGGCATGGGAGAGGTTTTATTATGGGCCGCTGCCTCACGTGCTTTTTGTTGTTGAACAATTACAGGACATATTCTGTCATTGGATAAATGAGGACCGTGACAATGTACACATTGTGGATCAGCTGTGCTGGCACACGTCTCCATAGTATGTGGGCCTCCGCACTTATTGCAGCGGGGAGCGCTGCGGCATTGAGTTATACGATGGCCAAATCGTAACAATTATCACAGACGATAATTTGTGGGACGAGGTTCGACTGGGCAACGTGCTCCAAAGATTGCTATGTGGTCCGGAGGGATTGTGATCTAAAGTGATCATGCATATTGGTATCGGTATTCTCCTATCATTATTTTGGTATGAGTTCTTCTTGGTAAACCGTTTAACTGCGATAACTGGGTAAGGGCTTTCTATCGCCTGTAGGATTTCTTCTTCTGACAGGGAGGTGTCTACGTCCCTGATAATACCTTGTTTGTTTATCAAAAAATTTGGAATGAATGCTTCTAAGTTTCTGTCCTTGAAAACTGTAGATTGAACCAACAAGTTAGCAGAGGCTGCTGAATTGGTTTCGATTTTTAACCTATTTCTCCCGGCCGCTACGATATTGATGATGTCATGCTTCTGTGCTGGGCTATGTGTATAAAGAAGTTTCCCTATTGACATGGGGTGAAGTCTACCAATATTTTTATCCACACTTTCCACAAAGACTAAGTATGGACCCGTGTCTGTGCGGCTATATCGGTTATTCTTACTTCTGTCTTTATTGGAATTTAAGTTGGGGCTTGGCAACTGGGGGACACTATTTTGGTTAGTAGAGTTCCTATTGTTCGATACTATACTTTGAACTCCTTCACAATCCGCGGGAATGCTTGTGATATCCATGCCCGTACCCTCGTTTGATATGGTTTGGGTTGGATCACGGCTATCATATTGATGATCTAATTCTGCGCTGAAGTAGTTGGGTAGAACACCACTGATGACATGGTAGCTAACTCCTGGGGCACACTCACTGGATTGTTTACTGTTTCAGTGGACATTTCCTCGTTCGGTAGCTCAGTAGGGTTTCCCTCTATGCGAGAACGTTTAGCAGTTCTTTCTTCCGAATTTACATTGTTCAACACTGCGATCGAGGGGCAACTTGCAGAAGCAGCGTCGTTACCTGGAAGTTGAGCGGCTGAAGATGAGATGGCTGTGGCTGGATCCTTGTTGGAGTGCATCATCGGCGGGGCTGAAGAGGCTGTTTCTGGAAAATAACACGGCTGCAGTGCCGCGTTGATTATTTGCCCCGTGTCTGGAGGCTCTTCCATGTTAGGGCACGGCCCAGGCTCTCAGTGGATGCTAAGTATTGAAGCCTAGTTTTGTATAACTTTAGGCAATTCAAATTTTTCTGCACTGACGGACTGTAAGTTCACTTGACTGTTTACGAGACTGACTAAGCTCCGGAACACGGAAGTGATCGCTATGACGCATCAGCTAGACTGACAGAACTTTTAAAGGACCATAACCTGATTTTCACCTCTAAAAATTCCTGAATCATCTATCTGAATCACGTAGTTGTTCGTTTGTCTCGTTAAACTGCAGGTTTCCGAAGAAACGAATTGCTTGTGTTTCCACCAACACACTGGCACAGTACGCTTTTGTAAGGAGGACCAGTCAAACTTAGGGTTCTTAACCAAGATAGGCTACAGGAAATGGTCCTATATAGCCTGGTGAGCGGGTGGTAATGCTCTGCCCTTGCAGTTGAGAGAACGTGGATCCGAATCCCCATCCAATCCTCAAGATTTCGGTTTTCCATCGTTTCTCAAAACCAATCCAGCCAAATGTCCGTATAGATCCTTCAGAAGATCATTGCTGAATTACTTCTTGTTCCCGGTACCCCTTCCTGTTCCCGATACCCCATCCTTTTCCACCTCAAATGACCTAGAAGTCGACATCGACGAGATGTAAAGCTGTAAGAAAAAAAATTGGTCTTGAAGTATTTAGGAAATTCACCCCCGTTCAACGGGAATAACTTACGAAAAAAGTGA
>JARYHS010013631.1:92280287-92340316 GCA_031002005.1 Vandiemenella viatica
TTAAACCATAACTTGAAAAGGCCATCCATTCATCCAGGCCGTTCTGACGGCTGTAATTGTGTATCGCATGCGGATCACGCCTGTAGCTTGCGCCCTAGCTACTGAACAAGTGCAACGACTTTAGACTTCCTATACAATTCACTGATGGGATAAATCCTAAGATGTCTGTGCTGAAGATCATGCTCTGAGTTGTCATTTTGTAAAAAATTTTGAAACTTTATTGAAATTACAAAATCATTTACAATTAGTGATTATTCTGCTGGAAATTGGTAATTGTTTCATTAAGATGGCTAAATAGTTTTCTAAATATACATTAAAGAAATGATCGGTATATTCAAATTAAATCACTCACTAAAAAACGTATCTCTAGAATTTTTAACTTTCCGTTTCCTTAGCTATAGTTTCTTTCTTAATATGAGATAGGCTAACAGCCCTCTTATTGTATATAGTGTACCTAAGTACCTAACACCCTGTAGAAGAATGCTGAATACTAGCTGGGACGAATAGCAAGAAACGAAGAAGTTTTTTTTATAATGAAAGAAATTATACACACATTCGACATGATGGATTAGTGAAGAGAATAGTGAAGGAAATATTTCAGAGGAAGCTTACGATCTGACCTCTCGAAACGAATAATGAAAGAACGAAAGCTAAGAAGAGACATTAGTAGAGAACAGGAAACCAATCAACGGGGTGATATTTTTTGCAGGCATTTTAAGACTCATCCAAGTCTTTCGTTAGAGCTGGGAGATTATTGGGTGTAAGGAATGGGGAAGAATTTTTCACAGCCTTTCGAATGCATTTGGAATGATTTCGATAAAACATGGAAAACCGAAATCTGGAAGGGCGGACAGGGACTCGAACCCATGACCTATTGAATACCATACGGATTACTACCTGATTCAGCGATACAAATTGGTGGTTTGCTTCATCAAAGCGAAAATAATTAAATATTGTCGTACTTTTAATTTCAAAATTTTCTCAGAGAATTTACGAAATCTTAGCCATACACTTCTTTCACATATAAGGCGACTATCGGAGGCAATTCAACACGAAAATGACACAATAGCGTGCTATTTGGTTAAGTAATTCTGTGAAGATGAAACCCTTAAATAAGCAAATGAATAAATGTCGACAGAGATTATGACGCCAATCCATGTTACTAGGCTGTCAACAGCTGAAGTAACAACAAGAAACGTATGCGAAAACGAAATTGTGTTTGTAATTTGCGTATGGTGTAGCTAATAACAAGAGCTGGCTAGGAGTAAGTAAACTTCCTTCTAAAGTCTAAACGAATTGAAATTGCAGTCTGAATCGGCAGTTTGAATCAGTTTGGATGGTTTTAGTTGAGTGATGGGTTCAGCTTCTACTATTCTTACTTGATCTGTAAGATATAAATGCAATGTCAGATTATAACTTCACTGAAGAGAAAAAAAAATCGAAATTCTAAGAGCTGGCTGTATGTTTAAATCGGCCAAATACCATTAAAAAAAAAATAGGGAGAGTGAGAGAATGCCAGGCTGGCGTGGAAAGGAATTATTAACCCTTTAACGTATAAATGCGGAAAGGCATTGATGAAGTACGAGAGTAAACACTGGAATAAATACGCGAGAGAGAGTTAACGGATCGTGGATCATATCACCAGGGCCAGCGCTAGGATTCTTGGGCCCCAGGTAAGTGTTCTCAGGCCCCCCGCCTCAATTGTTTTTTTACACTTTGATTTTTTTTAATAAAGTCAGAAAATTTTAATTCAAAAAAATCAAATAACACCTTTTTTCAGTTTTTTTTTTTTTTTTTTTTTCTTTCTTTAACTTCTATTTAGCTAGCTAGACAAGCTGGACGGAAGGCCCCCTTCGGGGGCCTGGGCCCTGGGTACTTTTGCCCCGCTTTCCCCTCCCTAAAGCCAGCCCTGCATATCACACGTGTGACAGGGTGTGAAAAGCAGTTACAGAAATGCTGGAGCGAATGGAAACCATATTGATCGCAAATTATAACATGAGAATAAACGGACAGAAGATGAAGAGTTAGCATGCCATCACATTCATGCAGAATATGTTGAATGATGAAACACTGAAAACTTTCAGCAAATTTACACGTTTAGGTAGCAAACAACAACATACCGAAGCTGTAAAAGAGACACAGGTAGTAAGCAGGATAAATCAGTCCAAAGCACGGGCAGTCAAAGTACAATACTGTATTAGCGTCATGTTTTAAGCAATTGAAGGAGCGATTCTTCATATTAGAGAGTAGCGTCCTAAGGCAGCAGCAGCACAGCGTTGATATGGATGAGTTGTCCAATGATATACAAAGACCTCTGTACCATCAAGCCACGGCCAGCGAATGAATGGGAGAACGGCCCAGGTAGCGAATTTCCTATTCACAATGAGCGCTTCGTTCTCAGCCACCTGAATCGTAGTAGAAAACAGGCATGGACCAAGCTTCACTCCCACACACGTAGACTGCAATGTTTTGTTCGTTCCACACACAGACCATCAAAAAGAAGCAGGTCATAACACGAGGGTTTAGTACTCACTCAATTGTTAGAATACCTCATTTATTTTTGAAGAAGTTTCAAAAATGAATATTTGACAAAAGAACACAAAGTTAAAATATATTTCTTTAAGAAACGAATAATTGCGTTAGGTATTACATATAAGAACTTCACTAGATTACTCTCGAAGACTCCTATGTTTATTACAGTCCGATTAAGTCCCCGTTCTTACATTCTGGGTATTATTGCAGATGAGTATTCGTAAATCTATGTTTTCTGAGAAAATCCACCTTAAGAACTTATTTGTACATCCAACACTTCTTAAATGCTAATAATTATATTGATTTCTGGTTTTATATCCAACGTCACTTTTCCCATTTACTCTTTTTTTTTCCCCTAGCAATTCTTAGTTTACTATCTTAAACGCCATATATTCACTGTAGTCATTTCTTTTCACTGAGACTGTAACAGAACCAAGAACTCATACCTGATGCTCACTAAATTTATCTATTCTATTGATTTTGTTTCTTAAGCATTATAAAAGAAAATTACTATAGACATCATTTTTTATTTTTGAAATTTAATTAGCTTTGAAAGATAGGCAAAGTGCCCAAGTGAAAAGGAATTTAACTCCATTAAATATTTTTTCCATGCAAGCTTTCATAAACAAATTTCCACATTTGTTTTGAAATTATTTTATAGAATACTAGGAAAACTAATTTTTGTTAATACTTTATAACTTTTCAGCAATAACAATTTATACTTTTGTTATTAACAGCACGAGGAAGTCTGAAGGTAGTACTTATTAACTTTTTAAATATTAAGTACAGGCCTAATACAATTGATTTTTGTTCATTCTTTTGAGCATATAGTTACTGTATTTTCAGTATCACAGAATAAAGATCGGTCCTGACTTTCGGAAGGACAAGGGTTCAGATCCCCTCCAGACTTCATTTTTCCATTATTTCCCAGGCGAATGTTGGGATGGTTCCTTCAAAATGCCACAGCAAATTCCAGTTCACTCTTTGTCCCCAGTCCTCTCCTCCTCCGCCTTTGTTTACCTAGACGTCGACGTCGCGGTCGTGGCGGATCTAGGAATTTTCTAAGTCGAGGCAAAAACTGGGAGATTGCCGCCCTTTCGAACATAATTTTGCCGACCTTACTGTCGCCAACTCTACCGCCTGAAGCAGTAGTGGAGCTAAAAGAAGGGGGAGGCCGAGGCAAGCGCCCGGTTTGCTCCACCCCCCCCCCCCCCTCTGCCCCTTACCGATTAGATCCGGCACTGCGTTGACGTCGAAGTGAATATCGAAGGAGTAAAATAATAAATAAAAACGCTCTAAGTTTATAAAATAATTCTGGTGTCAGTTTTAATGTTTACTATCGTTCTACTGCAAGGAAAAAAATAAGAATTTAAAATACACAAGTTTGATCTATATTAGTTACATAAGGCGTTATTTTTTTAAAAAAAAAAAAAAAAAAAAAAAAAAAAAAAAAAAAAAAAAAAAAAAAGGCCTTTTTTACTAGACCCAACATATTTAATTATTTCGCTGTCACTTGCACACTACATTATATTCACTATTTGCGCCTGAAGCACAATAACAAGAAAAAAAAGATGAACATAGTATTATGTTAAAACTACAGATGCTCAAACGCTGGATTCCAAGCGGGAGGAGAGTGCGCAGTTATACTGTTCATGATTTGTGAAGAAAAATTGATTATATTTATAATTAAATACATTTTTTCATAATTGGGAGTTTGACAAGTTGCCGGTCTACTTTGTGAGTTGTTTGTTTGGTGAAGATTCAAACGAGTTATCATAGCTTAGTAACAGTATTAAACTTCTGATTCATTCTTTGTTCCAATATACATGTAAGTGTAAAATCTACAACAAAATAAAATTATAGTTTAAAAAACTAAAAACACGCTTTTGTAGTCATGTGAACTAAAGGGTTAAAAATAATCTTTAAATTAAAGATTTTATTTAACAGTGATAAAACGTCCCAAAATTCATCATAAATTAATTTTTTGAATAAGCTTAAAGTAAGAATAAAATCACTGATTAAAAATTAACTTTAATGTAAAAAAAAGCGTGGGGTATTAGATATCAGTTGTCATATTTTTTGTCGCTAGCTGTTTGTAAAGATAGAGTTATTGTGAAAAGAGAGCACTCCGCGTTTTTTTTTTTTTTTTTTTTTTTTTTTTTTTTTTTTTTTACATAAAAGTTAATCTTTTAATCAGTGATTTTGTTCCTACTTTAAGCTAATTTGAAAATTTAGTTTATGCTGAATTGTGGGACGCTCTATCGCTGTTAAACAAAATCTTTACATTTAAAGATTATTTTTAACCTTTTAGTTCACAATACTACAAAAGTGTGTTTTTAGTTTTTTAAACTATAATTTTATCTTTAAGTTTTTAGTTCAGATTGTTGTAAAAGTATGTTTCTTACTGTTTGCTTTTTTCCTCGACAATCTTTTTCTTTGACTTGTAGTTTCATTTTTAATTATTGTTCGCACGAGTAACGGACCATTGAATGGTCAACCATACCATAGGAACAATAGCAAGGTAAACGTGGAATACTACTCTGCTATAATGATACGAACTAATTCAAAATGATGTTTGGAATACTTACTGTTTTAACATCCCTTCAGTGTTTTGTTCATGCCATTCAGTAAACATCAAATTAAGTAATTAAGTGCCTGCAGACACTACAATAGTAGCTTGTATCAAAGTATCGTCAATTGCGCATGTGTAACAAGTTGCGCAACAAAACCACTTTTCTGTTGTTACCATCAAAGTAATGAGAACATCAAGTTATAGCTGTGAAATAATTGTATTGTGAAACGTTTTTAATACGTGTTTTTTTTTCTTTTTTTATTTACCCTTCATTTATACAGCCTAATATCTTAGTGACTAAATTTAATACGTGTGCAAAATTTTTAAAAATTAAGTCGCCTTGCAGTGGGTAATTAAATGCATATGGCAATGTTGGGCGTGAAATCTCCGAAGGGTCCGGCCGCTAAAGGTTTCTCGAATTGCCGCGCATGTGCATTAATGTCGCGACTGTATTTGCCTATCTCGGCAATCCCATGAGATATAGAGTACCTGCAGTTTAATGTGAAATCCGAATCATGGATCATCATAACGTAATAAATCTTTGCCAAAGGTGAAATTCACTTCCAAAGTCCGTAAAAATTCCATCCGAAACCTGGATTCGAGCGGGGAACGTCTGCTCAACAGTCATGCGCTTTAGCTTAACCAACTGAGCCACGAAGTGGGTGAAAATGGGCTACATCTGTCATAAGAAGGTTAAATCACTTTTCTGTTCTTACTGTCACAGTAATGATAATGGCAAAACATAAATATGAAATTATTGGATTGTCATCGGTTTTTAATACGTGTACAAAATTTGAAACAATTTGGACGTCAGGAAGTGGACAATTAAATGAAATATTCCATTGCATGCAACCGTTTTTCTATTGTTATTGTCAAAGTAACGAGAATGGAAGGGTGTTGCTATGAGATGATTGTATTGTTATAGGTTCTTAATACGTGTGCAAAATTTTTCTGCTGTTACTGTGAAAGTATTGAGAATATCAGGACATACCTATGAAATTATTGTATTGTCACTGTTTCTCAATACTTGGGAAAAATTTCAACCAATTCAGAAATCTGGAATTGGGTTAAATATCAATTACAAAATTCCATCACATTCAACTATTTTTCTATTATTACGTGAAGTAATGATAATGAAAGAACATTGCTCTGAAATTATTGTATTGTCACAGATTCTTGATACGTGTGAGAAATTTTAAAAAGCTCGGACATCTGTAAGTGGGTGAAAATGGTATTGAAAAATTCCGTTACATTCATACATACAGGTTAAGCTAATATAAAGCGTGTAATAAAAAGGGAACAAAGTACGCATTAGGGCGGCAAATCCTAAGACTTCAGTGGTTGGATGATCAGGCATCGCGAGAATATTATGTAATAGTGAAATGAATATTCATATCGTCTGCAGGGGCCTGTTGGTATAAACTGTAACAACTCACAGTTTCCTCCCTTTTGTGAATTCGTGTAGCCATTCGTATGTATCGAAAAGCGATCCATCAGGCTGACAAGACTGGCCATCAATACACAATTTTCTATAATTCTCTGCTCTTTATCCGAACTGACAACCGACATCGATGGGTTATTGATGTAAGAGCGTTGCTCGCTCCCAAGAGAAAATTCGTCAGCTACTAATTTTATAATCCATTCCCGATGGAAGCCACACTTTGTCGAGAGATGAGACAGCGTTTTCTGCAACTGCACTTTTCCCCGTAACGATCAAATCTCGTTTAACGTGGAAATAAATGTCGTTTCTTCTAAAAGAAAATAAAGACAGACACTTTTTCCTTACCTCATATAATGTACATTTGCAATCTGGAAGAAATTTTCGTCTCTGCTTTGTTTATTTTAATTTACTCTCTTCAGATTGTGATATAAAAAGGAGTAATAGTACTGTCCATTAATTGATTTAATTAACCCTCTGTCTTAGAACATTACATTTTAGATCACTGCCAATCCGTTGCCTTTAAATCAGTTAACTCGTTAGTACAAATGTTTAAGCTAATGTCACAGGAAGACGAAGAAACATAGAAAAATGTATGATGAAATTAAGATTTAGTCCAATATGTGAAGAGAAAGAAAAATTTAATAATCATGGGTAATTAGAATGCGATAATGGGAGAAGGAAAAGAGGGGAATGGTGTAGGAACTTTTAGACTAGGAGAAATAAATCAACGAAGAAGCAGGTTGTTAGAATTTTATGGAAAATATAAACTCATTGTGGCGAACACACTGTTTAAGAATGATAGGAGATACACCTGGAATGTCCATGAGATAGAGGTAAAGATCAGCGAGATTATATCATAGTCAAACAGAGAATCAGAAATTAAGTTATCGACTGTAAAGCATACCATACAATCTAATTGTTACGAAGTGTAGGCTGAGATTCAATGGAATAGAACAGACTGGTAGGGAACAAACTGAAACAATCTAACATTAGTGAAAAATTTGTAAAGCTGATAGACTTGAGTCTAAGACATAAAACTAAAAGTAGTTCAACTGAGGATGAATGGAATCAGTTGCGGATCTAGGATTTTGGTTTGGGGGGGGGCTAGGATTTGGTTTGGGGTGGGGGGGCTTGATTCGGGCGAGGAAGGGGTGCCGACAGAAATCTCATTATTCCAGATTGCCGCCCTCATACAAACAGTAGAGCAAAAAAAAAAAAAAAAAAAAAAATCCATGTCGTCGGAGGTGACCTTGGTGCTTTTGGGGGGGGCTTCAGCCCCCTAGCCCCCCCCCCTGGATCCGCCACTGAATGGAATGAACTGAAGAAACAAATGATCAAAGTTGGCAAAGAAACATTATGCCTCAGAAAAAGGCCACCCAAAAATCTTGCATCACAGAGGAAATTTTGGAGTTCATGGACCAGAGGAGAAGACATAAAAATGCTCAGAAAGAAGCAGGAAGAGAGCAGTACAGACATTTAGAAATAAAATAAATAGGAAATGCAAGAAAGCAAAAGAAAGTGGCTACAAGAAAAGTGTGAAGAAGTAGGAAAGAAATGGTCATAAGGTGTCCTGTAGGAAGATCAAACAGAATTTTGGGGAAATGAAGGAAAGATATTAAACATTAAAATTGCTAGTCGGAAAACTCTTTTATGCTTGGAAGATAGAGCTAACCCATGAAAAGAACACATAGAGTAACTGTATGGTGGGAATTATTTAAACAACAGTGTACTGAGAAAAGGAGGCAATGCTGACATTGATGAATTAGGCGATCCTATTTTAAGGACAGAATTTGATAGAGCTTTGAATTATTTGATATCATATAAGGCAGTTAGAACTGAAGAAATTTCAACAGAACTTCTGAAATTTTTAAGAGAAGAAGGAATCCAAAGATTATTCAAACCAATATCAAACAGTTATAAAACGAGAGATTGCAACTGATTTTAATAAAAATATCATCTTGATACTTCCAAAGAAATCAAATTCTGACAAATGTGAAAATTATTGACCTCCAAATATAACATCAAATGCTTCAAAATTGCTGAATGGGACGATATACAGAAGATTAGAAAAGGTAGATGAAGAGATAACAGGTGAAGATCAGTTTGGGTTTATGAAAAACTGATATACTAGAGCAGCAATTCTGGCTTTAAGTTTTATACTTGGAAAAAGCTTTCAATAATATTAGATTGGACAAGGTGTTCAACATTTTAAAGAAATCAGGTCTTAAATATTGAAATCGAAGAATACTTTATAATCTACATGATAATCAAGTGTCTGTAATAAGTAGAGAAAAAGTTCAAAAGGGTGTGAGACAAGATTGTAGTCTATCACCATCAATATTCAACTCATGTGTAGAGGAATTAATAAAGGAAGTAAAAGAAAAATTTGAATTTAACCCTTATCCACACTGGTCTATGGATGCTGACGATGTCATGGTTACATGCACCAAGCAAACAATGTATGCGTGGTCATTCTACAGACCTGATACAACACCAGAAGACGAAGTTGAAGAGCAACTTTAAAACATCTCATCAAATCGATGCACACCCTGTTGATACACTGAGAAAGCCTCCATTCATTCATAATTTTTAATGCCAATTGACTCGGGAATTAGGAATTTTCAGTGCTAGAAACCAGCTCTTATTTATTTTGAAATGATATTCTAATGTAATTAGTAATCCAAAGTTTACATTGATTCATTAAATAAAATTGTAGTTTACAAAACTAAAATCACGCTTTCGTATTAATGTGAACTAAAAGGTTAAAAATAATATTTAAATATAAACATTTTGTTTAACAGTGATAGGACGTCCCACAATTCAGGATAAATTAATTTTTTTGAATAAGCTTAAAGAAAAAGGCACTGATTACAAAATTAACTTTGATGTAAAAAAGCATGGGGTGCTATTTCAGTTGTCTTATATTTTTTGTAGTTGGCTGTTTGTAAAGACAGAGTCATTGTCAAAAGTATGTAGAGCGCACCCCACGCTTTTTTAACATTAAAGTTAATTTTGTAATCAGTAACTTTATACTTTAAGCTTATTCAAAAAAAAAAAAAATTATCCTGAATTGTGGGACGTCCTATCACTGTTAAACAAAATGTTTATATTTAAATATTATTTTTAACCTTTTAGTTCACATTACTACGAAAGCGTGATTTTAGTTTTTTAAACTACAATTTTATTTTTAACTTTTTAGTTCAGATAGTTTAAAAAGTATGTTTCTTACTGTTGGATTTTCTTCGCCATTCTCTCTTTTTCTTTGAGTTGTAGTTTCATTATTAATTATTATTCCCACGAGTAAAATACAATTAAATGGTCAACTCAACAAGAGATCCGGCAGTTCTATCATTACCGTGGCGCCAAAATCTGATGATGAATTCTTACAGAACTCGACGAAATAAATCGAAAATAAAGAATAAAATTTTTTGATATCTCGCTTGGTTTTCGAGTTATAGCATGTTAAAAATCAGCCATAGGTATAGTTCCTTCTGCTTTTTGATATTTTTTCTTCTGGTCCAGGCCGTATTTCAACCTAACAACAATCGCTAGGAAGAAAACAAAACACCCATAGTGCATTTCCACCATGTAGATATGGTGGTTTTGGTGAAAAAAATTTTTTTTGGTCCAGGCCGGATCTAACCTCATCACTTTTGAGATACAATATCTCGAGAACGAAGTGAGATATCAAAAAACGTTATTCTTTATTTTCCATTTGTCTCATCGAGTTACGTAAGAATTCATCATCAAAGTTTGCTATAGCGAAATTTTTCTTCTGGTCCAGGTCGTATTTCAACCTAACTACGTCAATTTTGAGATACGATATCTCGAGAACCAAGTGAGATATCAAAAAAATTTA
Organism: Vandiemenella viatica; assembly: GCA_031002005.1. Lineage (NCBI taxonomy): Eukaryota > Metazoa > Arthropoda > Insecta > Orthoptera > Morabidae > Vandiemenella > Vandiemenella viatica. Next base: position 92,290,692 of record JARYHS010013631.1, read on the forward strand.
TTCTTTATTTTCGATTTGTTTTGTCGAGTTCTATAAGAATCAATCATATTGTGGCGCCACGGTAATGATAGAATCCCCAGAGATCCAATAGCACGGTAAACGAGGAAGGCTACTTTTCTATAATAGTACGAAGTAATATTTCGAATACTTACTATTCAACATCACATTAAGCGACTTCAGACAGAGAAACCTTTCTGGATAGGAGACAACAGAAGACGATCGTCTACAGCAACCAAGGCTCGTAAATTACACCCGGGAAACTGGAGAACGATGATGATGATGATGGCTATATTGGGTGGGAAATCTCCGAAGGGTGTGGCCGCCAAATGACGAAGATTTCTCGAATCACACCTGTGCACTAATGTCGCGGCTGCATTTGCCTAACTCAGTAATTCCCATCAAGTATAGGATACACTGACAACGTGGTGAGAGTGAAATTATTGAATTTTTATAGGTTCTTAATAAGTGTGCAAAATTTAAAACGATTTGGGCGTCAGGAAGCGGGTAAACACTGAAATGAAAGATTCCATTACATGCAACCATTTTTCTATTGTTACCGTCAGAGTAACGAGAATAGCAGGACGTTGCTAAGAGACTACTGTATTGTCAACGGTTCTTAAAACGTGTGCAAAATTTTTATGTTTTTACTGTCAACGTAATCAGAATATCAAGACGTAGCTATGAAATTATTGTATTGTTATCAATACATGAGCAAAATTTATAACAACTCGGACATCTGGAATTGGGTTAAAATTATATTGCAAAATTCCACGACATTCAACCATTTTCTGTTGTTACTGTCAAAGTAATGAGCATAGCAGGATATAGCTATGAAATTATTGTATTGTCACCGGTTCTTAGAATGTGTGCCAAATTTCAAACAGCTCGTACATCGGGAAGTGGGTCAAAATGGAGTTGTAAAATTCCGTTACATTCATACATACATACAAGTCAAGCTAATATAAAGCGTGTAAAAAAAAAAAAAAAAAAAAAAAAAAAAAAGCAAAGTTAACTTTTTGGACTGGAACAGACCCCACGCCCCAAGAAGGGAATTCTTTTGGGTTTAAATCAATCTGGGTAACCACAAAAAGGAGGCATCTTTCCTGGAAATAATTATGCTAGATAAGAATGTAGAGTTACATTAAAGTATGAAATGAACACGTTCTGGTAATAATAGGAAAAGGAGGTTACAAAAATATCTGATAAAAAGAAGAAATAGTATGATGAGTCAATACCGGATTAACCACGTAGCAGGAGGTAGCAAATGCTACGGGCCTTGCGCCTCCTAGGCTAGCCGGCGACTTTTTTTTTTTTTTTAACTCTAAAATTTTTTTCCCCAGACGGCAACAATCAAGGGCCTCTTCTTCACATTTGCTACAGGCCTCGCACTTTCTTAATCCGGCCCTGTGATGAGTTATGCTTTGAAACATAATGGTTTGTTTATTTGATAGTAGAAATTATAATTAAATGAAAGAATTGTGGAATAGGATGTGATGTTATAGTTTAGGACCACATTTTGGGTATCAAATACAGGAGTTGGAGAAGGGCTATTAGATTTGTCTCTGGAAATTACTGCAGAATATAATCAGTAACTGATATCGTATAGGAGATATAAGGGGTTCACTGTAAAAAAGAATGAAGAGAATGCTGGGAGTGTATGAGGCATGTATTGTTGATGAGTCATGGGAAGATGTTGGTGGAAAAATTAAGAGTAGTGCATGAGAAGGTAAAGATGACCATTACCCAGGGCCAGATTAACACAGCGCGGGACCCGTAGAAAATGTGAAAAAGAGGCCCTAGATTTTTGCCGTCCGGGGGAAATTGTTGAGCTAAAAAGAAAAAAAAAAAAAGCTCGCCCATCTAGCCTAGGAGCTAGGGCCCCACTAGAAAGCACGAGGACCCCCGGAAGGCGCGAGGCCCGTAGCATTTGCTACCTCCTGCTACGTGGTTAATCCGGTACTGCCATTACCACCAGCTGGCACTTGATTTCAGGCATAATTTTGTAGATAAGAGAGTCAAGGAATGGAATAAATTACCAATGAAGTAATGAAAATTAGATAAGATACAAAAAAATAACCCGTCATTTACCACAGATGAAGGCCGGATGGCAAAATGAACAGGTAAAAAAAACAAAATCAAACAAATTGCACAATATTTCAGGATTCATGTGGCAGGTCGGGTTGTGATCACATCTTTCCCTCACCATATGTCTCGCTTCTGATACGAATGAGGTTTCTCACCGAAATATTGTGCAAGTTGTTTGTTTTTGTGTTTTTTTATGTGTTCATCTTGCTCTCCTGCCTTCATCTGTGGTAAGTGACGGGTTATTTTTCCTATCCTATCTAATTTTTGGTGCCCAACAGCAGTTTTTTTGTTTCCATTATCCAATGAAATAATGAGTAATTTACCCAAATTTAAAATTAAAATTTGTAGAGGGCCAAAGTAGGCAGGTACAAGAAGGGAAAAGCAGGTGTGTTGGAAAATTTGCACAGGAGGATGTGCTCTGCTGCAAGTAAATTAAATCAAATTGGAAAGATTAAATCAGGATAGGAGTATATCATTTTTAATATTTTGAAACTTTCTATTGTGTAATTCATTATGATCCATAATTAAATATCTTAGCAGGAGAGCTTGGAAATACAGTACAATATTTTGATGTATGTTATGGTGTAGGAAGTTTCTCTGTTTTGTGTGTTGCTCCTCTAGTTGCATTACATATTGCTATTTTTAGCACAATGGCCAAAGTGTAACTTGAAGGGGTATTCTAAGGGCTACATGCTCATAAATGTCATCACTATTAGAGCAGGTAAAGATGAGTGGCAGGAAATTGTTAAGGAATTGGTCCATGGACTTTTAAGGATCCATTTGCCAGCAGTAATTACTGGAAATCATGGAAAACTGAAATCTGGATGGTCAAATGGGTATCTGAGTCCATATCCACCCAAATGTTAGCACCGAGCATTATCACAGGAAGTAGTAACATTCTTAACATATGCCACTCCTTTTGTGGGATTAAGTTCTTTTACACAACTTGGATATGAAGTGACCAAAACCAGAATCTTATCACTTATATTTTTATGTTATGTTGCTTATCTTATGTTCAATTATGACTACTGTATTTCCACAAGATACAGTAACTGTTTTGTTGATACCTTTGTAAAAGCTCTTTAACAGAGTAGAAGCAAGAAAAATTCTTTCAATTTTTTCCTTATTTTAGTCTTATTTCCTGTCAAACATTTAAGATGTGGCAGTTTGTTGAAGATAAATATTACTGAATATGTGAATATTGTTCTAATGAAGGTTAAAGACATAATATTTTTGCAGGTCATTTTTATTACTAGTGATTTAATGTTCTACTATTTGTTTCAAATAGGAGAGGATGATGAATACAAATGACATTAGTGAATATTTATACTTTGCAACTGCTGTTAAATTCCGCAATTTCTTCAACATCAGGAAAATTTACTGATAACTACATAGTTATTAATAGTAATTTTTAAGCTGTCGATACCTTATCCTTACAAGTTGAATTGCCTCAGCAGGATAGTGAATATGATATTAAGAAATAAAAATAGTCAAAACAACCCAACTTTTTCATACTGATTTCACACATTGCTGAAATTGTACAAATTGCTAATGAGGTTGCAGCTTATACCATGTCAGTGGTATATACCATCAATTTATTTTATGATCAATATACAAACTTTGAGATTTTACTGTCTCTGCATGTTATAATACAATACCATACATTCATTTTCCATTGATCACAATATAAGAGACCGGCTCTGTGAGATGTGGAAAGTTGTCAATTTACAGATAAACAATTGCCTAACAAAACAATAAGTACACCAGAAGATGTACAGTCATAGCATACATTAATTAAATCTACTACATTTACACAAACTACTGGCAATTAAATTAGGGTTACCAGACGTCCCCGTTTGCCGGGGACAGTCCCCGTATTTAGCTCTCTGTCCCAGGACAGATTTCGTCCCCGCAATGTCCCCGGATATTTACTGTTTCCCCCAAATTGTTTTTTTTGCAAGAATACATAGTCATACTAGGTTACAGTAAAATTATGCGGCTTTCTCTTCTACCTGTTATCAGAAGAACATGTGAAATCTATCCTGCTCTCAAATTGTTCTTCCTATCTGAAGATAAATGCCCAGTAATGCTCAAGAAGTAGTTAGATGATCTCTGTACCTTCTTGTGAATGAATTTTGAAAACTCAACTTTGCCCCCTTTTTGGGATGCAATAATACTGGAAGAAGGCACTGATGTCATAGCACTTGAGTCTTCCATGATACTGAGTAATTTAGTGAAGAAGCCAACTTCAAGGAAAGAAGAAAAGTTTATTCCGTAGTTTACCATTGACATTTTGTTGAAAATGAGGGCGGAGATAGACGCCTTAGAAACGTCCCACAAGTGTGACATATTAACACGGCTGGAAGCCCGAGAAGAGTTTATTTATACACAACGCCTTGAAAAACTTCGATCTTAAATGATAAATATGTTTCTTTTAAGTTAACCCAACCTTCAATGATATAACTTATAAAAGCACAAGGCGTCATTAGGGCAAATGCCGAAAGCGTCCCCGGATTTTGGTGAAAAAGTTCTGAAGCATCCCCGGATTTGGAGAAAAAATTCTGCTAACCCTAAATTAAATAGAAGGGCTAGTAAATTTTAAGTATGTATCTGGTGTTTATCTGTATGATGAGCTAAATTGTATGTATTGAGTTTTGTCAATCCTTAAAATCATTAATAGAAAAAGGAAAGATAAAATATGCCCAACATTCACCAAACTTGAAGGACTGCAGCAAACAAAAAACAAAACAAAAAACAAAAACACAACACTAAGGAACATGTCCTTACTCACGAGAATAGAAATGTAAGGCTGAGCTTGCACAGACATATGAATGGTGATTTTGACCATTACCATTCATTTATGCCTATGGAGCTCAGTCAAATGTTTCTATTCTTATAGGTGAGGGCAAGGTCTGAAATATCTTGGACCACAAGTAATCTCCTGATTCTCCAACATTACCACACATATATACGAAGGGCCACATTTAGGCTTTGTGGGCCCCTAGGCTATACATGTGGTGCAGGCCCCCCTGTCAGCAGTGGCCTCTCTGACTAGGAGCTTAAATTCAGTCCCCAAAAAAATTATGGGTGACCTTTTTTTAGCTCTACTACTTGTGGTGCGGGCTCCCCTCTCTGTGGTGTGGGCCCCCCTTTGGGGTGTGGGCCCATAGGCTACAACCTATGTAGTCTATGCTTAAATGTGGCCCTGTATATACGTTCTCCAAATAACTGACCTTGATGTAAAACATGCAAAATGCAACATGCATGTGGTCAACACCACCTATTCCGGTCCTATCCCATTATTTGTCATGTCAGTTACATAACAACACACCTGATTTACAAACTTACCTGCCTTCATTGTACAGTTTCTTATATAGACCTCACCACTAATTAACTGTCCATCAGGATGAATGACCACAGGCAAACTTTACACTGACAATGTTTACTATCCAGTGGCAGCCCATGTCAATTCCCACAACTCTAACAAACTTAAAAACTGTTTTACAGGGAGAGATGGAATTTTTCCTGATGCTATTGCCTCTTCTGAACTCCGTAGATGGTAATTAAGCTACCAACATATCATTAGTAGCATGTAACTTGCTGGCATTAACCTCTGGTAAGACCCCACCAGTAAATCTGTCATTCTTTGATTATTTGTAAGATAATTATGTATATATTCATTTTCTATTTTATCTGAAGCAATTATTTTTTTGTTACAGCCAATGTGGACTGCACAGACACCAGAAACCTGTTACACAGAAACTGGTGTAAATCAAGAGGGGGTATGGCAGAGGCCCAACCATATTATAATGAAAATAAACTAAAGATATATCATCAGAATGTTCAGTCCACTTCAAATAAAACCGATTTATTAGAGATATTATTAGAGATACTAGTTAATAGTCAAATCAGAGAAATTTCAGTTTTGTGTATTACAGAGCACTGGCTTAAGAATGAACAGATTCAATATGTTCATATTTCAAATTATATCTTGGTTAATAATTATTGTAGATCTTATAACCAAAAAGGGGGAGTATGCATTTTTCTTAGAAACAAAATAGAATATGAACCTTTGTTACATAATAATCACTTGGTTTCAGAAAAGAACTTTGAATTCACAGCAGTTAAACCACCCAAATTTAAAAAGATATTAGTTTGTGTGTACAGATCTCCGGACGGAAATTTTGACTCATTCATACAAAGATTAGAATCACTCTTAAACAATATTAGCAAGCAAAATCTTGATTTCATAATATGTGTTGATTTCAATGTGGACTATCTAAAAACCAACAAAAATAGAGACTTGTTAACACAACTCCTTAATTCATATGAATTACATCACGTAGTAAATAATCCAACAAGAGTCACAGAATTCAGTAAGACAGCCCTTGACCAAATTTTCATAAACAAAGTTTCTTAGTTGAAGTATACAATCCAGGTTTCAGCGATCACTTGGCTCAGATACTAACTATGTATGTAAAAGAAAAAAATATACATAATGCCACAAAGAAAAGAAAAAACCAGCTCATTTAGTGAAGAAAACATTGCAAACTACAATTATTTATTAAGTAAGAAATCATGGGCAGATATTTTTTCAATTAGAAGATTTAATTGAGAAATTCAATACGATTAGTAAGCTGTTAAAATATTATTTTGATATAGCATTTTCTCTAAAAATGAAAATAATAAAAAAAAACAGTGCATATCATAACACTTGGATAACAGCAGGAATAAAAAATTCATGTAAAAAAAAGAGACTGCTTCACAAAGTATACAAACAGAACCACACTACACCTGAATTTGAGACCTACTATTATAAAAAATACTCAGCTATATTAAACAAAGTTATAAAAGAAGCCAAAAAATTGCAAAATGATAGATTTATTTATAATTCCACTAAAAAAAGCAAAGCTATGTTGGATGTAATAAGAAAGGAAACAGGTAAAACTAAAAATTAGACCAAAATATTTCATTAAAATGTAGTAACAATGTAATTAGTGAGCCAACTGTGGAAATAAAATCTTTTCAATGATTATTTTACTGGTATTCCTGAAGAACTATTTTAAAAATTTAATATAATTTTAAAAAATGGGGATAATAAGATAAGAACATGTGGTGGATCACTTTTATTGATAATGTTCAAGAGGAAGAAATTTCTATTGCTTTAAATGAACTAAGGAATAAATTATGTGCAGGAATTGATGGAATTCCTGATACAATCCTAAAGAAAAGTGCTAAATACGTAATATGACCACTAACACATTTATGTAATAGTTCATTACAATCTGGTACTTTCCCAGAAAAACTAAAGATAGCAAAAGTTATTCCGATACATAAGAAAGGAGAAACAGATAAACTAGATAAATATTGGCCTATTACTATCCCATCTGCTATCTCAAAAATACTAGGGAAAATTATGTATAAAAAGTTAATAAGTTTCATTAACAAGAATAATATATTATCTGATTCAGATCAGGGAAATCAACCCAGACAGCTATTTATGCTTGCATTAACACTATATTAAAAATAATTGATAAAAAAGAAAAAGTAACTGGCATATTTCTTGATCTGTCTAAAGCTTTTGATATGGTAAATCATAAAATCCTCTTGTCTAAGCTTTATCATTGTGGGTTCAGAATACAAATGGTTTAAGTCATACCTTGATGGAAGGAAACAGGTTATCACCTTAAAATGTAAGGACACAGAAAGTGAAATAATCAGAGAGCATGTATCAGATATTAGAAGTATTAAACACGGTATTCCACAGAGTTCGGTTCTTGGACCCTCCTTTTTCTTTTGTATATCAATGACATTAATGAAAATCTTGAGTCACATGATAATATTTTGTTTGCAGATGACACAACACTTATAATGAAAGGTGAAACCGAAGAATTTCTTCAGCAAAGTATTAATAAAACCATTAAACAGCTATCTGAACGGTCCAAAAAACAATCATTTAATAATAAATTGTGGAAAAACCATTGCAGTAAATTTCCGTACTGCTCAAAACAGGAACCCTGCCAACCTAAATATTATTTTGAACAATCAGAATTTAGCAAACCAAGCATTTACATCTTTGAAACCATTATATTTTTTAGAAATAATGTCATAGGTAAAACAAATAACGAGGTACATGATCATTTCACAAGGAAACAATCAGATTTGCATATTATGCATACAAAAAAAATGTATCGAAATGGAACATTTCACATAGGGATTAAGCTTTTAATAAATTACCGCATAATGTAAAAGCAACATCAGAAAGGGGAATTTTTGAGAAATTGTTGATGTCATACCTTCAATACCACTCCTTTTACTCTGTAGAAGAATATATGAGTTATATGGAATAATTTAATGTAAATAATGTAATGTAATGTAAATGCAAATAATTTAATGTAAATCATATTTTATAATTGATGTGTCTCATATCATTATGTATAAGGTACATGTATTTGATATAGAGGACAAATAAAATACTACTACACTACTATTTAGAAACAGATGTAATGAATCTGTATTGATCCTAAAATTGGAATGTAAACGTGTGCTCTTATTTTAAATGAATGTGTAGCGAAGTTTATAATTTATGAGGTGGAGATCAAAACTGCAATAAAGATGGCCTGTACAAGGGGGAGAGGACTTGAACCTTGTCCCATTGCACCTCCCCAGTCCAGTGTGGTGGCATCTTAATTTGTGCAGCAACATTCGTGGCTTCCAAATTATTATTTTCGATATGTTTTTAGCATTTTGTATAAATAGATTTTGTTATGCAATTGTTTACCTCTAAACTAACAACTTTCCACACCCCACAAAGCCAGTCTCATATATTGGAACCTGTGGAAAAAGAATGAATTGTACTGAATTGACAATTTTCAGAGATTATAGATTCCAATAAGTCACAAGGCTGTCCTGCAAGCCTTAATTGAACATGGTGTGGATACAGCTTATATTCATAACATCTATGTCACCTCCTCAGACTTTGTCAATGTTAGAGAACCAACCACTGAGATCCACATCGAAAGAGGTGTTAAGCATGGTGATCCCATTTCTCCAAAATTATTTTCAACTGTCTTGAAGATGGCAATGACAAAGCTAGAATGGACTGAAAAGGGAATTAGAATCAATGGCAGAAGACTTAACAACTTGAGATGTGCTGATAACTTTGCTCTTGTTGCTAATGACCTTGATGAACTCCAAACCTCAGTTACCAACCTCACATCTGAGTGTAATCAGTTGGCCTAAGAATGAACCTACCAAAAACAAAAATTATGTCTAACAAATGTGCCACAGAGGGTAGTGTAAGACTAGATAATGAATTTTTAGAAAATGTCAGTGAGTACATTTATCATGGCCAGCTTGTAAATATGAGAGGTGATGTAAGACCCAAAATTTTCCGTCACATCAAGCTGGGATGGCAAGCATTTGGGAGACATTCTGCTATCATGAAATCTAAAATACCCACAGATCTAAAGCAAATAGTGCATTCTTTCTGTGCTGACATACAGCTGTGAGACCAGGACTCTAAGTGAATTTACAAAAGGTAAACTACGGACTTCCCAAGAGCTAAGGAGAGGTCAATGCTGGGCTTAATGATAAAAAACAGGAAAAGAGCAACTGACATTAGGTCAGTTACAAAGGTCACAGACATCTTAGAGCATCCTTGAAGTGGCAATGGGCCAGCCATATTGCACAGAGAAAAGACCAGAGGTGACAAAAACAGTGTTAGAATCGAGCTCAAGAGATCTCCGCAGACCGAGAGGTAGACCACCGGACCGATGGGACAAGGACATATGCAGGGTTGTCGGAGTTAACTGGCAGAGGATCACCCAAGATCGTGTGACCTGCAGAAGACTCCTCAAGTTATTGCTGAAATTGTTTCCATTAATTATTAACTACCTACTTCTTTCCCCACAACTTACATCCACATCACCTTGTTCACTTGTGGCTTCAGTCAAGATGTGAGGCTGATACCCTTACCATGTGTCTTACTTCTATACACTGCTAAGGTTAATGCCAAATTGTTGCAAAGTGTCTTCATTTAGTGTTCATGACGACTCTCCTACCTTAACCTGTGGTGAATGATGGGTTTACTTTCCCTATGCAGCCTTATTTTCATAAACAAAGCAACAAAGTTTAGTATCTTAATGGAGATGCATAAACCACAAATACTTATAGTGCAAGAGTCTCGTTAAAAGGAAGAAGTTCTAGATAATGAGTTATTATCAGGGGCTACTATGGGGCTAGGCGGTGCAGTGCACCGGGGCCCTCACGCTCAGGGGGCCCCCAAGCATACCTCAAGGGGCCCCTAAGCGCACCTCTAGGGGCCCTCAGGCGCAGTTTAGGGGGCCCACAAGCCTTCACGGCAAACTGGCGACCTTTTTTTTTTTTTTTTTTAGCTCTACCGTCGTCTAAGGGGCCCCTGAGACTGAGAACACAGGAGCCCCTCACTCCCTCGCTGTGCTCAGGGGGGCCCCAACCACTGCTCAGGGGCCCCTAAAGAATAATTCAAGGGCCCTCATCCTCAGATCAGGGGGCCCCTACCAGCACACAAAGCAAAAAAAAAAGGTCGCCCGTCTGTCCTGAGGGCCCAAAATAAATTTTTTGCACCGGGGCCCTTGTTGACCTAGCTACGCCACTGGTTATTATCTGATTGTTAAAGAGTACACTGCAGAGATAATGGTAGAGGGGTATAATGTTTTAACAAAAATAGTACAGGGCACTGGTGTTTGTAAATCATAGTCAAGATTTACTGGGGGTATATTTGCTGGAGGAAACATAGAAAAACTTAAAGTCTTCATTTTATTCTAATTAAGTCTGATGAAAACTTCATTAGGAATCAGTTTAAAGAAGGAATAAGTTATCATGAAGCAGTTTGGATGAGCATAAGAGGCCTCTGTTTACTAGTGGGCATAACTGAATGTTATAACTATAATTTTAAAGATAGGACATATTTCAAAATTGAACTGATATTTCAGGAGATGTTGTGCATGTGGAAGAATGTCACCAGTACAGTGGAGCTAAAGTAGTGACAATTAAAGAGTATGTAAGGGTAGTGGAAGAAATGAATATTCCAAAACAAAAAATAAAGAAAAGAATGCAAATTTCAATAGGCAGATGACAAGTCTATAGCAGTTGTTAAGAAGCAAACACAATAGCATTAGATTAGATTTGATTTGATTTGATTTGATTATCAGAAATATCAGAACAGTAAGGAATACTTGAAACAACTATGCAAGTAATTAATATCAACTAAGAAGGAAGCTAAAGATGCATTTAATGAAAATATTGTGGCTGGAGAAGATCCACTGAATGATGCATTTACAAGTTTCTATGAGTATGTTAAAAAACTTAAATATAAGATTTTCATGCAATTACAGATAGAATATGAAAAGGCAAAGATATGAAGCCACTGTTGCAATGAGACCAGACTATAATTCAAGATTGGGAGGAGAAGGATCAGAGCTTGAGAAGCCTAGGAAATTGTAATTAAATCCTTCACATATTATGAATGAATTATGAAGGCCAAATAGCATATAGGAGCTGACATGGATAGTATTACCACTGGTCTGTTGAAGATAAGAGAATTTTCCATTATACCATCAGGCTGAGTATGGCAATTTAATACTGTACTGATCATTTGACTCACTAGATTTTTTTATTCATCCACAAGGAATTTTATGTATGAAATGACAGGATGAAATAACATATCTTAGAATAGTTATGGAATGGTATAATATATGTTTGTTTCTTTGTACATATCTTAACTGAAAATGCATGAGGTACACTTTGTTTTTGATTATGCATTTAGTTATATAACTCTAGAGGATGAATGGAATGTCAAATATGTTTGTATGCCACTCACTAAAATTAGATGGGAAGATTGCAAGATCATCCAACACAACAATTATGTTGCTATGAATTTTGAAAGATTTAAAATAAAGTGATTTACAGTTAGGAGAGGGATTTCATTGTTTAAAATTTGGGGTGATGACATAATTCGAGAGCGAGTTTTGCATTTTCTTGAATTTTTTTCTTTCTTATCCTCATACTTTTTATAAAGGAAACCATTATAATTTATGATGTTTATTCTTTGGTATAGCAATATTGTGAGGCAACACAGTGATGTGTATAATATGTAAGAGTTCCAAGACAGTAAAACAGTGAACTGGGAATAATTTTAAGAAACTCTTAAGCACATTTAATCAGACAATACCTGTACATAACATTAAACATTGCTCATAATAGGATGTTTTGATGGACAAACAGCAATTGTGTTGACATTCAGTTGGGCAGGTAGGAAGACACAAAGTGGTTTAGCACTGAACAAGAGCTCTGTGAGCCAGTGGTACACCCAGCGAAGGTAGTAAGGTGTTGCCTGGTCGCTATTCATTTTCTCACGTCTGAGGTCACATTTAGGGACAAAAGACCGAACTCACACTCCACAAATTTCAAAGAACAGAACGATATTGTGCGATTTTAAAGTGATAAGAACCACCAAATGGTGCTGGTGATTTGAAAAATAAATTGATGGGAGATGAGAATTTTTCCAAGGATGGGAAATCTTCCTCGGTTACAAAGTTTCTAAGAATACTGACTGACCAATTAAATGATGATTGAGGAGTGTGAGAGGGAGAGAAAAACATGTGTGAGATAGCGAACAGGAGAAAAGGTTGATGTTAAAGAAATTAAATATAATTGAAATGTGTTTTATGTATGGCAAATCGCACTGGATGGTGAGGATTGCTGAGCTGATTGGCAGTGACTTCATTTCAGAAGGGATTTTGAGGTGATGGTTAGAGAGCAAGAGGTGCTTGGTAGGCACTTCGCTCTGGAATTCAACAAAAACATATTTATAGCTCACCAACCACAGTTTGTGACAATTTTTGTTACAAAATGTTTGCACGAGTGACTTGTGTTATTGATGCCATTGCCAGACACAGAGTTTGAATTAACACTATAGGGCTCATATACAGTTATTATTGAGTTGTGCTATGGACAGTAAGCCACCCAAACAAAGTGTTGCATAAAAGGCACTATCCACTTTTGGAGCTGTTGGACTGTGGCAGCTAAAATGTTCACTACTATTTTGGAATTTACTTTTATTCTCATTGACCTGGACATTGCGTAAAATGACCTAGATAAAAGACTCTTGCTTGTCAGTTTGTGAAGAGTGGTAATTTCAGTGAAACTGTTACACATTCATCCTCCCATGTACTTGTTGTTTCATGCATGATTATTTTGTTTGCTTATGTGGCAAATCACAGGTGTCACCTTGCAAAATTCACATATTTCTTCATGTTTGGGCTTGAGGACAGAGACTAGGAGCAATGTGGGGGAGCAGCCAGCCCTGGATTCAGTCACTCAGCCAATATCAGTTTGAACTAGTAGTTTGAAATCAACACTTGAAGCAGAGGGAAGTGAAATCCAGGAGTCAGCAGCACTGTCATCAGAAGCAAAGCCATCTAAGAGCAGCAGAATGATCATCCAAAATAAGGTGGGAGCTATTGAATAGAAGGGGATTGGATATGAAAAAGATCAAGTTTCCATATTATTAAGTTGTCAATCTATACATCTATATAGAGATATTAAAATCAAAGAAACTGCCATTAGGAACTGAAAATAGATATAATAGGGGAAAATAACCCATCACTTAACACAGATGAAAGGAGGGCAGGATGAACTTATATATATATATAAAAAAACACACACACACAAAAATCACAATATTTGGTTAATAACCTTAGTCATGTAGGCAGTGACATACATGCCAGGTGGAAAGTTGTTGATCATATCCCAACCTGACTCATGAATTAAGAAAAGATGAAACAAATGGGAGGGTGGGGTTTGAACTGGTGGTGGAGGGAGAAAGTTGACCAATGATAAATGTGGAACAGAATTCTCCTGTGATAATCAGTTGAGGAAAAATGAAATTTGTTTAAAAATATACATATAGTTTTGATCTGTTGTAAGAGCAAATAAATAGAACTAGAAAGGTATAAAAAATATATATATATACGTTGGAAAATATATAAGAAAACTAAAATTGAAAAATAGTAATTGACAGGTTTAGCATAGGTTGGGGCCAGAGATGTGTCCCATGTTTAGAATGTGTTGATAAGCAAGTTCCCATATATGAAGTTCTTAAGAGGTGTCTGGATAAACTCTGACGAACTCTAACCGTGAAACCAGTGGCGTATGTACGAATTTTTGGTTTTGGGCAAAAACTTGAGATTTCCACCCCTTCAAACATAGATTTGCTGCCCCCTGATGGTTGTCTTCCCCTTAATGGTTGCCACTTGGGGTAGTAGCTGCATGAATTTGCCAATTACCACCCTTAAAACATGATTTTGTTGCCCCCCCCCCCCTGAAACTGCTGCCTGGGGCATGCAACCCGGATTGATCCCCCTCTTCCCTAGATCTGGCACTGCATGAAACAGGTCAGGTGTTGATATTGTTGGAAATGTGTGAACTGGCATGAATTGCCGCTGGATGGTCTCGGTTGAAAGTATAAAGTTTTTGCATGTGGCCATTGATCCTGTAAGATACTTGCTGAGTGGTTAGATCGCTGTAGGAAGCAGTGCAGTGAAGACAGGTAAGTTGGTAGAATAGGTAGTGGTAGCTGGATGCATGCTGCATGTTTTGCAGCAGGGTCTATAATAGGGGAGAGATCCATATGGTGGTCTAGGAAAGTCAGAAGGTAGGTTCTTGTGGAGCAAGTGCACCCCCCTCCCGGCGCCCACGTATTCCAGCAACATCTGTATCGTGTGAACGAATTTTTTCGAATACCAAAGAATTAATAATGAAAAACGAAGTAGCCTCACATCACAAAAATTAACGCAAATGCTTTTTGTATACTCTAATAGCAATTTGGTGTAATCTTCTTTTGTAAACTGCATCATTTTTATCATAAATTTAGTATTTTGATTTGTTTAAATTATAAAATAACTTATTTTTTATAATAAATAACTTAAAAATTAATCTATAAATACAAATATCATTATTTTAGTTTATATCAGTCATAAATTTCTCCCCATCAGTTAATACACTAGTTATCAATGTCTGACCAAAATATCATGCGAAAAGAATCGTTTACCGGTAAGGAGTGAATCGACTCCACACGATTCATAAAAAAAAGATTAGGTTTGCCCATTGCTAGTTCTAGCAACATACACTGCAGTTTAACAGACAGAATACCAATAGCCTCTCAAAAAAATCAGGCTAGATATATAGATAGCTGGATAGATATGGTCTGAAATAAATGAATAACATGCGAAAATGTTCCGAAATTCTCGGGCTCAACTTTATTGAAATTTAAGGAACTTAACACCTAATTTCGACTAGAAACGTAAAACGGATCTACAATTATTTCAAACTAAGCCGTAGTAGTATAACAAGAATCAAGCATGAATTATAAGGCCTCGGCTTCACTCGACAACGTTTTCCGAGACTTCCTGAACTACTTTTGATTTCCTAAATAATTGCTTTTACCGTATTGAAATTATTTCTTTAAGCCATATAAGCTAAAAATAATGCCTTCTACTGACCCATAATCATTCCTAAACATATTTCCTTTTAATTATTTCACATCTGAAACACCGTTTTAACCTTTTTTTTTTTCATGTACAAATCCCTGCCAGCGCTCAGAAAACCTCGTGAGTGCTAATGCTCATTTCGTTAATCAGTTCTTTTAAAAGAATGGTGAAGAGTGTGAATCGATTTTGACAGGATTTTCATTGAAGGATGTTGATTTTGTAGGGAGTAACTTAGGGCTAATTTCTGGAAATATTTTAAGATTTCATGAAAAAAAAAATTGAAAAGACTTCAAATTCTTTATCAAACACGAAAGAAGTCGCGGGCATCAGCTTGTCTTACATAATCGTGAAAACGCATATAAATCCCTCCTAATAGATTTCAAGTTATAAGTGAACAGACAGGCAGCTTAGAACAGCAAGATTTGCGTTTTTTAAATTCTATTCCACACAATTAAAATGGTTTTAGTCTTTTTGACGTGATTGGGTAGCAAACTTATAGATTTTCAAGTTTATAATAATAGTGAATAGGTAACATGAATTTTGTACTCCTCGTTGAACTTGAAATTTTATTATTGCATCTGATTTTTGTCCGCTAGTAATTAGTAAAGACATACAAGGGAGAAGGAAAAAAATACTGGTAAAAGTGTTAGAGTGAACAATGATAGTAATAATAAACATTAAAAAATAAATCCATTATAGGCCTATATTATTAACATAACTTTTGTTAGCAGGAGATATTTATTACTACTTGTATGAAAGTCTGAGTCCTTAGAAGGGACTGTTATGTTTGTAATAAATGTCCATTGCCGTGAGGCCCAGAATGGCAGTGCGGCGCATCTGATCGCTGTCACCCAGTTAGCACCACCCAGGGAGCACGAGTAGTTGGGAGCGACATTAGACAGGTCCCTAACCTACAAAAGGCACCTCCAGAATACAGCTGCCAAGCTTAAAGGTCCGGAACCACTTACTTGGTTTATTCCACAGCTGAATACTGCTCCAGTGTATGGCTTAATAGCTCTCACACCCAGTTGGTGACATTCAGCTTCGCCAAATAATGTGCATTATACTGCTCGCTTCTATCTACACCTATTCAGTGGCTTCCGGTGCTCAGCACATCCCACCACACCACATCAGATGGCAAAAGGTTCTAATAAAACTATGGTTGAGAATTCTGACCAATCACACTCTTCCCATCCATGGAGATGTTAGGGAGTACAAACAACGGCTGAAGTCACGTCGCCCTGCCTGGAAGACTGCTGTCAGTCTAACATCTAACTCCTTCAGCCTACAGAGAGCTGGACAGCGGAATGGGCTATCGTCGAAACCACAGGGCATAGTGCAAATTATCAATCACTGCTAAAAACTACCAGGATTCAACTTACCTCGGTCAATTTGGTGCAAACTAAATCGGATTGGATGTGGTAAGGGAAGAACTGCTTCAAATCTCCACAGCTGGAGCTGGCCAGATTCTCCGTACTGTGACTGCGGTGTGGTTTTACAAATTGTGTTACACTTCGTGCAGGACTCCCCACTGCGTGACTTTCCTGGTAGTCTGGAAGACTTAAATTTGGCCACACCGGAGGCGTTGGCTTCGTTGGAGCGCCTAGACGTCAAGTTGTAGTGGTCGTGACAGGACAGTCTGTCTCATTGGCCGGTTGTGGGCATTGTGCGCTGAATTATGTTTATATACGTGTGTTAGATTGTTCATTTAATACAGTATAATTGTTGTTGAATATTGTAAAAATCATACAGCTTCATACGCAAAATAAAATAAAAAAATAAATTTATGACTACCTACTAAATGTACACAATTGTATTACGAATTAGACAATGAACCTATAATAATTATTAAAAAACCTTTTTAACTAGGAATATTTTATTTTATAATATATTTAATGATTTTTTTTTTCAATGCAAAAATATTTTGTCGAACTACAGATTTATTTATAAATATATTAGCAATTTCCTCAAGGTACAAATCAACTTCTGTTTCTCGGTTTACATGCAATACGATGTGATCATTTAGCCTTTGCTGAGTCATAGTACTCATTAAATATGTTTTATCGTCCATAATGCTGAAATGAAGTTTCGGGCATGAATGTCCTTACTGAAATATTAAAAACGGTTTTTAACAATTTGATGACTTCAGGGATCATATCTTCTGTTGATTCACAATGACAAAATATATGTGAAACAATGTATTCCGCATCATTCAGACTGACATTTTTTATTCGTGAAATATTCGTGAAATATTTAAAAGCATGTTGATGTAAAGATCAAACGATCCACATCAAATTCATCTACGTAGAACTCTTTCACATGACAGCTGCTTGCTCAATAAGAAATACCGTGGTTCCAAGTTACTCAAATGTGTTATTTAGAGCTGTAAAAGTAACGATAAATTCTGTACCGTATGTATTCGTTACTAAACTAGTCAATACCCGTTACTTTCGGTACAATCGAATACTAGCATGACGCATTGTATCGAGTCACGCAGCGTACGGGATAACTTCGTTAGTATCGTATCGTTTCGTTATTCATTACTTTCGGTACAATCGAACACTAGCATGAAGCATCGCATCGCATACGGGACGACTTCGTTCGTACTTCGTAAGGTTTAAGTAAATTGTTTGTTTAGTAAAATATGTTTAGGTGAGTTGTTTGTTTGGATAAAACTTAAAGTAAAGTAATTATAACATGGGTCTTACGGAAAACCTCTGAATGTAGACTTGATTTACTGTAATGAATTTTATATACGAAAGAATAAATCTAATTTCAAAACAAACACCTGCTTCCATAAAAAAAAACCTTACCTTTCACCTGACTTTGACATGTGTATTGACAATAACTAATGACTGTTATTTTTTAAAGTAGCCTACTAAAAACCCTGCATACAAGCCTGAAATGGTAATGGGACATGTATTTAGCAAATATTATAATCTCATCAAAGTATTTCGTTTTAAATAGGAGGTTTCACCACTGTCTTCCTTAACTGTTTTCATTTATTTTTGTAAATTCTTCACTCTTTGGTGATAGATTTGTTAAAAGAATTGTGGACATACCACGAAATTGGGACTGCAGACAGAGTGCTACTGATTCCCGTTTTGTTTCATGTTAAAGATATCAATATTCAAAACTTTTAAATCAATAACAAATGTGCAGGACAAACATGCGATTAGATTCGTAATTGTTGTTGCGTCGCTGTTACAAGAAACATTCAACATCAAAGCCAGTACCGCATTAATCACATGAATCCTGCGGTAATAATACAATGACTATTAGTAATGCATTGAAGGGAAAAGATGAACATGACCACAAGCTGGCACCCGATTTCAGGCACAAGGGTGTAGGAAGATTCTCTCTTTCATTTAAGGGTGTCTGGGATTGGAATAAGTTACCAAGAGAAATTATGAACAATTTACCAAAAACGTTGAAAGAATTGAAGTTAAAATTTGTAAAGGGAAAATGTAGGTGCATGCAGGGAAGGTGGAAGATGAGTGTGTATGGAAATTATCACCTGAGCGCGTGATCCATTGCAATTTAATTAAATATTATTAGAACATAACAAATGCAGAGATTTATATCACAAACTATTAGACAAATCTTTTATATTGTAAATTACAGAATGAAATAAAATAGACGGTATCAAATCTTAAAATAAACACATTTCATAAATGTTTGAAATCAATAAACCTGATTAATGAACGATCAATGAAAAAACAGTAACTATCACAAATTATTCATAAAAATTTCTTATTTACAAATTATGCACTGTAAATTTTAATGTTAAACAAAGTAAAAACTACAATTTTAGTCTTTAAGTTTTCAAAATTAGTTAGCTGCGAGAACTGGAAAGTTTTCGTATCTATACGACAAATGCGAGTAACGAAACACGCGAGTTACGAAATGAATTTGTGAGTAATGATTGTGTACTTCGAGTCAGGCGACGAACCCGTTACTCAGTAACGAATGCATTGTTACTTTTACAGCTCTAGTGTCATTTTTAGCAAAGCACTTTTCACCACAGCCTACGACTTTATCTAACATTCTGAAACATATTTTTCGATAAAAGTCAGCTGATGAGGTAAATTAGTGAGGAATCCTTCTTATTTTTTGAGTTTTAGATTCATCCAACTTCAAGATAAGAGTTAAATTCACAGTCAGTTTCCAAAGGTTTTGAAATTTTTCGTCAGATCTTTTGGACGCTATAATGTGCTTTACAGTATTAATAGCCTATTAGCGACAGCTATTTGAAGATGCAAAGAAATTTTCTATCAGAAATTTGATAATAAAAAGAGATTCAATAGGGTGAAGACATTTTAAAAATAATTTCGCTTTCACGCTAGCTTCGGTTTTCTGACTTTTTGTGTAGCTCAAAAAACTTGGTTTAGAAGAGTTTTACAAGGAAGATATATAATACCATATTCCTGTACAAAAGTTCCACAAAGAAAGGTTTTGAGCATCGCCAATAGTCTGTAAAGATTGTAAACAAACTTGGCGTATCGGTAAACAATGGTCCATGAACGAAGGCAATAAACTCTTTTACTTTTTTTTATTGCAAGCACTTTTTTGTTGTGTCATGAACAACGAGTTGTAACGAGTGAGCGAAGCAATGCACATGAATTGCCCCTGCTCGATAGCTTTAACCCACGACTGAAAGCCAGTATGGGCTCCACTAACATTAGCAGCGCCATCGGTACATAGACCCCTACACATCTTGATATTTATGTCGAATCTTCTCGGCACGACATAGAAAATTTCAAACAAATTTTCAGATTTGTTGGTACCGTTTTACAGATGCAGATAATAGTTTCAAGTATTTTAAGCGAAAGCAGAATGCGACTTGTTCATTATCTGAAATAACACTAGGTTCATCAACCATAACTGAGTAGTTGACAGCATTCTGTAGTGCTTCGTTTATGCTATGATGCACTTCGTCAATCAAAATTGTATCCAGTTTGTTAGTGATAACGTGTGACATTCATTTACGTCTGCTGCCCTGAATCCACGACTTTTAAGTCGGATCCTCCTGTTATCGCAGCTTCAACAATCGATCGTAATTTAAATGTTAATCCTCGTGCCCATTATAGCTAGGACTCTGCTCCTTAAAAAACGAAGAGTTGAAATAAATTTTAAGGTGGCGGTTCTAGCTGTTTTTGTATCTGCAAGTTTACTTTATCATTCCCGCCACATTCTAAACTGGCCCTATGCAATACTCAAAAACAATGAAGATCAGACTTTCAATACTTTTCAAACCTTTCTATAACTTTATTACTTGATGAAAAAACCACTTTGAGTGAAAGCCTTAGTGTAATCATCAGCTCTTTACGATTTTTTGACGCAAAAACGCAACAAGGCTTGAATTCTTTACAGATCTGTTAAAAAACTTTATATATATCTCCAACATATAACAGCCATAGAAAAATTGTTCTACCACTTTGAAATTTACTCCTTTTCTAATGAATTTGCAGAAACGACATTTTCTGGTTGTATGTGCCAAGCTGAGAAGATTTACTAGTGGAGGTTTCTATAGATTTGGGCACCTTACAATTTCTAACGATGAATTTATCCATCTAGACCAGTGTTTTTCAACCTGTGGGTCACGACCTCCAGCGGGTCGCCATGTCTTGCTAGAGGGTCACGGTCGCATGCCATGCAAATGGAAAAGAAAGGGTTGTAAGTCTTACACTAGAATAAAAATACAAAATTTCAGTGAGAGGGCTGTGTCTATTTTTTTTCTTTTTTTTAAAAAATCACTGATATACTTTTATTACAGACCTGGGGGGGTCGCCAAAGTTTCTTTTACGGACATTCTGGGTTGCCAAAATGTTTTTACTTGTAAAGGGGTCTAGTATTCAAAAAGATTGGAAAACATTAATTTAAACATCAAATTTTCTGCATTAAACACGATAACAACACGTGCGGCACGCTCTCAAGGCATGAGCTTTATTTACTAGGTAGGTTGACAACGAGTGAGACACTGGAGACAGAGCATAAAACCGCAGCAGCAGGATCGCTGGATGCGCGTTAGTGGGTGAGGCGCGATGGAGGGCGGAGGTGAGGTGCTTCGTTCGCCTTTGTGCGTATTCATCACAGATCACACATACACATACTTACCAATTACTAGATGGTGTTAGGTATTTTCCTTGGGTATGACGAGCAGTCATGCACGCTCGTATCGTACGCAAGCGTGATCTCGTCGAGACGTCTGGACAAGCTACGCGGCTTGTGAGGTCTGTGATACAGGTATATTACTGATTAGTTTTTTAGACGTCTTTGTACATGGGTACTTCTCCTGAGTTCTGGAGCCCCCGAGCGCCCACAGTGTCAGCTCCCCTGCCCAGCACCGACAAATAACTGTCTCGTCACAAGGAGTTGTTGGAGTTCTGAAATTCACTGGCGTCACACTCTCTATCTCCTTTGGTTTCGCTCCACATCTTCCTGTTACTCTTGCATCGTTCGAACTATATACATGTATTACTTCATATTTAAGTGCGTAATTAGGTTGTGACATCTCCGTCTCATTGAAGCTGTTATCGACTCGTAATGGATCTTTTCTTGTGAGAAAGGATCTGTTCAGACATGAAAATGGTAATAATGCAGTAGTAGCTTGGAGTCATTGTAAATGAAGAGAATAATAATAATATGGTAATCACACTATGAAAGATCAAAAGGTTTTTTAATTTCCCGTGCCGGAAACGTACAACCGTTTAAAATTACCTACGTTGTGAAGATAGAGTTGTTTCAAGTGCCAGTGTTCTCTTCCTTCCTCCATGAGTGTTCTAATTTCAGAGATGTTAGGATCGTTGACGTGTATTTCGCCCATCGCCAAGGTTCATGCTGTTAATTTTATTCCAACAACTTTGGCTGTGATCTCTGTGTGTATTATCTCTGTTATGCGTGTAATGGGCCAAAGAATTTCTAAAGGGGGATTGGGAAGATTTCACATCGCTGTTGTAAACACAAGAAAGAGGTGGCAAATTAGAAATGGAATATCTTTACGTGTAGAAATGGAATGTTGAAAGAAAGTGTGTATATGTAATGGTTCAACATGTAATCATGTATGGTGTGTATAATATTTGGTGGTTATAAGTATTGTCTTTATAACAATATCAGAGAATTAATTCTGAAATTATTCGAATTTCAAACAAGATAACCACTATTTAAAGACTATATTTTCGTGAACTTTCAATACTAACATTCGAAAATGAGTGAAACCCCTACTCAAGAATTTAAGCTGGATGCTGATTGTGAACTTCGATTTGAAGTTGAAAGCAAAAATGAGAAAGTAACTTTAGAGGTAAGGTGTTTTTGTTGCTGAAACAAGTGAAAAAGTTGATGCGTTGTTAACTAATCTCTCACATCGAGAGATTACTGTGATATCACATTACAGAAACCTAAGAGTCCTATGTCAATTCTTGTAATAGCACATTCATTTTACCCACACTTTTGTTAATTTTTAGTGCCTTTATACAGACTTAAAAAGTTTTGGTGTAGATGTGTCTTTTTTTTTTTTTAATTGCATTCTAACCCAAGAGTTGTAACCAGTGGCTTACAGTCTTTCGTCATGCCTCTTCCCTTCCCTCACGAAAACAGTTTCTGATATCACTTCTCACTTTTGGGAAAAAAATAAATAAAATTATATTGAAAATTACTGTATCAGACTACATGCTGTTTGATTTGAAAATCAAATAATTTTGCTAGAAGACAAATACCCATTAAAAATACTTTAAAAATATACATTAAATTTTGGTAGTAAACTGTCACAACACTCAATGCTATTCAATGAGACACACTCGAGAAGGAAAGGCCCTTTTCGCCTAAAAAATTGTGTACCTTTTTCTTGTGCCTTATTACTTAAGAATATGTGTATATTATAGCCATGAAATAGACACATACAACAAAAAATTTCACACAAAAATTGCCAGGTAATAGCACAATCACTGGGACTCATCAAGGGATTGAAGTTTCCATCGGAAAACTGTTGCACATGTTCGTTGTGTGATATTGTTTTATATATGTTGCTTGGGTAATATCAAGATGGAGATACCGCTGCGGCCTCTCGTAGTAAACACACAGATCACATGGTATATATGACATCATTGTGACGTATGGTCCAGGCTGCATTACAACATAAACTCAAATGATGATTGACATATTCATATTTTATAAGTATGCGTTTCGGTCGTATTGCCACCTGGACCAAAGTGAAACGTAACCATAACGCACGATATTGCAGATATCCAATTTCAGATCATATCTATAGCTGTTACAGTGTTGGAACGTGCAGACTTAATACGTCACAATGATGTCATATACACTACATGATCTATGTGTTTACTATGCGATGCCGTGATGGTATCCCCATCTTGATATTACCCTATTGCTCTTAGAGCTGTAAAATATATGCATCCTCACAAACTTCACTCGAAAAGTGCCATAATATAAGGTGGTGTGTGACTGGAAGAAAGCATATAGCCATGTATAGTGATAACACTATTGTTGCGTCAACTATATTATTTATTAATTTGTTTCTATTACACCCATGAAGATAGCGTATAACACACAAACTTCATGCAAAATAATAAATAAAAAAACTGCTGTAAAAGTACACACTAAGCGATGACAGGATGCCATTTGTTACGTGCGACTTCCAGCGATAATAATATTACGTGCAACTAAATGCATTGATGACCAATAATGATGAAAACCAAACCAACTTTATTATAAAAACAAAATTTATAGTCCATTAAGCTACAAAAGAGCGTGTCTATGTCCATTTTGGTCCAGGCTGCATTCCAACCTATCCACAGGTGCCGATAATGATTCTGCTTGAAAATCATAATAAATGTTTAATAAATCCAAAGGCAATAGCGCAATCACTGGGACTCATCAAGGAATTGTCGTTTTGGTCTGAAAACTGTTGCACATGTTCGTTTGGTGATACTATTTAATATATGTTGCTCTTAGAGGTGTAAAATGTATAGATACCTCACAAACTTCACTCGAAAAGTACCGTAATGCTATACCGCATGCGACTGGGAGAAGCCTTATAGTGAAGTATAATGACCATGCACACGTTCTTTGAATGATATTATTTGGGAATATGTTGTTATAAAAGTATAAATATGAGAATATTACACTCTAAAAAAAAAAAACTTTGAACCGCAAGCGAAAGTTGGTTGCCTCATTTATGTACACATACGCGACGTCCAACGATAACTCGTACATCGTCAAGAAACATATCCGCATGTTATTTCCAAGATGTTAATATTCTACGGCATTTATCAAAGTAGGTTGCAGCAATATTAACATAGCTTATTTAGGTTGAAAGTGCGGCAATATGGTAGTTCCAGCATTAGGTCGGAGGAATTTATTTTTTATAGTTGAAATGCAGCCTGTACCAAAATGGCATTTGGTTGTTGTTGTTAAAGCATAATTCGCCAGAAATTTGGCTTTATTAAACATTTATCATGATTTTCAAGCAGAATTATTAGCAATGCCTGTGGATAGTTTGGAATGCAGCCTGGACCAAAGTGGACATAGATGCATCCTTTTGTAGCTTAATGGACTATAAATTTTGTTTTTATAATAAAGTTGGTTTGGATTTCATCGTTGTTGGTTGGTTGGTTGTTGATGCATTTTGTTGCCCGTAATATTATTATCGCTGGAAGTCGCATATGATAACAAATGGCGTCCTCTCATCGCTTAATGTGTAATAGCAGGTTTAATTTTTATTTTGCATGAATTTTGTGCGTTATACACTCTCTTCATGGGTGTAATAGTAACAAAAGTTAATAAATAATATAGTCGAAGGAACGATAGCGTTATCATTATACATGGCAATATGCTTTCTCCCAGTCGCTTGCAGTATAGCATACGGCACTTTTCGAGTGAAGTTTTGTGAGGTATCTATGCATTTTACACCTCTAAGAGCAACATATATTAAATAGTATCACCAAACGAACATGTGCAACAGTTTTCAGACGAAAACTACAACTCCTTGATGAGTCCCAGTGATTGCGCTATTACCAATCCAAATTTATAGCGAATTATGCTTTAACAACAACAAAAACCAAACGCCATTTTGGTACAGGCTGCATTTCAACTATAGAAACTAAATTCCTTCGACCTAATGCTTAAACAAGCATAGTGCCACAGTTTCAACCTAATCAAGCCACGTAAATATTGCCGCAACCCACTTTGACAAATGCCATAGAATATTAACATCTTGGACATAACATGCAGATATGTTTCTTGACGATGTAATACCTATTATCGTTGGACGTCGCGTATGTGTACATAAATGAGGCAACCAAAGTCGCTTACGGTTCAAAGTTGTTTTTTTTGTGTGTAATCTTTTCCATAGTTATACTTTTATATCAACATATTCCCAAATAATATCAGTCAAAGAACGTTTGCATGGTCGTTATACTTCAGTATAAGGCTTCTCCCATATGTTAATTGGATGATATTATTTGACATATATTGCTATTACAGCTGTGAAATATATAATTGTTGCACAAACTTCGCCTATAAACTGGCAGCTTAATGTAAACAGCAAGCAATTACTAGGAGTCATATCACGACGTATAGAGATAATGCACACATTCCTTAAATAGTATTATTTGAGAATATGTTTCTACTACAGTCATTATACTTAGGCTACCACACAAAAACAAAAGAAATGAAAAAATTTCAACTTTAACTTTTTTAAATATTTTTTGGTAAATTGTTCATCAATTCTGTCAGTAACTAATTCCAATCCCAGAGACCCTTACGTATGAAAGTAAATCTTCCCACACCCTTGTGTCTGATATCGAGTGTCTGCTTATGGTCATGGACATCTTTTCCCTTCCTTTAATTCTTACACCAATATCTTTCCATGCCTCATCACCAATATATGCATTGTACACTCCCATGACCTCTTCACCCTCCTCCTGTCTTCCAATGAATCCCATTCCAGCTCTTTAATCATACATTGCATTCTGTGGTAATTTTGAGAAACAAATCTAGCAGTCCTTTTTTGCACCCTTTTCCAACTCCTGTATTTGATACTCAAAATGTGGGTCCCATACTACACCACCGTATTCAAGCAATGGTCTGACCAAAGTTTTGTAACCAATTTCCTTCACTTCTCTTGTACATTCCCTTCATCATTCTCTCCAACAAGTGAAGGCTTTTGAAACTTTTGTACTACCTGTCCAATGTGTCCTGCCCAGTTGAGCTTGTTATCAAATGTTATGCCAAGATATTTACATTTCAAGTCTTCAACAAGCAACTCTTTCCCCACCTTATGATCATAATCAACCTTTAGTTATTTATGTATGTATCTAATAAGCTGACTCCTCTTTGCATTTATCTTCATCCCATGTTTACCAGCCCAGCTAGACATCCTGTCCAGATCTCCTGCAGCTGTCCATAGTACATTACCGTTTTCATCCTTTTAAAAATTCTTCTACCCAACAAATCACTTTCTCATCCACTCTTACCACCATTATGTGGCTCACTCTGTCAAAGGCCTTTAAAAGGTCTAATGCAACACTATCAATTTGGCCTCCCCTGTCCATTTCATCTTAAATATCTTCCATATATCCTACTGAAATTTGCATGAATATCCTTGCCTATAGTCTTGTTGCCAATTTGGAAACCAATTACATTCCTCACATATATTTCTAATGTGGTTACATATCAATCTCTCCATTAATTTACCTACCACTAAAGTCAAACTGGTTGGCCTATAATTTTCGACTCTATTTCTCACCCGCTTTTATGTAATGGTACTATTATCGTTCTTTTCCAGCCCTCTGGTTAGAAGCAGGTATCCAGACTAAATTTAAATAATATTTCAAGATAAGGTACAATATCATATGCTGCACCTTTGGTTTTTAGCGTTCTTAGTTTCTTCATGATATCCTCAGAATTAATTTCAAATTTTTGGTATCTTCATTTCTAATTGTGTTGTTAAGCTAATTTTCCGATTTGCACCCTCCCATTTCTGATTCATTGTCCCTAATGGTCTCACTAAACCAGTTATTAAAAATCTTTGCCTTTTTTCAAATTGTCGGTAACTTCTCCATCCTTAACTACAATTGTCTTAACTCTCCCCTTCCTCTGTTTTCTAACATAGCCATAGAAATTTCCTGATGCATCAGTCAATGGTCTTCCTTGATCAACCCATCTTTAGCCATCTTCTTGGATATTATTAAGTCGGGTCTATTGAAGATGGCGATTCTGCTACAACAACATTCACTAATGTCATAATACTGCTGTAGTCAAACGCAATATGTATCATTTTCAAACAATAATTCCATTGGAATACAGCCTGGTCCATTATTTTAAAGAAGAAATTAGGTTATAATATAGCCTAGACCAGCATGAAACTGTTAAATGTACATCAGAAAGTATTTCTAGCGGTGTCTTGCTTTTGACTACTGCAGTGTGAGGACGTCATTTTCAAGTGGAATCGCAATCTCCAATAATCCCATTAAGTCCTTGTTTAGTTGTTTTAAATATTCCCTACTATCCTGCTGTCTCTTAACTCTATCATGTTTTCTTCTTACCAACCTCTTTAACCTCCTCATCTCTGTATTATAATAGGTAGGTTCTCTACTGCGCTTTATTTTCCGTTTTGAAATAAATATTTCTTCACCCCTTCTTATCTTCTTGAACTCTCTCGTTATTGCATAGGGGTTGTGAAGGAAGTAACAACTTCACAGAATAATTTTGTTTAAATTAATTTTGTTAATTATATCATAATCTTTATTTTCCATTATATTTGACAATACAGTGCATGTTACAGATGAATTTATGGTTAGGATAGGTGCCATTGGATTCCTTTTGGGCAAAAAATATTGTTCACACATTTCTTAGGCTTTATTGTTGCAGCACAAAATTGACAAGAAAAAAGTAATGAAGTTGAATCTTCCATTAATGTACAGTACTAGCAAATCAGCAGTGGACATCTTTTGATGTATCAGTTGAATCAAGTCTTCTCACATTTTTCTTTTGCAGAAACTTCCTCTTCCTATATAAGTTTTGGTATCCTAGTGTCTTCCATCCATTTTACATCGCCATTCCTTTACAATATTTTTTGTTCTACAATTTAAAGCATTTCTTCTTTCAGTTTCATTGACCTTATTATACTCAAGCAATTCAGATAGCAATTAATAAGGAAAGGGGAATTAATCTTTGTTGGTTGCTGCGGTCTGAAATTGTGTATATATATGTGTGTGTGTGTGTGTGTGTGTGAGAGTGAACAAACGGCTTTCATGTGCAACGTCACAACTGAATCAGCGTATCAATCACCACAGACCCACAAAAACCAACCACAATCCAGTCTTGGTCACACAGTACTACCCAGGCCTCGAATCCATCAACAGAATCCTCTTGCAGGGCTATGATTTCTTACAAACGTGCCCTGAAATGAGATCCATTCTTCCTAAAATCCTCCCTGCCCCTCCTAGAACTTGTTTCAGTAGACCTCCTAACCTCAGCGAACTTCTAGTCCACAAACACAGTCTTCCTCTTGCTAACAGTCAGCCCCAAGGCTCTTTCCCATGTAATAGACCCTGCTGCAAGATGTGCGACATACACCATGCTTCCACCAATTTCATCACCCCTGTCACAGGGGAAAGCTTCCCTATCGTAGGACACTCTACCTGTGAAACCACCCATGTAATTTACCAGTTAAAATACAACCACTGCCTGGCTTCGTATATAGGTTTGACCACAAATCCACTCTCCATAAGAATGAATGGCCACCGACAGACGGTGTTCACACAGAACCCTAAGCACCCAGTTGCTGCCCATGCCATAACCCACAACTTGAATAATTTCAACTCTTGTTTCACAGTCCGTGCTATTAGAGTTCTCCCTAATAGCAGCAGTTTCTTTGAACTCAGAAGGCGGGAACTTGCCTACCATTACAAACTTGGCACAAAGCAACCACCTGGTCTCAACTTGAGATAATGCCCGGTCATTATTATTACATATGTTTAACCTTTTTTAATCCTCTCTTTTCCATTACCTATATTGAACCACCACTAACCAAAGGCGATGTTTACTTCATAAAAATTATTATATTATTATTTTTAAATTTGTATTTGTGTAATATTTAATATATTTTTTTTTTTCATATTTAGTTCTAATTATATTTTGACCTTCCCACCAACCAGACATTAGTTTGGATATTTATCTGTGCTCGGGTATTTGCTCTGATTCACTGCCCCTCTACTTTTCCGATGTTTGAATTTACTCCCACCATTTTCGCAACCAGCGGTCTTTCTGTGAGGCAGTCTCCAGCTGCACCCACCCCTCATAATGTTCTCCCGTTGACAAAGGGTTTATCCCGAAAATTACGTTATTATTTGTGTTTGTGTCTTTCTTGTGTGTTCGCACCCCACATCCATCATCTAAAGGTAAGTGGTGGTTCATTTCCCTATCCTAATTTGATTCCTTTCCGCTACTTAGCGTCTTGATTTCATTGTTTCTATATATATATAGTTTGACTGTGTCGATGGTCCTTCAGTAATGCGCTTAATCATTTTACCCATGGACTGGATAGCAATCATACTGGTGTTTTCTGATCCAATGGCTTGCTTGAATGGCTAGAGGTTTTTCCACTATATGAACTGTGTAAAAAATTCTCTTGTCTCCCAAAGGAAAAGTACCTCGAGTGGATATATTTTGAAGCTGATCTCTGCCTTTATCTTATAGTGCAGTGTCAGGTTCCTTGTGTGATTACCCTGATATAATTCACACGGGTTGCCAGGCA
Organism: Vandiemenella viatica; assembly: GCA_031002005.1. Lineage (NCBI taxonomy): Eukaryota > Metazoa > Arthropoda > Insecta > Orthoptera > Morabidae > Vandiemenella > Vandiemenella viatica. Next base: position 92,321,085 of record JARYHS010013631.1, read on the forward strand.
TTGGATCATTTAAAAAGCCCACTTAAAGGGATTGACAAAATTCTTTTTGGCGCGAAGTTGCCACAACTGTCCTCATTGTTGTCAGTTCATCTCAAGTGTTCTTAGCAATTTTTACAATGGATAATAATGTCGAATGAAGAATTTGTCTCAAATTTTGCATTGCAAATGGAATTTTGTGTGTCAAATCGCTGAAAATGTTAAGAAGGCTTACGGTGAATCGACTTTATCAAAAACATGTGCATATGAGTGATATGGTGAATTCAAAAGCAGTTGAGATGTGATGAAAGGTTTTCCTCGCTGTGGTTGGCAATTAATGTCTTCAACTGAAGTTAAAATTCCTAAAGTGAAGGAAATGGTTACAAAAATTTGAGAGAGAGAGAGCCACTGCACTTTCTCTGTCTCACAAATCAATTTGTACCATTTCATGTGATTGTTTGGCCATGAAATGCGTTGCTGCTTGACTAGTTCCGAAGACCTGAATTTTCTTCAAAAACTCAATCGCATAAAGGTCGCTGAAGACATGCTAGAACGAGTCACTTCTAACCACACATTCATAAAACTCATGGTAACTGGCAATGAGACATGGGTTTACGCGTTTGATATGCAAACCAGCCAACAAGCTTCCAAATGAGCTAAACTGGAAAAAAACTATGTCAAAGTCGATCAAAAATCGAGGTGATGTTTACTGGTTTCTTTGATTACTGCGGTGTTGTGCACTCTGAATTCTTGCCATAAGGTCAGACGATAAATAATGAATATTATCTGAGTGTTATGTAGCGTTTGAGAGAACCAATTTGTGGAAAGAAAACTCATGGATTTTGCACCACGATAATGCACCATCTCACAAGCCAGTCGTGAACGAATTTCTGGCCAAAAACTCTGCAAATACCATTGAACACAGTATTGATCTGAGATGGCTCTGGCCGACTTTTTTTCTTTTTCCAAAGCTCAAATTACCACTTCAAGGCACCCATTTTCAGTAAATGTAAGAGAATTTGAGGTAAGAACTGAAGTTGATTCCAGAAAAAAAGCGTTTAAAAAATATTTTTATTGGATTATTTGGTGGCATGAGTGTATTATTTCAAATGGGCCCTACTTTGAAGGTGATACAATACATTTGGATGAATAATACATATTTTGTGTTTTATTGACCAATTCCCAATACTTTTTTTTTTTTTTTGACAATTTGTAAATGCTTGGGGTAGGAAGCGCAGCATTAAGTTGGTTGCAGATCATCAGAAACCTTAATTAACATCTCTATCTGATGTTTCACGATAAAGTATCAAAGAGTAGAATATGTACGTAAATATGTTAGGTGCTTCTTGGATTTAGGAATTTACTATGTATGGAATATAGTTGTGATCATGTATTATTATTACTAAAAGCTAGTAAAAATTGCAAGGAAAGGGAAAATGCCTCATTAATCACCAAAGTTGAAAGCATCGTTTCAACTTTGGTGAGCGATGAGTCATTTTCCCTTTCCTTGCAATTTATGTTGCCTAAAGCAGTTTCCTTTTTCCTTAGTTTAATAAAAGCTAGTAAAGTTGTCTATAAAAATAATTTGCTTCTACAATTTCATTTGTAGAATTTTTTTATTCAAAGGATCTCTTTAGTTGGTAATGTTATTGACAGATAATACCGTCTTGATGAACTTTTTGAATTTTTTTCAGCTAAAGAATGGAGTTGCAGAAATATTTGGTACAGAACTGGTTAAAGGAAAATCATATACCTTTATCACTGGTGCCAAAGTAGCTGTGTTTACTTGGAAAGGATGTGTTGTTGAACTTCGTGGCAAAGTAGATGTTAGCTATGTTGCCAAAGAGACTCCAGTGGTAAGTTATCATGTCATGAATAAAATTGTGTATATTGGTGTGAATTTATTGATTACTCTGCCAGCCAGTTGAGACAGGGCAAGGCAAGAAATTAAAGCCAAAGAATGTTCGAGTCACCAATGCAGTAACTGGGGTGGTATGTCAGCAGAATCAAGTGCTAGAGAGACAGTCACCCAATGACAGCACTAGCAGACCATTTGATAGGACAAAAATCTGTAGTAATTGAGGGGGAGGCATCGCAAAACTTAGGTGCAGGAGCCAGTTGGATTTTACTGTGTCAATGTTTGTTGACACGACTACCAGGTGGGTCAACATCATGTGTTGTGGGCATCGAGGTGGTGGTCATCATCAAGCTGATCAGAGTCATTTTGAGGGGTCGTCGGAAGTGAACATTGTGGCGAACAATAACAGTGTCGTGCAGCACTTCATGGTCTTTAGACAAAACGTGGAAAGACAGAGTACTACTTCTGACATGTTGAGGGTGGTTCACGACTATATATGGTGGTATGTTAATACCCTTATGCTTGCTTTTCTAGGCACCCTAATTGCAGCCAATGTGGGGTGTAACTATTGTTCGGCAATGGCAACCGTAAAGGAGTTGAATGGGTCACATGCATTGTACATTCTGTTGAATAAATATATATAGCTTTGTACAGTCTAATCTTGTGTTATTACTGAGGAAGCTACCACTCATATTGACCATAACGTTTCCTATCCACAGTAGTGTCCTGTAGTGATAAAGCAGTCCTGAGAGGGTGTCAGGTTCATCACAAAAAGTTAACATACATGTTTCAGAGAGGAAATTTATACTTTGAATTCTTTATTGGAGCAATATAGTAAATGCTCTAATCAGGAAACTACACTCAAGATATATATCAATTCAAAAGTGGAGATAAAATTCTCACAGACATTTAGGTCTGGAAAGTTATTGTGTTTATTATAACATAAGTCTTCAGTCATTGTTTCCCACATCTGTTGATGGTGTTAATATAAGTTGTTTGATAAAGATAATATTTTATTTAATTGATTAACCAATAGTTACCTATAATTTACATGATGGAACAGTCTCGTTCTGCCTGAATTTGCTACTACTGAGCATGGTGGGTGAGCATTTAATGCTCTGGCCTTGCATTCAGGAGGACGTAGTGTTCGAATCCCTGTCCAGGCATTCAGATTTGGGTTTCCCAAATCACTCCAGGTGAATGCTGGAATACTTCCTTCAATAGGCCATGGTCGAATTCCTTACCTCTCCATCTCTCCCCCCCCCCCTTATCGTTTACTTCCTCTAATGACCTTGATGAAGAATAAAGCCATAACAAAAAAAGTGCTACTGACAACAAGAATCGGGAGTATACACCTTAAGGTGCGGATTCACCAAGCCTCCAAAACATTTGTGATGTTAGAAAACTCATTATTTGTTTGGTGTAAACATGAATATGAAAATTGTCAGAGATTCAACTTGCACTTGTCCAGATTTTGCTTTCAACATCCCACCGATTTTACCTCTGGTCACCCATTTATACACGTAAATTGTCACAGGCAATGATTCATTATCAATAACCTGTATTGCAGCATCCGCTATACTTCTGTCTCTTAGTAACTGTCCACGCAATCACTTTCTGAAATTCTAGTCCTACCTTAACATCACAACCTATGTACTAGGCCAGGGATGGCAAACGTTTACAGGAATAGGCCAGATCATAAAAAAAATATACCCTGGAAGTTTAAGAACTGTTTGAGCAGGTTAGGCAGTCAATTATGCGATCTCATAGGTGATCTGCGTACAAACATGCAGTTGCTCCTGGAATGTTTGATTGTGGGATGAATTCTTCATGAACAATTGCAATTTCACCCATACAAATTGGTAGTGGTGCAACTCTTAATCCACACGATTTTTTCTTTCTTTCTCTCTCTCTCGCACACACACACAAAACATGCGAAGTTGTTCTTGACAGTATGCTTCATGATGCCATTGTGTTCTTCAGCAACGAGACTCATTTTCATCTTTCCAGTTGCATGAATAAGCATAACATGCGATACTAAAGTGGCATGAATCCCCTAGGACTTCATGAGCAGCCCTTGCATATAGAATGTGTTACTGTTTGGTGTTAATTGTCCAGAGTAGGCATCATTGGACTGGGTTTTTCGAAGAAATAGTACACAATTATGGTCAATTCTGTTCGTTATGTCCACAAGATTGAATGAGTTTTTTTAACCAAAACTTCAAGAAATGGCTTTGTACTAGTGTCCGGTTTCAGCAGGATGGTACCACAGCTCACACGGCATCAAAATTGATAAATGTTTTGTAAGGACACCCCCGAACACCTCATCTCCTTGCGGGGTGATCTTCAGTGTCAGTGCACTCACATGTTTAGCCCCTGTGATTTTTTTTGTGGGGATATCTGAAATCCCTAGTTTACTCTGACCGTCCAGGGATCCTGGCTCAATTGAAGAACAGTATTCAAGCTGCTATCGACAACATACTCATCAGTATGCTGGAAAGAGTGGAGAGAAGCTTCAAAAATTGACCATCTCATGTACTGATCACAACGGAGGCCACATTAATGACATAATTTTTAAAACATAACAAATAATAAACTTTAAGTGTCTCTCTGTAACATGGGAAAAGAATTAAACTTGTTTCTCCTATACCGTTTGTGTTAATTATTTTTAAAATAGGAAGTTTACCTGGTGCACCCTATATTAATGTGTTTATTCTGCATTGTAATGATGTGTATGGACTTTAGTGGAATTGTTATTTATACTTTTCCTTTGCTTCATTGTTTACTAGCTTTGCCTGCAATTTTATTGACATGGCCTATTAACAGGGGCGGCGTTTCGTGTTCGGCCCGGGTGGGTAGTCAGGCAGTTAGTGTGAGAAAGGGGGGGAGGGGGAGAGAGATTTTGTTGAAAAAGTTATTCGGTTATTTTACCTAAAATAAAAATAGGGATAATTATACAACAAATTCATAAGAGACATTCATTGGGATAAAAAGTAAAAATGAATTTAAAGGATTATAATTTATTCAATATAAATTATATTTTTAATTTACTATTCAGTATTAATTGCACAATGAAAAACTGTGCTGCGCTTTGCTTGTTGGGAAATGAACCGATTCAACATTTTTTCCAAATCTTGTTCGTCTGTCAGATTACCATATAATAATATTGCAATATTATTGAGTCTGTCTTGAAACATTATCTATCCTGGGTAAGTCTTGAGTTGGTGAAAGACGAAAACTTCGTTCATTCGAACAGGACGACCCAGTAAATCGTGACGAGTAGTAGAACGAAGTGCACAAACTCTGGTATGAGTCTTCTAGTCTGTTTGTACTTTTGTAAAAAATCTACAATCTCTCATATTTTTTTGCCTTCTCATCTTTTCAAAAGTTGTAAAAACATGCCTGTATCACTCAGAAATCTTTCTTGCTAAAAATTATGGTACTGTAGAAATTTACAATTCTTTCAATAATTGCGGGCTGTCCCAAAGCGAATCATTCGAACGATTTTAAGAAGTACTTACTTGATCATAAACTTCAATATAAGATTTGCGAAAAAAATCTTGAGGTGTTTTGAATCGGAGATTTTCGTTTCTACCTTGGTAGGCTATGGAAATTTTACGCTGATGGGATTTGTGGTTCGTTGATTTCATAGTTAGTACCGACTGCACACTTTTCCAAATTGCTTCGAATTTTGAATCTCAAACACAGTACAAAACGTCGGTGATTGCTTCTATCTTCTCACACGATCCAATAACATATAGATTCGATTTCTGTAGATCTGCATTCAAAATTTCGAAGCGATAAAAATTTCTATCGTCATCGTTAAATAGAAAATACACTTAAACGATTCCATGTAGAGTAAAATCCAGAAACCTTGGCAGCGACAGCGCTATCTACTGCTCTGCTGCAGAATGATCGTATAAAAATTGTATTCGCTGCTGATAATTTTCTCTTGCTGATTTAAGAGATTTTATTCTCATTAACCATCTATAAAAAAATGCATAAATATGCTTACAAATATAAACCCATAATTTAAAAAAATTGTATTTCACATGTTATCTATAGAAATAACTTGATGGACAACAGGCTGCCAAAAAGGCAAATCATCATTAGTTCCGTTCTATATTCCGATTTGCAGTTACTTAAACTGTCCAAGTCATTTCGGGCGATTCTCGAAAGAAGTTGGTCAAAACGTTTTTAGTTTCTATGAATCTTCTTGCTGTCATAACTCTCTCAATTCCCTTTCGCACAGCAAGATTGAGATTATGGGCACTGCAATGTACAAATAAAGCTCGAAGTTCTTCTTTGCGTATTCGTGATTGAAACCCTGTTCTTTTTCCAGAAACATTAGAAGCCTCATCGTAGCCTTTTGAGAGCACCAACTTGTGCTTGGCGAAAAGGTCAATGACCGGATCAAATAAGGTTTCTACTTTGGTCTTTGCATTTAAAAACAATCCAATAAAATGTTCACTTGCAATGAAATCTTCCGAAATGATTCTCAGGCAAGATGATCCTATTTCTTCCATGATCCCATCAAATCAAGAATTTCATTCTGACAGTCACTATGAAGCCATTTGTGTCCATATCCTTGCAGCCATGATTTTAGATCAGTCACATCTTCAGCACGAGCTTTTAAAAATGCCATGATTTTCATCACTGTTGGCTCCTTTCACAGAAAACCTTCTCTTGCCAAGGCCTTCAAGGTACAAAATATTTTCGACAGCTCTTACCGTTATCGAACATGTTTTGAACGAGCCGTTGATATCGATTGTACCACGTTGATTTTATCAACGTTTTTTAATGTTTCATCATAGTTGTTATGAAGAGAACTAATGCCGTGAGAGATTAGTCACCACTAATAATGTCTTTTGTTGTGTAACCGGTAGCGTGACTCAAAATGAAACCAAGTCCGATCTGGAGAAAAAATTTAATCTTTGGTAAAGTGAATGTTATGTGAAAAAGAATTCCTGCCATTCTACCATTGCTTTATACAGTAATTTGAAATCTATGCTTCAAGAAGAGTTTGAAGAGTGTTAGAAACTAAAATGCAGTTCTTAAGTTGTAGGAACAAGGGGAAAAAAATCAATGTCAGTCTGGTCCAGTAGCTGAAGCAAATACGACTTCCATCAAATGAAGAGCCTCCTAAGTGGTGGTAAAAGAACACACAAATTTTCCATATTGTTGTAATTACTCCACCTATCAGTGTTGCTAGCGAAAAAATGTTCAGAAGAAGCAATTTAAAATAAGAAAATGCAGCTAATCTTTTGTTTTTTAATTTTAACTTTCTATTTTTAACTTTCGAATATTAGTTACAATAATTAGAAAACTATTATTATTTACTTTAAAGTCAGCTACTGGCTGATTGATTTGATTATTAAAATAAACATTATTTCACTTGACATTTTTACTAAATAGAAGTAACTGGAAGTAAATTAAGAGCAGTGTGACCGAGCGTGGTGGTGTAACGGATAGCGTTCTGGCCTCGCATTCGGGAGGACGGCGGTTCGAATCCCCGTCCGGGTATCCAGATTTGGGTTTTTCATGGTTTCCCCAAATCACTCCAGGTGAATGCCGGGATGCTTCCTTTAAAAGGCCATGGCCTTGCCACCATCCTTTCCCGTCTCTAAAGACCTCGCTGTTGATAGACGTAAAGCAATTAAAAAAAAAAAAAAAGAGCATTGACACCAATTTACATTTTCATATAACTTCTGCTTCTGTTTCCGCTTCCATTATGTAACTTCCGTTTCATCTTTAGAACATACGCGTGAATATTCTTTAACTATATACATGTGCAGGGGGCGGATCCAGGATTTTGTTTTTAGGGGGGGGCTTGAGCGGACTTTGGTTTGGGGGGGGAGCTTGGCTTGAGTGAATTTTGGTTGAGATGGCTTGCGTTCAGTGGATTTTGGTTTTGGGGGGGGGGGGCTTGAGTCGGGAAAAAGGTAGTATTTATAGCCTTCCTCTGGCCTCAAATCCGTAGAGCTAAAAAAAAAAGTCTCAAAACTACAATGTCAGGGGTGGACCTAGATACGTTTGGGGGGGGGATTGAGCCCCCTAGCTCCCCCCCCCCCCCTGAAACCGCCCCTGTACATGTGTATATAGTGAAGAACAAAAATAAGACTGCCAGCTGACTGAACAACGCCATCTTTTAAAAGTTCCAGTGGACCTACGTCTAAGGGCTGAACAAATTTAACCCCCACGTGCTGCTGTCTTCTATCATTATTTACACTTGATTCGTTTCTTCTTAACAGCTTGACTACGAATTTATCCTTATGAACTTTTTTGTCGACAATACACACGGATTTAGCGGAAGCACGTTCGAAATACACTAAGGCAGCTTTCACGCATGACGGATTTGGCTGTACGACACCGCAGCATTCTTGTTTCACGCAGAACGACTGTTTGCCGTCGATAGAGTTCAGTAGGCGATAGCTTGGTTCGTTATCTCTGTTGAAACATCAAAGGAATTTTGCACTTCTCTCATGGCGTTGTTTGGATACATAACCTATTTTACACACTTTTTGAATAATGAAACTAATATGTTTAGCTGGTCTAGTATCTCATTCTTTATTTCTCTTATTTCTTTCCTTTATGCACCTCAGTCGCTCTCAAATTCCGGGTGGGTAAAATACCCACCCGGAATTTCCCGGGTGGGTACTACTACCCACCATACCCACATTATCCGCCGGCCCTGCCAATTAATGTGTAAACCACTCTGCTAAACCAATGTTTTTTGTAATGACTGATTTTAGCACAATTTCTTTGTTTCCCAACATCACATTGAAATGAAACATACTTTATTTACTGTATTTTTTTCAGTCATTTTTCTGTACATTGTTCAAAATTAAATGAAAATCCATCCAATAGTTTTTGAATGAATCATGTTCAGTGGAATAGACAGACAAAATTTACAAAAACAGTTGATTCCTTCTGTGTATCTCATTGATGGGTGACCCAAATCATTTATTTATTTCAAAATATATTCAGTGTATGGACTTTTTCCTGGTTACAGTTTTATTATATTTATAGGTAAGTGGAGTGATCAAAATAATGTTAATTGGTTTTATTCTTCTTCTTTTAGGTTATGTACTTAAATGCTCATGCCTGTCTAGAAAAACTGAGGGAAAAAGCTACTGAAGAAAATAATCGAGGTCCCATTACAATGATAGTTGGACCCACTGATGTGGGAAAATCAACACTGTGTCGATTGCTCCTGAATTATGCTGTTCGCATGGGCAGAAGGCCTGTTTTTGTAGACCTTGATGTTGGTCAAGGTCAGATATCTATTCCTGGAACTATAGGTAATGAGACAAAGGATTTTTTTTTTTTTTACAGTTTCAATATTTAAATTATACAGGGTGTTGCAAAAGGTCTGCTGGTTTTGAACAGCACAGTGTATTGTTATTTGTCAGTTGGTCACAGTGTTGTGTATCTGGTTAGTATTCACAAACGGTCTGATTGGTGCTGCGGTCTGAATATCTCACATTGCTGCTTCATTTTGTGTCTAACCATGGAGAAGTTTACTATTGTACATCATGTGCTAATTGTTAAAATGTTTTATCAGAATGGAGAAAGTTATGCAGCAACTGTGAGACGTCTTTGCTTGATTCTAGGGTGTAATGAAGCACCAAATTAATCGACAGTTTGCAGACTTGTGGTTAAGTTCATTGAAACAGGTTCAACAGGTAATGAGAAAAATTCTGGGCCTCCTTGTGGCTGCTCTGTGAAAAACATTGAGGTGGTTTGTGCAAGTGTGGCTGTTATTACAATGAAGTCGGTTCATGACTGTTCCTGAGAATTATGGATACGTTATTCTTCAGTATAGTGAATTATCCAGTACAATCTCCATTACCACCCTTACAAAAGTCAGTTAACACAGAACCTGAAAGTGGTTGATCACTAGAAGAGGCAACTTTTTGTTGATTGGTTTCTGAGAAGATGACAAGAGGATGACAGCGTTGAGAGAAAGTTGTCTTTTGTGATGAGGCAAATTTCCACTTAAATGGGTATATGAATAAACATAACTGCTATATCTGGGGGCCAGAAAATCTTTGCATGTTTCAAAGGGAAATGCATCCACAGTGAGTGGCTTTTGGGTGGGCAGCATCATCGGCTCTTATTTCTTTGTAGGTGAGGCAGGACAAGGTGCAAAAGTTAATGGAAATCAATACGATGGGATGATAAAATACTTTTTATGACCTTATTTCAATGGAATGCACATTCAAGAGTTGTTGTTTCAGCAGGATGGTGCCACCTGTCGCACGTCCTACACATCAATTGAGTTGGTCCACGAGCAGTTTCTGAATAGCCTCATCTCATGTAATGGTGACCAATTATAACCACTGAGGTCATGTGACTTATCCCCTTGCATTTTTTTTCCTTTTGGGTTTTCTGAAATCATTGATGTATGTCAATAAATCCCAATACATCTGCAAATTAAAGGTGGAAATTTGACGCATTGTTGGCAGCATGCAAGTGGAGTCTTGTGAGGCAGTCATTGTGAAATTCATGGACAGAGTTCGTGCATGCCAGCACAGTAGAGGGGACAAATACCTGACATCATTTTCCAGATATGAAATGGTAAGGTTTAGGTATTTGAAAAAATAAAGTTAATATTTGATATAACAAAACTGACATCCTTTTTGCAACACTCCATACCAGCTCACTATGTAGTGATTTACATTTCACACATCTACCTTTTGAAGTTCAGATACATAGATGATATATTTTAGATCCAGACCCACAGGAAAGACCACATTCTAAATTTCCTCAATTCCCTCACCAACAGTCGCTTCATCAACTTCACTTGGTCACATTACCATACTTGATGCCTTTGGGAGGATGCCAGTTCGAATCCCCATCCAAGCATCCAGATTTGGGTTTTCCATGGTTTCCCCAAATCACTCCAGGTGAACACCGGGCTGCGTCTCTCAAAATGCCGTGGCCGAAATACTTCTTGCCTCTAATGACTTTGATGTAAAGCTATTGCCAAAAAAGGAATAAAAGACCCATCCTTGATGTGGGCGTTGCCCTATGACATGATGCCCTCCACACCACTGTGCACATCAAGCCCACAAATTTACAACAGAATCTACACTTTGACAGTTGCCATTCCTTCATCACCAATCATTCCCTTCTGTACAGCCTTACAATCCAAGGCACATGCATTTGTTCTGATCATGAATCATTTTCCAGGTATTCTCAATAACTACCCAAAGCCCTCATTTCACACTGCTGTCTCCCTTATTTTATGCAAAAGCAAATCTCTCGAGCCGCCATCCGCAACTTCCGTTCTGCACTTCCTAAAGCTAACCACAGACTAATATTCATCACCCAATTCTCTTCTGGTATGGAATTTTAACCAGATCCTTTGCCATGGGCATTCTTTTGGGGTAAGGAATGTAGAAGTCATTTTGTCCTTTCAAAAATCCTACCCATTTCCTGCCATACTTGGTTTAACATACCTTCTAATCTGAACAACATCTTGGTCCATAAACATGTTCTGATTCTCCCTCTCTGCATCCTTCACTGGCAATATTATTTTGTTTCTTCTGATAAGGATGAGAACTGATGCAACAGTTTAAATCAAACTCCTAATGAAATCCATCTCCCCACCCCTTATTTGAAGAGTTTGTGATTTCTACTCTTGTATCATCTTTTATCCTAAATTCAATCCACCACTCGAACAGCCTAAAGCACACAAAAATGTAAACTACGAGAGTACTCACTACAAACCATAACACCATGATTATTTCAGCAGTCTAGGGGTCATCCACTGTAGCCATGAATCGGTGTGGTTACACTACTGAAGCACTTAGACGACTGGTCTGACACCTTCACATACCGACTCCACACCACAGGCTATACCAACTCGATCTGCCTATAGATCCGTTCATCCCTCAACCTCCAAGGTTCCATGCAACGTCTCTCACCCCACTCAATACCCACCATATTCGAAAGAAATACTATACCTGTATTTTGCTCTTCCTATCATAGATCCATTATGTGGGCAATCCTGGACATTTTATCGTTGGTGCCTGTGGTCCACCCATGGAATGCATATCCACCTTCTTGGACCAATATCTACAACTATTTTCCCTTTTCCCCATCCTTCCTCCCAATCCTAAGTCAGAGAAACTCCCTACTTCTTGGCGCATCTGTTAAGAATCCTCTCACCCTTGCCTACAGATTTTTCTGCTCATCATAGGCATCACCGCTGTGTACAGCTATATCATTAATTGCTGGAACACTTGTTCTTGAACCCTGCCTGTACATGCACCATCCAGATACTCTCCATTGGGCTGCCTTCCTTATATCACTAACCTACTTTATTATTATTATTTAATTTCTTCACCTCTATCATCAGATTTTAGTGACAGCCATAAGCACTGGAATTGCATCTTCTTATGACAATCTTTTCCTTGGCGTATTGGAAGAATTTACCCCAAAATATTAACTTAATGTGTGTTTCAGATACATATATCACTTTTTTGTGATCTGGACACATGGTAAAAACCACCTCCTTGATTTCCTAATGCCATTAATAATGTCCATTTCCTAAACTGGTCATTGTTCTACTTTCACACCCGCATTGTATTCCTTGAAGGGGATCATTTACATACACCTATGCAACAATACATACACTTTGATAGCTGTCAGCTGTATCACCCAAAACTCTCTCTCCCTACAGCCTAGCAATCCAAGGCAGAGGCATCTGCTTTGATCAAGAATTTCTTGCCCTATACTTCAACAGCATGACACAAATCCTGATATCTCACAATGATCCATTGGAATTAATCTGTAAACAGATATCCTGGGCCATAAGTTATTCAACACATCAAAAACCTTCCATTCATAACTTAAAACCAGCTTTAATCCTGTTTTCCCACCCAGTTTTATCCTGGCCTGGGAAAGCTAAATTATTTGTTGTAGATATTCCACCTGTCTTTCCCAGATATGTGTTGCATTTTCCCCATTATAGTTCCCACATCACCTTGCATCTCCTTCAGCAGGTCACCTATCTTGAAAAATGTACTTATAGTCGATACCATCCTTCTAATGCCCCCGAACCACCCCACAGAACCACCCGTTTTTAAAAGCATCCGCCAACCACAACCTATTGAAAACTGACTCCAATCACAGAGCATGCCTCCCGAACTATGATGCATCTCTTTCCTCTGTTTCCTAAGTTCTTTCATCAGCCTCCTCATGAACCAGTAATCCATCAGGAAGAATGGTCATAGAAAAACAGTTTAGTACCAAAATCGAGATAACCTAGATGTTAACTTCACCGGCTCCCACAACTCTTTTGGCCTGTGTTTCACAGTCAGAGCCATCAGAGTACTCACTGAAATCACATCCCCACCTGAACTCTGTATATGAGAATTGGTCTACCGACGTGTTCTGGGTACCAGATACCCGCTCCTCCTCCCTGAAGCTTCAAACTCAGTTTATACTTAACCTTCCCACTGTGGTAAACTCTTCACTTATGAATATAGTTTTCTTATTAATTTTTCTTTAGCATATACTTTTAAAATAAATTTTAATGACTTATATATTTTATAAAATTATTACTTTGTGATTATTTTCCATGCGTGATATTCCTAAAAATACTGTTTTTATCACCTCTCACCACCTTGGCTTTGAACCTAACCTGTAAAAACAATTGTGCATGTTGCTGGGTTAACCACGAGCTCACGTGAAGGCCAACAATGTGCTTCAACTTCTAATTTAATGAGTAAAGGCAATGTTTTTTTGAGTTTGTGGAATGTTTTTATTGCCATAGCTCTCATTACTTCAACTTTGGTAAGCAATGAGTCTCCTTTGTCTATCCATATCAAATGTTGTTTGGAGTCACAAATTTCTTCTTTAATTACTATGGCTTTTTTAGATTTAAAGCTCAAAGCCTATTCCATCATCACACCCCTCAGCTTTGTAGGGAAAGGATCCTAGTGACATACTGTTACAGATACACAAAAGACGTAATGATAAAAACTAAAATTTTCAGGCAAGCGCCTTCATCACTAAGGATGGTGTTTACATGGTTACATTAAGTCTGGCTTTTTTTATCTAATGACTTCTTTTGGCCGGGAGATCTGTTTAAGAGAGTTAGTAGAACAACATAGTAATTAACCACTCATAGCTCTCCAGAAATTCCACCACATACATCTGTTTAGTACCAAAAAAAAAGAGGTCAATATTTTTGTGTCCCCCTAACGTTTCCATAATGGTAAGTTCAGCTTTCTTTCGTATCAATAGTTTCTTTTTAAAAAAAATCAAGAACACTGCAGTTTTCATAATCAAATTAATTAATTTACAGGTGCACTTCTTGTTGAGCGACCGGCATCAGTTGAAGAAGGTTTTTCACAGCAGGCTCCTTTAGTTTACCATTTTGGCCATACAGGTCCAGGTGCCAACCTTACATTGTATAATATACTTGTGACAAGGCTGGCTGAAGTTGTATCAGAGAGGATGCAGGCTAATAGAAGAGGTAACTTTTAGTGAAATTTATTCTAATATCTTTCGGAAGTACTTGCTTTGGTTTTTCACTGGCATAAAATTTATTTCAAAATTAAATCTTCAATACTTTCATTAAATATGATGTTATGTTTTGAGCTCTTAAGCCATACTGAAATGTACAAAAAGATCACCATTGCTTGGAGATTTCTATTTTTTTTATTGATAGATAATTAAGATACACACATGAATAATTTAATAAGTGATAGGAGTGGGATATTCACTTACAGTAAATGACAATACCACTGACTCAAAACTGACAAAAATATGATTTTTAAACAACAAAAATCTAATTTTTACTAAAAAAATGAAAGAATAAATAAAACATGAACAAATTCTCAGCAGATCATTATAAATTCAAATTATGAAAGTTTCCTCAGGCTTTTAAACTTGAATTTTAATTTCCAAGAAGCATGAGGTTCGATTTATAGTGTTATGTCAGGACAGCACTGAATGAAATGCAGCTGCAATTGGCAGTAACCTCTATTATACTGATGTAATCACCATTCAGTAGACGATGTTTCGTTGGTGCTGTGCTGGTGGCAATTAGATATCAGTGACTGTCAGCATCTCCTCCTAGCATTGATGCGTGTCTATGCAAATGCTTGATAGATGTTGTAGACTTGCTTGCCATGCAAGCTGACACCTTTGCTAGAATTGAACATATTGTTGATTTTTCTCTCTCTCATCACTTCCAGCTGACCTTCTTTCTCACGTACAATCGGTCAATCTACATCTTGTATTGGCCACACAAAATAAAAATTTAAACATTATTTTGTAATAACAATGTACATTCAGAATTTTGTCCCAGTATTCTAATAATGGGGTGTGAGGGTTTTGGAGAAATTAAATTAGCCTTTTCCAACCAAATGTCAATCTCTCCTTCACGTGGTGTACCCTGTTTCCACGGACGAGGCTCTGGCGACTGAAAGATTCCCGGTATAAAGAGTTGCCCACTGCTTGCCAACAGCCTCCTAAAGGAGGGTGGAAGAGCGGGGAGCAGTCCCAGGCAGTCTCTGGCCCTTGGGGTTGGAAACGGCCCTAATGGCAGATAAATCAGAAATGATCAATGGCGTGAGGATGCAGAAGGCAGTGGGAAACCACTGTATTAATGACCCAAAGGGTATCCTTAGGACATGTAATCCTCTCAAATTACGTATATTCCTGGGTAAATTATTACAGAGGTAAAATAGTCCCCCAATTGTATATCTGGGTGGGGACTACTCATGGAGGAGTCATCAGAATGGATAGAAACATTCTACAAGTCAGAGCATGGAATTTTAGAAGTCTGAATAGGGCTGGTAAGTTAGGAAATTTCAAAAGGGACGTGGAATGAATAACTTAAGTTAGCTGTTGTCAGGATTAGTGAGATTAAGTGGAAGGATGCACAGGATTTCTGGTCTGATAACACAGAATAATTAACACAAAAGCTGTCAGTTGAGTTACTGGTGTAGATTTTGTAATGAATAAGAGAATATAGTGACAGGATTATTTTGATGAGGTTAGAAATTAAGTTGGCCCCAACCACGTTAGTACAAGTGTATGCCAAAGTTACAGGAAGATGAAGAAGAAATAGAAAAAATATATTTGTAGAATTAATCCCATATGTGAAGTGGGAGGAAAATGGGTGATTGGAATGTGATAGTAGGAGAAGGAAAAGAGGGGAATACTGTAGGAAGTTTTGGTCTAGGAGAAAGAAATGAGTGAGGAAGCAGGTCTAAGAAGTAACTCTGCAAGGAGCTCAACAGTGGACGAATGGAATGCATTGAAGAGAGAAATAATGAAAGCTGCTAAAGAAACATTAGGTTTTAGGGAACAAGCTGCCCGAAAACCTTGGATCATAGAAGAAATTTTGAAGCTGATGTATCAGAGGAGAAGGTACAAAAAATGCTCAGAATGAAGCAGAAAGAGAGCAATACAGGCAATTTAGAAATCAAATAACCAGGAAATACACAAAAAAGTAAAAGAAAAAGTGCGAAGAAGTAGAAAAGGAAATGGTCATAGGTAAAGTAGATGTTGGTATAGGAAGATCAAACAAAATTTTGGAGAAATGAAGAAAAGATGTGTAAACATTAAAGCTGCCGATGGAAAACCTCTTTTAAGCTAAGATTATAGAGCTAATTGATGGGAGGAATACATTGAGGAAATGTATGATGGGGATGACTTTAATAGTAGCATAATGGAAAAGTAAGGCAATGTCAACATTGATGACTTAAGGAGATCCTGTTTTGAGGACAGAATTTGATAGAGCTCAGAATGACTTGAAAGCAAATAAGGCAGTTGGAATTGATGAGATCTCTGAAGAACTTCTTAAATCCCTAGGAGAAGAAGGAATCAAGAGATTATTCAAGCTGATTAAAAAAGTTATTAAACAGGAGAAATTCCAACTGATTTTAATAAAAATATCATCTTCACACTTCCGAAAAAAGCACAAGCCGACATAGGTGAGAATTATCACACCACTAGTCTAACATCACATGCATCAAAATTACTGACTAGAATAATGGACAGAAGAATGGAAAGGGTAGTAGAAGAGATAGTAGGTGAATATCAGTTTGGGTTTAGGAAAAACCGCAGTACAAGAGAAGCAATTCTGTCTGTAAGATTAATACTTGAAGGGCGGATCAAGAAAAACAAAGATACTTTTATGGCATTTGTTGATTTAGAAAAAGCTTTTGATAGTGTTAGCTGAGAAAAGATGTTCAAAATTTTAAAGAAGTCGGGTCTAAAATGTCGAGATAGAAGATTACTTTATAAACTATATAAGAATCAAGTGGCAATAATAAAAGTGGAGAATTATCAGAGACATGCCTCAGTTAAAAAGGGTGTGAGACAAAGTTGTAATCTATCCCCATTGATCTTCAACTGTTATGTAGAGGAAGCAATAAAGGAAGTAAAAGAAAAATTCTCATGTGGCATAAGTGTTCAAGAAAGAAAAAAATCAGGATGCTACGATTTGCTGATGACATTGTCTTGTTAGCAGAACAGGCTGAGAATAATGTTATTGAATGGAATGGAAAAAAAATACTGAAGGAAGATTTTGGACTGATTATAAATCAAAGCAATACAAAAGTGATGAAATGTAGCAATGATGATACCAATCACAGTAAATTAAATATAAAAATAGGATTGGATGCAATAGGAGAAGTAAGTGAATTCACTTACTTGGGAAGGAAAATTACAACGGATGGCTGAAGCAGAAACAATCTTAAAAAGCAGAATAGAACTAGCAAAAAGAGCCTTCATGAAAAAGAGAAATCTTTTAGTTTCAAATATTGATCTTGGACTTAGAAAAAACTTTTTAAAATTATATGTATTGAACAGAGCACTTTATGGTAGTGGAGCATGGAATACTAGTAAGAAAGAAAATTGAAGCATTTGGAATGTGATGCTACAGAAGAAGTGGACAGACAAAGTATGAAATGAACAAGTTTTGGAAATGATGGGTGAGGAAAGAAGTTTGTGGAATAAACTTACAGAAAGAAGTGACAGGCTGGCAGGTCATATTTTGAGACATGCTGGATTGTTTAATTTGTTAGTGGAGGGAACAGTCAAAGGTAGGAACTGTAGAGTAAGATAGAGATTAGAATATATGAAGCAGATAATTGATGATGTGGTATGTATAGAGATGAAGAGGTTAGCAGAAGATAGGAAAGTGTGGTGGATTGCATCAAATCAGTCAAATAAGACGGAAAAAAAAAAAATCTAATTACAGTCTGTATCCGTGTTGTTTTTAGAAAACACCTATGTCCCAAGTCCCTAAATGTTTAGTTATGTGTGCACTTCAGCATTAAAATCCTATTGTTCACTTATTTTGACAAACATCTAGCTAGATGAGTGTTGCCGGATGAACCCTTCTTAGCTCAAGTCTGTATTCCAGTGTCTTTGATATTTCAATGTTCATATGTAACTATAGCCATGCAAACGATACATCACATAATGCCCAGTCTTGCACAATTGTTTAGAGATGGAGTCTGTCTGCTACTTAATATTTGCCTGCTTGTTTGCGGAAGTGTACAAATCACTATAGTACGAGGTCAAGGCTTCATCTACGAGGGGCGATCAAATATAAACGGGATTGTTGTTCCTGAACATCAACAATTGGCAGTACTGGCCCCGCGCTTCTGCTATGCTTAGGCGGGACCATTAGGAGTGGGGAGAGCGTGCTGTTGGATATTTCCCGCCGTTTAGTCAGTAACAATAACAATGTCAGAGCAACAGGTGCACCCCTCCACTGCGCAACGCATTATTATAAAATTTCTTGCTCTTGAAGGAGTTACAGCGGCGGAAATTTGCCAGAGATTAACTGCACAGTTCGGTGATCAAACACTGTCAAGGACGCGTGTGTTTTTCTGGCATAAAAAGTTCAAGGAAGGACGAGAACGTGTGGAAAATCAGCAACACGATCGCCGTCCCCGGACCAGCGTTACAGACGAAAACATTCGTGCGGTTAAAGACATTATTGACGTCGATCGACGCGTGAGAGTGTCAGAAATTGCAGAACAAGTCGGAATCAGTTATGGGAGCTGTCAAGCAATCATCACAAAACACTTACAGTTCCGTAAAGTGTGTTCCAGATGGGTCCCTCACCTTTTGACCGAAAATCTGAAGTTGAGACGTTTGGAAGTCTGTCAGCGGCTTACAGCAAGGTTTGCGGAAGAAGGTGATGCATTTTTTAGTCGAATCGTCACCTGCGATGAAACATGGGTTCACCATTACACTCCTGAATCCAAAGAAGCCAGTAAGGAGTGGAGGAGGAAAGGGGAGGCAGCACCAGTGAAAGCCAAGACTCGATTGTCAGCTGGCAAGGTTCTTTCAACCGTTTTTTTTCGATCAGCGAGGCATTTTGCTGATTGATTTTTTGCATGAACGACGCACAATC
>JARYHS010013631.1:92341316-92362317 GCA_031002005.1 Vandiemenella viatica
TTGTTCATGGTTCAATTTTTGTTTCAGCATATAAAGAGGACAGGATGGATTTTAAGAAATGTGCAAAATCCAGAAAGCATTGCAGGACATATGTACAGGATGGGGATTTTATCACTTTTGTTAGAAGAAGGAGATGGACTAGATAAGAACAGGTATTACTATTATTATTATTTTTGTTTTGAAATCTTAATCGCAACAAATTGATCTTAAATTCATATATATATTTTTTTCTTTAGATGCATTAAAATGGCTCTAGTGCATGACTTGCCTGAATGTATTGTTGGGGACCTTACACCACACTGTGGAGTTTCTACAGAAGAAAAACATAAAAGGGAGATGATTGCAATGAAGGAGTTGTCTAACCTAGTTGGTGACATTGGAACAGAAATGAATTCATTGTTCAAGGTTGGTTTCATTCATTTTTTTAAGCTGCATATACATGAGCAATAAATTTGCAACATTATATCAGAATTGGCTTGCTTATCTGTTTATACTGAGGCATGACTGGCAAGTTATTGAAGGATACTTTCTTCTGAGAGAAGTGTTGTTTCTACCTTCAGAAAAAAATTTCATATGTGTTTACATAGCACACTG
Organism: Vandiemenella viatica; assembly: GCA_031002005.1. Classification (NCBI taxonomy): domain Eukaryota; kingdom Metazoa; phylum Arthropoda; class Insecta; order Orthoptera; family Morabidae; genus Vandiemenella; species Vandiemenella viatica. The sequence goes on from JARYHS010013631.1 coordinate 92,341,911, forward strand.
GTGTAGGAGCTATAACAGTTAAGAGCAACCAGCAGGTAGTAAAATAATCAACCAGAAAAGCACAGTTTTATTACTTCTATCAAAGCTAAAAAAGAGAAGGAAAAGGAATGTTTGAACAAGAGAAAAGATATTACCAAGGGGTGAGCTGATGTCCATCAGACATTGTTATCTGGGCTGAGCTTATAGGATATTCGACAACTTTCTGTGAAGGATGGTAGAGTGTTTTGAGTACTTACTGGAAATGTCACAGTCAAGGATTAAAAAGTGGCACTAATATGCGACAGCCTATTACAGAAAGTGAAAAGCTTTTTAGGATTGGGTAAGAAAAGTGTACATAACTACAAAACGTAAAATCAAAGAGGAAGGGGAAGAATCGTGATGATATAAATTCATTTAAATATCATATATATTATTTCTATAAGGTATTTTTCTGTCACAAGCCTGTATCTTCCTTCATACTTAACAGAAATCAATGAATGAGGTGTCATTTTAAAACTAATCGTCTCCACTTTGATCACAACATATTTTAAGAAAGAAAGTTTTCGTAATTCGAACCTTAAAGAGCAAAAATGTCAATATGTCTAAAATTCTGTTTTTTGTGTTACCGGTAATTTATCTCTCTGGATACCTATTTGAAATCGTTTAATGTAGTATCATTTTAAAGATTAAGATCTCTGCTTTAGTGACGTCATATACTAATATCAGAATTTTTCGGAATTCGACCCTTAAAGGACAAAGGTATCAATATTTTTACAATGCGTTTTTGTCTCACGAGCCATTTATCTCACTTCATATCTGACCGATATAGATAAATGAGGAATCATATTAAAGACTAAGGTCTCAATCGTGGTAACATTATATTTTAAGAAAGGAATTTTTCGTAATTCAACCTTTAAAGGGCAAAAATGTCAATTTTTCTTAAATGCGTTTTTTGTGCCTCGAGTCATTTATCTCCCTGGATATCTAACCAAAATCGATAAATGAAGTAAGATTATAAGGAGTAATGTCTCAGCTTTGGTGACATCATATTTTAAGAAAGAAGTTTTTTGGAATTCAACCCTTAACGGGAAAAAGTATAAATTGTTCTACAACGCATTTTTGTGTCACGAGCTATTTATCTCCCTTCATATCTAATCGATATAGATAAATGAGGTGTAATTTTAAAGACTAAGGTCTCCGTCATGGTAACATTATATTTTAAGAAAGGAATTTTTCGTAATTTGACCCGTAAAAGGCAAAAATGTCAATTTTTTTAAAATGCGTTTTCTGTGTCTCAAGCCATTTATCTCCCTGGATATCTAACCAAAATCTATAAATCAAGTAAGATTTTGAGGAGTAATGACTCAGCTTAGGTGACATCATATTTTAGAAAAGAAGTTTTTTTGGAATTCAACCCTTAAATGGAAAAAGTATAAATGGTTCTACAACTTATTTTTGTGTCACGAGCCATTTATGTCAATTAATATCTAACCGAAATAGATAAATGTGGTATCGTTCTAAAAATTAAGGTTTCCGCTGTGGTAACATCACATTTTAAGAAATGGATTTTTTGAATTGAACTCTTAAAGGGCATAAATATCAATATTTCTAGAATGCCTTTTTTGTGTCTCGAGTCTTTTATCTCCTTGATAATTAAACAAAATTGATAAACGAGGTATCATTTCAAGAACTGAGGTCTTCGTAAGGTCTTAGGTTCCGTTAAACCACATTTTAAGAAAGAAATTTTACAAAATTCTAACCTTTGAGGGCAAAAGTATTAATATTTCTGCAATGCATTTTTCTGTCACGAGCTATTTATTTCCCTTGATACCCAATTATCAAATTAATAAATAAGGTATCGTTTTAAATATTTAAGTATCCACTTTCGATCACATCATATTTTAAGAAAAAAAACTTTCTCCAAATTCAACCCTTATGGTTTCGAAAATATCATTTCTAGAATTTTTTTTTTTTTTTTTTACTTCACTTGATAACTAACCGAAATCGATAAATGAGATATCATTTTAAAGACCAAGGTAACTGCTTTGGTCACACCATATTTTACAAAAGAAATTTTTTGGTATTCGACCCTTAAAGGGCAAAAGTATCAATAATATTTCTACAGTGTTTATTTTTTTTTTTTTTACGAGCTATTTATCTTCTTCGATACCTAGCCGTAATTGATAAATATCATATCGTTTTAAAGATTAAGGTCTCCTGTTAGGTAAAATCATAAATTAAGAAAGAATTTTTCTGAATTTAGTGCTTAAAGTGGTAGCGCGTATGAGAAAGTTCAGAGCCAAGTCCCTAGATTGCAGCAACAGGTATCACAGAGATGTCAATAAACTTTTTTTTATTCAATAAGTAGCTTTTCGGATATTTTTTTGTGTTATGGGAACACTTTAGTTTTGCTATACAATTCCAATGCAAACATTTTATTCCCACAGAAACAAATATCACAGAGATGTTGATATGTTATGTGCATTTTGTTCAGGTTTGTTGTATTCTGTTAAGGTCAGTGACAGTTTGCCGTAAATACAGGGTGTTTTAAATTTTCCTAACTGTTTCGTAATATGTTGTAAGTATTTTGATGCGTACCTATTACACTAAAAAAATAAATATTTGCTACAAAAGTACGGTTCTACTTTTAGTTATATTACAAGCATTCAACCTCGCTATTCATCGCATTTTACTAGCGAAATTTTCGCACAGGTCGTCTAGTGTTATTATATTGTGAAAGTAATTTAAATGTTAATAAAGTTATTTCAATTGGACTTTTTATTTAAAACTCAGAAATGCCATACTGTCTGTAGTTAAAAAAATCTGAATGGCTGTAGGATACAAAATTTATTGCGTCAAAAAACTCCCAAGTACTTCGTTCAATATGTATCATCTGCTCTGCTCTCTCTCTCATTTTTCCTACTTCTGAATGAAACTGTCCTCAGATTGTGCAGTTTCCTGCTTATTTCATTGATGTTGGAATTAAATTTAGCAGACAATTCCTGTAGAGACCTTTGGTATTTAATTTGGTTGTGGTAAGATTTACTTTTTACATCCCATAATTTTGCCACTCCAAAATTAAAATAAATACTTCATTTTCACATCACTCCTATTTTCCTTCTGACCATTTTCTCTCTGAAAGTGTCAAAAGTTTTGCCACGTTGGACACTACAATTCATTCTACATGAGAAGAGAACTAACTGACTGTTTGCACTGCAGAAAACGTGATGTCTGACACACATTGTACAGCAATTCAAAAGTGTCTAGTATTTGCTCTGGGATGTGTTTACATGAACTGAGAGATCAACTCCCAAAATAAATGTTGCCAGTATGACCCTTTATTATTGAACATGTTCAACAGATATCTCATAGTTATTTTGGGATTATGACAATATTTTCAGATTAGCTAGAAGTTACAGAGACATAGCCTGGTGGAGAAGCAGTTACTCAGACCTGGCATTTGGTAGTCCCTACCAGGCCATCAAGATCCTTCATTCCCCAAAATCACTCCCAGGACATGCCAAGATGGTTCCTTGAAAAGGCCATGGCAATATTCCTTCACATTCCTTACCCTTAAAAGGATATTTGCCTAATTTTCAGAAAGTAGTCATATGTATTTCGCTTATAGTAGATGAATATATACTATTATTTCTGGAAATAAAAACCAAACGTTAAAAAAATGCAATTTTTTAATGTTATTTTGAATATTGGCACTCATGGTTGACATTTTTATTTATTTATATTAATTACTAGCTGGTACCCACGACTTCGTTCGTGATTGTAAAGAATTCATATTGACAGCTATAGACATCTACCCAACCTAGTGCACGATGGGAGACTCGACACTATTACCACACACAAATACCAGTCTTCTGCGCTATGTAGTTCCGGCAGCAAGGTAAAATTTACGGATACACACAAGTCTTTGGATGAAACACGAAAATATTCATGATCGACCAATTTCAAACACCATATCTCACACACTCCCACAGTTACCGAATTTCGGCCAATATTGTGATCGATGGGAGACTCTGTGTTACTACCACACACAAACGCCAGTGATCTGCGATTGATAGTTTTCACTTAAAAGTGATACACCGTGGTACATGCGTCTTTGGCAGAAATATGAAATTGCCGCAGGTCGACCATTTTCAACCCCCATATTTTCCACACCCCCATAGCTACAGACATCTAACAACCATAGTGCACGACAACAGACACGATTCTACTACCACACATAAACACCAATGCTCTATGCTATGTAGTCGTGGTAGAAAAGTGAAATCTGCGGGGACACATGCCTTTCGTCGAAATACGAAAATATCCTTGGTCGGCCACTTACAACCACCATATCTACCACAGTACCACAGTTTCTGAAATTCGGCCGCTGTTGTGATCGAAAGGTGACTCTGTGCTACTACTACACACAAACGCCAGTTATCTGTGACCTGTAGTTTTCGCTGAAAAGTGATACACCATGACACTTTTGTCTTTGGCAGAAGTATGAAACTGCCACAGGTCGACCACTTTCAACCCCCATATCTCCCACACCCCTATAACTACCGACATCTAACAACCATAGTGCACTACATGAGATACGATTCTACTACCAAACACAAACACCAATGCTCTATGCTATGTAGTTGTGGCAGAAAAGTGACATATGCGGAGACAGTCGAAATACGAAAATATCCTTGGTCGGCCACTTACAACCACCATATCTACCACAGTACCACAGTTTCTGAAATTCGGCCGCTGTTGTGATCGAAAGGTGACTCTGTGCTACTACTACACACAAACGCCAGTTATCTGTGATCTGTAGTTTTCGCTGAAAAGTGATACACCATGACACTTTTGTCTTTGGCAGAAGTATGAAACTGCCACAGGTCGACCGCTTTCAACCCCCATATCTCCCACACACCCATAGCTACCGACATCTAACAACCATAGTGCACTACATGAGATACGATTCTACTACCAAACACAAACACCAATGCTCTATGCTATGTAGTTGTGGCAGAAAAGTGACATATGCGGAGACAGTCGAAATACGAAAATATCCTTGGTCGGCCACTTACAACCACCATATTTACCACAGTACCACAGTTTCTGAAATTCGGCCGCTGTTGTGATCGAAAGGTGACTCTGTGCTACTACTACACACAAACGGCAGTTATCTGTGATCTGTAGTTTTCGCTGAAAAGTGATACACAATGACACTTTTGTCTTTAGCAGAAGTATGAAACTGCCACAGGTCGACCACTTTCAACCCCCATATCTCCCACACCCCCATAGCTACCGACATCTAACAACCATAGTGCACTACATGAGATACGATTCTACTACCAAACACAAACACCAATGCTCTATGCTATGTAGTTGTGGCAGAAAAGTGACATATGCGGAGACAGTCGAAATACGAAAATATCCTTGGTTGGCCAATTACAACCACCGTATTTACCACAATACCACAGTTTCTGAAATTCGGCCGCTGTTGTGATCGAAAGGTGACTCTGTGCTACTACTACACACAAACGCCAGTTATCTGTGATCTGTAGTTTTCGCTGAAAAGTGATACACTTTTGTCTTTGGCAGAAGTATGAAACTGCCACAGGTCGACCACTTTCAACCCCCATATCTCCCACATCCCGATAGCTACTGACATCTAACAACCGTAGTGCACGACAGGAAAGACGATTCTACTACCACACACAAACACCAAAAGTCTATGTTATGTAGTTGTGGCAGGAAAGAGAAGTATATGGAGATACGAATTTTTGGTCGAAATATGAAAACGCCCTGCACTGACCAACTTTAATCATTATATCTCCCACATCCCCACAGCTATCGGCATTCGGCCAACGTTGTGCATGACAGGAAACTCCATGCTACTTCCACCCACAAACATCAGTGATCTGTGCTAGGTAGTGGTGGCTGAAAAGTGAAATATAGGAAAAAACACGTCTATTTTTATATATATATAAGATTTCTTTACGTCTCGTCGACAGCTAAGGTCATTAGAGGCGAGTTGGGACTGGAGACAAGGAACGGGAAGGAATTTGGCCATGGCCTTTTTTTTTTAAGGAAGCGTCCTGGCCTTCGGCTGGTGTGATTTAGGAAAACCATGGAAAACCCAATTGTGGATGCCCGGACGGGGATTTGAACCCGCGACCTCCCGAATGAGAGGCCAGAACGTTAACCGTTCACCCACCACGCTCGATTTCCTTTGCACATACAGTGGTAAACTGATAAACAAACACACCAGAGTGGAAATTTCGTTGATAAAATGAGTTCTACCATTTACAAGTGATGTGTAGTGCTGCTATATGTAAATACATTGATTAAAACTCCAAACAGATTGTTTAGTTATGTTCAAAGAGAATATGGGGAAAAGTGAATAGAACTTATTACAGAACCTAACACATTTATTCTGCAAAATCTTTATGAAGACCATTTTAATGTTAGCTTTTATTTAATATTTTATTGTGTTTAGTAAACTGCATACCTTAATATTCTTTTCTGTAACAAATGTCTATCTATAAATTATGACTTTGATGTATCATGTACACCTGTTTATCATCTGTTAGTCGGATGTTCGATCTTGTAATGATACAAGCATATTTCTACCATCTTGGCATTATGTTTCGATGTTTTGGCTGATACAGTGGACATCTGTTGTGTCCTAGTTTTAGGTGGATACTTATGTTTAAGCCAGATTTCACACATCATAAAAGCCTTGCCCCTGGCCTTAGCCAACTTCCAGTAAAATATTTAGTTAGATTCAGTAAAACATTGACGTCACGTCCTTGTACACACATATTCCACACTGGCATGACTTCAGGGCCATGGCACATTTTCTGGATCAGCACCCTCCCTACTACTTCTCCTTCAAAACAACATCGATCACCAAACCTGTGGCACTCACATGGTCCTCTTTATGCTAATCTGTTCATCGGCCATCTGGATCAGACATTTCTGGAGGAAGTCCCTCTTAAACTCCACATTTGGCTTTGATTCATTTATGATATCTGTATGATTTGCATGCATGGAAAATACCACCTGTTAAATTTCCTGAACCATCTCAATACCTTTAGCATTCTGAAATTCACTTGGATTTACTCCCACACCCAGGCCACATTCTTGGATGTGGATTTGTTCCTTTCCAATGGCTACCCAAACACCTCAGTCCACATCAAACCCACCAACCTTCAACAGTATCTCCTTACTGGATTTGTTCCTTTCCAATGGCTACCCAAACACCTCAGTCCACATCAAACCCACCAACCTTCAACAGTATCTCCTTACTGGATTTGTTCCTTTCCAATGGCTACCCAAACACCTCAGTCCACATCAAACCCACCAACCTTCAACAGTATCTCCTTATTGACAGTTGCCACCAGTACCATATCAGATGTTACCTCCCCTACAGTCCTGGCATTCAGGGTAGTTGCATATGCTCCAACCAACAGTCCCTCGTGAATTATTCAAACACTATTTCACAAGCATTGATATCTCGCATATACCCTCCAGCTTTGGTGAACAAACAGCTTTCACAGGCAACATTACAACCTACTCAGCCAGTCAGTCATCACAAACCTGCAAAAACCAACCACAATCCAGTCTTGGTCACACAATACTACTCAGTCAACGAATCCATTAACAGAATCCTCTGGCAGGGCTGGTTTCCTGCAAACCTGTGTCACATAAGCATTGTGATTCGGTCCAACTTATAACTGATGATTTGTGAACTGATTATATCTATTAAATAATTCAGTCCTTTTTTTTTCAAACAGTTTTAGTTTATTGTATATTATTGTAATCCTCTAGGAACTACATTGAAACTGGTAATCTCCGAAGATGCAAAGTTCATTTCGGCTATGATAATTTCAAGCAACCGATCTATGCTACTATGCTGTTAGCCACAATCTCTTGAGATATTTATTTCCATAGCAACCTACACTGTCTTACTTTTCTCTAAGAATAAATATTACCAATTTTCATCCACACTCAAGGAGCAAGATATGATTTTCTTTTTTTTATTAAAAATATTTTTGTTCTGTCACACCTGTCCAGTAATCAGATCTTCCCAAAATCCTTCCCGTCCCTCCTAAAACTTGTTTCAGCAGACCTCCTAACAGCGAATTTCTAGTCCACAATCACAGTCATCCTCCTCCCAACAGTCAGCCCCAAGGTTCTTTCCCATGTAATAGACCCCACTGCAAGATGCGTGACATACACCATGCCTCCACCACTTTCACCAACCCTGTTATGATGGGAAAGCTTTCTGATCATAGGACATGCCATCTGCGAAACCTCCCATGTAATTTATCAGTTAACATGCAACCACTCGCTGGCTTCATATATAGGGTTGACCACAAATCCACTTTCAATAAGTATAAATAGCCACCGAGCGACAGTATTCACACGGAACCCAAAGCACCCAGTTGCAGCCCATGCCATCATCCATGACTCGGAAATTTCATCTCTTGTTTCACAGTCCGTGCTATCATCCCTAATAGCAGCAGCTCTTCTGAATCAGAAGGTGGGAACTTGCCTACCAATATAAACTGGGCACAAGGCAACCACTTGGTCTCAACTTTACCAGTCATCATTACTATTATTATTTTTACTTATGTTTACCCTTTTTTAATCCTCTCTTTGCTTCCATCCCCACAACCTATAATGAACCACCACCAACTAGCCTAAGGTGATGTGTACTTCATAGAGTCTTTGGTTTAAAACTTTTTTTTTTTAAATATTATTTATTTTTTTAAAATTTATGTACATATAATTTTATTATTCTCTTCCAGCCTTCCAGATATTAGTATTCATATTTATCTATGCTTGGGCATTAGCTCCGAATCACTGTCCCTCTACTTGTCCTCTGACTTTATGCCCACCATTTTCCTGGTCAACAGTCTTTCTGTGATGCAGTCTCCCACATCACCCACCTCCCATAATGTTCTCCCATTGACAGCGGGCTCATCCCGAAAATTTCTGTATCATTTGTATTTTCTGTGTGTTCACACCCCACATCCGTCATCTAAAGGTAAGTGGTGACTCGTTTCCACATCCTAATTTAATGCCTTTTCACTACTCAGCACATTTGATTTAAAATATATATATATATAGTTACCAGCAAATAATAGGAGCTAATTAGCGTATGGATTTACAAAAAATGGGATAGCGAAATGAACCACCACTTACCTTACTTGGAGACCATCAGACCTGTTCAGAACGGATTTCGATCCCCCGAGTATATGTTGAAGGGTATTTACTCCTCATGTCTGTGTTACAATTATTTCTTCAAAATGAGCCCTATGTATCGCGAAATTAACGCGGAAACATATGTGAATATCTTTTAAATACTATAATTCTAGTACGTTCTTCAAGAGCTTCAGCGTGGTGTATGCGGTAAGACGCTTACTTCCCATTTTGCGAACCCGGGTTCAAATCCCCATACTGCCAAATATTTTTATTTCTTTTTTTATGTGCAGTAATAATTGAGCATTGATTTTATTTCATTTAAATTTTTTATTATGCGAAATAACTTTTAAAACAAAATATTACAGAATATACAGTTCCAACATTTTTTTTTTTTATAATCATTATTTCATTGTTTATTGTTGATAAGTAGCCTATACAGTTTATGTGTGGTATTTTTTTTTTAATGAAACAGGTATATTTCATATTCATTGTTTCTATATTTGTATCTCAACATTTAATATCATAAAGTAAATATATTACAGCCAGAAGGTCGGGTTTTTTCCCCCTTACCACACTTATAGACTACTTATTTCCGTGCAGTGGTGGTATACATGTAAATGTTTGAAAATAACATAATGTCTGTTATTTCGCATAATAAAAATTCGTAAATGAATTTTAAGTGAAATAAGATCAATGCTCAATGATTACTGCATATAAAAAAAGAAATAAAAATATTCGCCAGTATGGGGATTTGAACCCGGGTTCGCAAAATGGGAAGTAAGCGCCTTACCGCATACACCACGCTAAAGGTCTTAAACAATGTACTAAAATTATAGTATTTAAAAGATATTCACATATGTTTCCGCGTTAATTTCTCGATACTTAGGGCTCATTTTGAAGAAATAATTGTAATACAGACATATGGAATAAATACCCTTCAACATATACTCGGGGGATCGAAATCCGTTCTGAACAGGTCTGATGGTTCCCAAGTTAGATGATGATATCATGGGGTGAACACAAAAATAAGCACAAAATACAGGAAAAACTATTTCGGGACTTGGCCCTTCGTCAACAGGAGAAATTCAGGAGGGGTGGTGGTTTAGTAGACAGTTTCACAGATTCTTCACCCTTCGTTGAGCTTCTCCTGTTGACGAAGGGCCAAGTCCCGAAATATTCATCGTTTTTCCTGTATTTTCTGCTTATTTTTGTGTTCACCCCATGATACCATCATCTAAGGTAAGTGGTGGTTCATTTCACTATCCCTTTTTTGTGTGTATATATATAAAATGAAAACCAGATATATTTGAAGTATAAAAACTCGGAAACTTCAGAGCAGATTTCGATGGGGTTTTCACCGTTTTAAATATTAGAATCTCAATTGAAGTGTTTGGTAAGTCTTATGCTCCAACATAACATAATGCCGGAGCGGTAAATGAAAATCTGAACGTACAGCTTGAAACAAAAAAAGGTGAAATACGATGCTTACGTCATACATCATAAAAAAAAATAGCCATGTTATCGCATGTAACGTTTTCTTTCTTAAATTTTGGTTTTTAGTCTTTAAACCACATACATGGCTATATTGAATGCGAAGAGGAAACTTCGTAAAATGGAAAATATTTAAATTAATCTTAATAATACAATGAAAAAATCTTTCGATATATTCTTTGTTTCTTGAAGTTACTATCTGAGGCCGCACTGCTACAATCTCTGATGTTGTGAAATTTTAATGGCTATGTTTAGTAATGCATATTTGACGGGTATGAAAATGAAAGTGAACCGTTTAAAACTTTCAGTGTTGACATAGCGTTATTTTTTTTTTTTATTTTTTTTTTTTTTAATTTATTGATGAGCGATTCTGCCTTTATCACATTTCCTGAAAAAACATTGTTTATATTGTTGCACGAATCGCTGTGGTTATTATGTTAAAATTTAGTACACATGTTCCTGATATGGCTAAAAATATTGCAAGAATAAATCAACCCCAAACCCATCTCTTTTCTGCTACACAGAGGGTTAGCCATTTAAATACGTATAAAAAAATGGAGCTACTGACATGAAATTTAATTCACAAGTGCAAAAAACTGGTAGTTCTATCATTATCATACACGAAAATCTGATGATGAATTCTTATAGAACTCGGCGAAAAGAATCTAAAATAAAGAATAACATTTTTTGATATATCACTTGGTTTTCGAGATTTAACATGTCAAAAATCAGTTATAGTTCCTTGTGCTTTTGGTGACGTTTCTCTGGTCCAGGCTATATTTCAACCTAACAACCACTGGGAAGAAAATAAAACACATATTGTGCATTTCCACCTTGCAGATATTTGATATCTTAGCGAGATATCAAATATATATATATATATATATTACTTTCAATTTGACTCATCGAGTTACATAGGATACCATCAACAAAATGCGGTGCCACGGTTATCATAGAATCCTCAAAAAACTTACCTCTTTTATGAGCTTCAATATTCACTGTGTGTGCAAATCAATCTAGATCATACCGGGCAACGCCGAGAGCTCTGCTAGTGTATATATATACAAGAATTGCTTGTTTAAAGATATAACAATGAAGGAGTGACAAAGAGAGATGTAAGGCATTGCTAAATTCTTTTTCTCGCACCTCTATGAAAGAAGTGGATGCCATCTAATAAAGAATGTATATGGAAAGGACAGATGAAATACAACCAACACTCGCCAAAGTTGAAGGGAGGAGCACAGCAGCAACACAAAACAACACACAAACAAAGAAAGAACAATATTTCAGGCTAAAACCCTTCTTCAAGTTAACAGATGTAAGTACTTGCGCAAGACTTGCGTTCAATGCAGCCACTCACAGAATGCAATAGACCGTCGGCAGTGGTGGGGGGAGCAATGATAATGTAACCGCGAGTATAAATCATAAGAAAGATTAAAGAGGTTAAAAAATATAAATAAAAAATATAATTGAAAAATATATGAATCTATTGTGCTGGCCAGTGATAGGCCAGTGTATATGGTGAGGATGGAAGATATTAACGGAAACTAAAGCCTGGGGTATGTCTAGTCTTCCATCCTCACCCTATACACCCATCACTGGCCAGCACAATAGATTCATATATTTTTCAAAATTTTTCAATTATATATTTTTTTTATTTATCTTTTTTATTACTATTATTTTTTCAACCATTTTAATCTTTTTTATGATTTATACTCGCAGTTACATTATTATTGCTCCCCCTACCACCTCCGATAGTCTATTGCATTCTACGAGTGGCTGTGTCGGCCACAAATCTTGGGCAAGCCCACCCACTTACATCTGTTAACTTGAAGAAGGGTTTTAGCCTGAAATATTGTATTTTCTTTGTTTGTGTGTTGTTTTGTGTTGCTGCTGCCCTCCTCCCTTCAACTATAGTGAGTGTTGGGTGTATTTCATCCGTCCTTTCCACATAAATATTGCCTCGCGGCATTTCTTTCCTTTCATTGTTACCTAACAAAGATGTAATTACAGTAGAATTTGATAAGAAATAGCAGCATACAACTAGGTAAAAAAAAAAAAAACTACTTTAAAATATTGATATTAAAAACTGAACATAAGTTCTACAAAAGCATTTTTAAATGTGGCTCCAGCTGGCTAACTGTGCTCTTCTACTTCTAATTACTACCCAGATGACTGTAATTCTGGTTTATGATTTCCTGCTCATAATCTATATATGTACTCTGCAATTTACAAATTTGTGGGTGGCAGAGGATGCTTTGCACCAAAATTAATCTTTACTCTGTGAATTCCAGTTCCGAATAGCGCAAGGAAAGAAAGAATTCTTATAAGCATAATGTTAGTTATGTAGGTGGTATTTTAAGACTGACTTAAGCAAAAAGAAAAGGGAGCTAACTTCATGCAGAGGTCAGTGAGGGAAGTTTGATCTTTAACTACATCATTTTCATGGTTTATATTGGATTGACAGAATTATTTGACATTTCTTGAATTTGGGAATTTAGTAGCTTTGTTCAAACAGGAAATGAGCCAATTGAGGATGATCAGACAGTTTGAAGAAAATGGCTAGCAGAAGGTTCAATACTAGCACTTCAAACACCAGAACTTTTAATGAACTTAGACTCATAGAAACACAAGGGAAATGTCAGAAAGACTAAAGTATTTAAGCTGTATTGGGTAGACAATTAAGATAAGTAAAGAAATGTTGTTCCACTCTTGAGGAAAGTAGGCCAGTGGAGACAATCAATTAATAATGGGTACTCTCAGATAGAACTAGAAGGGGATATTGAGAAAGATGAAATTTCAGATTTTGATGAAACTGAAGCATCGAAGGAAGTAAGTTGCTGGTATAAGAAAAAGTAACAAAATCAACTGATATGGTGCAGACTAAGACTAGTTGGAAGCATCCATGTGAAGTGTGTTCTAACAGATATACAAATGAGGAAAATTGTCGTGCCCCATCTGAAATCTTGGTTGTTAGGACCTTGTATTATTTTTTTATATATATATCTGCTTAACGTCTCTCTAACAGCGAGGTCTTTAGAGACGGGAAAGGATGGGGGGCAAGGAATGGGAAGGAATTTGGCCATGGTCTTTTTGAAGCAAGCATCCCGGCATTTGCCTGGAGTGATTTGGGAAACCATGGAAAACCCAAATCTGGATGCCCGGATGGGGATTCGAACCGCCATCCTCCGGAATGCGAGGCCAGAACGCTAGCCGTTACACCACCATGCTTGGTAGGACCTTGAAGATTGAGAAGACAATCCAACTGTGCAGGAAAGAAGGCTTATGGCGAGGATGCTGAAAGAGGTGAGGTTCAGGATAGAATACCAGAAATTAAGTTTGAAGAATGTATGAGGTTTGAACTGAGGACCTTTAGAGCAGAACTGAAAGAGTTAATCAACAGGACAATGGGAGAAGATGTGGAGGTATGGAGTAAAATGTGGGGGTGGGTGAGTGTGCATTTGTGAAATGACTAACATACAGAGAAGAATAATGAAAATACAGCTTGTTGGAATTCTGTATTTATGGCAGCAGCACTAAAGAAAAACAGTGGGTTTTGGCAATGGTTCAAGTGAAGAAGAAATGGTAAAAAATCATGGATGGAGACAGTGAATGTGATTAAAAATAAATACTGTAAATGTTGTCAAATGTAAAACAAAATGCAAGACTGAGATTTAAATAATGATTGATGGTATTAGAAATATAAAAGATAAAATGAATAAAAAAAATATGGAATGTAGGTCATTTTATGAAGGGAAACGAATGTGCATCAAGGAACATGACAGCAGTAGTAAGAGAACATACAGTTTTTATATAAAGAAGTCAAAGATCCATTAATGAAAATGAAATATACCAGAAAACAACAGGTGTGGATGTTATATTAGTGGACGTGAAAATAGTGGCAGCTATTACACAAACGCAATCCTCTGCAGTATGCAGAGATTAGTGGTTAGAGAGAAAAATATTCCTGAAGATTGGAAGAATGGTACTGTTGTTCTGATCTTCAAGAAGAGGGATGAAATATGTTAAAACTATAGACAAAATTGCTCCATTTTTCCACTGTGCAATGATAGTTGAGAAGGTAATGGTGGAAAGATAAGGGGAGGAAAAAAAAAAAAAAAAAAAAAAAAAAAAAAAAAAAAAAAAAAAGTGGAAAGTTCTATTGCGATTTTTGAGCATATAACAATGAAACTAATTGGGCCAAGATTTCGAGCATATACAACTTAAACTGGAACTAATTATTCATAAACTTACTGAAAAAATAAGTTTTGCAATGCCTATAATAAAATCAGTATCTAAAATAGCTGATGTGTAGAACTGCTGGTATATTTTACTATCTGAATTATAGTAATAACGAGAATAAAAACTGTTTTAGACGGCAAAAATAGTGGAAGAAGGGAATGTAGACCTGTCATGTACTAGAACTGACAGCAGTATAGCAGTGACCAACACATTTTACAATATTTTGGTAAGATCTTATACAGAAAATCCAGAAAAGTCTCAGATCTGGTGTCCATAATAATATAAGAAATTCAGCATAAATAACCCACCATTATCTCTCCTTTTCTTCCTTTTTTTCTCAGATGAAAAACCCAATTACTATAGTTCATTGTTTTATAAATAATATATACATGGTATATACCAAAAGTAGTAGGACTGAATTTTTTAAAATTTTTTTATTGAAGATATCTTTACAATTCCTTAATCCTCTTCGAAATAGCGCCCTTAGGCAGCTACACACCAACAATTATGCTGCTGCCATTGGCCATACGCCATCTGGAAGTCAGTTTTGGGGACGCTGTTGAGAGCCCTCGTCGATGCTGGTTCAACGTCCTGGACTAAGTCAAACCGCTGTTCCTTCAGCTGATTTTTCATCCATGTGAGTAAGAAAAGTCAGATGGAGCCAAATCAGGACTGTAGGCGGGGTGCAGCAACGCGGCAATGTCAATTCGGGCCAACAGTTGCCTCATGACGGCGCGCCTGGGCACGGCGCATTGTCGTGATGCAGAGTCCAGTTGGCGGAGATGACATGTCGGACGCGATTCACTCGGTCTCGCAGGCGGTTTAGCACTTGCACGTAAAAGTTCGAATTGACAGTTTCCCCAGGGGAAACGAACTCCTTATGAACCACCCCGCGACGGTAAAAAAAACACGATCAGCATTGTCTTGATCTTTGATTTGCTCATGCGAGCCTTCATTGGACGGGAGGATGAAGAAGGCAACTGTTGGCCCGATTCAGCGTTGCCACATTGGTGCACCCCCGCCTACAGTCCCAATCTGGCTCCAACTGACTTTTTTTTTATTCCCACGGATGAAAAGGCAGCTGAAGGAACAGCGGTTTGACTCAATCCAGGACGTTGAAACAGCATCGACGAGGGCTCTCAACAGCGTCCCCGAAACTGACTTCCAGATGGCGTATGGCCAATGGCAGCAGCGTAAGTTTTGGCATGTAACTGTCTAAGGGTGCTATTTCGAAGAGGATTAAGGAATTGTAAAGATATCTTCAATAATTTTTTTTTTTTTTTTAAATCAGTCCTACTACTTTTGGTATAGACCTGTAGTCTGTTATATATTTAATTCCTCTGTCTTCTTATTCCACATCCAATAGACGTTCATCACACAAATTAGAGAAAACTAGCAATATACAGTTTCATTCAAATAGTATTCATTTGTGGACAACCAAAGCTTTACGGTGAGAAAGAGGGAGAGGGGGAGGGGAGGGGTTGCACCATACCTAAAATATTTGAAGAGGGTGTACATGAGTAATCTAAGCTCTAAATACATTTTACTCTTGTTTTGTAGAAAGTAGTTATCAGTATCAAATTAAACATGTAACTGAGAGATTAGTTGTAAAATTTATTATTTTTTTTCAATATAGTGTTTTTATTGCCAGGGCAATGTTTGGTCTACTTTCTTCCTATCAAAAACTTTATTTGTTAAAGTTATTTTAATCTATTTAAAATATTAATTATAAAGGGAAAACAAAGCAAGTTTGTGTGGTCTTGCAGCCTGGTAACAGAGTTGTCATGCATTCCACTTCTGTGCAGATGTAGATGCACACATAATCCAGACCGTGAAACATCCTGGCATAGCTCATATGATTAACCAGAACTCATAAAAATTCCTGTCCCCTGCGGAATTTGAACCCTAGACCATATTAACTAGGCCAGGCTGTGGTTCAGACTTCTCGTTAAACTGTAGGTCCTGCCATGAAAGAGGCAGAGTGCATTGCAAATCGAAATTCTGTCACCAGGTTGCAATACCACACTAATTTAATTTTTTATATATATATGTTTAACTACTATGTGTGTTTGTTAATTTAGGAATATCAAGAACAAAAGACACCTGAAGCCAGATTTGTGAAAGATCTGGATAAATTTGATATGATTCTACAAGCTTTTGAATATGAAAAAGCCGAAAAGGAGCCACATAAACTTCAAGAATTTTTTGAGTCGACTCGAGATACATTTAGTCATCCTCTAGTATTGTCACTAGTAGAAGAGCTGAACAAACGAAGATCACAATTTCATTTGTCTTCAGGTACACCTGACATGTAAACCCACATGTTTAATTCACTAATAAAATGTTACCATAATGAAAAATATTTGTCCATGTAACTGAAAATATGAATCACCAGCAGAACTTATAAGTTTTTAAGTAAATAATCATCTCTGCAAAACCCTACTTTGCATCTGTGAAGTATGCTCTTGATTCTTTGTTGTTTGTATTCAACATTAAGCTATGGATGCAGCTCTTTTATGTGATTTTCTAAGGCTACATCTAATGTCAGACTTTAAATTACACTGCATGAAGAAACAAATGAAAACTGTTAAAGTAAGGCAAAGCCCTGTCTGATATGTAGTGCCTGTGTAAGAAGAGAAGGAATTCTCTCTGAAGTATAAAAATCGAAGACTGCCATTTCATTTGGGGGAAAAAAGATAGAAATTACATATATTTCTCTATATGTAACCCCCCCCCCCTTTCAACAGAACATGAAATGCAAGGAGTAGAAGCATTTGTCTTTTTTCTTAATCTGCCATTAAAATTTTTTGATTGGCAGCTCCCCTCCTTCTCCCTGTCAGTCACTTCTGTATTTGGCTGTTCTTGCCTCACATTTTTCGTGTGTGTTACATTTATTGTTAAATGTAGTCTCATTCACAACATACCTATTTCACTGCCAGCAGTTCACATTTTATTGACTCTTTATCCCAGTATAAGAGAATTTATTATAAATACAGCTGATTTTTGTACTAGTTTGTCATGGATAGTTTTCAAAAAGATTGCTTGTGGGTTACTTTACTTAGCGCTGACATCACAGCTTCTGTGAATAATCAATTCCATCATCTAATCATTTCCAGTTCTGTTTTTTTGTGTCTAAAGAATCAAAATTTTATTTCCCTTCCCATTCAGATAGACTTTTCTTTCTTTTTCCACATCAGCTTTCTTTGCTTCTGGTTTTCGCCTATTTTACTTTGAGATTATTAGAGGTGAGAATGGTCTGGGGGGAAAGAATTTAGTTAAGAAGTGGAAGGGATGCAGTTGGTCCAAGATATTGTTCACGTAGTCCACAACTGTCGTGGTGCCTTAAATCACTACCACAGAACCCATGTATGCATAGATGAATGTCTCCCATAGCATAACAAGCCTTTGTGATGTATGTTTCAAGCAGCCTTTCAACTGGTGTATCCTGACATCACCATCACCCTTGTGTAGCAAGAAATACAATTCATTCAACCATGTGATACGTTTCCAACAATCTAAGGTCCAATATTGATTTTTTCATGCCCACTGCAATTGTAGTTGATGATATTGGATCAACATGGGATCATTTTGCAGAGTTCCACATTGAGTAACTGGTGTGCTCTGAAATCATAACTGTCACAGATCACTCCCTATCCTGCGTAAAGAATGGGAAAGCCTCCAACCTCCACATTCTGTAATGAGGTGTAGACTTCCACCACTTTGTCACTTATTCGTGGTTTCACCCTTCTTCAACCACTTTCTTTAGGTACTACATAGCAGCATACATACAACCAGCCTTGCCATTTCAGAGATACTCCTTCCCAGGACCTGGGCCACAACAGTCTGCCCCCATGTCAGTGGATTTTCTGACTAGGCACATATATCATTGGTGGAATAACTCCCCATGCATCTTGGATCCACTTGCATACTTTCCTTACCTCGGGATGTACCTGCAACATCACCAGATGGCATTGAATTTCGTGGTGGGCAGTTGTTATGTTTTGGCTCATCAGTGTATATGTAAGTCTCATGGATACTACAGCAATATAGCAGCTATTAGGGATAGGTTGTGCTGGAGAGCAGTTGGTTTGATGTAATCAGATAGGACCAAGTCAGTTGAGGCTATGGTGAAAGTTACGGTTATTGAAACTTCACCACCCACATCATAGAAATATCATCTATGAATCTGGGCCGCAAGAGGGGTTTTACAGAAGAATGATTCATCGAGGTGGCCAAGGATAACGATAGAGTATAACGGAGAGATACAGGTAACCACAGCAGTGCTGTACATCTGGTAAGAAAAGTAGTAGCAATAGTAGATATACACACAACATTCTCAAAGTATACATCATTTACCTACTGATATTTATTTAAACTTGTTTTGAAGTTTTTTACCGACATATAAAAATATATACAAAATAAGTGTCAAAAACGTTTAAAATTCCTGCAGGCATTACATAAATTACACACTGGCAGTTCACACAAGATTGTATTCTTGGCTGGCATCTTTATAGTGCAGTCTCTACACAATAGATAGTTTCAGTTCTTCACTTTCACCACAATTACTGTAACAAAGAAAATTGTATTTAGTTAACATCAGAATACGAAGTCAAGTACTTGCATATAATTTAAAGTTTTTGTCTTCTGGTATTTACCTGTGATGACTATACTGAGTACTCAATCAATAAAGCTAATCACAACACAAGAAACCTTAACCCTGACTTCTCAGACCAGCACACTTTTTTCCTTGTTTGATGGGGTATTGCGAACTATCTGGCTCCCAATACCCCATACAATACTTTCATTCTACTGAGTTAAGTTATTATCATGTCCCTATCCCAGAACGGAAAAAAGGGAACAAACAGCATAACATTCCTAAACATTTATCTTAAAAAGCAGACATACATACTTTTTAAACCATACTTTAAAACAACATTTTGATTATTAAAACTATTAGAAACGTACCAAAACATTTTTTTGTGGAAATGTTATCAGTGACTATCCATAAACTGGACTTCAGACAGTAATAATAATGTTTTTGGTAATGGCCTTGGCTGGGGGCTCAACACAGTTAAACTCTGTCTCTCCATGTCAACATTCGTTCTGTAAAAAGAGAAGAAAGGCATTACATTTATAATCTAGCTTTAGAAATTCAGTATCAGCTACTATTCAAAATAACAACTGGATTTGAAATGTTCTCTTGTGAGTAGTTATTATTATTATTATTCTCGTATCAAAAACATCAAAATACACAGTTAAATACATTGTGCAAATCAACAAATTTAAACACACTTAGCCCAGTGCTTCGCAACCTCGATCGCATTGTGTGTTGCTTGAAACAGGTCTTCGTTGTTGCAGGATGATGGGCACATAGCATATGATTCATAGTTTGGTCTTCACCACATTCGCACTTAATACTGGTAGTATCAGTATAACCCCATCTCATTAGGTTTTCCTTGGACCTTCCCACTCCTGTTCGCAATCGATT
>JARYHS010013631.1:92363317-92398095 GCA_031002005.1 Vandiemenella viatica
CTAATTATGTCAACAAGCAACATAACAGACAAAAGTTAACGGAAGTTAAGAAGAATTTTAATAATATTTTAGAAGTTACATTTTTGCAACTTTAATAAATAACAATTACGGTTTTCTGCCCCAGCTGTGTCTGTTTGTGACGAGAAACTCAAACAACTGTTTGCCGGGTGTGCTACCTCCAACACACAACACATTTAAACAGTAATGATCTCTGTCTATAGAACCAAAACTGATTTATAATTAGAATATACATTAGGACTTAATTTTCTTACGAGCTGAAATGATGTCCTAAGAAAGGATGAAGAATTAATGGACTGGATAATAAGGTTGGCAGGTGGGATATATTTTAAAGATGTGTATTGCAAGGCACTGGGTAAAAGAGACTGAGGACTTTGAAATTTTTCCGATGTACGATGTTCAGGCACTTGGGGAACTACATGCTACTTCTCATGTAGATCTTCTGTAAGCTCCAGTGTTTTAGGAACTTATAGATGGCTATTAGTTTGTCTGCTCCCCCCCCCCCCCTTGAAATAGTTCTTATCCTTTTGAGATTTACCTGCAGCCTTAATTCTGTAGTCAAACTGCTAATTCTTTACCACCTTTTCCCAACATTAGGGATCGGCTGTCTTTCGTGAGCTTTTACTTGGCATGTTCAAATTTGGAGTTTTGATTTTATGGCCACCAGTCCTTGCCGACTCCATGTATTTTATACGTACTGCCAGGTTTTGCGATCTATCTGCAAAGCATGTAACTGTGTTCTGTGTGTGATAAGTACTTTTTTTGTGAAATGTGTAGTTTTTGAGGAGGAGATTGGTGACTGTCCTGGGCATTTGCATGAGTGGTTGCGAAAGAAGTCCATTTCGGACAATTTTTGTAACTGGGCCTGTCTAAAAAATGCTATTACTTGAAATTTGCCCCAAATGTCAACCATATCCTATATTTAATAGGCAAATACTAAAAGTGTAATATATTTTGTAAGTTGTGATCAGAATGAACAAACAGTTTTATTTTGAGTTTACTTCGTCATATAGGCTAGTAATACAATTTTATATGTTTTAAGCTCAGAGTACCTTGTTATACTAAATAACCTACAATAAATTTGATTGTAACCAAATGATAGCATTAACTGTGTGTAATGTGGCATGGCATTCGAGAACCACAGAGTGAAGTATAACACTATCTAACCTGGAAATATGTGTTGGACATTGATTTTTGTGCCAATCTGACCTACCATAAGTGAGGTATGTGTCTAGGTTATTACAAAACCCTGGACTACTACTTAAATAAGCTTTTCGATAAATCCCTCGACACTTGATTAATGTGATTAAATGCCTCACAAATTGAGGTAGTCTATGTGTCGCGTAGATGTACCAGATGAACACAAAGAAAAGAAAAGAAATGTACAAATATATCTTCCACTATTTCAGTCAATAATCTTACTTATATAGAAGCTGAGACGTATTGCAGGAGGAAAGATGGATACACATCAAGACCTACCACACGAATGAGAAAAATGTGGAAATTGCACTGGTGGAGGTGGGGGAGAAAATTGAACAATAATAACTGAGGGACAAAATAATTTCCGAGATGATTAGTTGAGGTACAATAAAACAAATTTCAGAGAAATTAATAACTGTGCCACATTCCGCAAGATGGCAATTTAATCAAATTTGGGCTTTGTCTGTAAACGGTGATCCGCGTGGTTGAGAGACCTCACTATAAATACGGAAGTGCCATCTTTGTTCGACCAGATGTTCAGATCCTGTCCACGGCCTTCACAGAAGAGAATAACATCGAAGTCCTCACCATTGAGCTTAAAAACTGCACAAACTGCAGATTGTTATTGGAGATTTTAATTCTCATTGTACTGCTTGGGGCTACGACTTCGATGACGAAAATGGCATTGAAGTAGAAGAATGGGCAGATGTAAATCAACTTACTATCGTACATGATCCCAAACTGCCAGCATCTTTCAACAGTGGGAGATGGAGACGGGGCTAGAACCCTGATCTAATATTCAGCAGTAATCACATCAGCCAGCAATGTGTGAAGTCTGTCTGTAGCCCAATACCAAACACGCGGCACAGGCCAATAATGTGTGAAGTGTTTGCGACAGTAAGACCCCAGAGAATTCCATTCCGCAGGAGGTATAACTTCAAGAGAGCTAACTGGTCCATGTTCACAGAAATATTGGATGCGGCTGTGTCTACTATTGAACCAATACCAGAATCATATGACACATTCACTGCAGCTGTGAAAAAATGCTCCAGAAGATTCATTCCCCGTGGTTGCCGATCATCATATATTCTGGGCCTCACCTCAGATCTAGCTGCCCAGTTCATGGTTTATAAAACACTTTTCCAAGATGATCCATTTGGTGAAAAGACAATAGAAGCTGGTAATCAACTTATCTCATCTCTAAGTGCAGCAAAATGAGACCGCTGGATCAAAACATTAGAAGAGCTGCACCTGAAAAGAGATAGTCACAAGGCATGGAGACTTCTAAAACGCCTCAACAATGATCCATTGAAGATCACTGGACATTGCAATATAAACGCAAACCAAATTGCACATCAGCTACTCATGAATGGGAAGGAGGCTCATAAAAGTGGGCAATCTAAAAAAAACACAGAAACATTCAGGAAGATATGAACAACCTCACTGAGCCCTTTAGCATGTCAGAGTTGGAAAAGGTTATTCATGAGTGCAAAACAGGAAAGTCGGCAAGCCTCGACGACATACGATCAGAACAAATTAAGAACTTCGGATATAAAACCAAAGGGTGGGGTTCTACAGCTTTTTAACAAATTTATGAGCTCATATCAAATTCCGAAGGTGTGGTGGAAGATGAGAGTCATTGCGCTGCTGAAACCTGGAAAAGAAGATAACAATCCTAAAGATTTTAGACCTATAGCGCTCTTGTGCCATCTCTACAAAATATTTGAACGATTAATTCTGAATCGTATCCAGCCTGTGGTTGATCCAAAACTTATTCCACAACAAGCTGGCTTTCGTCCTGGCAAAAGCTGTACTGGGCAACTGCTGAACCTAACACAGTTTATAGAGGATGGATTTGAGACCCGTAAAGCCACGGGCGTGGTCTTTGTGGACCTGTCAGCAGCATACGATACTGTTAACCACCAACTATTACTTGACAAGGTCTACAGTCTGACGAAGGCCATCGGATTAACCAAGCTCATCGCTTCTCTTCTTCAGAATCGTAGGTTTTTCGCAGTCGATGGAGGGTACAAAAGAATGGTCTACCTCAAGGTAGTGTACTGGCCCCAATACTTTTCAACATTTATACAAACGATCAGCCATTACATCCAGCTACCAGGAGCTTCGTGTACGCTGATGACCTAGCTCTACCCTCACAGAGCACAAAACTTGAAGTTGTAGAAAGAAATTTGCCTGCTGCTCTTGAAGGCCTATCAAGCTATTATAAGGAAAACCACTTAAGACCTAACCCTTCAAAAAACTGAAGTGTGTGCCTTTCACCTAAAAAATAGGAAAGCTCAGCGTAAGTTAAAAGTAATGTGGTCAGGTATCGAACTGCAGACATGTAACACCCCAAAATATCTGGGAGTGACACTCGACAGAACCCTCACATATAAGAAACACTGCATGAATTGCAAAATGAAGATCTCTACAAGAAACAACTTACTGCGCATATTAGTTGGATCACAGTGGGGCAGTCAACCACAAACTATATGTACATCGGCAATGGCTCTTTGTTACTCTGTTGCAGAATATGCATTCCCAGTTTGGTACTCATCATCTCATACCAAACAGGTGGATGTAGCCCTCAATAACACCTGTAGGCTAGTGACAGGTTATTTAAAACCTACCCCAGTTGATAGGCTTTACCAGCTTTCGGGCATTGCACCACCCAGTATCTGGAGAGAAGTGGCTGCGAACAAGGAGAGGACAAAAGTAGAACGAGAAAGTGCTCATCCACTGAACAGCCATATACCACCAGCCCAGAGACTCAAATCCAGGAAAAGCTTTCTCAGAACATCACGGGAACTAATTGGGTCACCTGAAAAGACAAGAGTACAGTTATGGAAAATGAGGGTTCCCAACATCTCGGGACCACTGACAGTTGCAGAGCGCTTGCCACCCGGTCATGAAGACTGGAACGTCTGGCGGTCCTTAAATCGATTGCGAACAGGAGTGGGAAGGTCCAAGGAAAACCTAATGAGATGGGGTTATACTGATACTACCAGTATTAAGTGCGAATGTGGTGAAGACCAAACTATGAATCATATGCTCTAGTGCCCTATGTGCCCATCATCCTGCAACAACGAAGACCTGTTTCAAGCAACACACAATGCGATCGAGGTTGCGAAGTACTGGGCTAAGTGTGTTTAAAGTTGTTGATTTGCACAATGTATTTAACTGTGTATTTTGATGTTTTTGATACGAGAATAATAATAATAATAACTACTCACAAGAGAACATTTCAAATCCAGTTGTTATTTTGAACAGTAGCTGATACTGAATTTCTAAAGCTAGATTATAAATGTAATGCCTTTCTTCTCTTTTTACAGAACGAATGTTGACATGGAGAGACAGAGTTTAACTGTGTTGAGCCCCCAGCCAAGGCCATTACCAAAAACATTATTATTACTGTCTGAAGTCCAGTTTATGGATAGTCACTGATAACATTTCCACAAAAAAATGTTTTGGTACGTTTCTAATAGTTTTAATAATCAAAAAGTTATTTTAAAGTATGGTTTAAAAAGTATGTATTTCTGATTTTTAAGATAAATGTTTAGGAATGTTATGCTGTTTGTTCCCTTTTTTCCATTCTGGGATAGGGACATGATAGTAACTTAACTCAGTAGAATGAAAGTATTATATGGGGTATTGGGAGCCAGATAGTTCGCAATACCCCATCAAACAAGGAAAAAAGTGTGCTGGTCTGAGAAGTCAGGGTTAAGGTTTCTTGTGTTGTGATTAGCTTTATTGATTGAGTACTCAGTATAGTCATCACAGGTAAATACAAGAAGACAAAAACTTTATATTATATGCAAGTACTTGACTTCGTATTCTGATGTTAACTAAATACAATTTTCTTTGTTACAGTAATTGTGGTGAAAGTGAAGAACTGAAACACAACAGAACAAAAATTATCTATTGTGTAGAGACTGCACTATAAAGATGCCAGCCAAGAATACAATCTTGTGTGAACTGCCAGTGTGTAATTTATGTAATGCCTGCAGGAATTTTAAACGTTTTTGACACTTATTTTGTATATATTTTTATATGTCGGTAAAAACTTCAAAAGAAGTTTAAATAAATATCAGTAGGTAAATGATGTATACTTTGAGAATGTTGTGTGTATATCTACTATTGCTACTACTTTTCTTACCAGATGTACAGCACTGCTGTGGTTACCTGTATCTCTCTGTTATACTCTATCATTATCCTTGGCCACCTCGATCAATCATTCTTCTGTAAAATCCCTCTTGCGGCCCAGATTCATAGATGATATTTCTATGATGTGGGCCTTCTGAGTTTCAATAACCGTAACTTTCACCATAGCCTCAACTGACTTGGTCCTATCTGATTACATCAAACCAACTGCTCTCCAGCAGAACCTATCCCTAATAGCTGCTATATTGCTGTAGTATCCATGAGACTTTCATATACACTGATGAGCCAAAACATAACAACTGCCCACCACGAAATTCAATGCCATCTGGTGATGTTGCAGGTACATCCCGAGGTAAGGAAAGTATGCAAGTGGATCCAAGATGCATGGGGAGTTATTCTACCAATGATATATGTGCCTAGTCAGAAAATCCACTGACATGGGGGCAGACTGTTGTGGCCCAGGTCCTGGGAAGGAGTATCTCTGAAACGGCAAGGCTGGTTGTATGTATGCTGCTATGTAGTACCTAAAGAAAGTGGTTGAAGAAGGGTGAAACCACAAATACGTGACAAAGTGGTGGAAGTCTACACCTCATTACAGAATGTGGAGGTTGGAGGCTTTCCCATTCTTTATGCAGGATAGGGAGTGATCTGTGACAGTTATGATTTCAGAGCACACCAGTTACTCAACATGGAACTCTGCAAAATGATCCCATGTTGATCCAAAATCATCAACTACAATTGCAGTGGGCATGAAATAATCAATATTGGACCGTTGATCATTGGAAACGTATCACATGGTTGAATGAATTGTATTTCTTGCTACACAAGGGTGATGGTGATGTCAGGATACATCAATTGAAAGGGTGCTTGAAACATACATCACAAAGGCTTGTTATGCTATGGGAGACATTCATCTATGCATACATGGGTTCTGTGGTAGTGATTTAAGGCACCATGACAGTTATGGACTACGTGAACAATATCTGGACCAACTGCATCCTTCCACTTCATAACTAAATTCTTTCCCCCCAGACCATTCCCACCTCTAATAATCTCAAAGTAAAATAGGCGAAAACCAGAAGCAAAGAAAGCTGATTTGGAAAAAGAAAGCAAAGTCTATCTGAATGGGAAGGGAAATTAAAGAATCAAAATTTTGACGAAAAAAAAAAAAAAAAAAAAAAAAAAAAAAAAAAAAAAAAAACAGAACTGGAAATGATTAGATGATGGAATTGATTATTCACAGAAGCTGTGATGTCAGCACTAAGCAACGTAACCCAGAGGCAATCTTTTTGAAAACTATCCATGACAAACTCGTACAAAAATCAGCTGTATTTATAGTAGATTATCTCTTATACTGGGATAAAGAGAACTGTTGGCAGTGAAATAGGTATGTTGTGAATTAGACTACATTTAATAATAAATGTAACACACATACATGAACAATGTGAGGCAAGAACAGCCAAATACAGAAGTGACTGACAGGGAGAAGGAGGGGAGGTGCCAATCAAAAAATTTAACACATATTTTAATGGCAGATTAAGAAAAAAGACAAATGCTCCTACTCCTTGCACTTCATGTTCTGTTGAAGGGGGGATTACATATAGAGAAATATATGTAATTTCTATCTTTTTTCCCCCAAATGAAATGGCAGTGTTCGATTTTTATACTTCAGAGAGAATTCCTTCTCTTCTTACACAGGCACTACATATCAGACAGGGCTTTGCCTTACTTTAACAGTTTTCATTTGTTTCTTCATGCAGTATAATTTAAAGTCGGACATTAGATGTAGCCTTAGAAATTCACATAAAAGAGCTGCATCCATAGCTTAATGTTGAATATGAACAACAAAGAATCAAGAGCATTCTTCACAGATGCAAAGTAGGGTTTTGCAGAGATGATTATTTGCTTAAAAACTTATAAAAGTTCTGCTGGTGATTCATATTTTCAGTTACATGGACAAAGATTTTTCATTATGGTAACATTTTATTAGTGAATTAAACATTTGGGTTTACATGTCAGGTGTACCTGAAGACAAATGAAATTGTGATCTTCGTTTGTTCAGCTCTTCTACTAGTGACAATACTAGAGGATGACTAAATGTATCTCGAGTCGACTCAAAAAATTCTTGAAGTTTATGTGGCTCCTTTTCGGCTTTTTCATATTCAAAAGCTTGTAGAATCATATCAAATTTATCCAGATCTTTCACAAATCTGGCTTCAGGTGTCTTTTGTTCTTGATATTCCTAAATTAACAAACACACATAGTAGTTAAATATATACATATAAAAAAGATTAAATTAGTGTGGTATTGCAACCTGGTGACAGAATTTCGATTTGCAATGCACTCTGCCTCTTTCATGGCGGGACCTACAGTTTAACGAGAAATCTGAACCACAGAACAACCTGGCCTAGTTAATATGGTCCAGGGTTCAAATCCTGCAGAGGACAGGAATTTTTATGAGTTCTGGTTAATCATATGAGCTATGCCAGGATGTTTCACAGTCTGGATTAGGTATACATCTACATCTGCACAGAAGTGGAATGCATGGCAACTCTGTTACCAGGCTGCAAGACCACACAAATTTACTTTGTTTTCCCTTTATAATTAATATTTTAAATAGATTAAAATAACTTAAACAAATAAAGTTTTTGATAGGAAGAAAGTAGACCAAACATTGCCCTGGCAATAAAAACGCTATATTGAAAAAAATAATAAATTTTTACAACTAATCTCTCAGTTACATGAGGAATATCTGTTTAAATTGATATTGATAACTACTTTCTACAAAACAAGAGTAAAATGTATTTAGAGCTTAGATTACTCATGTACACCCTCTTCAAATATTTTAGGTATGGTACAACACCCCCTCCTCCCTCTTTCTCACCGTAAAGCTTTGGTTGTCCACAAATGAACTTGATACTATTTGAATGAAACTGTATATTGCTAGTTTTCTCTAATTTGTGTGAGGAACTCCTAGTGGATGTGGAATAAGAAGATAGAGGAATTAAATATATAACAGACTATATATTATTTATAAAAAAATGAACTATAGTAACTGGTTTTTTCATCTGAGAAAAAAAGTAAGAGAAGGAGAGATAATGGTGGGTTATTTATGTAGAATAGAGGCTGAATTTCTTATATTATTATGGACACCAGATCTGAGAATTTTTTGTATAAGATCTTATACCAAAATATTGTAAAATGTGTTGGTCACTGATATACTGCTGTCAGTTCTTGTACATGACAGGTCTACATTCACTTCTTCCACTATTTTTGCCATCTGAAACAGTTTTCATTCTCGTAATTGCTATAATTCAGATAGTAAAATATACCAGCAGTTCTACACATCAGCTATTTTAGATACTGATTTTATTGTAGGCATTGCGAAACTTATTTTTTCAGTAAGTTTATGAATAATTAGTTCCAGTTTAAGTTGTATATGCTCAAAATCTTGGTCCAATTATTTTCATTGTTATATGCTCAAAAATCGCAATATAACTTTCCACTTTTTTTTTTCCTCCCCTTATCTTTCCACCATTACCTTCTCAACTATCATTGCACAGTGGAAAAAATGGAGCAATTTTGTCTATATTTTTAACATATTTCATCCCCCTTCTTGAAGATCAGAACAACAATACCAGTCTTCCAATCTTCAGGAATATTTTTCCCTCTAACCACTAATCTCTGCATACTGCAGAGGATTGCGTTTGTATAATAGCTGCCACTATTTTCACGTCCACTAATACAGGGCGTTCGCCGGGAAACGCAACCCACTGTTAGCGCTACAAGGAAGAAACTGCTCCCGGCGAGCGAGCGATCAGCTTCCGGCATTGTTCGACCGTCGGCCGCGGACTATTTCACAATAATTACGCTTCATAAACTTGTATGTGCTAAGCATTTAAATGTGTCGTAATTCATTAGCTTACCTTATAAAAGATGCTGGAAGTGTTGTCCCTCTTGTGTAATGCACATTTCACATCTTCTGAACATATTTCGAGACACACGCTGGATTTCACCTTTGTCAATGGACATTATTACTTGATAGATTTTTTCCTCAAGTTCTTCCAATGTGTGAGGATTTCCTTCGTACACCTTACCCTTAAGTTTACCCCAAAGGTAGAAGTCACAAGGGTTTAAATCCGGTGATCTGGCGGGCCACAACCCACGGCTGATTACACGATCATAAAACACTTCGTCAAGTGCAGCAAGCGAATTTCTAGCGGTGTGAGCTGTCGCCCCATCCTGTTGAAAATAGCCGTACAATTTTTCTTCTTCAGTAAGTTTCTCGAAAAACGGTTTCACAATATTTTCGATATATCTTGCGGAAGTAAGAGTTT
Organism: Vandiemenella viatica; assembly: GCA_031002005.1. NCBI lineage: Eukaryota > Metazoa > Arthropoda > Insecta > Orthoptera > Morabidae > Vandiemenella > Vandiemenella viatica. Next base: position 92,373,034 of record JARYHS010013631.1, read on the forward strand.
CACGGAAGAAAATTGGACCTATGATTCTCGAAGCACTAATCGCACACCAAACACCCACTTTTAAGTCATGCAATGGCAGTTGGAGTAGAGTATTTGGTTTTTCTGAACTCCAGTGTCGACTGTTTTGAGCGTTAACATAACCACTCAGATGAAACCAGGCCTCATCAGAGAAAAACGTCAGTTGCGGATCAACAGTGCCATCGTGGACACCCTGCAGGTACCAGTTGCAAAATCTAATCCTAGGCCCCTGGTCTATTTCTGTAATTTTATGCACCACAATTGTTTTGTACGGCTTTAAGTGAACTAGCTTTGTTACTTTCCAAGCTGACGTCTTAGATACGCCTGCCTGCTGCCCTAACTGACTTAATGATTTTTTGGGTGACTGTTCTAGTCGAAAAGCGATATCGTCAATTTTCTCCTCTGTGAGAATACGGTTGACCGACAGTCTCTTTTTGTTAAAAAATGAACCCGTTTCTCTTACTTTTTTAACCAGACGCAGAATTGTTGATTTAGCTGGCAGTAAAGCGCCAGGATATTCGCGACGAAATTTACTGCGACACTTTTTAAACGACTTCTTCTTCACATATGTATCGTAGAGAAATATTCTTTGTTGCAAACTGTAACGTACCATAATTTTACTCACACTCAAACACGGTACAGATTAGTAAGAGTATGAAGCCCTAAACCAGCCAAACCGCAAAGAAACGTTTATTCACAACACTGATTAATAAGAGACTGAAGTCACAAACTAGCTACAATGCAAAGAAACCGTTCTTAACCATGTAAGGGTCCCATTATACTGTGCCACTGCACTGTTGGGGCAGCGGAGGTGTTAAACAGTGCGGTGATTCACGGTGCCGGGTGGCGGGAACCGCTGGCCCCGCTGACCGAGCAAGTTGCCGACGGCAACAGACTGGGAGGGTTGCGTTTCCCGGCGAACGCCCTGTATAACATCTACACCTGTTGTTTTCTGGTATATTTCATTTTCTTTAATGGATCTTTGACTTCTTTATATAAAAACTGTATGTTCTCTTACTACTGCTGTCATATTCCTTGATGCACATTCGTTTCCCCTTCATAAAATGACCTACATTCCACATTTTTTGATTCATTTTATCTTTTATATTTCTAATATCATCAACAATTATTTAAATCTCAGTCTTGCATTTTCTTTTACATTTGACAACATTTACAGTATTTATGTTTAATCACATTCACTGTCCTCATCCATGATTGTTTACCATTTCTTCTTCACTTGAACCATTGCCGAAACACACTGATTTTCTTTAGTGCTGCTGCCATAAATACAAAATTCCAACAAGCTGTATTTTCATTATTCTTCTCTGTATGTTAGTCATTTCACAAATGCACACTCACCCACCCCCACATTTTTCTCCCTACCTCCACATCTTTTCCCATTGTCCTGTTGATGAACTCTTTCAGTTCTGCTCTAAAGGTCCTCAGTTCAAACCTCATACATTCTTAAAACTTAATTTCTGGTATTCTATCCTGAACCTCACCTCTTTCAGCATCCTCGCCATAAGCCTTCTTTCCTGCACAGTTGGATTGTGTTCTCAATCTACAAGGTCCTACCGAGCGTGGTGGTGTAACGGCTAGCGTTCTGGCCTCGCATTCGGGAGGACAGCGGTTCGAATCCCCGTCCGGGCATCCAGATTTGGGTTTTCCATGGTTTCCCAAATCACTCCAGACAAATGCCGGGATGCCCTTTCATAAAGGCCATGGCCAAATTCCTTCCCATTCCTTGCCCCCCATCCTTTCCCATCTCTAAAGACCTCACTGTTAGAGAGACGTTAAGCAGATATATATATATATATAATTACAAGGTCCTAACAACCAAGATTTCAGATGGGGCACAACAATTTTCCCCATTTGTATATCTGTTAGAACACACTTCACATGGATGCTTCCAACTAGTCTTAGTCTGCACCATATCAGTTGATTTTGTTACTTTTTCTTATATCAATAATTCCTAATAAACAATGTAATTCTTTTTTTCAAAATACCAGTAACTTCAGTCCTTCGATGCTTCAGTTTCATCAAAATCTGAAATTTCATCTTTCTCAATATCCCCTTCTAGTTCTATCTGAGAGCACCCATTATTAACTGATTGTCTCCACTGGCCTACTTTCCTCAAGAATGGAACAACATTTCTTTAATTGTCTACCCAATACAGCTTAAATACTTTAGTCTTTCTGACATAACATTTCCCTTGTTTCTATGAGTCTAAGTACATTAAAAGTTCTGATGTTTGAAGTGCTAGTAACAAACCTTCTGTTAGCCATTTTCTTCAAACTGTCTGATTATCCTCAATTTTCTCATTTCCTGTCTGAACAAAGCTACTAAATTCCCAAATTCAAGAAATGCCAAATAATTCTGTTAATCCAATATAAACCATGAAAATGATGTAGCTAAAGATCAAACTTCCCTCACTGACCTCTGCATGAAGTTAGCTTCCTTTTCTTTTTGCTTAAGTCAGTCTTAAAATACCACCTACATGACTAACACTATGCTTATATGAATTATTTCTTTCCTTGCGCTATTCGGAACTGGAATTCACAGAGTAAAGATTAATTTTGGTGCAAAGCATCCTCTGCCAACCACAAATTTGTAAATTGCAGAGTACATATATAGATTATGAGCAGGAAATCTTAAACCAGAATTTACAGTCATCTGGGTAATAATTAGAAGTTGAAGAGCACAGTTAGCCAGCTGGAGCCACATTAAAATGCTTTTGTAGAACTTATGTTCAGTTTTTAATATCAATATTTTAAAGTAATTTTTTTTACCTAGTTGTATGCTGCTATTTCTTATCAAATTCTACTGTAATTACATCTTTGTTAGGTAACAATGAAAGGAAAGAAATGCCGCGAGGCAATATTTATATGGAAAGGACGGATGAAATACACCCAACACTCACCATAGTTGAAGGGAGGAGGGCAGCAGCAACACAAAACACACAAACAAAGAAAATACAATATTTCAGGCTAAAACCCTTCTTCAAGTTAACAGATGTAAGTGGGTGGGCTTGCCCAAGACTTGTGGTCGAAGCAGCCACTCATAGAATGCAATAGACCATCGGAGGTGGTGGGGAGGGAGCAATGATAATGTAACTGCGAGTATAAATCATAAGAAAGATTAAAATGGTTGAAAAAATAATAGTAATAAAAAGAAAAAATATATAACTGAAAATTTTTGAAAAATATATGAATCTATTGTGCTGGCCAGTGATGGGTGTATAGGGTGAGGATGGAAGACTAGACATACCCCAGGCTTTAGTTTCCGTTAATATTTTCCATCCTCACCCTGTACACCCATCACTGGCCAGCACAATAGATTCATATATTTTTCAAAAATTTTCAATTATATTTTTTTATTTATATTTTTTCTACCATTTTAATCTTTTTTATGATTTATACTCGTGGTTACATTATCATTGCTCCCCCCCACCACTGTCGACGGTCTATTGCATTCTATGAGTGGCTGTGTTGAACGCAAGTCTTGCGCAAGCCCAGCCACTTACATCTGTTAACTTGAAGAAGGGTTTTAGCCGGAAATATTGTACTTTCTTAGTTTGTGTGTTGTTTTGTGTTGCTGCTGCCCTCCTCCCTTCAACTTTGGCGAGTGTTGGTTGTATTTCATCTGTCCTTTCCATATACATTCTTTATTAGATAGCATCCTCTTCTTTCATAGAGGTGCGAGAAAAAGAATTTAGCAATGCCTTACATCTCTCTTTGTCACTCCTTCATTGTTATATCTTTCAATAAGCAATTCTTGTATATATATAACTAACAGAGTTTCCGGCGTTGCCTGGTATGATCTAGATTGATTTGCACACACAGTGAATATTGAAGCTCATAAAAGAGGTAAGTTTTTGGGGGATTCTACGATAACCGTGGCACCGCATTTTGTTGATGGTATCCTATGTAACTCGATGAGTCAAATTGAAAGTAATATATATATATATATATATATCTCGCTTAGTTCTCGAGATATTGCATCACCAAACCACTATATCTACAAGGTGGAAATGCACAATATGTGTTTTATTTTCTTCCCAGTGGTTGTTGTTAGGTTGAAATACAGTCTGGACCAGAAGAAACGTCACCAAAAGCACAAGGAGATTTTTGACATGTTAAATCTCGAAAACCAAGTGAGATATCAAAAAATGTTATTATTTATTTTAGATTCTTTTTGCCGAGTTCTATAAGAATTCATCATCAGATTTTCGCGTACGATAGTGATAGAACTACCAGTTTTTTACACTTGTGAATTAAATTTCATGTCAGTAGCACCATTTTTTTATACGTATTTAAATGGCTAACCCCCTGTGTAGCAGAAAAGAGTGGGTTTGGGGTTGATTTATTCTTGCAATGTTTTAGCCATATCAGGAACATGTGTACTAAGTTTTAACATAATAACCACAGCGATTCGTGCAACAATAGAAACAACGTTTTTTTTTCAGAAAATGTGATAAAGGCAGAATCATTCATCAATAAATTAAAAAAAAAAAAAACGCTATGTCAAAACTAAAAGTTTTAAACAGTTCACTTTCATTTTCATACCCGTCAAATATGCATTACTAAACATAGCCATTAAAATTTCACATCAGAGATTGTAGCAGTGCGACCTCAGATAGTAACTTCAAGAAATAAAGAATATATCGAAAGATTTTTTTCATTGTATTATTAAGATTAATTTAAATATTTTCCATTTTATGAAGTTTCCTCTTCGCATTCAATAGCCATGTATGTGGTTTAAAGACTAAAAACTGAAATTTAAGAAAGTAAATGTTACATGCGATAACATGGCTATTTATGTATGACGTAAGCATCGTATTTCACTTTTTTTTTGTTTTTTGTTTCAAGCTGGACGTCAGATTTTCATTTACCACTCCGGCATTATGTTACGTTGGAGCATAAGACTTACCAAACATTTCAATTGAGATTCTAATATTTAAAACGGTGAAAACCCCATCAAAATCTGCTCTGTAGTTTCCGTGTTTTTATACTTCAAATATATCCGGTTTTCATTTTATAGATATATATACACAAGCAAAAAAGGGATAGTGAAATGAACCACCACTTACCTTAGATGATGGTATCATGGGGTGAACACAAAAATAAGCAGAAAACACAGGAAAAACGATGAATATTTCAGGACTTGGCCCTTCGTCAACAGGAGCAGCTCAACGAGGGGTGAAGAATCTGTGAAAGTCTACTAAACCACCACCCCTCCTTGAATTTCTTCTTTTGACGAAGGGCCAAGTCACGAAATATTCATAGTTTTTCCTGTGTTTTGTGCTTATTTTTGTGTTCACCCCATGATACCATCATCTAAGGTAAGTGGTGGTTCACTTCGCTATCCCCTTTTTTGTAAATCCATATGCTAATTAGCTCCTATTAATTGCTGGTAACTATATATTTTAAAATCAAATGTGCTAAGTAGTAAAAACGAATTAAATTAGGATATGGAAACGAGTCACCACTTATCTTTAGATGATGGATGTGGGGTGCGAACACACAGAAAATACAAATGATACAGAAATTTTCGGGATGAGCCCACTGTCAATTGGGAGAACATTATGGGAGTTGGGTGATGTGGGAGACTGCATCACAGAAAGACTATTGGCCAGGAAAATGGTGGGCATAAATTCAAACAGAGGACAAGTAGAAGGGACAGTGATTCAGAGCTAATACCCAAGCATAGATAAATATGAATACTAATCTCTAGTAGGCTGGAAGAGAATAATAAAATTATACATACATAAATTTTAAAAAATAAATAATATTTTTTTTAAAAAGTTTTAAACCAAAGACTCTATGAAGTAAACATCACCTTAGGTTAGTTGGTGGTGGTTCATTATAGGTTGTGGGGATGGAGGCAAAGAGAGGATTAAAAAAGGGTAAACGTAAGTAAAAATAATAATAGTAATGATAACTGGTAAATTTGAGACCAGGTGGTTGCCTTGTGCCCAGTTTATATTGGTAGGCAAGTTCCCACCTTCTGAGTTCAGAGGAGCTGCTGCTATTAGGGATGATAGCACGGACTGTGAAACAAGAGATGAAATTTCTGAGTCATGGATGATGGCATGGGCAGCAACTGAGTGCTTTGGGTTCCGTGTGAATACTGTCTGTCGGTGGCTATTTATACTTATTGAAAGTGGATTTGTGGTCAAACCTATATATGAAGCCAGGCAGTGGTTGCATGTTAACTGGTAAATTACATGGGAGGTTTCGCAGATGGCATGTCCTATTATCAGAAAGCTTTCCCATGACAGGGTTGGTGAAAGTGGTGGAGGCATGGTGTATGTCGCGCATCTTGCAGTGGGGTCTATTAAATGGGAAAGAACCTTGGGGCTGACTGTTGGGAGGAGGATGACTGTTTGTGGACTAGATATTCGCTATTAGGAGGTCTGCTGAAACAAGTTTTAGGAGGGGCAGGGAGGATTTTGGGAAGAATGGATCTGATTACTGGACAGGTGTGACAGAACAAAAATATTTTTTAAAAAAGAACATATCTTGCTCCTTGAGTGTGGATGAAAATTGGTAATATTTATTCTTAGAGAAAAATAAGACAGTCTAGGTTGCTATGGAAATAAATATCTCAAGAGATTGTGGCTAACAGTGTAGTAGCATAGATCAGTTGCTTGAAATTACCATAGCCGAAATTAACTTTGCATCTTCGGAGCTTACCCAGTTTCAATGTAGTTCCTAGAGGATAAACTAAAACTGTTTGAAAAAAAAGGACTGAATTATTTAATAGATATAATCAGTTCACAAATCATCAGTTATAAGTTGGACCGAAACACAATGCTTACGTGACACAGGTTTGCAGGAAACCAGCCCTGCTAGAGGATTCTGTTAATGGATTCATTGACTGAGTAGTATTGTGTGACCAAGACTGGATTGTGGTTGGTTTTTGCAGGTTTGTGATGACTGACTGGCTAAGTAGGTTGTAATGTTGCCTGTGAAAGCTGTTTGTTCACCAAGCTGGAGGGTATATGCGAGATATCAATGCTTGTGAAATAGTGTTTGAATAATCCATGAGGGACTGTTGGTTGGAGCATATGCAACTACCCTGAATGCCAAGACTGTAGGGGAGGTAACATCTGATATGGTACTGGTGGCAACTGTCAATAAGGAGATACTGTTGAAGGTTGGTGGGTTTGATGTGGACTGAGGTGTTTGGGTAGCCATTGGAAAGGAACAAATCCACATCGAAGAATGTGGCCTGGGTGTGGGAGTAAGTCCGAGTGAATTTCAGAATGCTAAAGGTATTGAGATGGTTCAGGAAATTTAACAGGTTGTATTTTCCATGCATGCAAATCATACAGATATCATAAATGAATCAAAGCCAAATGTGGAGATGGCCGATGGACAGATTAGCATAAAAGGGGACCATGTGAGTGCCCATGGCAGTGCCACAGGTTTGGTGATCGATGTTGTTTTGAAGGAGAAGTAATAGGGAGGGTGCTGATCCAGAAAATGTGCCATGGCCCTGAAGTCATGCCAGTGTGGAATATGTGTGTACAAGGACGGGACGTCAATGTTTTACTGAATCTAACTAAATATTTTACTGGAAGTTGGCTAAGGCCAGGGGCAAGGCTTTTATGATGTGTGAAATTTGGCTTAAACTGAATCTAACTAAATATTTTACTGGAAGTTGGCTAAGGCCAGGGGCAAGGCTTTTATGATGTGTGAAATTTGGCTTAAACATAAGTACCCACCTAAAACTAGGACACAACAGATGTCCACTGTGTCAGCCGAAACATAATGCTAAGATGGTAGAAATATTCTTGTATCATTACAAGATCGAACATCTGACTAACAGATGATAAACATGTGTAAATGATACATCAAAGTCATAATTAATTTATAGATAGACATTTGTTACAGAAAAGAATATTAAGGTATGCAGTTTACTGAACACGATAAAATCTTAAATAAAAGCTAACATCAAAGTGATCTTCATAAAGATTTTGCAGAATAAATGTGTTAGGTTCTGTAATAAGTTCTATTCACTTTTCCCCATATTCTCTTTGTGTGGAACATAACTAAACAATCTGTTTGGAGTTTTAATCAATGTATTTACATATAGCAGCACTACACATCACTTGTAAATGGTAGAACTCATTTTATCAACGAAATTTCCACTCTGGTGCTTTTGTTTATCAGTTTACCATTGTATGTGCAAAGGAAACCGTGCATGGTGGGTGAACGGTTAACATTCTGGCCTCGCATTTGGGAGGTCGTGGGTTCGAATCCCTGTCCGGGCATTCAGATTTGGGTTTTCCCAAATCACACCAGGCGAATGCCGGGACGCTTCCTTCCTGTTCCTTGTCCCCAGTCCCATCCTGCCTCTAATGACCTTAGCTGTTGACGAGGCGTAAAGCAATAATTAAAATAAATAAATAAAAATGTCTACTATGAGTGCCAATATTCAAAATAGCATTAAAAAATTGCATTTTTTTCGTTTGGTTTTTATTTCCAGAAATAATAGTATATATTCATCTACTATGACCAAAATACATATGACTACTTTCTGAAAATTAGTCAAATATCCTTTTAAGGGTAAAGATTAATTTTGGTGCAAAGCATCCTCTGCCAACCACAAATTTGTAAATTGCAGAGTACATATATAGATTATGAGCAGGAAATCTTAAACCAGAATTTACAGTCATCTGGGTAATAATTAGAAGTTGAAGAGCACAGTTAGCCAGCTGGAGCCACATTAAAATGCTTTTGTAGAACTTATGTTCAGTTTTTAATATCAATATTTTAAAGTAATTTTTTTTACCTAGTTGTATGCTGCTATTTCTTATCAAATTCTACTGTAATTACATCTTTGTTAGGTAACAATGAAAGGAAAGAAATGCCGCGAGGCAATATTTATATGGAAAGGACGGATGAAATACACCCAACACTCACCATAGTTGAAGGGAGGAGGGCAGCAGCAACACAAAACACACAAACAAAGAAAATACAATATTTCAGGCTAAAACCCTTCTTCAAGTTAACAGATGTAAGTGGGTGGGCTTGCCCAAGACTTGTGGTCGAAGCAGCCACTCATAGAATGCAATAGACCATCGGAGGTGGTGGAGGGAGCAATGATAATGTAACTGCGAGTATAAATCATAAGAAAGATTAAAATGGTTGAAAAAATAATAGTAATAAAAAGAAAAAATATATAACTGAAAATTTTTGAAAAATATATGAATCTATTGTGCTGGCCAGTGATGGGTGTATAGGGTGAGGATGGAAGACTAGACATACCCCAGGCTTAGTTTCCGTTAATATTTTCCATCCTCACCCTGTACACCCATCACTGGCCAGCACAATAGATTCATATATTTTTCAAAAATTTTCAATTATATTTTTTTATTTATATTTTTTCTACCATTTTAATCTTTTTTATGATTTATACTCGTGGTTACATTATCATTGCTCCCCCCACCACTGTCGACGGTCTATTGCATTCTATGAGTGGCTGTGTTGAACGCAAGTCTTGCGCAAGCCCAGCCACTTACATCTGTTAACTTGAAGAAGGGTTTTAGCCGGAAATATTGTACTTTCTTAGTTTGTGTGTTGTTTTGTGTTGCTGCTGCCCTCCTCCCTTCAACTTTGGCGAGTGTTGGTTGTATTTCATCTGTCCTTTCCATATACATTCTTTATTAGATAGCATCCTCTTCTTTCATAGAGGTGCGAGAAAAAGAATTTAGCAATGCCTTACATCTCTCTTTGTCACTCCTTCATTGTTATATCTTTCAATAAGCAATTCTTGTATATATATATACTAACAGAGTTTCCGGCGTTGCCTGGTATGATCTAGATTGATTTGCACACACAGTGAATATTGAAGCTCATAAAAGAGGTAAGTTTTTGGGGGATTCTACGATAACCGTGGCACCGCATTTTGTTGATGATCCTATGTAACTCGATGAGTCAAATTGAAAGTAATATATATATATATATATATATCTCGCTTAGTTCTCGAGATATTGCATCACCAAACCACTATATCTACAAGGTGGAAATGCACAATATGTGTTTTATTTTCTTCCCAGTGGTTGTTGTTAGGTTGAAATACAGTCTGGACCAGAAGAAACGTCACCAAAAGCACAAGGAACTATAACTGATTTTTGACATGTTAAATCTCGAAAACCAAGTGAGATATCAAAAAATGTTATTATTTATTTTAGATTCTTTTTGCCGAGTTCTATAAGAATTCATCATCAGATTTTCGCGTACGATAGTGATAGAACTACCAGTTTTTTACACTTGTGAATTAAATTTCATGTCAGTAGCACCATTTTTTTATACGTATTTAAATGGCTAACCCCCTGTGTAGCAGAAAAGAGTTGGGGTTGATTTATTCTTGCAATGTTTTAGCCATGATATCAGGAACATGTGTACTAAGTTTTAACATAATAACCACAGCGATTCGTGCAACAATAGAAACAACGTTTTTTTTTCAGAAAATGTGATAAAGGCAGAATCATTCATCAATAAATTAAAAAAAAAAAAAAACGCTATGTCAAAACTAAAAGTTTTTAAACAGTTCACTTTCATTTTCATACCCGTCAAATATGCATTACTAAACATAGCCATTAAAATTTCACAACATCAGAGATTGTAGCAGTGCGACCTCAGATAGTAACTTCAAGAAATAAAGAATATATCGAAAGATTTTTTTCATTGTATTATTAAGATTAATTTAAATATTTTCCATTTTATGAAGTTTCCTCTTCGCATTCGATATAGCCATGTATGTGGTTTAAAGACTAAAAACTGAAATTTAAGAAAGTAAATGTTACATGCGATAACATGGCTATTTATGTATGACGTAAGCATCGTATTTCACTTTTTTTTTGTTTTTTGTTTCAAGCTGGACGTTCAGATTTTCATTTACCACTCCGGCATTATGTTACGTTGGAGCATAAGACTTACCAAACATTTCAATTGAGATTCTAATATTTAAAACGGTGAAAACCCCATCAAAATCTGCTCTGTAGTTTCCGTGTTTTTATACTTCAAATATATCCGGTTTTCATTTTATAGATATATATACACAAGCAAAAAAGGGATAGTGAAATGAACCACCACTTACCTTAGATGATGGTATCATGGGGTGAACACAAAAATAAGCAGAAAACACAGGAAAAACGATGAATATTTCAGGACTTGGCCCTTCGTCAACAGGAGCAGCTCAACGAGGGGTGAAGAATCTGTGAAAGTCTACTAAACCACCACCCCTCCTTGAATTTCTTCTTTTGACGAAGGGCCAAGTCACGAAATATTCATAGTTTTTCCTGTGTTTTGTGCTTATTTTTGTGTTCACCCCATGATACCATCATCTAAGGTAAGTGGTGGTTCACTTCGCTATCCCCTTTTTTGTAAATCCATATGCTAATTAGCTCCTATTAATTGCTGGTAACTATATATTTTAAAATCAAATGTGCTAAGTAGTAAAAACGAATTAAATTAGGATATGGAAACGAGTCACCACTTATCTTTAGATGATGGATGTGGGGTGCGAACACACAGAAAATACAAATGATACAGAAATTTTCGGGATGAGCCCACTGTCAATTGGGAGAACATTATGGGAGTTGGGTGATGTGGGAGACTGCATCACAGAAAGACTATTGGCCAGGAAAATGGTGGGCATAAATTCAAACAGAGGACAAGTAGAAGGGACAGTGATTCAGAGCTAATACCCAAGCATAGATAAATATGAATACTAATCTCTAGTAGGCTGGAAGAGAATAATAAAATTATACATACATAAATTTTAAAAAATAAATAATATTTTTTTTAAAAAGTTTTAAACCAAAGACTCTATGAAGTAAACATCACCTTAGGTTAGTTGGTGGTGGTTCATTATAGGTTGTGGGGATGGAGGCAAAGAGAGGATTAAAAAAGGGTAAACGTAAGTAAAAATAATAATAGTAATGATAACTGGTAAATTTGAGACCAGGTGGTTGCCTTGTGCCCAGTTTATATTGGTAGGCAAGTTCCCACCTTCTGAGTTCAGAGGAGCTGCTGCTATTAGGGATGATAGCACGGACTGTGAAACAAGAGATGAAATTTCTGAGTCATGGATGATGGCATGGGCAGCAACTGGGTGCTTTGGGTTCCGTGTGAATACTGTCTGTCGGTGGCTATTTATACTTATTGAAAGTGGATTTGTGGTCAAACCTATATATGAAGCCAGGCAGTGGTTGCATGTTAACTGGTAAATTACATGGGAGGTTTCGCAGATGGCATGTCCTATTATCAGAAAGCTTTCCCATGACAGGGTTGGTGAAAGTGGTGGAGGCATGGTGTATGTCGCGCATCTTGCAGTGGGGTCTATTAAATGGGAAAGAACCTTGGGGCTGACTGTTGGGAGGAGGATGACTGTTTGTGGACTAGATATTCGCTATTAGGAGGTCTGCTGAAACAAGTTTTAGGAGGGGCAGGGAGGATTTTGGGAAGAATGGATCTGATTACTGGACAGGTGTGACAGAACAAAAATATTTTTTAAAAAAGAACATATCTTGCTCCTTGAGTGTGGATGAAAATTGGTAATATTTATTCTTAGAGAAAAATAAGACAGTCTAGGTTGCTATGGAAATAAATATCTCAAGAGATTGTGGCTAACAGTGTAGTAGCATAGATCAGTTGCTTGAAATTACCATAGCCGAAATTAACTTTGCATCTTCGGAGCTTACCCAGTTTCAATGTAGTTCCTAGAGGATAAACTAAAACTGTTTGAAAAAAAAGGACTGAATTATTTAATAGATATAATCAGTTCACAAATCATCAGTTATAAGTTGGACCGAAACACAATGCTTACGTGACACAGGTTTGCAGGAAACCAGCCCTGCTAGAGGATTCTGTTAATGGATTCATTGACTGAGTAGTATTGTGTGACCAAGACTGGATTGTGGTTGGTTTTTGCAGGTTTGTGATGACTGACTGGCTAAGTAGGTTGTAATGTTGCCTGTGAAAGCTGTTTGTTCACCAAGCTGGAGGGTATATGCGAGATATCAATGCTTGTGAAATAGTGTTTGAATAATCCATGAGGGACTGTTGGTTGGAGCATATGCAACTACCCTGAATGCCAAGACTGTAGGGGAGGTAACATCTGATATGGTACTGGTGGCAACTGTCAATAAGGAGATACTGTTGAAGGTTGGTGGGTTTGATGTGGACTGAGGTGTTTGGGTAGCCATTGGAAAGGAACAAATCCACATCGAAGAATGTGGCCTGGGTGTGGGAGTAAGTCCAAGTGAATTTCAGAATGCTAAAGGTATTGAGATGGTTCAGGAAATTTAACAGGTTGTATTTTCCATGCATGCAAATCATACAGATATCATAAATGAATCAAAGCCAAATGTGGAGATGGCCGATGAACAGATTAGCATAAAAGGGGACCATGTGAGTGCCCATGGCAGTGCCACAGGTTTGGTGATCGATGTTGTTTTGAAGGAGAAGTAATAGGGAGGGTGCTGATCCAGTAAATGTGCCATGGCCCTGAAGTCATGCCAGTGTGGAATATGTGTGTTCAAGGACGTGACGTCAATGTTTTACTGAATCTAACTAAATATTTTACTGGAAGTTGGCTAAGGCAAGGGGCAAGGCTTTTATGATGTGTGAAATTTGGCTTAAACATAAGTATCCACCTAAAACTAGGACACAACAGATGTCCACTGTGTCAGCCGAAACATAATGCCAAGATGGTAGAAATATTCTTGTATCATTACAAGATCGAACATCTGACTAACAGATGATAAACATGTGTAAATGATACATCAAAGTCATAATTAATTTATAGATAGACATTTGTTACAGAAAAGAATATTAAGGTATGCAGTTTACTGAACACGATAAAATCTTAAATAAAAGCTAACATCAAAGTGGTCTTCATAAAGATTCTGCAGAATAAATGTGTTAGGTTCTGTAATAAGTTCTATTCACTTTTCCCCATATTCTCTTTGTGTGGAACATAACTAAACAATCTGTTTGGAGTTTTAATCAATGTATTTACATATAGCAGCACTACACATCACTTGTAAATGGTAGAACTCATTTTATCAACGAAATTTCCACTTTGGTGCTTTTGTTTATCAGTTACCACTGTATGTGCAAAGGAAACCGAGCATGGTGGGTGAACGGTTAACATTCTGGCCTCGCATTTGGGAGGTCGTGGGTTCGAATCCCTGTCCGGGCATTCAGATTTGGGTTTTCCCAAATCACACCAGGCGAATGCCGGGACGCTTCCTTCCTGTTCCTTGTCCCCAGTCCTATCCTGCCTCTAATGACCTTAGCTGTTGACGAGGCGTAAAGCAATAATTAAAATAAATAAATAAAAATGTCAACTATGAGTGGCAATATTCAAAATAGCATTAAAAAATTGCATTTTTTTCGTTTGGTTTTTATTTCCAGAAATAATAGTATATATTAATCTACTATAACCAAAATACATATGACTACTTTCTGAAAATTAGTCAAATATCCTTTTAAGGGTAAGGAATGTGAAGGAATATTGCCATGGCCTTTTCAAGGAACCATCTTGGCATGTCCTGGGAGTGATTTTGGGGAATGAAGGATCTCGACGGCCTGGTAGGGACTACCAAATGCCAGGCCCGAGTAACTGCTTCTCCACCAGACTTTGTCTCTGTAACTTCTGGCTAATCTCAAAATATTGTCATAATCCCAAAATACCTATGAGATATCTGTTGAACATGTTCAATAATAAAGGGTCATACTAGCAACATTTATTGTGCGAGTTGATCTCTCAGTTCATGTAAACACATCCCAGAGCAAATACTAGACACTTTTGAATTGTTGTGCAATGTGTGTCAGACATCACGTTTTCTGCAGTGCAAACAGTCAGTTAGTTCTCTTCTCATGTAGAATGAATTGTAGTGTCCAACGTGGCAAAACTTTGACACTTTCAGAGAGAAAATGGTCAGAATGAAAATAGGCGTGATGTGAAAATGAAGTATTTATTTTAATTTTGGAGTGGCAAGTTTAAGCAAAATTAGGGGATGTAAAAAGTAAATGTTACCACAACCGAATTAAATACCAAAGGTCTCTACAAGAATTGTCTGCTAAATTTAATTCCAACATCAATGAAATAAGCAGGAAACTGCACAATCTGAGGACAGTTTCATTCAGAAGTAGGAAAAAAGAGAGAGAGAGAGAGAGCGGAGCAGATGATACATATCGAACGAAGTACTTGGGAGTTTTTTGATGCAGTAAATTTTGTATCCTACAGACATTCAGATTTTTTTAACTACAGACAGTATGGCATTTCTGAGTTTTAAATAAAAAGTCCAATTGAAATAACTTTATTAACATTTAAATTAGTTTCACAATATAATAAGATATTTAAATGAATTTATATCATCATGATTCTTCCCCTTAGATGAAACAAAGAAATGTCAAATTCCTCTTTGATTTTATGTTTTGTAGTTATGTACACTTTTCTTACCCGATCCTAAAAAGCCTTTCACTTTCTGTAATAGGCTGTCGCATATTAGTGCCACTTTTTAATCCTTGACTGATATTTCCAGTAAGTACTCAAAACACTCTACCTTCCTTCAGTGGCGGATCCAGGATTTTGTTTTGGGGAGGCAAGGATTTGGTTGGGGGGGGGGGGGGGGGCTTGACACTTGGGAGGAGTGGTTCGCCGACAGAAATCTCATTATTTCAGATTGCCACCCTTATTAAAACTGTAGAGCAAAAAAAAAAAAGGTCCCCAAAATCCATGTCGTCAGGAGTGACCTTGGTGCTTTTGGGGAGGGCTTCAGCCCCCCTGGATCCGCCACTGCCTTCCTTCACAGAAAGTTGTCAAGCTGTCGAATATCCTATAAGCTCAGCTCAGATAACAATGTCTGATGGACATCAGCTCATCCCTTCATAATATCTTTTCTCTTGTTCAAACATTCCTTTTCCTTCTCTTTTTTAGCTTTGATAGAAGTAATAAAACTGTTCTGGTTGATTATTTTACTACCTGCTGGTTGCTCTTAACTGTTGTAGCTCCTACACCAGTGTGCTATGTAAACACATATGATTTTTTTTTCTGAGAGTAGAAACAACACTTCTCTCAGAAGAAAGTATCCTTCAATAACTTGCCAGTCATGCCTCAGTATAAATAGATAAGCAAGCCAATTCTGAAATAATGTTACAAATTTATTGCTCATGTATATGTAGCTTAAAGAAATGAATGAAACCAACCTTGAACAATGAATTCATTTCTGTTCCAATGTCACCAACTAGGTTAGACAACTCCTTCATTGCAACCATCTCCCTTTTATGTTTATCTTCTGTAGAAACTCCACAGTGTGGTGTAAGGTCCCCAACAATACATTCAGGCAAATCATGCACTAGAGCCATTTTAATGCATCTAAAGAAAAAAAATATATATGAATTTAAGATCAATTTGTTGAGATTAAGATGTCAAAACAAAAATAATAATAGTAATACCTGTTCTTATCTAGTCCATCTCCTTCTTCTAACAAAAGTGATAAAATCCCCATCCTGTACATATGTCCTGCAATGCTTTCTGAATTTTGCACATTTCTTAAAATCCATCCTGTCCTCTTTATATGCTGAAACAAAAATAGAACCATGAACAATAAATATAAAACATTTTTTAAAAAAGACGTTTCTACTTTAAAATTAGCTTTGAATCATTGTTACAAATTTAGGAAAAGGTTCCTTTCAAGATAGTCCTCATACCTGGGTGTAACGTCTAGTACATAAGCTTAACACTTCCTTATATATACACAAAAATCAGTTAAGTTTATGCCATTAATTTTTCCAACTGATACTTCTCTGCAAAATATGCATGAAGTAGTCTAATGAGTCAACTAAAGCTATATTAAAATCTTTCAAACTACCTTCCCAATAAATTCGATTTCTAATTTTTTGAGGTGAAACTTCTTTTGACCCAGTGGGAAAATTTTTTCTTATCATTTCACATTAAGTACATATGCACACTTAACGTTCTGCACATGCGCACTTAACATTCTGTACATGCAATATTAACATTTGCACATGTGCTATTAACATTTTGCACATTAACATTAGTATTACTATCTGTTTACTTGAGTACTGATTCCCTTCATAAATATCCAGTACTAGCAGTGCATGTTCCTTTCAGTTCACTCTCATAAAATATCTTCAGTTAGAGTTTCAAAACATGTATTTAACAATGGTGAAAATACAAAAAGATGGAGACTGCATTGATACTGTATATGATATATATTGCTGCTTGTGAAAATTGCAATACCAGGAACGAGACATGTGATTCCAATGAAATTTATACCACAAGTTAGGGATATGACAATATGCAAATGATTAGAATTGTAAAATTGCACATGCTCCTTAACCGTGCAAATTCAGTATTGTGTGAAGCTGCAATCAGAGCCTCTAAATGTCATGGTATGTAATCAAAAAGAGCCTGGAGCTGCTGAGGAACACGCTGCCACATGATTTGTAGGTGCGTCTACAAGGTGTTGACAGTGGTCGCAGGAGGACCAGTACCAACAAGTTGCTGGCCAATCATGTCTCTGATATGTTCAATGGGTCATATGTCAGGTGAAAGTGCAGTCCGTGGAAGCAGTGGGACCAGTCATTCTTCGAAAAAAGGTTTGCACATTCCTCGCCTCATGTGGCCGGGTACTGTCCTGCTGAAATTAGCATGTGCTTATTATATTGATATTTCTATACTTGATGTTTAATGGTATCAAAGTATTTTATATTAAATTGTACAGATGGATAGTCATAAGAATATAGCTTCCATTATTAAACTCTTAAGTTCCTTATGAAAACTGGTTATTCTTGATATTAATGATGAAATAAGGGAATAACTAGCCCTGAAACAATGATTATTTACATAAGTAATGTAATTTATTACTCAACTGTGTACAGCAGTTTCCCAATCTTCTACAAGTTATAACATCCACTGGAGTTCTTAGTTTTAAGAGATTTATCATCTTTCTTAATTTCCTTTTTGTGGTGTCAGAATTAACTGTTTACTTTCAAATTTTCTCACTGGAAATTATGAAATTTTCAGTTTACAATAAAAATAAGGAAGGAGAGGTTAAATAACCAGTCACTACAGATGAAGACATGAGGGCCAGGATAAACAAACACACACCCACACAAAAACGTTAACGCACTTTACAATATTTCAGTGACTGATAAAGATGAGACAATGATGTGTGTACATCCAAACCTGCTACGTGAATAAACCAAAGATGAACCAAGAAAGGGACTGCAATGGTGGTGAAGGGATAAAGATGATCAACAACGATTGTGGGAAAAGTATAATCAAGATAAAATAATAAAATTTTCAAAAATGTCCCCCACCCCCTTTGCTTATGACTTTAAGCCTCGTCAATGTCATTAGAGGTGGAAAAAAAAACTGGGGGCATCGAACAGGAAGGAATTCTGCCATGGCCTTTTAAAGGAATCATATTGGTATGGTATTTACATGGAGTGATTTGGTGAAACTAGGGATAGCCCAAATCTGAATAGCCAGGCAGGGATTCAAATCCATATCTTCCTGAATGTGAGACCAAAACGCTACTGCTCACCCACCACACTCGATACACTACAAATATATTATCAATCTATTAATTTGGGAAAAACCCATGCAGAAATCTAAGAGAGTTGTGGGCCAAGATTAGTTCTGATACTGATAATCCTAA
The DNA here is from genome assembly GCA_031002005.1 of Vandiemenella viatica. Taxonomy (NCBI): domain Eukaryota; kingdom Metazoa; phylum Arthropoda; class Insecta; order Orthoptera; family Morabidae; genus Vandiemenella; species Vandiemenella viatica. The sequence goes on from JARYHS010013631.1 coordinate 92,391,761, forward strand.
CTCGTTAAATTATTATTAAAATAACTGCAACAGAGCAATAGCCTGAGTGGCAATTTTCCCAAACATCTGTTTATGCTGGATGCACATATTTTTCTTTAAATTTTTTCACCATTTGGTACTTACTTCTATAACTTTTAATTTAATTGCAATGGAGTGCAATTTACCTACATTCACATTTCTTCCCTTTCTTGTGCTCACACTTTTTCCCCATTATGAATTTTAAATTCTGTCAGTGTTTTGGTAAATTACTCATCAGTTCTAATAATATTTTTTTCCCAATCGCTCACTCTACTACCTAAAAAAGAAAATTTTCTCACTTCCTTATGCATGAAATCGAGTGCTAGATTGGGGTCATGGTGAAATTTTCCTTTTCATGAACTATTCTTAATTATTCCACCAATATCTTTACAATTCTCATTACCAATATAAGCTTAGTTCACACTCTTTCCCATGCTCCTGACTTCCAATGATTTTGTATTTTTGTTTTACTTATGGATTTATGCATAGTCGATGTCGAGGTAATTTGTGGTGGGAAAGGACTGGGTGAGGAATGGGAAGGAATTTGCCTCTGATCTCTAATAGGAACCATCTTGGCATTCACCTGGAGTGATTTTGAAGAATCCTAGGAAACCAAACTCTGTACGCCAAGATAGTTCAAACCTAAATGCGAAGCCAGAGCATTACCAACCACCCACCACACTCAGTGCCTTCCCCCATTTCAATTCTATTAGATAACATTATGTCTTATGGAAGCAAACTAACTGCTAAGTGTAAACCATTAACACATACATTCATTAGAATAATTAATACCAATTATATCAGTACACTATACTGTGGCACATCCATTTTCACTTCAATTCTTTTGATATTGCATTTACTACCCTAATTATTTTCTATGCTTTAAGAATTCCCTCTACCCAGCAAGTTATCTTTTCATTCACTCCATTGGATTTTATGTTATTCAAAACCATTTTATGGTTCACTAAGTCAAATGTTTTAGAAAGATTTAGCACTACACTATCAACTTTACCTCCCTTTGTCCATTTTATCCGACATATTTTGCATATAGCCCACTAAGAAGGGTTCACATGAATACCCTTGTCTAAGGCCATGTTGTCGATTTGCAAACCAATTTCTTTCCTCAGACAAATAAAGCTTGTAAGGTAGAGGGCACCAATAAAGAGGTAAGTGGTCGAGCAAATGTACATACCGAAAAAGCAAGTTCAGACTTTATTATTTATCACTATAATGTGCAATCTCTTAAAAATAAGAAATCTGAAATTGAAATGCTTCTCTCAACACATTTTAAAGATGTGGCAGTTGTATGTTTAATAGAACACTGGCTCAATACAGCACAACTAAATGTAATACAAACAGGGAGGAAATTGTATATTTATTAAAAATGACATTGATTTTAAAGAAATAAACTCACTGAAAAAATATTCTAAAGAAAAGCACTTTGAAGTATCTGGTATATCCATCCCAAAACATAAAATCATACTAATTTGTGTATATAGATCTCCAGATGGTGACAATAGTACATTTCTCAATTTGTTTGAGAAAACATTAAAAAGTTTACCATTAGTAAATAAAACTATAATTATATGTGGTGATTTTAATATAGATTTTTCTAAGGACTCAAAGCTGAGAAGTGATACTTTGAGGTTAACGTCTTCTTTCAATCTTAAAAGTTTGATAGAAACACCCACATGAATTACAAAAAATACAACAACAACAATTGACCAGATTTTTGTAAATAGCAGTAATTATAGCCACAATGCAGTAAATTTTGATACAGGTTATTCAGATCACTTAGCACAAATGTTAACATTAAAGTTGGAATCTAAAACTAATACACAGACAACAGTAAAATCATGTAGTTTTAAGGATCAACAGATTAACCAATTTAATAATCTCTTAAAAAATGAAAGTTGGGAAGAAATTCATAGTTGCCCAAATACAAATGAGAAATATGAGTCATTCATTAATACATTCTTGTATTATTTTGAAATATGTTTCCCACTTAGGACAAAAAAGCAAAATGTAATAAATAATACAAAAGGCTGGATTACTGCTGGTATCATAATATTTACAAAAAGAAGACAACTATTACATACAATCTCAAAAACACAGGAAACAACATCATCAGAATTTGATAAATATTTCAAAAAATACAAATATGTTCTTAACAGGGTAGTAAAATATGCAAAAAAATTAGAAAATGACAGATATATTTCCTCAGCTACCAATAAAATGAAAGCCATGTGGAAGATAGTTAAGAATGAAGTAGGATCAAGACAGGTAGATAGCCATAACATTCAACTGCAAGAGAATAAAAAAATAATATCTGATCCTTTAGAGATATCCAGTACCTTTAATACATATTTCTCAAATATTGCTGAAGACCTGATTAAGAAAACTGTTGATAAGTCCAATATCAACACACAAGCTAATATCTGTAAAACTAATAGTAAAACCCTTTTTATTCAACCCACAAATGAAAAAGAAGTATTAAAAATTATTGGCGAGTTAAAACCTAAATTTTCATCCAGAATAGATGATGTCCCAGATTTTCTTTTTAAAAAAATGTGCTAAATTAATAGCTTGCCCTCTCTCTCATATATGTAATAGTTCATTTTCTAGTGGAATATTCCCAGACAGGCTTAAAACAGCAAAAGTTAAACCCCTATTCAAAAAAGGGGAAAAAGAAAACGTGTCAAACTATTGCCCGGTGTCGAACCTCTCATGTTTCTCCAAAATCTTAGAAAAACTATTTCACAAAAGACTTGTGAACTTTTTAGAAAATAATGAACTATTATCAAATACTCAACATGGATTTAGGAAGAATAAATCAACTGAAACTGCATTTTTTTTTTTCATTTTATACAGAAATCTTACAGACACTTGATGAAAAAGGACAGGTGTCTGGAATATGTTTGGATCTCTCAAAGGTATTTGATGTAATCGACCATAATATCTTGCTCACAAAATTAGAACATTTAGGAGTTAGAGGAGTAGCAAAAAATTGGATAAAGTCATACCTTTATAATCGGAAACAGATTGTTGAATGTGGTTTTAAGACTAACAACAGTGTAAACTATGTGCGCTCAGACTGCGAACACATGAAATATGAAGTGCCGCAAGGATCAATTCTTGGGCCTTTGCTGTTCTTAGTGTATATTATTTAAATTGAGTCTAGACACTTGCTGCTTACCACAGGACTTGAAAAGTGCAATAGTAGTACCGGTACATAAGGGAGGGGTGAGAAATAGAGTTGAGAATTACAGGCCAATCAGTTTGACATCAGTGGTAGGTAAATTAATGGAAAGATTGATATGCAACCACATCAGAAATATACGTGAGGAACGTAATTGGTTTTCAAGCAGGCAACATGGTTTCAGGCAAGGATATTCATGCAAATCTCAGTTGGTGGGATATATGCAAGATATTTCAGATGAAATGGACAAGGGAGGCCAAATTGATAGTGTAGCACTAGATCTGTCTAAGGCGTTTGACAGAGTAAGCCATAAAATGGTGGTAAATAGGGTAAAAACCATTGGAGTGGATAAGAAAGTCATTTGCTGGGTAGAAGAATTTTTAAAAGGTAGAAAACAGAAAGTTAGGGTAGGAAGTGTAGTATCAAAGGAGGTGGAAGTAAAAATGGGTGTGCCACAGGGTAGCGTATTGGGACCATTGCTATTCATTATTCTAATGAATAATTGTGTTGATTGTTTACTATCTTAAATTAGATTGTTTGCAGATGACATAATGCTATATAAAAGAATCAAAACGATAGAGGATTGTAAACAGTTGCAGGGTGATCTGGACAGGATATCTAATTGGGTTGGTAAACATGGAATGAGGATAAATGCAAAGAAGAGTCAGCTTATTAGATACACAAATAAAAAACAAAAGGTTAATTATGAATATAAGGTGGGGAAAGAATTGCTTGCTGTAGACTTGAAATGCAAATATCTTGGAATTACTTTTGATAACAAACTTAACTGGGCAGGACACATAGGACAGGTGGTAGGAAAAGGTTTCAAAGTTCTGCACTTGTTGGAGAGGGTGATGAGGGGATGTACGAGAGAAGTCAAGGAATTGGGTTACAAAACTTGGGTGAGACCATTGCTCGAATATGGTAGTGTAGTATGGGACCCTCATTTTACGTATCAAATACAGGAGTTGGAGAGGGTGCAAAGAAGGGCTGCTAGATTTGTTTCTGGAAATTATCACAGAATGCAATCAGTGACGGATATGATAAAGGAGCTGGAATGGGATTCATTGCAAGACAGGAGGAGGATGAGGAGGGTCATGGGAGTGTACAGGGTATATACTGGTGATGAGGCATGGAAAGATATTGCAATAGGTATGAAAAGCAGTGCATGGAAAGGAAAAGATGACCATGACCACAAGCTGGCACTCGATTTCAGGCACAAGGGTGTGGGAAGATTCTCTTTTTTAGGTAAGGGTGTCAGGGATTGGAATGAGTTACCAAGAGAAATGATGAATAATTTACCGAAAACTGTGAAGGAATTTAAAGATAAAATTTGTAGAAGACAAATGTAGGTGGGTGCAGGATAGGGGGAAGATGGGTGTGTAGGGAAATTGCCACCGGAGCCTGTGCTCCATTGCAATTAAAAATTAAATTAAAAAAAAAATGATCCAGAAACAAAAAGTACCTGCCAGAAGTATATTAAATATGCAGATGACACCAGTTTTACTAATAAAAGAATGTAATAAGGAATAATTAGTGAAAAACATTGAACACTGTTCTAAAAACTTAGCAAACTGGTTTCCTCAAAACAACCTAATAATAAACTCAGAAAAAACACATGCCATACACTTCAGGACAAAAACTAATTTAGATACCCCAGTACCTGCAGTAAAACTCTGTGATGAACTACTGAAAAACGTAGGAAAAACAAAATTTCTGGGAATATGGATACAAGATAATTTAAAATGGAATATACACGTTGATCACCTTTGTAAAAAATTATATACCATTTGCTACACGATGAGAATATTATTTGGATGCATATCAGATGAAACAATTAAGAATATTTATTTTGCGTATGTGCACTCATTATTAAGGTATGGTGTTTATATTTTGGGGAAATTCCCCACCAAGTATCAAATGTTTCAAAATTCAGAAAAAAATTATTAGGATTATGAGTGGGGTACAGAGTAGAACCTCATGTAGACTTTTATTTAGAAAGATGCAAATTCTACCACTGCCCTGTATATATATGCTGGAAACTATAACATTCATAAAAAAAAAAAAAAAAAAAAAAAAAAAAAAATACTGAAGCTTCTGGGTATACATTACAAACAAACAATGATGTGCACACATATAATACTAGACAGACATTAGATTTACATGTACCACAAACAAATACTACCCTATGTCAGAAAGGACCACTACATACAGGAATCAGATTGTTTAACAACCTACCACATAGTATCAAATCTGTAAAACAAAATACAAAATTCACTTCAGGACCGAAGGAGTACATGCTCGGCCACTGCTTCTACAGTATTGATGAGTATTTTCAAACCAAATGATAGACTTAAATAGTGAAAAATCATGTGTTATTTGTAACTATAATTTGTGTCTTTATCAAACTTGTACAGCTATCTTACGAATGATCACAGCATTGATCAAATGCTCACGTGAGAGAGAGAGAGAGAGAGAATGTACTGTCTGTCTGCGTACAGACTATTTTTGACTTATCCCATATCATTTGTACTATGCACTATGTATGATGCTAAGGGACCAATAAATACGTGGTTTCATATCAATCTCTCCATTAACTTACCTACCAGGATCACAAACTTATCAGCCTGTAATTTTCCACCCTATTTGTCACCAGGGCCTTATGGACCAGTACTACTATTACACTTTTCCAATACTCTGGTAAACAAGTCCCTAGTTGATCCAAATAACATTTCAAGGTAAGGTACAATGTCATATCCCGGTATCTTTAATACACTGTAGTAATATTATCAACACCAGCATTTACTCTTTTTTAACCTTCTTTCCTACTATCCTCATTTACTTGTTCATTTCTACTTGCGGGGACAAGGACCTCCTCTGATAAACACCTTGCCATTCCTGAATCATAGTCCTAATGATCTCATCAAACAAGTTACTTAACATTTCTTTCTTTTTCAAAACCTCAGTAACTTCTAAGCCATCATTATCTATAATTGTCTCCATACCTTCCCTCCCTTTTCCCTTCAGCCATAGAAAAATACATATGCATCATTTACTTGTTCCACTGCACCCATAATATTCTTCACAAATCCATCCTCAGTTTCCAGTTTTGCTGCTA
>JARYHS010013631.1:92399095-92478328 GCA_031002005.1 Vandiemenella viatica
AGCTACTAAATGATTTGAACAGCGCCAAAGACTTCATAAAAGCAAAATCTCTTGTGCATGATTTCAGGGTCACAACCATGAATAACTTGCATGTGATTACAACTATATCTACAGTTGCACCTCTGTTAGGAAAAACCATTTCACTGACGCGAATATTGTTACCAGCAGCACATGCGCACGGGTTTTCCGATCCTGATTCATATAGGCCACTTACATTAGTATTTTTTAACTTACCAACAAATTCCTCGACACTTCTTTGCCGCGTTCATTGTTTCCATACTATGCTGAAAACCATCGACTGATTTCGGCCACTGTTACCCTTCAGTCAACAAAAAAGGATCACTGCCTGCCAATCTTCTTTAGCTGCCCATACACACACACATTTGCGCGCGAGTAAGCTCGCCAAACATTTACGCGCGGATATTCTCGCGACGAGCCTATACTTGTCAGAGCCCATACACAGGAACATCAGTTCCACACATTTGTCGTTCAGCTGGCTCGCCGCGCTCAAATTGTTGTGTTTATGGTACTGGTCTACGGGTTTATCCGTCATGATTTCCTGGCTCGCGGCTCACTGGGAATTCCAAAACATCGCGAGCCAAGTGTAGTGAGGTTATGTTACAAGCGACGTGACAATATTGAAAAGAATCATGTTTTTAATTTCCACACAAAAAAATATATTTATTCGTGCAGCAGCTTATATTAGAGCTGTAAAAAAGAAACGGACAGTATGACAAAAAAAGTGGTTGCAGGAAGATTATAAACACGATCATATACTGCTACTTGTACTATTTGAAAAGCATTTTCTTCGATTTCTTCAGTATTCCATAAATGCACAGATACATCTTCCCCTTCATAATTTGGGCTTCCTATATTGCTGAAACTGTCCAATGGTTCGTATTGATTTCTCATAAACAGTAGTAAGTCGTAGTAATATCGTAAATTAGTTTTGTAGATTTTGTCTTCGACTATTCCACTTCTTGTCGAATTTTCATTTTTTATATATTTCTTATATATTTTATATAGTACTCCGCAAAGAGTGGATTTTCTTTTCTTACTAATGCACTGTCAACTTGTATATTATATATATTACAAACCTCTATCAATGCACAATATCCTAATTTTTTTAAACTTCTGTTCGCATACTGTTTTGGTTTCACCTTTCACAATGGAGTATGTTACTGATATGTCACAATTAAATGAGCTACAAATTCTCTGCTCATCTTACTTAACTTGTTAGACACTAACCAAGTCTTATGTGCCGCGAGTAAATTGTTAAGTGAGATATCTGTGTGTATGGTTACCGTCGCGCTTGCTCGCCACGTTCAAATACGTAACGATTATTATTGGCTTGTGATGCGGCTCGTCGTTAGACAATTAACACACACATTTTATCGACTATATGGATCGCCACGGAATTGCTGGCGCACAAATGTGTGTGTGTATGCCTAGCTTTTGATGCAAATGGAAAGCGGAGCTGCTATGGTTAACTGCCCCACAGCGAATACAAGACTATTCTGTCTAATTCAAACCCGAACAGTTACAACAAGGAAGAGATCCGTTTCTTAATGCGCGTGCGCTAATAATGCGGCCAGCCGAAAAGAAATAATAACAACATTCCGATAATTAGTGACATACCATCGTATTGATTGAAGCGTTGCATGACGAATCTTTTCGAAACGGCTAAGAGGGACATGCTAAAGTGTAGGAGAGTGTGCCGAAATTTCCTTCGTATGGTCATTGAGGATGATAATCGTACCAACCGGAGACTATGAAACATGAGAATTCACGAAAATTTCATGTCAATTTCTCTTCATAAACAAACATAAGTTTCTTAAGGCAAACTGATTTAACAATACAGCATTGAATAATTCAATCTGTTCACTATGCAGAGATTTTAATTTAATTTAATTGCGATGGAGCGCACGCTCCGGTAGTAATTTCCCTACAAAACCAATTTTCTCCCTTTCCTTTTCTAATATACTTTTTCCCTTTACTAATTTCAACTTCTTTCAAATTCTTTCTTTGTTTTTGGTAAGCTATTCATCATTTCTATTCGTAATTTATTCCAATCCCTGACCCCTTACCTATGAAAGAAAATCATTCCACACCCTTATGCCTGAAATCTAATGTCAGTTCGTGGTCATGGTCATCTTTTCCCTTCCATACACCTCTCGTCATTCTTCCACCAACATCTTTCTACGCCTCATCACCAATATACGCTTTGTACACTCCCATGATTCTCTTCACCCTTCTCCTGCTTTCCAATGAATCCCATTCCATCTCCTTTGTCATACCACTTACTGATTATGTTCTGAAGTAATTTACAGAGACAAATCTAGCAACCTTTCTTTCCTCAGCTGCCAACTCCTGTATTTGATACCCAAAATGTTCATGTTCAAGCAATGGTTCTGACCAACGTTTCGTAACCCAATTCCCTTACTTCTCTAGCACATACCCTAATCACTCTATCAAACAAGTGAAGGATCTTGAAACCTTTTCCTGACCAATGTGTCCTACTCAGTTGAGTTGGTTATCAAATGTTATGTTCTTTTGAGATGGGGCTTGGTTAACGTTCAGTACTGGTATTTGGGAGAACGCGGGTTCAATCCCCAAGCCAGTTTTCCCATTTTTTTTTTTTTTTTACTGCTTAACGTCTCTTAACAGCGAGGTCTTTAGAGAAGGGAAAGAATGGGGGCCAAGGAATGGGAAGGAATTCGGCCATGGTCTTTTGAAGGAAGCATCCCGGCATTTGCCTGGAGTGATTTGGGAAACCATGGAAAACCCAAATCTGGATGCCCGGTCGGGGATTCGAACCGGCGTCCTCCCAAATGCGTGGCGAGAACGCTAACCGTTACACCAACACTCTCGGTTTTCCGGAATCACTCCAGGTGAATGCAAGTATAACGAAGAAGGGAAGTGAATCATTTTATTCATTTACCTGAACTGATGTACCTCGACTGCAAAAGGGAATGCTACCGAGATTTTATACATGATATTCATGTTTAGTGATTTAGGAAACACAGAAACCAAAAAATCCGAGTAGCATGACCCGGTTCTCGAATACCCATTCCGCACAATACAACTCGCAAAATAGGTTTCATTTTGCAGCTGATCGATGTCCGCGGGCCGTTCGTTAGAGAAGAAAATTACGAACAAGAAAGAAATCATCCCCGAAGGCATATATAATTATTTTTCAGTTTATATCTTTGTTTCTTTCTTTCCTTTCTTGTCTATAAACAGCGTTATTAAATAGATCTTTTCTCTCTTAAATCTTATATGATACAGTCATTTCACCTTCTTTCTGGTGTTCCTGTATTTGAACTCCCTCTATCTGCTAGCTTACTGGTTCTTCTTTCACAACGATATTCATCTATCCTTATAATCTTACCAAGCCATAGGAAATTTTCCTCTATATTTCTTAGAAACCATTATCACTCCAGCTAAAAATAATCTTTTCACGTTCTTTTTCCTAACATTTCCTTGTCTTTTGCACCATGCACCTCAATATTCTGCGTAACCAACTTGTTTCAGTGTAATCTTTTTATAAGTCATAATTTATTAGTACACTCATGTTCATAAGTTTAGGGATCTTCGAGATCCACTGCGTGTAGGCGATAATATGTGGACTAAACGGCCGTTGTACAAGACACATCACTTTATAAAACTTTTTTTTTAACTGCTTAACGTCTCTTATAGCGAGGTCTTTAGAGACGGGAAAGGATGGGGAGCAAAGAATGGGAAGGAATTCGGCCATGGTCTTTTGAAGGAAGCATCCCGGCATTTGCCTGGAGGGATTTGGGAAACCATGGAAGACCCAAATCTGGATGCCCAGCCGGGGATTCGAACCGCCGTCCTCCCGAATGCGAGGCCAGAACGCTAACCGTTACACCACCACGCTCGGTTTGATAAACCTGGCAGCTCAGTATGAGGCTGCTTAGTTTGCCGGAAACAGTCCATGCGAACAGAGGCTTTATATGTATTTGGCACACTGTACTCGTGTTGCAGAGAAGCGCGATAGCACAGAGAACACATCTGTACGACATTACGTGTTGTCGGATCATCGGCAGCTTATAGGCCGGCCAATCTTCGACAAGTGACCCAGGAGTTGCATGACGCCCATAGGTACATTTCACTGCAGTATGGGAATAGTAGACCACGTGTTAACAACCCAGCGTCAGAAGCGTTATGTTGCATTAAGTGCCAGAAGATGTCCAACCAGCGCAACCCTCGAATGGCTATACACCTCGCAGCCACCTTGGGCCACACATCTCCCGTAAGGCAGTGTATCGCCGACTTGGAGAGGTTTCTTTGTATGATCGGTGACTCGCTCGATGTCTTCCCCTCACACATAAGCACCATGTGGCTAGCAGACTCCGGTGTCTCGCTCACCGTGATTGGATACAGAAACAGTGGGATAGTATCCCGTTCACGGGCAAGTTACGGTGTAGCCTGGAGAGTCTCTCTTGCCTTCTTTCCATCTCAACACTTCTGGATCACGTTACAACCCTGCTATATTGTCGAATGGGAGCAACATGGAGGCGCCAAAATTCACTTCTGGGCCAGCGTAATCTTAGGAGCGTGTAGCTCCTGCAAGTGTTTCCTATGAGTCTTGCGACAGTTGCTGTTTATAGGAAAGATATTCTGGTTTATCGTGGGCATATAGATCAGGGTTGTATCTTAGGGCGATAATTGCCGTCCACACTGTGCTGCCCTATTTGACGAGTACCTGCAACATGATGATATCACACGTCTATACTGGCCAATTCCCTCCCCGGACTGAAATCCGATTGAACATGCGTTGAACGCTATAGGCCAGTGGTTCCCAATTAGTGTTACGCGTACTTCCAGGGGTACGTGAGGTTGCTCCCGGGGGGAGGTATTCAATAAGACAATTGAAAAAAAAAAAAACAATTACGCAAACATTACTACCGCCAAAATATATTTTAAGACAGTCAAACGGTGTGTGTGTGAATTACATTTCTGTAATGCTGTGGCTGTGCGAAGCACTAGACTGGAATGAACGCAGAGGCAAATGTAGCGATAAGGGGGTACGCGAGGTTCAGCTCTTTCTTGAAGTGGTACTCGGGAAAAAACTATTTGGGAACCACTGCTCTAGACCGGAGGACTGCAGCCCTAAGAAACAACCACAGACCATTTTTTACCTCCAACGGGCTCTTGTCCAGCAATAGGATACATTGCCACAATTAATACTGGACGGACAGATGCACAGTATGGGTAGCTGTTGTGCATCCTGTATTGTCATGCGAGTTTATCACACCTCGTATAGAAGGTTGTATGCCACTGGTGTAAGTGCCCCACACACGGTCAGTGGTACCAACTGTACGTGTCTGATTTACCTGTATGCCTTGTATCAGTACCACTGTGTCACTAGTCAAATTGTTACCAATGTTCTAGTGCATACATTATCGCTGTGCTGTGCCACGTTGAATGTCAAAGATCTTTTAACTTATGGTCATGAGTATCTAAATGGTTGCTCGTCTCGCCATAGTCTTATAAACTACATTCTTGACCCCTGTTCCTACTTTGCTGTTGCACAGCATACAAATTTTCAAACGCCAGTTTATTTGTATTTTTTATGATGCACTTGAAGTAACATAGGCACATGGAGAGTTAAAGTTTTCTGCTGTCCTTATACTCTCTTCCAGTAACCCCATCCCTTCTGTGTCATCTTTTCTTCAAACCTCATTTATTTAGTTTCTGATCTACTAATATTCTGGCTGCAAAAAAAGCCTTTTTGCGCGGTGGGTATTGACAAAATCGTGATGAATACTGGAAGCAGAGGGTGTATCTTCCTATAATATCACATTTGTGATATGATAGTTTTTACAGCACCAAAATAGCTAAAGTAAAAGTAAAAGTGATTTAACGGCACCCTACAGCCCTTAAGAGTCTCCAAAGCTACAGAACAGGCTGCATCATTTTACATCAACTGTTAAACATCTGCGTGAACTCATCTGGCTGAAAGGAGTATTCTTAGTTCGAGGAATGCAGATGACACCTTTTTTTTGTTATTAATTTACGCCTCGTAGACGTTAAGGTCATTAGAAGCTGGATTCGAGTTAGGAACGCTAAGGAATTCGGCCATGGTCTTTTGAAGGAAACAGTCCCGGTATTTGTCAGGAATGATTTCAGGAATGATGGAAAATATAAATCTGCATGGCCGGATGGGGATTTGAACCCGCATCCTCCCGAAAGCGAGACCAGAGCCCACCCACCAAGCTCATTCAAATGATACTACACTTTAAGCATGCAGTGTACAGGCACTTGATGAAATAAAGAGAGTCATATTTAGCATGTAGATCACCAGTAGTAAGATTAAAACAAGAAACAGAATCAACCGACAGAGGTGGATTGAATAACCTTCAAAGAATTTACCAGTCCCACTATCAGTTCAATGACATCTGTGGCCATGAAGAATGAAATCAAGAAATACATTGTTCTTGGAGATACTGCTGAGAAGCATCTTGCGCAAGATATGGAGACAGAGAGCGATAAGGGAGCACGCATAAACCACGTAGGTCCATTTTGGCCTTCTGTAAACCCCCCTCCCCCCCCCACTTAGCCCTACGTAGCTTTTGCCTCTACCCCCCCCCCCACGTATCACGTAGCTTTTTTTCCCTTTTGATTCCGGAAGATATTTTGTACTGTTTTCTCGTGTCAGACTATTGTAAATTACATACGGAGATAATTAACCGAGGGAAATAAATATTCACATGCTGTTGTGAGTTCTATTCCTCATTTTAACTGTGAAAAATGTTATGAAAGGAAAGCTACGTGGTCTGGCTCGGAACCCCCCTCCCCCCCTTGTAGCCCAGCGTAGCCTTCCAGCCAACCCCCCCCCCCCCCTTGACCGATTCACGTAGTTTGTGCTTCGTTTACCCACTGGTATTCTCGATCTTTTTACACGGCTGTAAAATTTGGAATATAAAAGTTGAACCGAAAACTGCATTAATGAATTCGAAATACGGTGGTTTCGGAGGATTTTACTAATACCAAGGACAGCCAGGCAAAATACTGAATCAGTATTGCAAGAAATGGGGGTTGCAAACAGTCGAGTACCTTTGTAGACCAAAAACTAGTATTTAAAATAAATGCCACATAGGCAACGCTACATTTTCGTACTCATATTCCCAAAGTTTATATGTCATTCATTGAAAGCGTTCCTGTTTCTGTTTAAGTGAATGACAACATTAGACGAACACTACATTTCATTAAAACCGCCCACGCCAAACCCGAACCGGCACCAAGCCTGGTGGGTGAGCGTTAACGAGTAGACGTGAGATCGAATCATCCAGATTTCGTTTTTTCACGGTTTCCCGAAATCACTCCAGGTGAATGCCAGGTTGGTTCCTTCCATAGGTCACGGCCGAATTCTTTCCCACCTCTAAGGGGACATCCATAAATTACGTGAGATGTTTTTCCGGATTTCTGGACCCCCCCCCCTCTGGTGAGATTTCGTGAGATCTATCCGGACCCCTCCCCCCCTAGTAATCGCCCTCGAAACTTTTGGAAACCTTTTAATTTATGGATGCCCCCTAATGACTCGACGTCGACGAGGAGTAAATTAAAAACAAATCCAACATGTGACCCTTGCAAAGCTTGCTAACATTCTAAGTACCTGCTCCGCCAACTATGAAATATTACATACGCTTAGGGAGCGTGCATAAATTACATAGCTCTAGTTTGGCCACCTTTGAACACCCCCTCACCCCCACGTAGCCCGACGCGGCTTTTGTCTCTAACCCCCCCCCCTCCCCCACGTAACTTTTTCCATATCGATTCCAGAAGACATTTTGAACTGTTTTCTCATCTCAAACTGTCGTAAATTACATACGGGGATAATTAAATGAATGAAATAAATATTTACATGCTTTTTTGTGTTCTGTATGTCATTTTAACTGTGACAAATAATTTGAAAGTAAGGCTACGTGGCCTGGCTCGGAAATCCCCCCCTCCCCCACGTAGCCCAACGAATCTTTCCTGCCAACCCATCCCTCTCCCTAGACCGAGCCACGTAGTTTATGCACAACGCCTTATGAGGAAGAAATCAGGAAAAACTAGATACAAGGAAAACCTATTAGCATAAAGTTATGGAGATGTACCGCTAAAAGATGGGTAGATGAAGTTTGTAATGTCATTCGGTTGCCCTGGAGAATTACTTATTGAGTGATGGAAGGTCCTACAAAGCCACCAATGGAACGAATGGTACTAATGGCACCAACAGATAGGCGCTGCAATGGAACCCTTGGATCACTACACTCAGGCATGAGTATTACGAGTATGAAGAGAGAAGAATTACTTTTCCTTCTCTCTATTCGCTGCATCGTTACCTCGGCTAAGGAGCCATGGGTTGCTGGACTGCGTGACGTCGCGGCAGCGTGGTGGGGGCCGGCGGCGGGCGGGACGAGTTGTTTCTGCCAGTGTGGGACACCGCGCGCGCCATGGCGGGTCCGCAGCAGCTGCTGAGCCTGCTCCTGCAGCGCGGGGACGCCGCCACGCCGTGGGGATTCGCCGCTGCCCGCGAGGGACGCGCGCTCACTGTGCTCAAGGTAATACTAACAGGCGTACGCCTCTCTTGACCAGAGACCCTACGCACGCCGGAAGACCCAACACGGCGATTCGTTCGGTTTGTTGACAGAATTTTGTCGCATAATCAACTTTTGTTTGGCCTACCTTAACCTGAACGAATCACGGAGAGTTCTTGTCGCACAAGCCAAGGCGTGACAATAATCCAAATAGTATGGCATGGTGGGCTGGGAGATTCCGAAGATATATTCGGACGCCTAGTGGCAGTTTCGATTCACTGCGCGTTCTACCCATGCCGCTAAATCTATACATATAAAGATGAATGTATGTTTGTTTGTTGGTTCTTCATACAAATCCACAGTTTTAATCCGATCTCGATGAAACTTTGCACACTTACCCTTTGAAACAAGGAGAAAAATACTGGCTACATTTAGCTGAAAAATTATCTGTATAAATAATACATGTTGTCTTATAACTTCGAAAAATTACTGAACGACGATAGACAGATGCGTTGGATATGGAGGTCTCTGTAATGGTTTTCCGTGTAGCTCCGTGGTTAAAGCGCTTGCTAACTAATGTTTGGGTCGTGGTATCGGTTCAAATCTCCGTGGAGGCTAAGATTTTTATAAATTGTTTTTGATTGTAAGAGTCACGCCTGGGCCATCGGTTATTCGGATTGAATGTTAAACTGTAGATATCACAAACTTAGGGGTGCAATGCGAGACAAATCGTAGGTAGTCTTGCAATGCTGTAGGTGTACACTTTTTTACGTTATATTGATCCCTCAGGGGTGGTTCGCAGTCAGAGTGTGTGTGTGATCTGCAGTAATAATACTATTAACGCGGAAGTAAGTCTCTGTCTTTTGTTACGTTTTGGCAACTAAATGCCTATACCGATATTGACGGAATTTGACAAGAATATCTGTAGGAAGGGCACAGGACATTTTTTTTCGCTATGATTAACAGTTGTAGTCACGAAATTTTGAGAACTTATCAAATGTTGATAGGGAGACGGATGTGTATGTTAGTCTATAATGATACGTCGCTTGCTCAAGCTACGCTTCTGGCGCATTATGTTAGCGTATAATTTGTTAATAAATTTCGTTTAGAGAAAAAACGTATTATTTAGTATAGATGTCGATTTTTTCTGCCCTTTTACTTTGTGTCTGCTTAAATGTTTCTGGCACCAGTTTATTTTGACTGCCTAAGTTGTAGCTCTAGCAAAGCACGAGCAACTAAAGTTATTAGAACCCAAGAATCGGATGTTTATGCTGAAGAAAGAAGAAAAGTCCAAGCTGAAATAAAGCTGTCCTTCGTTAACACCCCCCACCCCCCACCCCCAAATCCCCTCACATGCGTTTGTTTATCTGTTTTTAAATATGTTGAAAATTGATTCTCTTCAAGAGACTGGTTCGCTGGTAGCATGATATAGTGATGGCTTTCCGGTCATATTATGCCGACTCGGTGTTGTTTGGGACCAATCATTCGCTACCAACAACTTTCTATATTCAATTGAGGCAAACAAATTCTTAATCCACGCTTACGAAATTGCGGGTATCAGCTAGTAAGGTATAAAGTTGAACCGGGGTTCAGAACCATGCATTTCCTAATGTGGACAAAACTAAGCCTTAACAGAAGGAGGATAGTTTTTTAGTTGCTGCTAGCGATTGGTGTTTCATTGCTGCGTAAAGGCATCTCACAATGCCTTCTACCAGTCTCTATACCGTGGATCAAGGTCACACGTGAATTTTAAGCTCATTACGCTATCTTCTTCAAGGACAAAATGATCGGCTTAAGTGTCGGCGAAGATTCCCAGAGAAAAAAAAATATATCCAGCCGAGACCGGGTTTCGAACGGAAGGTCTATTGATCCAGAATACTACCGAACTTAACTTACAACACCCCGGCAGCATCTTTAAGTTGTGTCCTCAAATATCTGCTGTCCGGCTGACGTTTTAGCACAAAGGTAACCTGTACTTAATTATATGTGATATTGTATACACTAAGATGACTATCACATGATGTGAGAAATCCAATAAATCAGATTTCATCGGTAAGTAGAATTTAAACCAATCACTTGAAATGATGAAACTTCTTAAAACACGTAACATAATGAAATAGCAGAACTGCAACCGATGTAGAATGATTGTTTCTGATATGCAAATAACGAAGAGCTTTACCTCTAATGCTTTGTGTATGTGAAGTACGCCAGATTGCTTCCATGGTTCGGATTCCACATTAAACCAAAGGAACTCTGTACCTGGTGGAATAGGCGGCTTCGATAGAGACGGATTGCGCAGCCGTAAGAAACAGTCATCACGTCATAAACACAACACGAAATTATATATTTAATGTGAATTTCTTGTAATAACTTCTTTCATAATCCAGTTTACTAAGCGACTAGTCCTTCTAAAATAATGTCAACGTTCAGTCATAGAACAAACATTAAATTAAAATTTTGATCCCAGTTTTCAGTTGTTAAACGTAAGTTTGCGTTTCTAAGCGACAACTTTTTTAGATGTTGGTAACGACTCTAGCGCAAACTTTGAAGATCTCATTTGGATCGTTCTTCGAAGTGGATAACATTGATCAATATTTAGTTTCCCACGTGAAAGTCTTATCAGCAGACGGCTTCCATTGTCACGGCAAGATTAGCGACAAGTAAGCTCCAAGTTCTGGTGATTCATCAGTCTAAAGGAGTTATGAGGGTGGTGTGAAAAGTTCCCAACCCCTACCGTGCATAGCGAAGTTTTTCAGGAAAACACTAAAGTCTGAATGACAAGTATTGTTTTCTAATAAATATAAATTACTGACTATAATATTAAAATTAATCTTTAATGTAATGAATAGAATAATATATATTCCGTAATATTTTTCTTCTGTAATATATTTATTAACCGTACAGCATATACGCTTCAGCACGTCAATGTTGAAAACATCAAAATTTCTAATATATATCGTGGGTGATGAGAGTCAAAGAGGTCCCGCCTGTAGCTATTGATAAACGTGTTAGCATAAATCAATTATTGTAATAACAACAATGATAACAATTGCAGAATAAATATAACATCAATTTCATTGCAAGGAAAATGATTCAAGAATAGGCTCGATTTAAAATAAGCAAATTCGTCTTCCTTTAATAATATGGTTTTGAACATTTTTTTTTTTTTTTTACTTTGTAAGCTGTTTGCGTGACGTTTTGAAGTCATTTATCAAAAACTTTATTTTTTTTTTATTTGTTGTTGGCTATGAGTTATTATGTCTGCAAAAGGATTAGTTTAATTTATTGTTACTGTATACATTCTGAGGAATTTTCCAAATTGATGCTATGTGTCTCATAGCATGTTGTTCCGTGATACTGTTCTTAATTAAAATGATTTTAATGGCCCTCTTGGAATAAAAAATTTATTTGACTTTTGGAGGATTTTGAAGAGCTCGAGAGATATTTGACGATCCTCATATTTGATAGATTACACTTTCCTTAATTCAGATTTGCCCCTTTGACACTGGTCATTGGGGAATACGACGGTTACCTGCCCCTGCAGCTGGTTCGAGCCCTGGGATGAGAGAGGTGGTCATACATTATGTTGTGTACCGAATCCAGGGTTAAGACCCAAACAAAATCATGCTGCAGTGTGTATAGAGTATTCGCATACGACACAGTTGACGGCGATTCATTCTGATGGTGACGTTAAACTTGATGTTCCCTTCCTGTCTTTCGATAGAGTAGGCCTTAGTGGGTCGGCTCTCATTCGCTTCTTTCAACTCTCATCCACAAAATAAATTATACCCTATACTGAATTTGTGTACATTACTGTCACAAACACAAAGCAAAAACACCAACAATCACGCTGGTGGTATAGTTAGCGATAAATCTTAACAGTTCAGCATAGATTGCAGTGGAAAAGTAACAACCTCCATCAGGGGCGGGTCCAGGATTTTGGTTTGGGGGGGGGGGGGAGCCTTGAACGGACTCTGGTTTGGGGAGGGGGCTTGGCTTGAATGAAATTTGGTTCAGAGGGCTTGCCTTCAGTGGATTTTTGTTTGGGGGGGGGGGCTTGAGTCGGCCTTAGGGTAGTCTTTATAGCCTTCTCGGGCCTCAAATCCGTATAGCTAAAAAAAGGTCTCCAAAATTACAGTGTCGGGGGTGGACCTAGATACTTTTGGGGGTGGGCTTGAGCCCCCTAGCCCCCCCCCCTGGATCCTCCCCTGCCCTCCATCGTAAAGTCTTCGCCCTGAAGTGAATATGAAACTATACCATCACACCCAATTTCGCCGTAGCTCAGGCGGTTGAATGACAGGTTGCGACCTGGATTATTAACAATCAAACCACGGTGAGCTCCGTATTTTCCCTCGAAGCAGAAATAATAGAACACTCCTCCAAGACTGCTGAGTATCCTATCTAATGAGTATCGGTGAGGAAATTCATCGCTGAAACAGCGTTGAGAGTATGGCCATGGCATCTATAAGGACCAGTTGAAGAAAGGGAATATGGAGCTCAATCTTTCCCAGTTCCACTAGACAGCTTCCAGAGACATTTTGACTATTCATGGTTATATAGGAGAGAGTTCCATAATGTAGTGAAAAGTTGTGTGGCGCTGTTTTGTGCGGTTTCACCGTAGTGTCTGAGGAACAACTCTCGCACCATGTCCCCTGGCCTCGAGGTTAAAAGCCTCGCTGTCCCACCTAGAGCAGGGCATCTCTCTTGTTTCAAGGCAGGAAAACAGGGTTCAGCTGTCAGTGAGCGAGCAGGTAACTCGACACAGCTCACAGTTACGCAGCATCGAATTTCTCTCTCGATCACGAACAGTGGCAGCAAGAACTCATCGGACATTCCTTCATCAGCTTGTTAAAAGATAGCATCGGAATCTGTATCACTGGTGTGCGGTCTTTAACCTAAGAATTTTGATCGATAAATCCAAGTCGAAATAATGGATTATAAAATTAGTAACGATTTTTTTACAGATCTAACTGCGATAAATAATACTATTTGTTTGTGTCTCCTGTAAGATGAGCCGATAGTTTTGTTGGTGTAATGTATTCCAGCTTAGGAATAACTGATTCAGTTTGATTTCCATTATTCTTTACTATATTTCGATAACTATATAATAATGCAAGTTTTGTCAACTCGAACTGAAATTAAATACTAGAATACAATTCAACCTCCTGTTATTAAAATTCAGTTAAAAAATAAAATGAACCTATGCTCATAATCGCTGTGGCAAATATAACAAAGAACACTGTAGACGTCCGCAATTCTTTTATGAAACCAAGTAAAAGGTTTTGGCCTCACATTCGGGAGGACACGGATTTTCTGCCAGATCAAGCCATCCATATTTCGTATTACATTATTTTTATAAGTCCCTCCCAGGGAAAAAAAAATAAATAAAAAAAATAGAATGGTTCCCTTTAAAAGGCAATGATGTAATTCCTTCCCGTTCCTTTTCCACAATTCTCTCCCCGCCTCTAATGCGCTTGACATTTTTGAGCCATTAAGTTATAAACGACACATAAAACATTGCTGTAATAAACATTCATTTCAAATGTATGAGCAGAAACTGAAATCAGGCTTTGTCAACAAAATGAATACAAACGATAGAAGAAAAACAGAACTTCAAAAGTATCTGTAAAAATTAGAATCGATATCTGGTATAAAACTTGGAAAATGAAAACACTGTTCCTATGAAACATCTTAAGATTGCTGTTTTAGTCATAATGGTAATAGAAACAGCAAATGATTGCTGATATCAGACCGAAACTTCCGGTTTTTTGGGTCGCTGTCAAATTTCGTTCAAACATGTCACATTTCTTGAAGATTCTGTAAGAAAATGAGCCATACAAAGAGCATTAAAATTTCTACTTAGGGAGCGTGCACAAACTACGTAGCTCGGTCCGGAGGGGGGGGGGGTGACTGGAAGGCTACGCTTGGCTACGTGGGGGGTTCAAAGCAAGGGCACGTAGTTTTCCTTTCATAACATTTTTCACAGTTAAAATGGCGAACAGAACTCACAACAGCATGTGAATATTTATTTCCCTCGGTTAATTATCTCCGTATGTAATTTACAATTGTCTGACAAGAGAAAACAATTCAAAATTAATCAAAAGGGAAAAAAGCTACGTGGGGAGGGGGGGGGGGGGTTAGAGACAAAAGCCACGTAGGGCTACGTGGGGGGAAGAGGGGGTTCACAGAAGGCCAATATGGAGCTACGTGGTTTATGCACGCTCCCTTATACACGATAAAGTAGGTAAAACCTCAAAAACGAGTAAGAAATTTCAAAATAACTTGTAAAGATAATAATTAATACATCTTCTTATTGATTTTAACTAAATTTTTGTTAAGGTTTTACGGCTCAAGGATGATGAGTCGTAAGAGAGAGTATTGAGGGCTAGCGCCAGAAAGTAAATCAGCCATGCCCTTTACAAAAGTACGATTCCGGAATCTACAAGAAGCAGTTTCGGGAAAACCATATAAAACAGAACCCTCGTCTTCCAGAGCTGGAACATTAACGTTTACTCACCTTGGTCCGTCTTTGTTTATCTAGATCCCAGAAACATGTAGCACAAACAATGACGCCTGTAAACATGACGCATAAAACAGTCCAAACAATTTGAGGAGAACATAAAAAGCTAGATGCCGGAGATACTACGATAACCACAGCACCGCAATTTTATCGTGGATTCTTATGTAACTCAACGAGACAAATCAAAACTAAAGGGTAAATTCTTTTTTAGATATTTCGCTTAGTTCTCGACATATCGTACCTAAAAAGTGTGATGGTTATGTTGAAATGCTGCTTGGACCAGAAGAAATTTTTCCCCGAAGCCAAATTTGATGAAGGATCCTATGAACTTAACGAGACAAGTCAAAGCAAAGAGTAAAATTTTCGATATCTCGCTTAGTTCTCGAGATATCGAGGGGTTAGGTTGAAATGTGGCCTGGAACAGAAAAATCGCCAAAACCACAAGTAACTACGAACTGGACATTCACAACGAGTGTTTTCTTTCTAACGATTGTGGTTATGTTGAAATACGGCCTGGACAAGAAGAAAAAAGTTGTCAAAGACACAAGGAACTACCTACCACTAATTTTTTACAGTCGTTATCTCGCGAACTAAACGGTATATGAAAAAGATTATTCTTGACTTTCGATTTGTCTCGTCGAGTTACGTAAGGATCCATCATCAAATTATGGTGCCGCAGTTATGACTGAGCTGCCCTAGAGGCGGCAGTTTTTCATAATCGTGGCACCATTTCTGTGCTGTTTCTCCGTTAACTCGTGAAGTGGTGATAGCGTGATTACAGATGAGTGTCCGTTATCGTGCTCAAGGTCCCAGCACTTTGACCTTCTCCTCGGCGTGCTGTATCAGCCTGACGCATAGAGCTACCACACAGGGTCCCGGCGCACCTCTTCCACACACAACAGCCTTTTGTCCACCCAGGCGGCCGAGGCTCACCAGGTGTGAACGACATGTTCTATTCAGCTACCAAGTTTATGTCTTTCGTTGTTACTTGTTCGTAAGTAACAATAAAAGAATTAAGTGCTGCTTTACACAGGAGGAAACTATTTTAACCAAGTACCGTTTCTTATGTGAGGCCACTTACATGATGAGACAGAATCAACATACAAAAAAAAAAAAAAATCACATGTCGGGTATATTCAACATCTTCTTCAATAGCAAATTACGTTTGGAGGAAGGACTGGATGTTTAAGATTGTATACTCGTTCTCTGACAAAAAATTTAATGTCTTCTCTTTTAGCCCTCATCCTTAAGCTGACGATGTTCTCCCATTATAAGTGAAGGACAAGACCGTATTTATCGTTTTTTTTTTTTTTTTTTTTTTTTTTACTTACGGCTTTATGCCTTGTCGACGTCCGAGGTCATTAGAGGCGGGATGGGATAATGTACAAGGAACTGGAAGGGGTTCAGCCATGGCCTTTTGAAGTAAGCATCCCAGTATTTGCATCAATTGGTTTGGGGAAACCCAAATCTGTATGCCCGGACGGGGATTAGAACCGGCGTCCTCCCGAATGCGAGGCCAGAGCGTTAACCGCTCATCCACCACGCCCGGTCGTATTTCTTGTCATGCTTGAACTGGGACACTGGTGTTACCAGATAATAGATGTAAGAGGTGGCACTCTTGAAGCGTATGTATTTTTTCATATGAATCGTTTGTTCCCTGAACGCAGTGTTAAATAAAAATCACAACTGTAAAATGGAGGATGGATAGTAAAGTGAATTATAGAGATCAGTCATTAAAGTTAACAACGATGAAGGTGTCTTTAAACGATAAGAAAATAAAAGTAAGTAGTTTTTGTACTGACATAGGATTATTAATGTAAGAACGAAACCTCACGGCGTTGTAAATTAGGAAACTGTTATCAGGCTTCCAGCCACGTATAAATGTCTGGTTGAAAATAAGGGCAAAGATGGACTTCCTCCAAAAGTCCCATGAATGCGATATTTGTACGTGGTTGAAAACCCGAAAACATTTTATTTAAGGGTATTGATGTCAAATATTTACTTGTAAAGGAAAAGATGACAATGAATAGTTTATTTAAGAGTATTGAAGGCAAATATTTACTAGGAAGGGAAAAGATGACTATGAATAGTTTATTTAAGGGTATTGATGTCAAATATTTAATAGGGAGGGAATAGATGACTATGATCTTAAACTATCATTTGATTTCAGATATAAAGAAGTACGAGATTCTTCATTTGTCAGGGTCAGGTATTCTAATAAATTACCTGAATACAACAATTTACAACAAGCAATTAAAGAATACGAGAACATTTGCTTAATACTTTAGTAGGTGTATGGGGAAACTAGTACAGGGAATAAGCAGCACCACAATATTTATTTTTTGGTTTAGCCTATTAAGGAGCACCGGGCCCCTTAATCTGTATCGTCCTTCTTATACTTCTTGTTCTTCTTATCATACAGTTCCCTCTGGGAAGACAATCTGATTTGACTAAAGCAGGTAACTTTATGTCTTATCAAATATCTTTTACGAAAGTATGGTATTCATTTTTAATGGTTTAACTCGATCTCTATTGATATTTCAGTCCTGATTCCTGATGAACTTTTTCTTCAATCACGAAAATCATGTTGCAAAACACTAGTTACATAGATCTTTAATATACTGTAATTGTTCCCTGGTTGTAGGAGTACATCATTTCATTTAACACCGGTTTGCACTAGTTAACACACTGCAGAGTGCAATCATTTTGTTTGTTAATTTGGCGAGGCGGAAGACATGTAGGGAACTGAGATATCATCAGCGGAAATAAGATTCCAAAATATGAGCTTCAAGATGGAAATAAAATAATAACATGTTCAAAAGTTGGAAAATGGAATATCGCCAAATGAAATATAAACGTATGGCTCACAAGACAAAGAAGTGTTAGTTGGATTAAGAAAAATTTAAAATAGTTGCTGAGCTAAGAACTTAAACACATTTATGCATGTCGCGATATTGGTATTACAGGCTATTAAGTTTACTGCGGTGTTTATTACAATTTTAAAATCATGCTGCTAAAATATGTAACATATATGACAACAATGGGTTTCATTGGGATTTAGGACTGTCCCCATTCATTTAACATTGTAAATTCGATGCTAACTGTACACCTTGTGATTCGCCTGATTAACATAAATCTCAGCGGAAATAGTTATGGACAATACAGAATGATACATTGAATAGTTTGTAAAATTCATTGTCTCGAATTTTTGTTTAGTGTTTTTGAACATTTCTTCGATTATAAATCGTACGCCACAATTTGAAGCAAATCAAGATGAAGCAGCGATTATTCTCCTATATCAATTTACATGGCTATATTTCTGGAAATAACAGATATATGAGGTTTCAGAAAACGAAAAATGAGCAGGCTCATATCAGCTGAAATTGAATTATTTACTGTGGAATAATTTTTAGTGTACGAATGAGATGGAAAGTAATTACAAAAGGAAGAGGGCGGTATTTGTTTAAAAGAAAGACTGCAGACTGATAGTTTAGCTTACACTAAAAAATATATATATATATATTAAAAGAAATTAGAAGACTTAAGAAGAAATAGTTACTTTCCTTTTGGACGTCTCCATTAAACATTACTTTAAAAAAATAGCTGTAAGTATCTTTTTTTTTTCTTCCAATTTCTCTCTTTATTTTACTTTTATTTTAAAGCCTATGAACTGCTGAGAGCTTAATTAAGGACGATCTGACTTGCAAAAGGGAACTGGTGTGAATGTGCGCTGACTGAGCAAAAAGAGAATGTTTGTGAACGAGTTGCTACCCTACAATGCATAAGACCAAATAAATGCTTATAGCATTTAAATATTTTTTCGGAAATTCAAAATAATCTACGAAGGAAAAAGTAATTTTTTTCGTTTGTGAGTTTTTCATGGAGCAATGTCAGTTGTTTCAGAAGGTAAAGTTGCCCCCATATTATACCTCGCGATACACTGGTTCAGATGCTAAAGCAGCCATCCTTTCATTTAAATCATCATAGAAGTCCTTTAAACCTTTATCAGAGCGGTTGGAAGGCGTGAGGCAAAGAGGGAGTGTGGGATTATGATTCGTAGTTTCTCAGGTGCTCAAACGCATTAATTACAAATTCCTGGATCTATCTTCCACTTGACTGCGGTATTTTGACGGTTTTTTAATAATCAGATACTGGATCACTTACATCTTTAAAATATATTTCATAGCGCTAGTGCGATTACAAACCTACGCCATTCGCAAAACCAAGCTTGAGGTGTGAGCATTCGCGAGGACTCGGGCTTGATCGTTAGTCCAACCACCCACCTTTGCATTTTCACTGACTTTCCAAAATCACTCAAAGTGGGGTGGTTCAATTCTTCCTTCAAAAGTCATGGATAAATTCCTTCCCATTCCTTGTTAAGTTCTAATGGTCTCGACACTGACAAACCATAGAACACTGTAAAAGCAATTCTTAAAACTTCCGCGGCCGTCTTTGTACATGATTTACAGCTTTACGGGCTATGCCCCGTCGTTTATTGGATTATCTAAGCTTTCGGCTGTTATACTCCAGCTTTCTTCAGAGATACTGTTTATATTTATGTTCACATAGCAACAGTCGCCAAGCATCGCAGAGGAAAAGGCCGCTATCTTCGTTGATGTTGGAATTCCTTAAGATTTATGCCGCCTCTTTCATACGTCGAGGCCACCGCTGGACTTTTCTCCACAGTAACCTCGTGTTTTGAAATTTTATTTCATGCCCGGTGTTAATAGCATGGCGAACGACGGCAGATTTGTCGTTGTTGTTATATTTGTAGTGGCGGATATGTTCTTTAAGTCTCTCCGCCATTGTGCGACCTGTCTCGGCGAGGAATACACTGCCACAGCTGCAGGGGATTTCATAAATACCCGTAAGCTGGTGTGGGTGTAATCTGTCTTTTACCCTGGATAATGACTGGCCAAGTTTGCAGTAGGCTTTATACACGATTCGCACCTCCACCCATCCAAGAATCCAATTCACCATGGAAGTGAAAGAAAATGGACAACTGCCATTCCTCGATTTCCTGGTTCAAAAGCGAGGTGATGGACGTTTGGGTCATACGGTGTACCGCAAGGCGATCCACACAAATAGATATCTGCACGCCATGTCGCACCATCACCCGGCAACGAAGAGAGGCGTATTAACATCACTGAATTTAAGATCGAGGACTTTATGTGACTTGGAAAGTCTTAAGGAAGAAATGGAGACTCTTACAAAAATATTCCGAGCCAACGCCCATAGTGAATCAGACATCAGAAGGGTTTTCAGACCTAAAAAACCCATGGAAGACGTCAGCTTATCTCATGATACCAATGTACCAAGAAAATTCGCCTGTCTTCCATACATACGTGGCATCACTGACCGGATTGGGAAACTGTTTAAGCGGGAGGAGGTGCGAATCATTTATAAAGCTCACTGCCAACTTGGCCTGTCCTTATCCAAGGTAAAAGACAGATTACACCCACACCAGCTTACGGGTCTTTATGAAATCCCCTGCAACTGTGGCAGTGTATACATTGGCGAGACAGGTCGCACTGTGGCGGAGAGACTTAAAGAACATATCCGCCACTATAAATATAACAACAGCGACAAATCTGCCGTCGTTCGGCATGCTATTAACACCGGGCATTAAATAAAATTTCAAAACACGAGGCTACTGTGGATAAAAGACCAGCGGTGGCCTCGACGTGTGAAAGAGGCAGCAGAAATCTTAAGGAATTCCAACATCAACGAAGATAGCGGCCTTTTCCACTGCGATGCTTGGCGACTGTTGCTATGTGAACATAAACATAAACAGTTTCTCTGAAGAAGGCTGGAGTATAACAGCCGAAAGTTTAGATAATCCAATAAACGACGCGGCTTAGCCCGTAAAACTATAAATCACTGTAAAAACAAGTTTAGTCTTTTATTTCCTGCCTTAGCATAACATTGCCATTAATAGCTCACGTATTTAAATTTTCTCATTGGTGCTTAAGGATTTTGTGGCCTGCAGAGGTATAGTTGTTCTTGTCGGCTAAACATATAAGCTAAGCGAAAAATGTTTCCTATTAATCTGTTGGCGAAATGCGTTTGCTTAACTAACTCCCGAAAATAACCTAAATGCATAATCACGACGGCCGCGGTGGCCATTGTGTTAAAAATTGACTGCACTTCAGCACAATTGCTCAAACTGCCGGAAAAGTTTCGACACGTTCTAACCTCTTAACTATCAATCAACCGGTAATATAGCAACGGCTGACAAGAGTTATCGCGTGGCGAGCTTAATCAAGCGCAAAGAGCTGCCATGTAGGGCGACATTACGGCCGTAATTGAGTTAACCGGGCGCAGGAAGAAAGCGGGGTCACAGGTCAACTGGTGTTGGGTGAGAGGACGGCTGTCTCCCACCACAGTAGATTAACGTGAAATGGTTAGACGTCTGACGCCTCTAACAGAGTCATAAAACATCACGCTACGCGGAGGTGAACAATATACACGCCACTGCCAACTAGCTTTTCCACTTTCTCAAAGGCGAGATGAGCGAACATGCTTTGTGCGAGAAATAACCGACCGTAAAGATATCTCTTCCTCACTGAATCTCAGGGTTAAGTGAAATCTTGTTAAAGGTTTCTGATGTTGAACACAGAGAAATTTTTCTTGTATCCTGTACGAATTTCTCTTTTATTGCAACTCTTACTGTACGGAGTTTGCAGGCTGTAAACAGTGCAAAACTTCCATTACTAATTATTGTTTTATACTGTGTGCTTTTTATGATGGGAACTGTTGTTACTTTCAGTTACGAATTTGAAACACGTGCAGTAAATTTTACACTCTTATTTGGTACCTGTTGGCGATTACGGATATTGCACAAGGAAATAAACCGAGATTGGGGGCTATAAAACACTAGCTAACGAGCTCAGTGCCTAATCAAGGAATATCCCGAACAGCAAGTAGGATGTGATTGCTGTGAATCATCAAAAGAAACTCTTACACTGGCGTCTCAAACTAGTTCGTACAAAAGTGCTTAAGATAATTAAAGAAGAAAGCTGTACTGTTACTTCAAAAACAAATTTTTAAAAAGTAAAACAAATTTAAAAAAATCGAATAAATTACTAAAAGTTAACTGAGAAGAAACAACATAAGGGAAGGTGATATTGCAACTGTGGCCCTTAGGAAGAGCAATAGCAGCAGAGTAACACACAAGAAGCGTGTGGGAAGTTTAAATGAAGACACTATATGACTGGTTGAGATTGTACAGGTGCATATTGGAGAAAGGGGATGCAGGTTATTCATGTCACAGAAATATAGTTCTAGTGAAGGAAATCGACAATGCTTTTAAAAATGTGAAACTCAAACAATTAGATTATTTCAGAATTTGCAAATTATTTATAATACGAAAGAATTTTTTTTTAAAAATCAATCTGATATTGGAAGACCTAGTATTCACAGAATTCATAAAAGCGTTATGCCGACAACGAATGTAAGAATGTACTATCAGTTTGACATCACAAGCTTATAAATTACTAGCTAAGATGTAAAGAAGAAATGAAAGGAAACTTTAATAGATAGTAGAAAAATCCTTACTTTGGTTAAGATAAAACTGGGATTCAAGATAAACTCTATGATACGTTTATTAACGAAGACAAAAAGTTTAAAATGGATACTGAAAGTTCATTAAAATCTGGCGATGTCTTTGAAGATAGTGTGAATGGAACACTGCTCCTGTAGATGAAAAAGTTGATGAAAATAGGAGAAACAAGGCAGTAGAAATAAATAAATATCTTTCAAAGTCACTAGTAGATAAAAGAATAAATATATTATTCAATCTGACATAAAAGATTAAGACATAAGAAAAACGCAGACAGATTTATATAAAGACAATAACTTAATAACAAATGTGAAAACTGCCGCACCATCAGTGTAACATCACAAGTTTTAAAATTAATTGTTAATACGCCATACAAAAGAACAAAAAGTGAAATAAGTAGCAGATATAGCGCATTTATGGTAAAGAAAATAATAACGGTACAATAGGCATTCCTAGCATCAAGGCTAAAGTCAGTAAAGTCAAGCGATAAGCGCTCCTCCCCGCTACCCTAATCATAAGCTGCTTTCAAGTTGGCATTTCTTTCAATTTAAATTTGAATGGTCCTACTATTTTCTGCGTTTTTTTTGGTATCTTTGAGAAGTAAAGCAGAACAGATAACACTAGACGATGATAGCGTTCGCGGATAATGTTAATAAATATGTCAAACCGAGTTATCATATTCTCCGGGTGACGCTGCTTCCTGATATTAATTCCGGCATCAGAAGCCTTCAATTTCATATGGTAAATCCAATTTTCGTCGAGGATATCAGTTGAGCAAAGAACATGTCCTGTTTCTGGGTAACATACGCATTCACACGTGACTTTTTATTATTTTTTTCCCATTGGCGAAGAGTGTCATCTATAGATTGTCAGCCTAAGAATTAGTTGTAGTGTCATGAAACGATAGAACCTTTTCATTCTTGAAATCATTTACTTCCTGACCGTACAAAGCTTTCATGGCACTTCAGCGTACTTTATTAGCTAGGACATCGTTGGTTTTAAACCAGAGGTGAATTTTTATTGTTTCCGAACTGTGTTGCACAACCATAGCATAGAATAGAAGATGAAACACTGGGAGTATGGTGAATGGTCTTAAAGACCAAACACTATGAAAAAATAAATAATCTCACACGTTTCCTGTGAGTCCTTGGTCTCCTAAAATGGTGACTCGCGACTTTTGGCTGTTTACTTAGAACAGAGAGCCTCTGTACGAGACTCGATCTGATGAGTCACAGCAGCAGGCTGTAGCCTAAGGGTTTTCCATTCCCAAAGAGACTTTCGTGGATTGTTCTTAACAATGACGGAACTGGCGGCTGAAGAAATTGTTGATTAAAGATGGATTTTGTTAGCTATTAATAATAAAGAATTGTTGTGTCAGAGTAGATCCAAAAATAAATATTCTAGTTTTCCTGTCGATGATCATTGTATTGCAAAGAAGAGAGAGCTGAATGTGCGCTTTCCGTTCTATTTATAGCTGTTTTTTTCCGTAATAACGTAAGACGTATCTGAATTCCGGCAAAAAAAAAAAAAAAGAGCCACAATAAACATTTAATAAAAGCTTACGCAATTATGGATATATGACTACAGTATTTTTCTCTCTTGACATGAAGTCAAGTTGTTTTATATATTGTATTGGACCGCCGGTTAGGGAGGGGGAGCCAATATGTCGATGAAATATAATTATTAATAATATGTATGACATCCAATAAGTTGGTTATTTGGTTAAATGGTGAACTAGAACCATGATTTCTACAAGAAGTTAGTTTCACACAAAATTATACTCAATTTATTTAGTCTTCTGGCTTATACAAGGCCGGGTATAGTTAACGTTACGTTAAACATAATCCAAAGACAACAAACAAGCAATACCCGACATTTACAATCCGCCGGATAAAAGCAAACATAAAACTGATTTAGATATCTCAATGATTTTGCAAAGTCAACATGTTTTAAAGTGGTATTACAGGCCAACAACTTAAAGTTACCATTTACAAAAGAATCCCAGGGGCGCCGTTTAAAGTTAAAAGCATCGTTTGAATTTAAAACAATGAGCAAGATGCTTCGAATTTGAAGTTATGAACATGAAATATTGGTTAGCTCAGTAATTGTTATGATGGGAGCAGAGTCTTATCTCAGGAGCCGTTTACGGGTTAGCAAGCCTCGTTAAAACCCAATGGAACTGTGGACCTATTTGTCGGTAGTTTACCGTAATCGCATCTTCTCGACGAGGTGTGACACGCTCTGTGCCACTGCTGCAACGAATGCCAGATTTGCGGATATGTCCGCGCTAGCACATCAGCTTACAATCTCTGGCAGGTGGACCGCTCAGCTTCCAGCCCATCTGAGCCAGACTATGCGACCGGACACAGTCACTGATCAACGGCTAAGGGCGTGTCGGGTGACACGTCCGCACTGTAGCTCGTCTCGGCAGCAAGTGAAGTCGAATATGGCGTCATGTCCTCTTGTCGCGGCAAAGCCAGCTTTCCTCTCCCCGCACATGGAACAGAAGCCTTGAATTAACAACTGTGAACCCCTGTATCCGTTCACGATTGGTGCATCGATATATGTCCATCATCACGTGCTTCGTGTCGTCGCTAACAGTTGCTATCCGTTCCCGTACATTTTTCTTGACCTTGTCGGGTCACTGGGGAGGGGTGAGGTCAGTACACTCGGCAGGTAACGGTTGCCGCGCGCCACCCCTTTGTGAGCGGAGGCGTCAGCATGTCGACGACACTGGGCATTGTCCCGTTCTCTGAACGTTCAAAACTGCGGTTCAAACTTCCCACATTTAATATTTTCTGAATAGCAAGTTTTGCACAGAAATTAAATAATATAATAATAAATCTGGCTTCCCGGGTTTAATATATAATTATTCACCTATGAATTAACCCTATTATTTATAATATTTACAATTTAGATAAATAAATATTACAAAACAGATTTTTTTTGTAATATTCATTTATCTAAATTAATTATTTATTAATAGTCGTTGTGGATGACTCTGTCATACCACAATATCATGTCGATTATTTTTTTAAACAGTTTTTCGTTTTTACACTTTTGGTGATTTATATTATAACAATTACTTGCACATCGATATTTAAAACAAATGAAGCTACATAAGTCTTGAAATGAAGTCTTCACGGGTGTACCGCCCGATAGTGTTTTGAAAACACGATATTTCATCGACTAGCTCCGTCGTCTTCATCAGGTGTCGAGACATCTGCACAGGTCGGCTCAGTATCCGACGGTCAGCCGGAAAGTCTCCGTTCTTACATAAATCTTAACTATTAAATATTTTCACTAAGATATTTACATTTTATAATAGTAAATTGTACATAAATTTCATCCAGTTCAAACGTTTTCAACAATTTAAAAAATGATTCCAAACAATAAGGAATTTTTCAGAATTGATGTTCTTTTTCGAACATTACAAATAATTTGTATTTAAAGTTTAAACAATGAATCTCTGAAGTAAATATTTAATATTGTTGAAGCTAAAATCAGCAAAATGAGTAAGAAAATAATTACATTTGGAGAATTAACAATCCTCTATATTCTTTATTGTAACTTATTTTCGATATTTGTGCAGTAAGATTCTTCACTATTGTAACGTCGTTGGCTCGACAAAACTGAATATTTTTGTAAAATGTTGTTCCCTATGTTAATATATAAAAAAGGGGAATATCTTGAAATTTTAAGTTTCTTATCAAATTGTTCCTAGACGAAACTGATTCATTGTCAGTGATGAAAATCTGCGAGCCTACCTGCTAAATTACTCACTCACAGTCAGACATTGCGGTGGATAATTTTAAGTTAATAATAATTCTTCATTGGCTTATCCTTTAAAGATAAATGTTGTAGTGTGTATTCCACTGAGGTCTAACAGGTGCAGCTACTGGAAGCAGAGCTCCGTAAGCTATCCCTAGATCTCGGAATTAGAATGGATGTGATGTGGTCAATACAGTCTCCAGTTATTTACATTCTTCTCCCACAGTCTTTAGAAGAAAGGTACGTAGGAGGCTCTTCATAATCAGGTAGTAATCTACAACTTCATCTAGATTTGTCCTCTAGTTTGTAGTGAGTCTTACTTTTTTTGCTGTCGTCAGTCTTTCGACTGGTTTGATGCAATCCTCCATCCCTTCCTATCCTGTGCTAACCTCTTCATTTCTACATACCCCTTACAACCCACGTCCTCAATTATCTGCTTCATATATTCTAATCTCTGTCTACCTCTACAGTTCTTACCTTCGACTGTTCCCTCCACTAACAAATTAACCAATCCAGCATGTCTTTCTTAAAATATGACCTACCAGCCTGTCTCTTCTTCCTGTAAGCTTCTTCCATAAACTTCTTTTCTCATATATCCAAAACTCGTTCATTTCTTACTTTGTCTGTCCACCTAATTTTCAGCATTCTTCTGTAGCACCATATTTCAAATGCTTCAAGTTTCTTTCTTTCCGGTATTTCTAAAGTCCATGTTTCGCTACCGTAAAGTGCTGTGCTCCACACATAGAGTTTTAAGAAGTTCTTTCTAATTCCTAGATCAATATTTGAAACTAAAAGATTTATCTTTTTCATGAAGGCTCTTTTTGCTAGTGCTATTCTGCTTTTAACATCATTCCTGCTTCGGCCATCGGTTGTAATTTTGCTTCCCAAGTAACAGAACTCACTCACTTCTCCTATTGCCTTCGACCCTATTTTTATATTTAATCTGCTAGTATTGGTATCATTTCTGCTACATTTCATCACTTTTGTTTTACTTTGATTTATATTCAGTCCAAAATCTTCCTTCAGTATTTTGTTCATGCCATTCAATAACTTCTCAATATCCTCAGCCCTCTCTGCTAATAAGACAATGTCGTCAGCAAATCGTAGCATACTGATTTTTTCTCCCTGAAAACTTATGCCACATGGAAATTTTTCTTTGACTTTCTTCATTGCTTCTTCTACATACAAGTTGAATATTAACGGGGATAGACTACAACCTTGTCTCACACCCTTTTTAACTGATGCATGTCTCTCGTGATTCTCTACTTTTATTATAGCCACTTGATTTTTATATAGTTTATAGAGTATTCTTCTATCTCGATACTTTACACCTGACTTCTTTAAAATTTTGAACATCTTGTCCCTTCTTACTACCAACAGAAATAACCGACCCGCCTTGTTTCTGCGCATAAGCGTTGTCAGTCCTAAAGTTATGCAAACGGTCCACTTAGATTGCACTCAACTACTTAACTTTTTCGGTTCCATATTCTGGTTTTACAATCTAAAGCAAGTATTTAAATATTATCCGTTACTTTAAAGGCTTTACGACTCGTCTACGAAGAGGCCGTTAGAGCCGGACAACTGAGGTCTGGATGGCCATACGTGGATCGAACCCCTGACCTCTCGAATCCAGACCCAAACGAGAACCGTTGAAAGCAGATATGCGTGTTAGATTATCAGCATCGTTCTCCTGATTATTTTCTGTTTCACAAACTGAATGGTACGTCTTCGAAGATGCTAAAGAAACCCGAAGGCCTGAGAAATCGAGTCTAGGGACCGAAATGTAAGAATACGTATAGTTGTCGGCACTGTATTGCTATATTGTTCGAGTGTTTGTGTTGGCGCAGAGAAAATTACATGTTACTCGTATATTCTGCACAAACTGGAGGTATAGGTAACTTACATTACGCTTATATTAGGCAACTCCGAGAACAAAACAATTTGGGAAATGCTACTGTAATTGACCATATCATGCACACACGTCCATTCTCTAATAAACGGATTCATCAACAAATTCGAGGATATAACTAAAACAAATAGGTTCCCTAAAATACTTTCTTTGCTATCTCTTTCGGAAGAGTACTTCAGATTAAGACACTCCAATCTACCGGTCATCCTGATTTTTAGGTACCTTTCCCTAATCATTTAGTCAAATTCTGGTATGATTCTTAACTTTCGGTTCAAACATAAGAGTTGATAAAAAAATACCTGCTGACAGAGGGATCAGCGGTTGTTATGCAGGCAACTCCTTCACAGCTAGAGCTGTAAAAGTAACGATATATTCGTTACTGAGTAACGGGTTCGTCGCCTAACTCGAAGTACCGAATCGTTACTCACAAATTCGTTACTCGCATTTGTCGTATAGATACTAACACGTTCTAGTTCTCGCATCTAATTTTGACAACGTAAAGACTAACTTTGCAGTTTTTATTTTGTTTAACATTAAAATTTACAGTGAATAATTTGTAAGTAGAAAATGTGTATGGATAAAGTTGCTGTTTTTTCCTCAATCGTTCATTAGAGAGGTTTGTTTAAATTAATTTAATTTAATTGCAATGGAGCACAGGCTCCGGTGGCAATTTCCCTACACACCCATCTTCCCCCTATCCTGCACCTACCTACATTTGCCCTCTACAATTTTTATCTTTAAATTCTTTCAAAGTTTTCGGTTAATTATTCATCATTTCTCTTGGTAACTCATTCCAATCCCTGACACCCTTACCTAAAAAAAGAGAATCTTCCCACACCCTTGTGCTTGAAATCGAGTGCCAGCTTGTGTTCATGGTCATCTTTTCCCTTCCATGCACTACTTTTCATACCTATTGCAATATCTTTCCATGCCTCATCGCCAGTATATGCCCTGTACACTCCCATGACCCTCCTCATCCTCCTCCTGTCTTGCAATGAATCCCATTCCAGCTCCTTTATCATATCAGTCACTGATTGCATTCTGCGATAATTTCCAGAAACAAATCTAACAGCCCTTTTTTGCACCCTCTCCAACTCCTGTATTTGATACGTAAAATGAGGGTCCCATACTACACTACCATATTCGAGCAATGGTCTGACCAAAGTTTTGTAACCCAATTCCTTGACTTCTCTCGTACATCCCCTCGTCACTCTCTCCAACAAGTGCAGAACTTTGAAACCTTTTCCTACCACCTGTCCTATGTGTCCTGCCCAGTTAAGTTTGTTATCAAAAGTAATTCCAAGATATTTACATTTCAAGTCTTCAGCAAGCAACTCTATCCCCACCTTATATTCATAATTAACTTTTTGTTTTTTATTTGTGTATCTACTAAGCTGACTCTTCTTTGCATTTATGTTCATTCCATGTTTACCAACCCAATTAGATATCCTGTCCTGATCACCCTGCAACTGTTTACAATCCTCTATCGTTTTGATTCTTTTATACAGCATTATGTGATCTGCAAACAATCTAATTTCAGATAGTAAACAATCAACACAATTATTCATTAGAAAAATGAATAGCAATGGTCCCAATACGCTACCCTGTGGCACACCCATTTTTACTTCCACTTCTTTTGATACTACATTTCCTACCCTAACTTTCTGTTTTCTACCTTTTAAAAATTCTTCTACCCAGCAAATGACTTTCTTATCCACTCCAATGGTTTTTGATTTCAAACATTTATGAAATGCGTGTATTTTAAGATGTGATACCTCCTATTTTATTTCATAGTGTAATTTACAAAATAAAAGAGTTGTTTAATAGTTTGTGATATAAATCTCTGTATTTGCTATGTTCTAACAGTAAATTAATTTAATTGCAACGGAGCGCGCACTCCAGTGGCAATTTCCCTACACACTCATCTTCCCCCCTTCCCTGCATCCATCTACATTTGCCCTTTACAAATTTTAACTTTAAATTCATTCAACATTTTTGGTAAATTATTCATAATTTCTCTTCGTAACTTATTCCAATTCCTGATAACGTTATCTAAAAAAAAAAACAAAAAAAAAACAAACAACAACAACAACAACATAGAATCTTCCTACACCCTTGTGCCTGAAATCGAGTGTCAGCTTGTGGTCATGTTCATCTTTTCTCTTCGAAGCATAACTTTTAATTCTTACACCAATATCTTTCCATGCCTCATCATCAATATTCGCCTTGTACACTCCCATGACCCTCTTTAGCCTCATCCTGTCCTGAAATGAAACCCATTCGAGCTCTTTTATCATATCTGTTATTGATTGCGTTCTGCAATAATTTCCAGAAACAAATCTAGCAGCCCTTTTTGCCGTCCCAGAATTCCATATAGAAAGAACAAGATACAATGACTTTATACCTTTTGCCTGGTGTTAGTTATTGTATTATTATCGCAGGATCCATGTGATCAATGCGGTTCTGGCTTTGATGTTGAATGTTTGTTGTAACCATGACGCAACAATAATTACGAATCTAATCGCATGTTTGTCCTGTACCTTTGTTATTGATTTAAAACTTTTGAATAATGATATTTTTAAAATGAAATAAAGCGGGAGTCAGTAGCACTCTGCCTGCATGGCCGATTTGATGGTATGTCCACATTTATTCTAACAGGTCTATCACAAAAGGTTGAAGAATTTAGAAAAAATAAATGAAAACAGTAAATAAAGACAGTGGTGGGTGAAACCTCTTATTTAAAACGAAATACTTTGATGAGCTTATAATACTTGTTAAATACATGTCCCTTTATCATTTCAGGCTTGTATGCAGGGTTTTGAGTAGGCTACTTTAAAAAATAACCGCCATTAGTTATTGTCTCTAAGCATGCCACAGTCAGGTGAAAGGTCAGGTCTTTTTTTGTGTGTGAAAACAGGTATTTGTTTTGAAATTAGATTATTCTTTTGAATATAAAATTAATTACAGAAAATCAAGTGTGCATTTAGAGGTTTTCCGGAAGATCCATGTGCTAATTACTTTAAGTTTTATCCAAACAAACAACTAACCTAAACTTATTTCATTAAATAAACGATTTACTCAAACTTTACCAAGTGCAAACGAAGTCGTCCCGTATGCAATGCGATGCGATGCTTCATGCTAGTGTTCGATTGTACCGAAAGTAACGAGTAACGAAGTGATACAATAGTAACGAAGTTATCCGGTACGCGGCGTGACTCGATACAATGCTTCATGCTAGTGTTCGATTGTACCGAAAGTAACGAGTAACGATTCGAAAGTAACGGGTATTGATTGGTATAGTAACGAATACATACGGGTACAGAGTTTCTCGTTACTTTTACAGCTCTATTCACGGCAAATGTTTTTGGAAATTAAACTAGAGTGATTTCCCCTTGCCTTCACTTACATTGAAATGTTACTGCTTTACACTAAAAAGCACCCAGAAGGGAATGGTCTGAATCACTACAAAATCGCAGGATGTTTAGAACATTGAAATCATAATAAGTGATTAAGATGGCAGAGAGACGGCGTGCACGAAGGCGAAGCAGCACCCTCTTTAGTGTGACCGAACAAGTTTGTCAGTCTGAACAGAACCATCAAAGGAAGTGAAAACGTACAATCAAATGCTGGTATGCCTTATTCACCTCAAAACGTGGCAACATCAGCATATGAGCATGTTCGAACTTGGCAGAATAATTGGTCTCCGAAAAACGGATTTGCCATACCGTAAATTTGCATCTCGTACAGGGCACACGGCTAGAACAGTGATGGGTGTTTGAAATCGTGGATAGATAATGGTCGCACACAGCTACGAGCGAGTACTGGGCGACAAAATGTGACCACAGCGAGGAATGACCGCCGTCTTGTGCGCATGGCCGTAACAGACAGAACAGCTTCGTCCACAGTATTGGCTCATTGTTAAGACTCGTTCCCACGGCGCGTCCCAGGGAACGACTGTCATCTTTGCCTCGACCCACCGACAGGCAGTAGAAGATGTAAGGCGCGTACTGCCTACCACGCGCCGTCGAAACGAACCTTTAGAGAGCTGCTACGGGTGTGGGCATATCTGCGTTGGTTTGACGTCGTCCCCTGAGGACTGGATGTGGTGGCACGAGTCTGCTTCCATTGACTAGAAATTGCAATTGGCAAGTGAACGCTAGCACTAGGGTGCTGAGAGGCAAAATGTATTTTCGGACGAATTCGTCTTCAACTTGTCGTACAGTGAAGTCTGCGTTCGCCAACATGGTGAATGCAATGGGGCAGGTTGTATTTTAGCTACAGATCGGACAAATGCCAAGTGTGATGGTTTAAGGTGAATTTTTTTATAACATATGATTTTGCCTTCTACATACTGAGGGTGATCTTAATCGTACCCGCTACATCAGGGAGGTTTTGGGGCCCAAGACACTGCACCTCCTGCAATCAGCTCCACATGCCATATTTCAGCAGAACTACACTCCTGGAAATTGAAATAAGAACACCGTGAATTCATTGTCCCAGGAACGGGAAACTTTATATACACATTCCTGGGGTCAGATACAACACATGATCACACAGACAGAACCATAGGCACATAGACACAGGCAACAGAGCATGCACAATGTCGGCACTAGTACCGTGTATATCCTCCTTTCGCAGCAATGCAGGCTGCAATTCTCCCATGGAGACGATCGTAGAGGTGCTGGATGTAGTCCTGTGGAACGGCATCCCAAGTCATTTCCACCTGGCGCCTCAGCTGGACCAGCGTTCGTGCTGGACGTGCAGACCGCGTGAGACGACGTTTCATCCAGTCCCAAACATGCTCAATGGGGAACAGATCCGGAGATCTCGCTGGCCAGGGTAGTTGACTTACACCTTCTAGAGCACGTTGGGTGGCACGGGATACATGTGGACGTGCATTGTCCTGTTGGAACAGCATGTTCCCTTGCCGGTCTAGGAATGGTAGAACGATGGGTTCGATGACGGTTTGAATGTACCGTGCACTGTTCAGTGTCCCCTCAACGATCACCATAGGTGTACGGCCAGTGTAGGAGATCGCTCCCCACACCATGATGCCGGATGTTGGCCCTGTGTGCCTCGGTCGTATGCAGTCCAGATTGTGGCTCTCACCTGCACGGCGCCAAACATGCATACGACCATCATTGGCACCAAGGCAGAAGCGACTCTCATCACTGAAGACGACACGTCTCCATTCGTCCCTCCATACACGCCTGTCGCGACACCACTGTAGACGGGCTGCACGATGTTGGAGCGTGAGCGGAAGACGACCTAACGGTGCGCGGGACCGTAGCCCAGCTTCATGGAGACGGTTGCGAATGGTCCTCTCTGATACCCCAGGAGCAACAGTGTCCCTAATTTGCCGGAAAGTGGCGGTGCGGTCCCCTACGGCACTGCGTAGGATGCGACGGTCTTGGCGTGCGTCCGTGCGTCGCTGCTGTCCGGACCCAGGTCGACGGGCACGTGCACCTTCCGCCGACCACTGGCGACAACATCGTTGTACTGTGGAGACCTCGCGCCCCACATGTTGAGCAATTCGGCGGTACGTCCACCCGGCCTCCCGCATGCCCACTATACGCCCTCGCTCAAAGTCCGTCAACTGCACATACGGTTCACGTACACGCTGTCGCGGCATGATACCAGTGTTAAAGACTGAGATGGAGCTCCGTATGCCACGGCAAACTGGCTGACACTGACTGCGGCGGTGCCCAACCGCTGCGCAGCTAGCGCCCTTCGACGGCCAACACTGCTGTTCCTGGTGTGTCCGCTGTGCCGTGCGTTTGATCATTGCTTTCACAGCCCTCTCGTAGTGTCCGGAGCAAGTATGGTGGGTCTTACACACCGGCGTCAATGTGTTCTTATTTCAATTTCCAGTAGTGTATACGGAACCACATGTGGCGAGGAATATTCGTTCCTTTTTCGAAAAACTGATTCCTTGGCTTGTAAGTCTAGGACATTGTCGGTCGACAACTTGTTTGTTCGTACCACTATCGATGCTTTGTGGACGCGCCTACAAACCGCGTTACAGTGTGCTGCCTAATAGCATGTCCCAGCTCTCTTTAATGCCACGGCGTCTAGAGTGTTAAAAATTCTGATTAAGGCAAAAGTAACCTTATTACACGTGTTGAATTCTGACTGTCAAAGGACATCTACAGTTCTGTAATTCTAATCATTTGTGTGTTGTCATATCGTTAATGTGTGGAATAAAGT
Organism: Vandiemenella viatica; assembly: GCA_031002005.1. Classification (NCBI taxonomy): domain Eukaryota; kingdom Metazoa; phylum Arthropoda; class Insecta; order Orthoptera; family Morabidae; genus Vandiemenella; species Vandiemenella viatica. The sequence goes on from JARYHS010013631.1 coordinate 92,433,613, forward strand.
TAATCGTAATTAAATGTCTCCTTCTTGGCGTTACAATTTTCACAAACAGATGGCTGTTGTATGTGTTCAGTGCAATGTGTCATTTCCGTTGTGAAAGAATGAAAATTGAGAGAAGGGGTGTCGTGAAACTCTGTGCTACATATTGAGAACTACTCTTCCGAAAGACACCTTCATACCGCCAATTTTAATATACCCTTAAGATCGCCATTAACAGTGTCATATGCTCTTACTCAATACGCATTGTGGAGAGATTTGGGATTTAACCCAGGATTTTGGATGAGTGTACACTACCATCCCTTCTACCCTGCCAGTCCACATGGTGAAAACGCTATAATATAATTTTTCTAATTTTTAAATATGATTTTCTGTTTTTGCCATTGAAATACTGTATCGATATGAAAGATGCATGCTATTTATTCTGTTTAAGAGGAAATATGGATGGTCGTACAGCTAAACATGATAAGATTCCGTTTCCCTTCGGGTACGGAACCATAAAACAAGAAAGTCTAGTGCATCTGTTACTACCGAGTTACAGATTGTTTCTTAATTGAATGATGCCTTTGCCTTAATCAGAATTACCTAAATTCTCAACTATTGCTTTTTTTTTAGTTGTTAAACGAGTTTCAAAGAATGACAACCATGTATTTGGCGTGGTGATCATACAGTGTGTTGTAAGTTATTGCCCACGACACCGTAATTTATGGACGTTCCGCTTGTTTCCTAGCCGGGAGTAGTGGGTGTGGTCGCCCTGCAAAGTGCTTTGGCTGCGGTCGTGGCGGTGCGCTGCAGATATAATTACTGAGGGATCAGAGCCAGGCAGGACGTAGCACCGGCACCAGCTGAAGAGCCCTCTCACAAAGGAATAACCAAACCTGGAAAGAACGGTTATCAATTTCCCAAATACACGTTGAAGAGATATCACCCTTATGGCCGTGGTAAACTGCTTTTTGGAAGCGGACCTTGCTTTCTGTGACATTCCCATGGTAATATCCCTATTAGTCCAGTCATTTAAGCTTAAATTAGGTAAGAATCTCGGAATTCGAGATACCCAGCTGTAAGTCTGTAAATACTTGTATATTGAAACCCTAAAAGTGGTCTCAAAACCTACATATGGTAGGGTGTGCGCAACTATTAAATTTCGAGGTCAAAGGTCACAAAAAATCGTTTTTTTTGCGCTTTTTTGTAAATATCTCATTTCCTATGGGTTTTTTGCTATTTGTATTTATTATCAATATTGTAGAATACAAAATTCTCTACAAATTTTGTCTAAATTTTTTTTTTAATATGGTGAACCGTTTTCGAGATAGAGGGCGGAGAGCGCGCGGTCACAGCATCACTTCAGGTCAACCGGTGCCTCCGGTCGAAAACGCGCCATATATAGTTGATGAACTATCGATAAATCAATGATTATAAATATTTGTCAATTTTTATTAACTATTATATTATATTTTATCATTTTCTTCATGCATTAAATCTATATCTATTCAATAATACTAATAACCGTTTCCTGAAATTAAAAAATAATTAAGGGAAAAACTTAAATCATATTATAATTATATTCCCATTTACACTAATGATATTTTAAATAGAAAATAATTAAGTGCATCTTCTTTAAAATCTATAAATTTGAAAATCCTTCCACTACGTCAAAAATTATACCTGGGAATTATACGGGCCCCTATTATACACCACGGACCTTTCTATTTATAGTCAGTAGGGACAGATGTTCAATTGTATTGTATAGTTACGACCGTCTTCTCTTTCTTTCAGTTTGAATCGTATCTTGGTAACTACGGACGTACAATTTCAAGAACTATGGCTGATTTGTGTTTTCTATGTAATAAGTCAGATTCGGGAGGTGAATCGCTTATTGAAGTAGTGCGCGGTATGAAATCTCTACGAACTGCAAGTGTCGAACGAAACGTCGGAAAAATTGATTATTTAAAATCAGTAACCTCTGTTAAAGTGCATGAAAAGTGCCGAAGTGTTTACATTAGTAAAAACTGTATCCAAGCAGCAAAACGGAAACAAGAAGAAGGAGAAACTATAACTTCTCCATTAGTACTCCGTAAAAAACGAGGTGAAGTGTTTGATTTTAAGAATCAATGTTTATTTTGTGACGAAGTTGCTGATGAGGAGAAAAAGAAAAGAGAAAAATACAGGCGGAAGATAAAAAATTTGAGTACTCTTGAGTTCAAAGATACTGTTATCAAAAAAGCAGTAGAACGTGGGGATGATTTCGGAGAATTGGTGAAAAGTATAATTTTACAGTATGATTTGATCGCTGCTGAAGCGAAGTACCATGCTGCTTGCTTTACAAACTTTTCAAATAAATCATCATCATCATCATCATCGCCTCTTGAGAAACCTCGTCAAGATAATCAAGTTACAGAAGCTATGTTAGAGATTTTCAATTACATCGAAAATAATAATGATTCTCAATTCACACTAAAAGAGCTTAAAGATGTCTTGACAGGGTATGTGCCAGAAGATAAAACTATCATTACAAGACTACAACAGAAGTACTTAACCGATATCGTAATTACGAAGAAAGTTGGAGCTTTCACAATCATTTCTTTCCGTGATGCATAAGCTAATATTCTATCAAAACTTGGTACGAAAGTAAAAAAATAGATCCTGAAGCAGAAAGGCTAAGAATTGTAGAAGCTGCAGCAGCAATTATTAGAGAAATCTGTGAAAAGTCTCGATCATCTTCGTTATATGCATTACGTCAAGTCTACAAAACTTAATAAACCTGTGCAGCTTTCAAATATTCCACCAACAAGTGCAGCTGCTCATCAACATTTCAAACGTGTATATTATCAAGTTCAAACTTGGTTAGGGCATGATTTGGAACCCCAGGTATGGGGTTGGGCAATGCGAAACGATTTTTTGGAGCCTATCATGACAATTTTACCACCTGCTCCAGAAGATTTGCTAAATACAATTTTCTGCAACTGCAAGAGTGGTTGTGGTTCGCGATGCGGATGCAGGAAAGCGGGCTTGCAATGCTCTTTAGCTTGTGGCCAATGTAATGGGCAAGCTTGTCTCAATGCTCTACCATATCAGAGCGACATTAACGAAGATGGAACCTTTGACCCCGAAATCATGGAAGAACTTGAGACAAATGTCGTTGAAGACGATAATGAAGACCAGTTTGAAATTTACCAGCAGCCGGAAGACGACGAAGAAGAGGAAGAAGATGATTAAATTATAAATTGTAGTTTTTGTACCCTTTATTCCATTTTTTTACTTTTAATAAAAATAAATGTATTGAATGATATTTTTAAATAAAAAGATTAATTAATAATTTATTTGGTTTTTTCCATCATGTAAGAAGTTATTAATATTAATTAGGTTAAAATTCAAATATAATTCCTATATTTTCATTAACAATTCTGCAATTACATGGGCAGGTAAATGTTGTTAAATAAATTAATACTGAATAAAAAGTGGATAGGTTAGGAAAAAATGATAAAATATAATATAATAGTTAATAAAAATTGACAAATATTTATAATCATTGATTTATCGATAGTTCATCAACTATATATGACGCGTTTTCGACCGGAGGCACCGGTTGACCTGAAGTGATGCTGTGACCGCGCGCTCTCCGCCCTCTATCTCGAAAACGGTTCACCATATAAAAAAAAAATTCAGACAAAATTTGTAGAGAATTTTGTATGCTACAATATTGATAATAAATACAAATAGCAAAAAACCCATAGGAAATGAGATATTTACAAAAAAGCGCAAAAAAAACGATTTTTTGTGACCTTTGACCTCGAAATTTAATAGTTGCGCACACCCTACCATATGTAGGTTTTGAGACCACTTTTAGGGTGTCAATATACAAGTATTTACAGACTTACAGCTGGGTATCTCAAATTCCGAGGTGAACTTACTATAATGACTGGACTATATGTAAGTTAAATGCTAGACATGTCTTGTACAAAACGGTGAACGGCAGCTTGGTCTAGTGGGCAAGACTTAATCCTAATGGGGCGTCCATTAATTGCGTGAGGTGTTCTTCTTAAATTTGGATCCCCACTCCCTTGGTGAGATTTGGTGAGATCTGGTGGCATATCTTCTCTCCCCCTAGCGTGAAATTGACCGCGTAATTTTGAAGACTTTTTTTTTATTAGCTCTACTGTTTTTTGAAGCGTGACAATCTGTAATAAAAAGCTTAACGTGGGATTTTTATCGATCACGTCATCTTTTTAATTTAAGCAGAGTTAAGAGAAAGGTATAACTACGCCGATACTGACTTTAGAGGGTTGGGGAGAGTCCAGAATTCCGGAAGAAACACCTCACGTAATTAATGGAGGCCCCCTTAACCTGGTACGGTGACCATTTCCTTTCCTCCTTACCTAAGCTAACCCGGTAATCCCATCGGATAAACAGGACCTACAGTTTAATGGGATCCAAACCATGGAAGCACTATGGCGTACGTCATATTACAAATCAAGCTGTGCCAGAGGTGACGGTAGGGTTAAGTACCTATGAAAATCCCCACTGGGACGTAAATGCAAACCGGGGTCCTTTCGATCTACAGTCAGATGGCTTAACCACTAAGCCACTAAGCTGCTTCCTTAGCCTTGACCTTAGCAATTCCTCTCTTCGTTTTCGTTAATGAGAAATCGAAGATTAAAAACTTTAAATTAAAAATTGCTGAGTGTATACCTGAAGAAAAGCTGCTGAAACGTATTGTATAAATCCTTGGGGAAAGTGTCATCAAAAAAAGATTGTACCCAATATAAAATTAAGAACACATTATGTCGTAAACACTGCTTCACTACTTGCAGAATCATTGTAAAATACGGAGCAATCTGGTAGATCAGTGGCTAAGGCAATGGGCTCCACAGTTAAAGGTTCTGAGTATAATGCCTCTGCGTTGTTCGAGAATACGCTAGGACACTCGGTGGATCGCATAACACCTTAAGCTGTACTTCAAGCTAGCGTTGTGAATGCGGACGCGGATGCGGATGTTCAGTGCTCGGATACGGACGTGGAAAAATAAATTTATAATTTTCCATGTGTTAATATTTTATCAAAAAAACTTAAAATCAAAATAATTATATTTATCAACTCAAATTATAAATGTTTCATATTCAAGGTCAATTTTCATATAATACTACAATTTTTTTTCCCTCATCTTTCAATATCAAAAAATGTGGGCTTATTTCACAAGTGAATTAAATTTTTTACATAACTACGCGCGCGTCAATAAAACAAACTCTGCCATATGAACTTTGCGGCGATCGCAACTAAATTAATTCAAGCGTCAAGCACAAGACCACGCCAACGCACATCTCCGAGCCCGCCACCCCCCATTCCACCACCTTAGCGACACATTCACAGTCCAACTTATAGGAACTACGATGATTCGATTTTCCCGTAAAGGACTCTTGTTAGTTCCTGAAAGGGGTTGCATGATTACACGTATGGGTCCAGTGGAGCTCGTGCAAGGCACCATGACGGCCAATAAGTATCGTACACTAGTTACAGACCACGTTCACCCCTTCATGACGACCATATATACCAGGTGTGGCCAACTTTATTAGACCCAAGATCTACTGTTTGTTGACGAAACCCTGTGCGATCGACCAATGACATACTTCTTGAAATTTTAAATGAAACAGCATAGTTCAGTACACAATTTTGTTGTATTTTTATTCTACCGCTAGATTAGCAAAATCTGGTTTGTAGTTGGAAACTGCCGACTTAACAGAATCCAATGTACTGTATGAGCGTCTGTAAAGCGAGAATGGTGTTTATTTTTTATTTGTTTTAAGAAGATAAATGCTGATTCAAATAAATATGTTGAACCAAAACACATTTCTTCAAATTTGGATGTTTCTCGTTGGAAGCCAGTGCCCAGAAATCTAGACCTGAGGATGACGTTGCTTTTAGAAATATGTCACAGCACAGAGTAATAATTTCGTTTTGAAATATGATGTAGTCCATTTGTATTTGCAAATTTTTTAGCCATTTCATAAATATCACTATGATCAATGGATTTATTAACCGGATAACTGATAAATTCCACCAACTTCTCAATTTTTTTGAAATCACTAAAGGGAATTTCGAAGTCTTATACCACTGCCTTAATTTCTGCCGCGTGCTTGTCTCGAATGAACTTATAGATAGGATGTTTTTCCATTTATGTTTCTTGATGTTTAAAAATTGTTGAAATTTTTTCTTTTCTATGTCATCTGTTATAGACGCTGTTTTACTTTGGAATGCTGCAATAGAACTCATAATTTCTACTAATGTTTCATTCTTGGCTTGTAGATCCATATAGAATGTGCTCAGTTTTCAGGTAAAATCTTCTAAATATACTAAATCATATTGCCAGTCTAAATCACGAAGTTGCCAATAAACATTACCCCTATCTTCAAGAAATTTTATTATTTCATCCAATAGATCTCGAAATCTGTGCAAAAACTTGCTTCGACTTAACCACCTTACGTCAAAGCCAAATCTGGTTCATTCTCATCTAATTGCTGTTCAAAGAGCCGCATTTGGAGAGATTTTCATTTTATGAAATTTACAATTTTGAAATAAATATGCATGACATGTTTTGTGTTTAGTCTCTGACTAACCAGTAGTTATCGATGAATTATGCAGTGGTAGCTAATGAAGTCTGGAAATTCTTCGTCTTTGTGACAAAGAAAATAAAACCATTATGAGTACCTGTCATTGCAGAAGGCCCATCAGTTGTCATTGATACGAGTTTATATAAAGGGGGCCAAATCTTGCTAATATATGCTTTGAATTCCGTGAATACATCAATACCATGAGTTTTTCCTTTCAAGGAAATCATGCTTTGGAGATTTCTCGATGAAAGAAGAACTTCTAAGACCATCCGAATAAAAATAAGTAATTATTCAGTATCGGTGACATCTGTTGACTCGTGAAGTTGTAGGGAAAAAACAACGCAGCGGACGATATCTCTTTGTAGATGTTCGTTCATGTTTTCACTCATGGTTTCTATACAGTGCATCATAGTATTTCGAGACAGCTGTAAACCATGAATAGTTTCTTTAATTTCATTTTTAGTTTTGAAATTCACAAACAGCGAATCTGACACAGCTTCGAAAATTTCCTTGATGTATTCTCCATTGGAAAAAGGTTTACACTTTTGTGCAATTCTGAAGCTTACTTGGCTAGAAGCTTCAGGTGCAGCTTTACTTTACTTAATAGGCTTAGAAAACTTGTTTTCTGGTCTTTTAATTGCGATTTAAATGTTTTCAATTTACTCTTTCTTATTTCGCTGTTAGGTTGAAAGTCTGACTGATATTTACTATGTATTGTGCTAAAATGTCGCTTTAAATTTCCTTTTTTTTTCCGGTATTGCCATGGATTTTATGTTATGCAGCAAGTTTTCTTTCACCATAGTAAAGAATTAGTCCCATTACCATTTTTGGTGAAAGTGATAAGTTTTTGATTTCGTTGGAGCACATTTTTCAAGGATCTAGAAATATAAAAATAATATATTAATAACATAATTCGTATAATAATACCACTAAATGTGAATTAAATTTATTTTCGTACTGAGGCACAATAGTTAGCGAGTGAACATTAGGAGCGTCCATAAACCAGTAGAAATTTTGTACTGTTTTGTCTTGTCAGACTATCGTAAATTACATACAGAGATAATTAAATGACGGAAATAAATATTCACATGCTGTTGTGTGTTCTGTACCTCATTTTACTGTGACAAGTAATATGAATGAAAAGGTACGTGGCTTGGCTCGGAACCCACCCTCCCCCTAAGTAGCACACCATAGCTTTCCAGCCAACCCCTCCTCCCCCTAGATCAGGGGTCCCAAAAGTGGTCGATACCGACCCCTGGGGGTCGATAAGAGATTTCCCGGGGTCGATTAATACAAGGGGGTTGAAAGGGGGTCGATTAATACTAAAGAGGATCAATTAAACTGTACAGGAAAAAATAGGAATGTTCTACTAATAATTAGGTCAATAAGTAAAATTAAAGCTCATCCTCTCAATTCTCGTCTGTTTGCGAAGTCATGTGAAGTAAATGATGAAACTTTCAACAAATTACTTTTGCTCACTGAGGTAAGGTGGTTGTCAAGTCGCAGAGACTAATCTGAAGAGTGCCTTAGGAAGGTGGATTCATCACTACGTGACAAGTTAAAACAGTGTAACAACCATCTGTTCCTTTTGGCAGGTCTTTATTTGAAATTTATTCCATCTGTCCATAGTTTTGTTCCTATTTTTTGAGATTATAATAATAGTCGAAATTATCTCGTTTTTCTGTTAATTTTATTGGGTGGATTTTATAAATTATTTCGTTTTGTTATGAAGGCCTCCTTATTGCTTAGCATCAGATGTGTCAAAAATGATTTAATGTTTTTATTAAATACTTGTGGGGGTCGGTAAGAATGGAAATATCGTATCAAGGGATCGACGGGGTAAAAAATTTGGGGGCCCCCGGTCTAGATCGAGCCACGTAGTTTATGGACGCTCCCTTATTGAAGGTTTCGTTTGCCATAGTAACAATATACTTTATTTGATGAAACTTTAGAAGCATTTTTTTTTCATTTGATGTTCATTCAGGGTTTCTCTTCAACCACTTATCCATAGCGTCTGAGGAGCGATGCAGAGTGTAATCGTGATTTACACTTACGTTAACGTCGTAACGCCGCTAGTCCCTGTCGTCAACTGACGGATTGACAGCGTCCCACACGCTTCTCGCCTATTGTCCACCTGGCGCCGAAAGCAAAAGGGAGCTACCTTGCCACGATCGACTGGACTAATAGCCGCGATCGACCGGTTGGCCACCCCTGATACTGTATATACGAACGGCAGTGGCATTTTTCAACAAGGTAATGCGCAATGTCACAAGGCCAGGAGTTCAATGAAGTGGTTCGAGGAACACAGTAGCGAGTTGCAATTGATGTGTTGGTCCCCAAGTCGCCAGATCTGAACCCGATGGAACACATCTGGGATTGAACGTGGTGTCAGAACGCATCGCCTCCCCTCCCCCACCCCGGAATTTACGGGAATTAAGTGACTTGTGTGTGCAGATGTGGTGCCATCTCCCTTCAGCGACCTACCAAGCTCTCATTGCTTCCATGTCAAAACGAGTCGCCGCTGTTATCTGTGACAAAGGCAGACATACCGGCTATTAGGTAGGTGGTCATAATGTTCTGGCTTATCAGAGTAAGAGCACAAGCAGAGATGCCTAACAGCAGATGCCTCGGTAGCCCAAACCTAACAGACCTTCACTTTCTGGCAGCATCGCTGTCGGTTGGGAGCGACTCCCACTCTCCTCGACAGATCAACTATTCCCAGCGTCGCCGAGAGTCATGTCATTTATTATTGGCCAAAAAAGAACAGGCAGGGTTTAACATTAGCCTATAAACAACCACATTGCCCTTCATTCACTGAGTATTGATTTCTAGAACACTGTCCACAGTACGTACTTAACTATTGGCGGCTGTCCTCATGTGACTTTCGTATTTTATATAAGTAATTTCACATGTTATATCTGTCCCTTTCTCTATTCCTCACTGTCTTCCACATATTGCTTCGGGACCGCAATGTCACTTATCTCTGGAGTTCCTTTTTTAGAACAAGCATCCAGGCAAACACAAGCGAGTATCGACTGGAGAGAGTGATGAGGGGATGTACGAGAGAAGTGAGGGAGCTGGGTTACAAAACTTTGGTCAGACCATTGCTCGAATATGGTAGTGTAGTATGGGACCCTCATTTTACGTATCAAATACAGGAGTTGGAGAGGGCGCAATAAAGTGCTGCTAGATTCGTTGCTGGAAATTATCGCAGAATGCAATCAATGACGCATATGATAAAGGAGCTGAAATGGGATTCATTGCTAGGCAGGAAGAGGATGAGGAGGGTCATGGGAGTGTACAGGGCGTATACTGGCGATGAGGCATGGAAAGATATTGGAGTAGGTATGAAAAGTAGTGCATGGAAGGGAAAAGATGACCATTACCACAAGCTGGCACTCGATTTCAGGCACAAGGGTGTGGGAAGATTCTCTTTTTTAGGTAAGGGTGCCAGGGATTGGAATGAGTTACCAAGAGAAATGATGAATAATTTACCGAAAACGTTGAAAGAATTTAAAGATAAAATTTGTAGAGGGCAAATGTAGGTGTGTGCAGGATAGGGGGTAGATGGGGGTGCAGGGAAATTGCGACCGGAGTCTGTGCTCTATTGCAATTAAATTAAATTAAATCGACTTTTCAAATAGGATATTGTGAAGCTGTAGCGTCCAGACGATGGTGGCGTCTGACCCCAGCCCCACTTCACAGCGGGTAACAGAATTTTCATCGCAGCACTGACCCTGGGTCTGATCGGGGTAGTTGACAGTACGGCCCCCTGCATTCACTCAACTTGCAGTGATTTGAATAATATGCTCAAACGGCCAAGTTAATATTATTATTATTATTAGGTCTAATAAATTCCGGTAAAGGTTCGTATGTTACAAGGTCATTGCCAATGCCACGATACAATCTTGATTCGCCATCTGGAAGAAAAAAGTATCTGTCAGTTTCCTTAATTACTATCCACACTAACAAACTGTACGCGTATTCATGGGCGCAGGCATAAAATGAGGTATGATTCAGACGCGACGCAGAGAAGCTGAGAAATAAAGTAAAAATATTGGAATATTCAATTCTTCCATATTATTCATGTTATATAGTTTAACACGTGGCACTAAAAGTAAATTACTTCTCATAGCCGGAATACTTACTGAGATTCGATTTATTGAAGTCGTACTATGAGAATTTTATTTCCAAAAATAACGTAAAAATTTCTGGCACTATATTTATTATCATAGCAGATAATTATATATTTACTGGAGTTCAGATGATATTGATATAAGAACTTATTTGTGTTTCTTCTTCGAGGGAAAGCAAATGGATTACCACAGCTTTTTTTTATTATTTTATATTTTCCACTCAGACCGCATACTATTTGAATTGTAGAAAATTTCTTTACTGGTTGTTTTGAACATGTATCTGTGATTCAGACGAAGGTTGAAGTTAACATTCCTTACCTAAATCATTTGTTTAAGAGAGTGAACCGTGAATTACATTGAGGACAACTGCTGTTAAGCAATATAAAAGTATACTGGTGATATCGTTAGTCAAAACTATCGACGCCAAACTCTAATACACTCATCTGCACAGCCCACCGCAAGTGATCTATCAGCAAATCGATGTGGAACACATGCAAATTTTAACAGTCCGTTTTCTTGAAATTGGCTAAGCGATGTGTTGTTTGCTTTTTCAAAATTATGATCTTCACATGAAGGCACGTTTAATAATATCCGAATTTCGAATAAATTATCCTTGTTTATTTTTCTGCGCTTCCACAAGTAATAGGCTAATCTTTGTGACACCATTTGATAATTCCCACCATATAAAGCTTTAAGAAACGTTGTTTTACTCCTTTGCGTATTTAAGTTAGTATTCTGTGTCGATGATGTCAAGCAAAACATGATACCAGTAGGAGTGGGCACGCGTTGGGCAATGCTGAAAGCCTTGTCGACAGGTAGGTCATTATGGACAGTGCTATTCTAAGGGACCGAAGCGAGAGTCACTATCCGCCTACAAGCTCACTCAAGTGTTTGTGATATAATTACTAGCTGTGAAATGTGTATCCATTGCACGAAACTTCATACAGCATTCAGCTAGATCATTTTGTACGAAATCGTCGAAAAGAAATGTTTTAAGTGACATTTGTTCAAAGTATGGTCACGTGTTAACATGCAAATGTAAACTAGTTATTTAGAAAAAGTAAAATCTGGCATCTTTAAACACTGGTACTGAGAGTGGGATTTAATTGTAAACGGCTACACTTTTTTCGCAACATTTAGACTTACCTGTATTCCTTAATTTTTTCATTGCTAATTATAAATTAAAGATTATTGTATCCTTCAATTCTTTCCAACAGTTTTTTTTTGGTGAAAAATGTCCTGAAAATACTTCATTTTTTCACTTCTGACATTACCTCTTAAATGTTCTAGTAGACTGCCAAATTATACTATTATGTTATCATTCGTTGTCATTCAAAATTAAAAAGTCCAAGCGCCCCTTGTATGTGTGGGGAGAGCAAAAATATCCTTATCTTTAACAAGAACACAAGTGATACAAAATACGACCGAACAGACAGGAGAAAAGAATCATTCACATTCTTAACAGATTGCGTTAGAAAAAAAAAGGCATATTAATGATATTGCGGTGTAGAGTCATCCTTATAAGGCAGTGTTATTTCATGTACATATCAAACTGAGTACCGAAGTCTACTCTCGAGTTTTAGAGTCAGAGATATCTTAGCAAACAAAAAGAGTTCTCCGATAACACTTATCTCATTAAATATCTTCTCGGCAATCGCAGTCTGCTGGATCACAGCAGATTGATTAAGACCGTCACGATGAATATAAGTCAGAAAGCATTTGGCGTCAAGGGAGAACGACATGTCATTTTCATTCAATACACTGCACAAAAACAGGTCGATGTGTACGAACCTTATTCATCTCGTCTGCTGTGGCATTTGACTAAAATGAAAGCTGTAAGTAGTTATAGCTGATTGAAAGACGTCATTTTAAATTATTTCGGATATGAATAATACTAATCATATTATTTCCAAAATCCTGACGTCATTGGGAACAGTTTTAGTCTACAGTAATCCCGCCCCGTTGGCCGAAGTCTTGATACAACTTGATGGTATTTGACACTGTACGCGAGATTATATGGTTCTAGGTCTAGTGGGAGAATTTCGCTTTCTGGGTAAGGAGTGGAAACTGTATCGGCATCATTAAAAAATGAACAATAAGTAGAATTAGCGCGTCGTGGGAAAGTTAACTCTACACTGCGACTCATAGGTAGAATTTTAAAGCGTTTCAACATATATACAAAGGAGATATCATGCAACACACTCATATAGAATACTGTAGTGGTGTACTGGATCTGTATTTCTGGGGCATAATTTACAGTATCAAGTTTCTATAAAGCAGGGTCACCCATTTTGTGAGCGGCTGTGTCGGAGGCTGGATACACAGGTTAGGATGAGATATACAATATGTGCAGTTTAACGTTGAATCGGAATCACGGAGGCATTCTGGAGTGCTTCAAGTTGTGCTGGATGTTAGCACTGACGAGCTTTGAAAATCCCTGTCGAGACCGCGATTCGAACTGGGGACGTTTCGAGCTCCAGTCAGACGCCTTAACCAATGAGGAACCAGACTGTATCATTGTTTAACGTGTGAAATAAAACTTACGACTACAACGAAATACTTATCTGTACAACGTGCTTGTGTCGCAGTTACAATGTAGATATGCCTTGCGGTATTAGGATTGGAAAGAACAGAGAACAGTTTCAGTCCAAAGCATCCTATGCCACCAACAGTTCCGTGAAGAGCATAGTATTAATGAAGATACGAAAGACAGTGAACCATTGTAGTTTAGAGAGTGTTAAAAAAACAAATAGCCAGAATACTCCTTCAACTTCTGATAAAAGTCATCAAAATAGGAGTTTACATCCCATTTGTACCTGACCGGTACATAGTGTTGCTGCTTTTCAGTGTAGAGAAAAAGCCCATTCACACTAGCGGTCAACTCATCTCAGCTCACTCAGCTCACGATCCAGGATGGTATTCACACTAGCGGTCAGCTCATCTCAGCTCACTCAGCTCACGATCCAGGATGGTATTCACACTAGCGGTCAGCTCATCTCAGCTCACTCAGCTCACAATCCAGGATGGTATTCACACTAGCGGTCAGCTCATCTCAGCTCACTCAGCTCACGATCCAGGATGGTATTCACACTAGCGGTCAGCTCATCTCAGCTCACTCAGCTCACTATCCAGGATGGTATTCACACTAGCGGTCAGCTCATCTCAGCTCATCTCAGCTCACTCAGCTCACGATCCAGGATGGTATTCACACTAGCGGTCAGCTCATCTCAGCTCACTCAGCTCACGATCCAGGATGGTATTCACACTAGCGGTCAGCTCATCTCAGCTCACTCAGCTCACGATCCAGGATGGTATTCACACTAGCGGTCAGCTCATCTCAGCTCACTCAGCTCACGATCCAGGATGGTATTCACACTAGCGGTCAGCTCATCTCAGCTCACTCAGCTCACGATCCAGGATGGTATTCACACTAGCGGTCAGCTCATCTCAGCTCACTCAGCTCACGATCTAGGATGGTATTCACACTAGCGGTCAGCTCATCTCAGCTCACTCAGCTCACGATCCAGGATGGTATTCACACTAGCGGTCAGCTCATCTCAGCTCACTCAGCTCACGATATAGGGTGGTATTCACACTAGCGGTCAGGTCATCTCAGCTCACTCAGCTCACGATCTAGGATGGTATTCACACTAGCGGTCAGCTCATCTCAGCTCACTCAGCTCACGATCCAGGATGGTATTCACACTAGCGGTCAGCTCATCTCAGCTCACGTTCCAGGATGGTATTCACACTAGCGGTCAGCTCAGCTCAGGTCATGTCAGATTAAGTCGTAGACGAGACTATTTCATTTGAGTTGCTCATAGTGAACAATGCCGTTTTCTACCCCAACTCCAATTAAATCGCAATGATTTTGGATCAAGAGCCTAAAAATACGTCAAGATCAAAATGAGGATGGTTCAAGCGCAAACAGATCAAGTGAAAAAAGAATGTTAACTACCGGCTATGCCGTGGGAGACGAGTGGTGGGAAATGCTTTTGATATTTTAGGGCTCAACGATTTCCAATTTATTTTAGAAAAATCAATTCTACTCCAGGATTAATTGTTAAAATAATTTTAGCAACATGTATTTTGCACAATTATTTACGGAATGACAAAATTTCATGACATGTAGAAAGTGAAATTCAGGATAAGTGAGAGAAATCCTATTTTACAAATATTCTTTGTTTGTGTGCTAACGCTGGTACAGAAGCTTTTGATTCAAAAACTAAATTCACAATATTTTTTAAATTCGGAAACAGGATTTGTATCTTGTCAGGACCAAAATGTGTAACAATATTTGAATTTATATTAAGGTTTGCCGACTTTATAATAAACAGAAATAACATACGGTTAAAATATTATTTATTACTGTTTTTTATTGCTTACGAGCATAGTTTTCAGACGTTCATCTACCATTTGATATGACCTGACCTGACGTTGCACATTCACACTAGCTCAGCTCAGGTCTTGATCGTTGTTGATCGGTGGCGGCGCGATCTTCGGTTTTACCTTCCTTGCCCTGACCTGAGCAGACCGCTCCCATTGGATTACATGTATAGCGATTTTTGACCTGAGCTGAGCTGACCGCTAGTGTGAATGGGCCTTTCTGTTAGAAACGAAGTGGTTGTCGCATGGTGAGGCATCATTGTTGCCGCTTCCTGTTGAGTCCCTCGGACTCTGGGATGCAGCCCCGGCCATTGTTTACAAGGCGAGCAGCCAAACGCTGTTGCGCCACTTGGCAGCCGAGTCCGAGCCACTCAGCTAATTGCGGTCATCGCTTTGGTGGGGACCAAAACAGCGATACGTCCGCTGCAACATTCTACAGGTGTCGGTCCTTTCATACCGCATGTTATGGGTACCTGCTGAGATACAGCCTGCAGCTCGCAGTAGACGAAATTGACAGACATGAGGTTTGCGAAAGGAACTTGGTCCGTCAGGGCTGCTGGTATGTAAGGGAGAATTTTATTGCTGGTAATTTTCAGCATCTATTATACCTAAATAAAATGGGTATTTAGAAAATAAGAACCAAAGTTCAACTCAATATATTCCACTATCGCAATACGCTTGACATGTGTTTGGATCCAAAGGTAGGAGTTATTGTAGGGCAGTGTCTGTCGCACGTATGATTGATTGGCCGGTTTCTTTCCTCCATGTCACCAAGTGCTGATGTAAGTGTAAAGATTATCGTTGTCAACTGTAAGCTGGTAGTGAATGAAAACACGGCGCTCAACCATTCAGACCTACTATTCTGAAAGGCACCGAGATCATGTAAAATAAACATGACCATTTTACTTCTAATTATTTATGTTTTAATTAATTAGTTTCATGTAAATAGGAAGAAGGATTTAGTTATTGAAGTTGTGAGTATGTCAGAATCATCATCATCATCCTCAACAGTTTCCAGCCTCTGGCCGGGTCTGCTTCATGCCCAAGCCTCTCCATTTGCTTCTTTCATCCCACCACCTCTCTGTCACCGCTTTGTTCCAGTCCTCTCCTCTATTCCGTACACCCTCCTCCACTCCTTTCAGCCATCCATCTCTTGGTCTTTCTCTAGGTCGTTTACCATGCATCTTAATTTCATGGATCTTTCTCGGGATTCTCAGCGCCTCCATTCTCTTGACATGTCCATACCATCTCAGTCTGGTCCTCTCTACCCTTTCCTGTAGGGGTTCCTCTTTTATGGTGCGTCTAATCACTTCATGTCAGAATATGATTTCAATAAAGTCTAAGTGGCTTATGAGATAGTAATAATTTCTAGTTGCTTCTGATGTTGAATATCTTAGCTAAAAGTATTGTCAGGTGCGTTAGCGGTGGCTACCATATTTTCGTTCAGTTTCAGTCATTTAAAATTGTTTATTATATTTAAAACGGAGATTAAAATATATGTCTTATTATTTAATAACTTTACCTTTTGATTTTGAGTTGAATTAAAGGTATTTAACGTTTTCGCTGGTATTCAGCGATTTGTAGCTTCCTGGAACAGTTCGTAGCCACAACGCAAACCGGCTGGCGGCGATATTTGTAGCCTTCTAGAAGTTTCGCTGAAGCGCCTGTTTGTATTAGAGATGGGTCGTTAGCGAGGGAACCATTTCTTTAGAACAGTTCTTTTGAAAGAGCGAGTGAACAGTCGCTCACTAAAAACGAACGGTAGTTCTTCTTGGAAGCGGTAATGACGGTGGTGTGTCGGTCTCGATTGAACTTAACTTCAATTTGTGCGCCACCAACAAGTCGGTTTCGGCTTTGCCACTCTCGCCTACCCATGATTATTCTTAGTTCCACGCCGTTCATTGTTTATCAAATCCGCTCTGAAAAAATAGAAATCCGGAAGATCGAGAAGATCTCATGTGATTTGTCATAGATCATTTTAACCTGTTTACTTTTTAATTCACAGGTACACAATTTCGATACAAGAAACAGAAATAACTTGCACAATACACAAACATCTCTGTCATTAGTACGAAGAGGAGTTAATTATTCTGGTATAAATCTGTTTAATAAACTTCCCAAGAGTATAAAACAGTCTACAGATAATAAAGATATATTTAAAGAAAAACTGAAAGATTATCTTATTGCCAACTCCTTCTACTCTATTAAAGAATTTGAACATATTAATTAATTGTATTCAATATGACTGTAGCAAAATTCAGTTGTAAAAATTATTGTTTATTGTTATTCTCTTTATTTGTCTTTGGAACGTATAATTGTTTTTACTATGATTATGACTCATATTGTATGTATTTGTATTAACCATGACATATTTTACGTCCCAGAGGTCCTTCCTCAGCAGGGATCCATGAAACAAGATTGATAAATAAATAAGCTAGTTCATTCGCGACGTTCTCCGGTTCCAGCGCCCAGCGCGGAAAGAGCTAGTTCGTTCGCGTCGTTCTCCGATCCCAAGCGATCGGCGCGGGAAGATCTAGTTCGTTCGCGACGTTCACCGATTCCTGTGCTCAGCACAGCGCGGAGCAGTGCTACTGTGGAGCTAGTTCTGTCGAATCTGACGTCCCGCTCCGCTTCTCTTTGTATATTACGACTGCAAGCGTGCCTTGTGAAAAATTATTCTCAAATGCTCGACAAATTCGCATTGAAAAATGAAGTAGGCTGCTGAATAGCCAAATAAGTAAAATTTTATTTGTGAACAGTAACCTTCATTTCATTTAAAGCAAAAAGTTCTTTAAAATTGATTGTACTTTGCGTCTGTAAATAAATTAATGTAAAACTAACTTTCCTCAAACTATCTCTCAAATATTCCCAGCAATCATTGACGCTTTGAAAGGGCTTTTCTGCGTGAAAGTAATCCGATAGCATTCAAGAAACAAAAATGTTTCAAATTAAACACAAAAATAAATGAAAATAACCGATGTGATATTAACCTAAGAAATCAGTAAAAGTAAATGAAACGAACAGATACTACAATCAAAATGGATATAACTGCTCTTTTTGTTTAAACTGAGCTAGTGAACTGGTGAACCGTTGAAAAGAAGTAGTTCTTTTCATAGAGGGATCAAATGAGTGCCGCTTTTTTTAGTGAGTCACTTTGCCCACCTCTAGTTTGTATACTAGTCTTGCGCATAATAGTTCGCGACTGCGAGCGCACAGTTTAGCTTGCAGCCCCTTGGCGAACTAGGTCGCTCTTTTAGTTGGTTAGCTTCCATCTCAAATTTTCGCGAAGCAGATCGTTCGATCGCTTTGTTACCGGAAATGCAAGCGCTCTTTTGTTAATTATGTTAGTTTATTTTTATAATGATCAGTGTTGCCAATGCATGGGTTATTAGGACAATGGGCTACGGATAATATTTAGATTAATTGGTCGATTGTGGTCGTACAAATACTGTGATAAAATATTTTCATCTGAAACTACATTTTCGTAATACTATAGTTTAGGCTCTTAGCACGTTTTGTCCATGAAAATAGACGCTATTTAACAACTTGGCTAATGTTTTTCCTATAGTATTGGGAGGATAAAGTGAAATATGTAGCTTCATAATTATTAAACTCAGAAGAGGAAATGAAGTTGCGTAGTCGTAGTCCATAGATGGCTGAAACGAATATATATATATATATATATATATATATATATATATAGGGTGTTACAAAAAGGTACGGCCAAACTTTCAGGAAACATTCCTCACACACAAACAAAGAAAATATGTTATGTGGACATGTGTCCGGAAACGCTTACTTTCCATGTTAGAGCTCATTTTATTACTTCTCTTCAAATCACATTAAACATGGAATGGAAACACACAGCAACAGAACGTACCAGCGTGACTTCAAACACCTTGTTACAGGAAATGTTCAAAATGTCCTCCGTTAGCGAGGATACATGCATCCACCCTCCGTCGCATGGAATCCCTGATGCGCTGATGCAGCCCTGGAGAATGGCGTATTGTATCACAGCCGTCCACAATACGAGCACGAAGAGTCTCTACATTTGGTACCGGGGTTGCGTAGACAAGGGCTTTCAAATGCCCCCATAAATGAAAGTCAAGAGGGTTGAGGTCAGGAGAGCGTACTAACATACTAATGAAACTAAAATGAGCTCTAACATGGAAAGTAAGCGTTTCCGGACACATGTCCACATAACATATTTTCTTTGTTTGTGTGTGAGGAATGTTTCCTGAAAGTTTGGCCGTACCTTTTTGTAACACCCTGTATATATATATGTATATATATATATATATATATATATATATATATATATTCTAGTCTACCGACCCGCCTCTAATAACGTCGGCGTCAACGAAGCGAAAAAATAAAAAATCATCTGGAGAACAATAAGATTGAGGTTAAAAAATGTTTATTTGTTGACTCACAGGGTCCCAGTTGGTCACGTGATCCTTTAGGTCTGTGTTGTATTTCACGTTTTACGGAGTACAACAAAAAACACTCGATAGCCTTAGACATGCGCATAGTAGTTTGCGACTGGGTTCAGTTTAGTTTGCAGCTTCTTAGTGAACTAGGTCGTTCTTTTAGTTGGTTAGTTCCCATCTCGAATTCCAGAAAGACAGATCGTTCGCTCACTTTGCTACCGCTAGAGCACGCGTTCTTTTGTTTCTCCAAAAGACTATGAACGAATTTCTCCCCGTTCCATAATGCTCTTCTAGCTTTAAAGACATTGATGGTAACGAGCCGCATAGCCCTAAGGGAAAAATCGAGCTCTTTTTTTTTTTTTTTTTTTTTTTTTTAATTGAACAGTTTCCGTGCATTCTGGTGCACATGCGGAATCACATCATTATTACACACTGCTTGAGACACGCTTTATAACATCTCGTAAAGTGTATTATGAATTTTTCTTAGTGTGTGCCGAAAATTACTACTTAAACGCCATTCCGAACTTGGAGAGACTGTTTACACAGAATTAGATTTGTAATATTTAATAAATATTTTTCGATATTTTTAGTTATACAGTGAGAGAAATGACTGGTACATGTGTTACTTCTGTAGTAAACTATACCATTGTTCGTTTGTATTCTTCCTATTAAAAAGATAGAAGAAGTCAAAAGATTCTCCAGCCTTATATCCAATCGAAGAACTAAAAAATGACGATAAAATTTCAACAGAGAAGGTTACAGAAGTTAATTTTGTGAATAAGCTTGCAGGATACGAGAAATACAGCCGTGTAAGAGAATACGATTAGCAAGACTAGTCAAAGAATGGACGAAAAATGGGTAAAGCAGCAAAAAAGAGCCATGATATCATTAGGTGCAGTCAATTTGTCTTCTAGGAGAACGTGGGAAGTCATTTTAACGCAGTGCAGGTTGTATTCTACTGCGGGTTCATTGCAGTGATTAAAATTGGAAATAAAATTGTAGTTTAAAAAACTAAAATCACGCTTTCGTAGTAATGTGAACTAAAAGGTTAAAAATAATATTTAAATATAAACATTTTGTTTAATAGTGATAGGACGTCCCACAATTCAGGATAAATTAATTTTTTTGAATAAGCTTAAAGTATAAAGTCACTGATTACAAAATTAACTTTAATGTAAAAAAGCATGGGGTGCTATTTCAGTTGTCTCATATTTTTTGTCGTTGGCTGTTTGTAAAGACAGAATCATTGTCAAAAGTTATGTAGAGTGCACCCCACGCTTTTTTAACATTAAAGTTAATTTTGTAATCAGTGACTTTATACTTTAAGCTTATTCAAAAAAATTAATTTATCCTGAATTGTGGGACGTCCTATCACTATTAAACAAAATGTTTATATTTAAATATTATTTTTAACCTTTTAGTTCACATTACTACGAAAGCGTGATTTTAGTTTTTTAAACTACAATTTTATTTTTAACTTTTTAGTTCTGATAGTTTAAAAAGTATGTTTCTTACTGTTGGCTTTTCTTTGCCAATCTCTCTTTTTCTTTGAGTTGTAGTTTCATTATTAATTATTATTTCCACGAGTAAAATACATTTAAATGTTCAACTCAACAAAAGATCCAATAGCACGGTATACGAGGAAGGCTACTTTTCTATAATAGTACGAAGTAATATTTCGAATACTTACTATTCAACATCACGTTAAGCGACTACAGACAGAGAAACCTTTCCGGATAGGAGACAGCAGAAGACGATCGTCTACAGCAACCAAAGCTCGTAAATCACACCCGGGAAACTGGAGAACGATGATGATGGCTATATTGGGTGGGAAATCTCCGAAGGGTGTGGCCGCCAAATGACGAAGATTTCTCGAATCGCACCTGTGCACTAATGTCGCAGCTGCCAGGGCCCGCTCTAGCCGTTTTGCCGCCCCGGACAAATAGACAAATTGCCGCCCCTTAAGATTATGTAGAATTATATACTTTTTTTTAAATAATTAATTTTTAATCGAATAAAATATTAAATTTTAATAAAATCATATATTCATAAATAAACTTATTGAATTTTGATTTAGCGGCACAAAATAGAGAAATTAATTATTAAATATCTGTACATAGCCACAAATTAACCATCTTTTTTACATTTTTAAATGCTGTTACAGATGGATATTATCACACAAACAATCTAAATGCCATTATTTAGAAAATAAAACGAGATTACATCAGATACACTAAAATCACAAAAAAACTTTTTTTCTTACTTTCAGGTTGCGAATTTTTTATTACATTTTAAAATTTACTTCATCAGCAATTTCATTCTCAATTGCCAAAATGGCTAAATCATTAAATTATCAATTTCTTGGTTTTCGTAAATGCTTACCAAGGCGTCGTATACATCTCCCAAATAAAATTTTAAAGGGTTTAATGGCTCTATCCTCTCTATCCTACTCTCCCATCTAGTGTCACTGCATGTTTTCAAAGTTGAACCCTGAACATGCTTTAAAAGTATTGCCCATCGAAAAGTAAATGCCAAAAGAATAAATATATTTTTTGGATTCATGTTGAAGAAATTAGCGGCTTCCAAGAATGCTTTTGCCATTAATAACAAGATTGAGAGAATGGCTACTACACGGAACATTGAATGCTCGCGAACTGTATTGTTTAATTCTAGATTGCACTCCAGCTTTATTGCCCCTCATATTGGACCCGTTGTCAGTCCCTGTCCTCTAATATCCTGCAAATTTAAACACAAGTCATTAAGTTCTCCAACTATAATGTCATACATTTGTTTTCTTGTGGATCTTTCGACTGGTA
Source organism: Vandiemenella viatica (assembly GCA_031002005.1). NCBI lineage: Eukaryota > Metazoa > Arthropoda > Insecta > Orthoptera > Morabidae > Vandiemenella > Vandiemenella viatica. Next base: position 92,455,980 of record JARYHS010013631.1, read on the forward strand.
AGAAGCTTTAAAAGCTTTCATTAATTTTAATTTCAACATCAGGATTAAATTTATTAGTTGAAACATATCTGATTACAAGAGTAATTTGCTGTATCTTACTAAAGTCAGGAGTACATTTTAAAATTATGGAAAATATTTGAAATTTTTTATTTCATTAATAACATGAGACTTTACACTTTGATGCAGCAGATCTACTATCCCGGTTTGTATATTTTTCCCAAGATATTGAGCTTTAGTCTTTACTTTTTAGAGCACTCAGCGGACGTGCTCTTCCATAATGGGATCGTATTCAGACAGTAACTCAACTATTTTTAAGAATTTACCGGTATTATGCTCAAACAACTTGTCGCTTGTACCTTGAAAAACCAGTCAACTTTTACCAAGCATTTTGGTAATTGCAACAATTCTTAGAAGCACCTCATTCCAATGATTTATTTCGGCATTAATAACTCTTTGAGTGGCAGCATCTACAGTTTTACAACAATTTAATCTTTTTTGCCTGAATATGATTTTTCGAAATTTCATGCTCTTTTAAAGTTTCGCCGAGGTGCTTCCAATTTTTAAAACCCTCCTTTGGAGGGAACTAACTGAACAGCCGAAAATTTTGCAACAGAAGCAGTAAACGCAGTTTTGTAAAAGATAGTAGCTAATCTCGTAATATTTGCTCTCCGTTGCTTAAAATTCGTGAATAACATTTTGCACTAAATGTCGATCTGTGTCATTGGAAGGAAATTTGTAATTATGCAATAGGTTAGGTGGGCCTTGGCTTACTAAAAAGCTTCTTACGGCGTCTCGTAAAATTCTTGGCCACAAAGTTTTAGAACACCTTCTGTGAGTCTCACGTTGGTGTCAGTTCCAGTTGGTTTAGAAACTTTGTTCATTTGTTTGCTATTATTCTCTGACTATTCTGTACTTCTTTCGTATCCCGACCTGATATTGGATTCTAAGATTTTTTTTGGTACACCCTGAACACATCAAATTTTTTTAACGCGCCAGATTGATTCTGCCTTTCCGCTTCCTTTCCCAACCTTCTTTTTTTTGTACTGGTAACCAGATAGTTTTCTTTGACCGCCAGACATTTTGGAAGAGGCACGCACGTAACTCAAACAATGTACACTATAAAATAATATAAAAAGTAAATATTTATCCTTGTTCTAAATAAGCTAAAACTATAACTAAGATAAATTACTCTCAGTCGATATAAAAAAATATTTATGCACAACACAAACTATTTTCCATACCCTGTGAACATAAAGAAAGTCTAGTGTTACTACACAGTCAAAGCGTATTCGCGGAGGATACTATCCGTACATTTGCTGCAAATGCAGAAACCGTGTATACAGAATGGCAATTTCTATAGGCTTAAACGGAATACGTTCCAAGTTCACAAAGAAACAAAAAACATGATGTTGTGGAGTGATTGTCGCGCAATGCACTTATTAAACCAACTGACAAAGTTATTGACATTCACTAAAATAGTTAATGAATTTCTTTTTGTTGAGACGATTTACAAATGCAGCAATTAGAGTATCTGTAAACCGCATTCGTATATATAATAAGCATCATGGGTTATTATATATTAGCAGTTAACATTCTAAATTGAATATACTAATGGTATGTGAAATAACTAATCGGTAATCAGCAGCTGGTAATATTATTTATTTATTAATGATTGTAAGTACTGTCACACACCCACTAAACTACAGTATTTTCACAAGCGATCAAAGCTATCGTATGTAATTTAACCCAACCATAACATTTACAATGCCTGTACCTAATTTGTACAACAAATCTGTGAGGCTCGGATTACGAGAAGAAAGTATTATGCAAATTATTCCACTTCGATTTCCAATAATTAAGATCCATATTGATTTGGTTTATCAATTCAATAAAACAAATACTCAACATCTCACGCCAAGCACTATCGATTGCATGTATTAGAGCCTAGCTGCAATTGCGAAAAACACTCCTTTTCACCGGGTCTAGTAACTTGTGGGCAGTATAACGTCGGAATTAGTGCAGGTAGTCAAGGACAGGTGTAACAGCCTCCACCTACCGCGCTTCGCTTCTGTTGTGCGCTTTTGTCGTTGTGGGCTTATGTCGTATATCCAACTAAATAACAGTTTAATCATAGATGTACTTACCTTTAGAAATTATGAAATCCTGAATTAAATTTTATGAACTTCCACTTATCACTAATAACGTAATAGTAAGACTAATGCTGTTGTGTACTGTAACCACTTTTATAATTAGTAATAATAAGCAAGTTGAGACAACAAAAGTCAAAACAGCGTTCTACTCGCGTGCTAAGGCCCAATTCGCACAGAAGAGACGTGGCGCGGACGCGGTGCATTTTGAAGTTGCTCCTATGGCGGAATTCACACAGAGGCGACTGGGCAACGAAGCGCCCCTTTGAGGTCCGCGCCCCGTCTCTTCGAAGTCTCTAGGGGCGCACCCAAATAGCTAAGAACTGTAAGTTTTTAACGAACGAAAAATTCGGTATGTGAATTTTTTTTATTAATTTGGTATTTAACACATTAATATTATTAATATTTTTCTCACACTTACAGCTGAAATGGCGCCCCTAAATTTTAGCGCCCCGGGCAAATGCCCGGTTTGCCCCCCCCCCTAGAGCGGGCCCTGCGGCTGCATTTGCCTAACTCAGTAATCCCATCAAGTATAGGATACACTGACAACGTGGTGAGAGTGAAATTATTGAATTTTTATCGGTTCTTAATAAGTGTGCAAAATTTAAAACGATTCGGACGTCAGGAAGCGGGTAAACACTGAAATGAAAGATTCCATTACATGGCAACCATTTTTCTATTGTTACCGTCAGAGTAACGAGAATAGCAGGACGTTGCTAAGAGACTACTGTATTGTCAACGGTTCTTAAAACGTGTGCAAAATGTTTATGTTTTTACTGTCAACGTAATCAGAATATCAAGACATAGCTATCGAATTATTGTATTGTAATCAGTTATCAATACATGAGCAAAATTTCAAACAACTCGGACATCTGGAATTGGGTTAAAATTATATTGCAAAATTCCACGACATTCAACCATTTTTCTGTTGTTACTGTCAAAGTAATGAGCATAGCAGGATATAGCTATGAATTCTTGTATTGTCACCGGTTCTTAATATGTGTGCCAAATTTCAAACAGCTCTGACATCGGGAAGTGGGTCAAAATATAGTTGTAAATTCCGTTACATTCATACATACATACATACATACATACAAGTCAAGCTAATATAAAGCGTGTAAAAATATCCACAACCACCTGAATCCAAGTCTACGGAATAAGCTGCCACGCTCACAATCAGGTAGAAATCATAAGTAGTAATTCCCATCAAATTTAATATTTATTAATCGGTAATCATTATTTAATATTTATTAATCAGTAATCATTATCTGAATTAGCAATTTCATAATAAGTTACCGTTAAAAACATTAAACATAACAAAACATTTAGACTGAGAGGCGCGTTATTGGGGGGAGAGAGTTCGGCACTTGTGTCTGACCTTTAGAACTGAGATAGAGGTGGTGTTATCAGCACCATGGCTTGGCTGCCTCACTCCATAGGCTGCGTGGATCTTAGGAGACGTTCAAGACGCTAAGCTCCGAAAAATCTTCGGTCATGGAGATTTCAATGGCGGATGTCAGCTTCGTTGTCTTGCTCTACTAATGAGAACCATTCATTACGTCAGATAACAACGCATAACTTAGGTCTATACATATACAATGGGACGTTCATCTATACTTTTCAAAACGTTTTTGGTTAGCTCCTTTGTCGAAATCCATTTCATCGCGATAGCATTCAAGTGCTCCGACAAAGAAATTTTTGTTTGTCTGTTTGTTTGTCAGGTCATTGTGTCCCAACAGTAAACATTTTTTTAAGAAAAATATTTTTTGCGATGCATATGTTCTCACTTGGACTACATACACAAATTTTCTCATATTTCTGTTATTTCAACTCATCTCAAAAATGCAGTTGAGATAAGTTTCAGAGCGTTTAATGTTTTAAAATTACTTGACTAATAAACACTTTGATTCAACCAATAATAACTTAGATATTAGCGATTATTTCCTAGGAAGGAGAAACTGTCTGAGACAGACAACTGCAGTGTCTGTGAGAAGGCTGTAATTATTCATAAAACGTTTGCGCAGTTATCATGGCTCAGAGGCCTTAATTAAGAGATGTGGAACTGTTACTTAAAAGTCCATCCAGATTGAGGGTTTATACAATCATTGTCACGCTGGTTGATTATTACTACTTAAACAATCTTCCCAATATACACAGAGCATTTCAAGAAGGAGAAACGCCGAAAATGATTTTTTTTTTTTTTAAAGTGAAAACTTCTTCAGCCGCGTTGTGCGATTTTTGGATGGGGGTAAAGCTATGAGTTCGCGACTTACTGCCAGCGACATGCTACGACGTGTTAAGTGTATGATATACTCGTTGGTCGCTTTTTGGATGGGTAATATCTTATGACTTCGCGTCACCAGCATGCTGCAATAGCAGTATATCAGTAGCTACAAGTATGACGTATCGCGCTTGATAGAAGTGAAAGTACAGATTATACTTGTATCTAATATAGAAAAAAAAGAATGTTTTTTTGCGAATGTTCTTCATGCAAACACACAGTTTTTATCAGCTTTTCATAGAAATTTGCATTGTTTACGCTTGATTTTGTGAGGTACACAACCTCACATTTGTGTGATTTTACATTAATTAAGCTATTTTTTTATTTAATAAATTGTAATGGTGTGTATTAACTCGGAATTTTGTAAGTTCAAAGGTCAAAGAATAAAAAGATGAATAACGAGATCTCTGAAAAATAAAATAAAAGTCAAGAGTGAGTTGTTGAAGAGAAGATTTGAATGGAGAGGACGAGTTTTGGTTTTTTTGGAATGAATAAGTTTGAAAGAAGAGATGAAACAGTTTGGCTCACTGGAGAAGCCTCAAGAATCCTGGCGGGATTATTAATAGTAAAATATTAGCCTGAGGGCAGAAGATTTAGGGTTATGGATAAAGATAATATTATATGACTTGAGAAAAGAGAATTGTTTGTTAAATACAAAATATACAATTGATGAGATAAGTAGAAAGTGTTTTGATTTGAGATTGAGAAATATGTAGATATATCAAAGGAATTAATTTGAGTTTGTGTGATTAGAATTGGAATAATAATAATTTTGATTTTTCAGCGTGAGTATCATATTAAAACCAGCGCCGGACAAAGAGGGGTTAAGGAAATCTCTATATACTGGTCTGGTGCTGGAAATAAGAGGCAATAAAGTATATAAATATATTTAAAGTATTATACAAAATAGAGACGATACATATAAGTACGTTACAATTTACAAAAGACTAAACCCTCTCCTCCTTACCCTCCGCACCTTAATTTCTGACAACGTTGTCCCTACAAATTGTTCATACAAACCTACAACTTTCATCCGAATTTGATAGTACGTAACACAAGTATACTTCAAAACAAGGCGGTCTGGTTGCTCAGTGGTTAAGGCGCGTACTTCTGAAAGTTCTCTCGCCGGTCGCGGGTACAAATTCCGTGATAAGCAGGAATTTTTAGGAGCTGTATTTGATATATGAGATACGTGGGGACGGTTCGTGGTTCTGATTCCAAGTTAAATTGTAGGCCCTTGACGAATGAAATTGGTCTTTGTGCTTCTGACACAATAGCCTGGTACATCTTCTTCGGGAAGATTCCAATAATCCTCGGGTTGTGGACCAAGTTAGTTTTTTACTTTTTGAAGTGAAAACTTCGTTAGGCATGTTGGGCGATTTTTGGATGGGTACAGTCTTAAGAGTTATGATTACCGACATAATAATGTTAAAAGGATATCTGTAGCGATTTGGTGGCTTAGTTGTTAAGGTGTAAGATTGGAGAACGAAAGGTACTTGGTTCGAATCCCTGTCTTCGCGGGGATTTTGATAGACCCTTAACCCAACCTTCACCTCGGGTACAGCTTATTGTGTAATATGAAGTACGGCAACACGCTTCCGTGGTTCGGATTCCACATTAAACTGTAAGTCCTCTGTATCTGGCAGCACTACCGGGTTAGATTAAGGCTGCTAAGGCAGTGGCGGAATGCGCAGCTAATAGAAACCTTGCCACCAGGTAATTACGACCACAAGGATTTATTATTATTTAATACATCTGTAGCAATAAGTATGATATAATGAGCGTACGATTCTCTTAGTTCTAAGTTTTCACTTCTGTCGGCAATGACTGCCATTTATTATTGTTATTTTTTTACAGTAACTATTTTTCTCAGCTGTTGTACACTCAGTATGTTAGAAAGCACATAGTAAGTTTGTCACGTGTATTTATAGGCGAAATTAGTACAAAATCCAGACCCTCTGTTTAACATTCTGTTCTAATTAATTTTACCCGTCTGTTCCAAATTCCAAAACATGAGTTACTTCCTGTTCTGTTTAGTACAAGAGCTGAAGCTTGAAGTGTTCCAACAACATCCTGCTCTGTGGCTTTGTTTTTAGTGGCAACACCATCTGAGCCGCTAATATTTAAGGCAAGCGCTCTGCAGCTCCGTGAGACCAATAGTAGTTTGTCATAAAAACAATCAGGCGGATGAAAGGCGTTCCAACCAGGAAGGAACCAGTTACTTGAAAAATGGTGGGCATTACTTTCAGATTTATCGCATGAACTTCTGTAACATGGTATACATTTCATAACCGCCAAACTCGAAATTCGACTCACCAAAGCGAGTTAACTTGTAGTTTTTTTTATCAACTCGATACATTTCTCTATCTCTTTGTATCCTTATTAAATCTCTTCATCTTTAATAGAACTATTGCCTCCGTACTCTATTATCTGCTTTTCAAAATCTAATCTTTGTTTTTATCTTCAGTTTTTCCATCAAATTTTTCCTCTACAAACAAGTAAACCATTGATACTATTCTTACCTGTAGAATATGATTCGTCATCCCGTAACCCTTTTTTGAGCCTACCTCATCAGACTCCATTTTTTTTCATCACTTTCAGGATGTTTCTATCGTCTGTGCATTTATTTTTCAACATCATTCTACACAATCGCTTCTCTAATGCTTCAGTTCTCTTTTCGTTCGTTATTTACAAAGTTTCGAGAGCAACGGGGTTTTTATTGATATATAAGTTTTATATATTTGAAGCAGATTTTTTTTTCTGCTGGTGTTGCGATTTTTGATATGAGCTTAAATTCAATCATTAGTAATAAATTTATTCCGTAAATAAAAATAATGCAATAATTTTTCATGTCCTATGGTTTCTGAAATATTATACCATTCTTCTCAGACGGAAAGCATGAGAAGTCAGGAAAAATAATGAAATTAATCTGAAAATTACGCAATGTACTGACGTCAAGAAAGAAATAAACTAATTAGATTATGAATATCCATTTTTTAAATCTTGTTTTCGTGGTGATATTCCCGCCTGTACTATATTATTGTAATTTCCAAGCGTTAGAATTTTTGCTTTAAATTCAAATTCTTAGGAAAAACATCCTCGTCCGATCATCTGGATGTTGGTTTTCCATGGTTTCCCGAAATCACTCCAGGAGAATGCAAGGATAGTTCCTTCAAAAGGTTATGGCCAAATTCCTTCCGTATTATTGCACTTATTTTTTTTTTTTTTTTTTTTACTTATGGCTTTACGCCTTGACTACGTTGAGGTCATTAGAGGCGAGATGGGACTGGGGACAAGGAACGGGAAGGAATTCGGCCATGGCATTTTGAAGGAAGCATGTCGGCATTCGCCTGGAATGATTTGGGGTAACCATGGAAAACCCAAATCTGGATGCCCGGACGGGGATTCGAACCTCCGTCCTCCCGAATGAGAGGCCAGAGCGCTAACCACTCACCCATCACGCTCGGTTTGCACTCCGTCCTTTCCCGTCTCTAAGGGGGCATCCATAAATTACGTGAAGTGTTTTCCGGAATTTCGAACCTCCCCCCCTCCCCTCTGGTGAGACTTTGTGAGATCTGGTCCGAACCCCCCCCCCCCCTTTCTGGTAAGATCTGGTCTTACCCTTCCAAAACCGGTTACACCCACACTTTTCGACAAAGTACCCCCCCTAACATCGACTTTGGCGTCAATTGTAGACTTTTTTTTTGCAAAACCTTACGTGAGAGTTCCGTTGACCCCCCTCCCTTTAAGTGAGATTTCGCCGGACCTCCCTTCCCCCATTTCACCTCACGCAATTTATGGACGCCCCCCTAATGACCTCGATGTTGACGATACGTAAAGCGAATAAACAAAAACTATCTGTGCTCTCCAGTAACACATCCGCCAGCGATCCTATTACGCGGCGTATCGCGTAAATAGCAGCTGGGTGTGCCCGACCGTGGGTCTTTTAGATGTAACAAAAGTCAGTCTGCGACAAAATAAATGGACCTGATGTTACAATTTACTTGCAAAGCTTTCTTCATAGTGCATAACAAGCCCAGTGGGTGACGGTAATGCTCGGATTTGGCTTTTGGGAGGAAGCGAGTTCGCATCGCCGTCCGGCCGTACCAATGCCTCGACTGTTCCTTCAAAAAAGGTCATGACCGAATTCCTTCCCTTCCCTTCCTTTTTTTTTGTAACTGCTTTACGTCTCTTTTTAACATCGAGGTCTTTAGAGACGGGAAAGGATGGGGGGCAAGGATGGGGGGCAAGGATGGGGGCAAGGAATGGGAAGGAATTCGGCCATGGCCTTTTTGAAGGAAGCATCCCGGCATTTGCCTGGAGTGATTTGGGGAAACCATGGAAAACCCAAATCTGGATGCCCGGACGGGGATTCGAACCGCCGTCCTCCCGAATGCGAGGCGAGAACGCTAACCGTTACACCGCCCCGCTCGGTTTCCCTTCCTTGCCACAGTCCCCCCCTCCCCAACAAGTAACAGTTTCGACGTCGACGAGGGTAAAACACGAAGAAATGTTCTATATCATTTAATCGTCGTGGAGTGGACCCTTAGAAATATCAAAATCGTGAATAAATATTCTATTACAGATTTGCATTGTTCTTAGTCACTTATTGAAAAACTGTACTTGTAATCACTATATAGTCACAGTTATTAGTTTAAATGTTTAAAAACAATATTAGACCAGGATGTCTTAAATTGGTTGACACCTTAATTCACTGCGACGCATCGAAGTGGAATTAACAAAGGGGTAAATTCATATGGTTGGAGGGGAAAAAGGTAATTCAGCAGTCGAGTGACTGAGTTTCAATTTGCCACTATTACACCTATGTCGTAATTGGAATTCACAAACATAAATACAACTGTCATACAGAACGGAAGTTGCACATTTCACGGACAGATGGCAACACTTCATTTCCTCCGTAAGTATAATATTCTTGGCAGAAGCAAAAGACGCGGACACACACAAACTCTGCCACCAGGCGACCGAACAATCCCCGTACAGATCTCCAGGCCGAATGACCCTTACGAAATATATACTGTATATATATACAGGGTGTTACAAAAAGGTACGGTCAAACTTTCAGGAAACATTCCTCGCACACAAACAAAGAAAATATGTTATGTGGACATGTGTCCGGAAACGCTTACTTTCCATGTTAGAGCTCATTTTATTACTTCTCTTCAAATCACATTAAACATGGAATGGAAACACACAGCAACAGAACGTACCAGCATGACTTCAAACACTTTGTTACAGGAAATGTTCAAAATGTCCTCCGTTAGCGAGGATACATGCATCCACCCTCCGTCGCATGGAATCCCTGATGCGCTGATGCAGCCCTGGAGAATGGCGTATTGTATCACAGCCGTCCACAATATGAGCTCTAACATGGAAAGTAAGCGTTTCCGGACACAAGTCCACATAACATATTTTCTTTGTTTGTGTGTGAGGAATGTTTCCTGAAAGTTTGGCCGTACCTTTTTGTAACACCCTGTATATAGAAGTTGTACGTGGAATTTTAACCGCAGAGAAGTCTGGAATACTTCGCGTGTACAAAACAAGATCCACAAAGTTATTCGCCGTCCGCGAATTTTGAAATAAACTGCAGTTAACAATTAACTACCAGACTGCTGCTCAAAAATAAACTGAGCATTTTAAAAAAAATTGCATTCGACCTGGTAGCAATTCAGCCAACAACAACTTTGTTTCTTTTATTTCCCCATTGTATATAGAATCTTCTGTGTTATTCATGAACACAAGTGAAAGGATAACACAGCACGGACACAACATTTGACTAAACCACCCATGCTCTAGGCTGGATTCAAACCGGCGCGGTGACCCCTGCAACACCGGGGCTAGCTAAATTAAGTATGTTACCAAGCAATCACAGCGTTTCCTCCTTGATAGTTGAGGCAGCTTGAATCTATCTGAATTTGTATGACTTACAGTTTGCCAGAAACAACCTGCGATGAACAAGCTAATTTTTAAAACACAACACGCACCTTCAGATCTGCGTCACTACTGAGATAGCGAATTTTTGTGCCAATATCTACCGAGCCCAGTGGGTGAGCGCTAACGGTCGCGTTGGAATTCGGAAGGACTCGGATTCAAACCCCCGTTCAGCCATATTGTTTCTGATTTTTCGTGTTTTCCCGAAATAACACCAGGTGAATACTAGGATGGTTCCTTCAAAAGGCCATGACCAAATTCCTTCCCAATCCTTGTTCCCAGTCTTCTCCCGTCTCTAATGACCTCGATGCCGATTTGTTTTGAGGGAAACTGTATTTAGTCACTCAGTTTCTAGACATCCATGTGGTTGGCTCTCTACCGTCTTTCGGACCGAGCGTGGTGAGTGAACGGTAAAGATCAGGCCTCATTCGGAAGGACGCGGGTTTGAATACCCGTGCGGCCTTCCGCATTTGGGTTTTTCGCTTCTAATGACTTCGACGTCGTCAGGGCAAAAAAAAAAAAAAAAAAAGAGAGAGAGAGAGAGAGAAGATATTTCTTTTGCTGAACTGTATGTGCCAATAGCTATAATCACACACTGTGTGCTCCACACTCTTCCTTATCAAGTAATCTGTCGCAGAAAAGGCCATACATTCAGTCCCTGGGCTGTGAGCCACATATCCCCTGCTTAGACTTGTTGTGACTGTAAACACGGAGTAGGGAGCCATTCACTCACCGGTTGGAGTTCTCCTTTTCTCCCTCCTGCAGAGCGCAATGACTTGCTTGTTGGTTCACGACAGACCCGCACGTGCAGCAAACAAAGGCTGCCGTCGCCATTCAAGTTACGGAGCTTGCGGTTGCGCGTGCCACAGCCAATAATGCTGGCACGCCCCGCTAAACCACTGTACCTGCTCCGGGCCATCCTGGAAGATCGTACCATAGAATGGACTCAGGGCCGGCACTAGGAATTTCGAGCCCGGGGTAAAATGGGCGACCTTTTTTTTTAGCTCTACAAAATGGCCAGGCGACAATGGGCGTAATCTTGGCTCATGGCCCCTATAGTCGGTGATAGGGCCCCCATCAGCCCGCGGGGCCCGGGTACTTTTGACCCGATTACCCCCCCCCCCCCTAACGCCGGCCCTGAGAATGGTCTCGTATTTCATTTTTCGGCATCGAAATGTCATACGCTCGAAACCCTGCCGCTACAGCAATTTTTACAGCCATTAACCTGACCTTCACCTCTGACTTTGTGCATCTGAAACATTCCATGAACGTTCTACATTAAGAAGCTACAAAGGCTGAATGAACTCTTGAATGCCGTTAATTTTAATTAAGGCTTTGCGGTTCGTCGAGGTCGTGGTTACTGGTTTCGGAAGGGAATTTGAAGCAATGAAAGGGGAAGCAATTCTGCCACGGGAAACTATTGAAACCGAAATCAGGATCATTGAACCGGGCATTCAACTCGTGTGTTCCCTAATGTCAGACCAAGCGTGGTGGGTTAGTGGTAACGCTCTGGCCTCGCGTTCGTGAGGAGGCGGGTTGAATCCCCATCCGGATTTGTGTTTTCCCTAAATCATTCTAGGCAAATGCCGGGGTTGTTCCTTTAAAATGTCATGGCCGAATTCCTTTCTATTTCTTAAGTCCAGTTCTTTCCCTCTTCTAATCACCTCGACGTCGACGAGGCGTAAAACCATAAGCAAAATAATTAATAATAATAATAATACGAGTAATAATGTCAGGTTTGAGTGTTACCGCTCACCAGGCTCGGTAATGCAGATTTAAAGTCCACATCTCGGTCTTTAGAAAAACGTGAATATGCTTCGGTATCTGTTGGATTAGATTTATACGCAATGAACAATTCATTAAAAATACGGTTAAAATGCCTATACTGGAAGATGTGAGTTAATGCTTCAACATATGTAAGAAATGAAATTACTCGAATGTAGAGAATGGGCGTACTAGGTATATGATATGAAGTGCTTGTAGATCCTCAATAGCTACCTCCCTGAGGTAGCTATTGAGGATCTACAGGCATGTGAAAGCAATGAGAGATTATACGACGAGAAGGGCCCTTCGAAAAATAATAAGAAAGTAAAATCACGAACATACAAGACAGATGGGATAAAACAGCAAGTAGAAAAAAAAGACGCATTGGTCCATTCCTAAGTTCAAATCACGGCGAGAGCAGGAATATTTGTGAGTTTTAAGCTACGATCGGATTCCAGGTTAAACTGTAGGGGTCAGAGGAAAATAACTGGCCGTCCTACCTCTGACACAGTGGCTTTATAATCCTCCTTCGGGAGGATCCAGCCAACCTTCGAGTTATTGACTAAGTTATTTATTATTATAAGTAACTTTGTTCAAAACACGAGGGTTAATTCTAGAAAGAGGAAAACTACGGTAGTATATCAGAGAAAGTCTAGTTACTTCTCTCCGTGATCCTCGATTGTACGTGGAATCCGAATCACTGAGCATTTTGTAGTCCCTCTCAAAAACCCGTAAACATTCGTATTGATACAGAAATTTCAACCTAACAGATCATTCGATGGAGATGATTGGTTGATTTCTCGTCATCGATATCTGGGCGGGAAAAAACTGGTGGAAAGAATGGGAACAGAGCCTTTGAAGGAATTACCCCGGAATTCTCCTGGAGTACTTTTGCGAAACCGTAAAAACGGAAATTTGGATGGCTTGCAGAGAATTCAAATCTTCGTACTACAGAGTGAAATCGAGCAATTAATTTCGGTGATTGTATAAAATACTTCTGATTGTTTCTTGATAAACGAAGTGTGCATCGCAAATGATAATTTTTATTTCCGTAGAAAGACTCACATGCCGTCTATTTTATAATTCGTAATGTTGAGATTAGTAATTAAAGTCCACTATATTCAAGACAGAAGAGTAAAACGTAATTTAACAGATTAGTTAAATTTTGATTTCAGTCTTTGACTGGAATTGATTTTTACGAATAATGTGAGATTCATAGGCATAGACGTGTTAGATCGAATCAACAACGTATTTATCCCCATTAAGAAGCTTGATTCAATACGCTGGATGTAAGCAGAACACATGGAATAAAATTACAAAACATTTAAATGGATAATCAAGTAGGAGATATGAACAATTTTCTAAAATACAACTGGGAGCACTGTGCAAGGGAGTAGTCGTAACATAAAAAGTAATCCGTTCAGTCATTTCTGCTCATATGGTTACAAAGTGTGTATGATACATCGGTAAGCAAAAATTTCCATGGAATAATCCGTTAGTACGATGAGAAACATTTTGTTGCGTTAATCCCTTAAATTGCTAGTACCACTTACCAGTTTATCATTTGCAATAATTCAGTAAATCAAAACAGTTCCAGGAACTTTTATCGCTTATCTGCTGAGTTTTTATAACAACTTCGAGTTCATGAGAGGATTTTCACTTACCGGCTCTTTGAGCTTCTGCAGGGGAAAGGAAGTGACCCTTGACATATGAAGATAAGACAACGTCCGTCATTCCCGACAGTGATAATACGCCCCAAAAAATGTTTATTAAGCTAGTATCGGGAAGGCGCCACAGTAAGAAAAAAGAATCCTTTTGTCGGAGAAGAACGTCTAAACATTTACTCTTGTTGCTTGTATCTTAAACCAGTGAGCCATACTGACAGTGAAAAGAAAAGACATATGGAGGAAATTATTGACCATTTTTCTTCTTCTGTCTTTTACTAGAGAAAATGACAAGTCTGTTAACCGCTTACATATTTTCGAAACGATTTTAAAATTATATGTCAGAGGCTGGAAAACTCGAGCTATTACATATATTGCAAACAACGAAACCAAGAGGTTTCGCAACAGCCCATGGTTCGAGACCAGACAAGGGCATGGCTGGTTTTTAATTAGTATCAGTAAACCTGTGTTGTAGAAATTAAACATCTAGCAGAGTGTATATACAAAATAGAAAAGATTGTCTATTAATGTCAACTCATTTCCAATTAATGTCTGTTTGTTACAATATTTGATGTCAGATTGCATCAATTTTGAATTCTGAATTTCTTACTAATTCGAAAATACTGTTTAGAAAGGCTAAATTGAGCTACACATGAGTAAATAAAGCAATTCGTAAATATAATCCAGCTGTTTCAATCGTTTGTCCCTGAAACTTGTTGGCAAATTTTAGTGGATTGATAACCCCTGAAGCTGCCGCTACTAAAGCGACGGTTGTGCCCAGCTATTTGCGTCTCACCCACACAGGGGCTGCGGTGATGTAAATTGTGTCCCGGACACTCGTGAATCCATTTTAATTTAAATTTTAAACAAATAACGTGTTCTAATATAAACTGAGTATGCTATGTCAGATGGCTGTAAATAATACTAATAATAAAACCTTCATACTGATACCTTACTATTCGTGTAGGTTTTATATTAGTTGAGAGATTATGGCGACAGAAATGATTTTTGATGCTGGATTCATCTTATGTAGCGATTAGTAGATTTTTAAGCTACGCACGTGATTTCAATGCACAAATACACTGAAATGAATACATAAAAATTCTAGAAGCTGGTTGCATGACCTATAATAAAGAAGATAGTCGTTCTATAGAATCAAGTTTAAGTTTCTTTTAACGTTCTATAAATTTCTTTATCATTTAAATATTGAATAATTAGCTTTTTGCTTTTTTGATGAGAAGAAACACTTTTCTTACTGTCTTCGTATGAAATTTTATAATAAACTTTTTATAAAGAAACACACAAGTCACGTTATGTTAGCTGGTTCAAGCCCAGAGGATGAAAAAAGTTAGCTAGAGTGCAGGCTATCAGAAGACTGTACCAAAGTGCCTAGGTTGTTTCCAAAATATCTCCATAATACATATGTAATATAAGGCTCTGGCGAATATGCTTCGTCCGTCGAACAAGGACATAAAGCATAGCGACCTAAGTGGCATCCTTCGGAAGAGTAGGTCTAAACCGACCACCACTAAGTTCCACGTTCTCCATTCCTCAAGTACAACTCTAATGACACACTATACCTGAAAAACTCTCATCACATACGTCAACAAACACCGACGCACAATATTACTTTATAAAACGAAAACTGTTTATATTGGTACTAAAAAAAACTCAAAAACTACTGCGCAGATTTCGAAGGGTTTTTCACCGTTTTAAAGATTATATTTTGAATATCTTATGCTTCAACGTAACATCACGCCAGAGCAGTAGGTGAAAATCTGGACTTACAGCGTGAATGATCAAAGATGAAATACCAAATAGATGCATACGTCAAACTTCGTAAAAAAAAAAATAATAGCCATATTATCGCATTCCTTCCTTAAATTTTGGTTTTTAGTCTTTTAAACCCACAGATAGCCGCTCTGAATGTGAAGAGGAAACTATGTAAAGAAGAAAATATTTAAACCAATTTTAATAATATAATGGAGAAAACCTTCCGAGAGCTTCTTTGCTTCTTAAAGCTACGATCTCGGGCCGCACAGCTACAATCTCTGACGTTTAGAAGTTAAATCATATTCGCTGTTAATAGTAAGTAAAATATATATTTGATGGGCTTGAACGTGATGGTGAACTTTTTAAAACTTTAAGCGTATTTTTATAATATATTATTGAACAATTCTGTCTTTTACACATTTCCTAAAAGAATAACTGTTTCTATTGCTGCACGAATCGCTGTGGTTATTTTGATGAAACTTGGTACACATGTTCCTAATAGGGCGAATAAAAATATTGCAGGAATAAATCAACTCCATCTCATTTCTGCTTCACCAGGGATTAGTCGTTCAAATACGTTTAGTAAATGGAACAATTGACATGAAATTTGATTCAAAAGTGCAGAAAACTGATCTCTGTTATAAACTTCAATTTTTACTTTGTGGGCAAATCAACCTAAATCATACCGGGTATTGATTTAAAGGAAGAATAAATCTATTGTGAAAAACAACGGGAAACCATCCAAACCAAGTTTTAGCTGTAGACTATTATGTAGGGGTAACATCTTCTGTCGCCTGGGAGACCAAGTGGGCCGTGGGATACCAAAGTCTATACTGGGACATCTGCGCTAGATATAATTCCCACACATTTTAGTAATTATGGTAATCAATAGCGGTAAATAAACAGTATTATTCTGCTTGTAGTAAAAAAAAAAATATGGATTTTATCTTTTAATGCAACAGTTACACTATTTTGGTTCGTAATGAATTCTCCTTTGGGAAGACTTGAGAAACAACGAAGGTAGTTTCTTAAATATTCCAAGCCCTGAATGGTGCTATTAATTAATGAAATGAGCCACACAGTTACCGCGTATTGCAGTGTGAGGACATTAATTATTCGCACAAAATGTTATAACTAGGAGTACCAGTGTGACATAGAAGACAATCCGCATAAGAGAAAACGTCAAATGATGATGATGTTAAACGCCATTTCTCTGTTTTATGATCAGATAAATGTTGTAATTAAAAATTTCCAGCGGTTGTGAGAAGCAGATTTAACCTGTTAATTGATTTAGACACCAGGAGTAAAATACATTTCATCAAGCAATTTTTGAACTAAACGCAACTTCGTGAAGGATGGAAGATGATTCTAAGCTACTGCTGAGCAGTTTATTTTCACCTCTAACAAGCCCCAAAAGAGCGTGGTGCGCAGAAAAGAAAACACAGTTTGTCTGTAGGGGCGCTCTATGCCTCGTAAATGGCTACAGCAGCAACTGCACAAACAATGACGTACGATGGCGTGAGTCACGCTGAGAAGAGAACTCCAAGCCAATCTGGGCACCCAAGCTCCAGTGTTTGTTGTTCTAGTGCAAAGCCTCATTTCTCACATAAAGAAGGTATATACTAAGGGCGTAAGTAATGCTGTTTTAACAAATCAATAGGTAAAGCATCTTTAAGCCCCTGATAGGAGAATTATCATCATTTCTATCATAGTTGTTCGATTAGGGAGCTAATTAAAATCACCGCACTTTAGACTTTCCACTTGATGGTGGAAACTGGCAGGTGCTCAGTGGGAAAGTTCGTGTTCGTAGGTTTATTAATGAATATTTAAACATGCCAGCGATACAGCCTGCTTCAGTTATGGTTTTTTTCACTTCTAGTGTGTCCTTATCATGGTCAATGTTATTTTATTTTTCTTGCTGTCATCAGTCTTTCGACTGGTTTGATGCAATCCTCCATCCCTTCCTATCAACCTCTTCATCACTACATATCCCTTACAACCCACGTCCTCAATTATCTACTTCATATATTCTAATCACTGTCTTCCTATACAGTTATTATCTCCGACTGTTCCCTCCACTAACAAATTAACCAATCTAGCATGTCTCAAAATATGACCAACCAGCCTGTCTCTTCTTTCTGTAAGCTTCTTCCACAAACTTCTTTCCTCACCCATCATTTCCAAAACTCGTTCATTTCTTACTTTGTCTGTCCACTTAATTTTAACATTCTTCTGTAGCACCACATTTCAAATGCTTCAATGTTATTTACTTTGTACTATGGATAGCGTAGGATGGATATTACACTTAATTATAATCATCCACGTCATATGTCAGAGTCGAATGCCACGTTTGGTAGAGCAGAAACAGAATCGTCATTTATGACAGGGAGAGAACCTTTCTAACAACGCACGCAACTCCGTTAATGAAGTGAAGCGCTCTCTGAGTTATTCGTGTTTCGCTCATTGCTTGCTGCAAGATAAAACCATTGAAAGTATTAACTATGGCTAAAATAATTTTGCTTCAATTTGTTTTTAAGCTTCGGTCTTTGCGCCTCGTCGACATCGAGATCATTAGAGGAGGAACAGGAGGACGGGCAAGTAATGGGAAGGAATTCGTCCATGGCCTTTGGAGGGACTCATCCCGGGATTCGCTTAGAGCAATTTCTCGAAATCATAGAAAACCGAAATCTGGATAACCGGTAGGTAGTTTGAACTCGCTTCTTCCCGAATGTCAAGCCCAAGCGTTATCGCTCACCCACCAGCATCTGTTTTTCTTCGCTGTATCTTCCTGATAACTGGTCCATCAATTGCCTTGAAGGCAAGCCACGGAAAAAAAAAAACATGCATGCAGACGATTTGAGATAAACTTCCAAAGAAAACTTCTTTATTATGATTCGTGCGAAACATTAGCAACTAAATAAGAACTCAGAATAAAGATCAACAGCTTGATATCTCACGCAATACATAACTAAATTAAAAAAAACTGCTTTATTTATATTCTTTGTCAATCTGTTCAACAATACCGCACTCAATGTGGTACACGAAAATATATTTTCACCCCTCTTATTCGTTATGGAGAGATATCACACAAATCGTTATTGTCTTCGATCACAAGAAATACCTGTGGCCAAACTAGGAGACTTCAGAAACATTTTTGTGACCATTGCAATCCATTAACATATGTATATTTTTAGTGTTTTGTTTATTTATTTACAGAGTGAGGTAGCGAACACCTTTGAATAACTCCTAATATCGTGTGCTATCGAGTGAAGTACAGAAACCTGAAGTGACATTGATCCAAGAATTCTCCTGAAGAAATATTGAGCCATGCTTCCTCTACGGTCCATAATTGTTAGGGGTTTTGCGAGGGTAGGAAGTTGTGCACGAACTCACCTTTCGATCATGTCCCAAATATATACTATTGGATTCGAATCTGGCGATCTATGAGGCCACATCATTAACTGGAATTGCCCAGAATGTTCCTCAAACAAATCTTGAACGATTTTGACCGGGTGACATAGCGCGTTGTAATCTTGGGCACTTGTAAGTCGTAAATGCCTGCAAATGGTCTCCAAGTAGCTGAACAGAATCATTTCTAGTTAAAGGTCGGTTCAGTCTGACTAGGGATCTTAGTCAGTGCTACGTAAACGAAGCCCATAACAGGATGGAGGCACCACACGTTTGCACAGTGTCTTACTGACAACCTATGTCATGGTCTCGTGGGATATAGGCACGCTCGAACCCTACAACCAATTGGAATGGTGGCAGGTTAAGCACACGTGCCTGCATTGATCTTCTGCTGCTATATTCCATCAACACCAAATTTCGCTGCGTTGCACAAACGTCTGTCGTACGTCCCACATTGAGGGTTGCTGTTCTTTGACGCAGTATTGCCTGTCTGTAAACACTGATATCTCGATGCAGACGTCGCTGATCTCGGTCATTAAATAAACTTTATCGGCCACTGCATATTCACAACACACGCTAGACACTGTGGATTGAGGAATGTTGAATTCACGGACAAACTGGAATGCCCCACGCGTCTAGCGCCAACTATCATACCATGCGACCATAGTCACGTCAGAAAACCTTTCACACGAGAGAACAGATGAAAACCCGAACACTGCATGGCACATTTATAAGTTTCTTCCACAGTGCAACTGCCAACTGGATATTCCCATCTTCCTATCTGATGACTTCTGGCACTTCATAGTAGTTAGAGCATAAGATAACGTATAGAATATTACGTAATACGGATTTATCCTTTTAAGGTTACTGTCAACTGTAGTAACAAGTTGATAAATAGAAGAATTGAAATGTTTTCACTACTCCTGCTAGTGCGTATCATAAGATCTACAAGACAAAAAAATACATAGTCAGGTATTAAAATAAACGTAGCACCTCTAATAAATCTCATGTTTCTCCGAACTGCCGCACCTTGCTTTTCTGTCGTAGCTTATCTCGGAAACCCTGTTGTTTAAAGCCGGTCTACGGTTTGACTTGGAATCCGGCAGACGAACCTTGAACAAAGCAAAGTTTTGCCAGAGGTGAAGGTCGGTTCAGGGACCCGCAAATATGCTGCGCGTGACCGGGATTCAAACCAAGAATCTCTCAAGTTCAACCACTGAGCCTTTCACCAATGCAATTAAATGGTGAAGACAGTGACTTCAACAAGAATTAAGAACTCGTCTTTTTTCAAACCACAACATATGTTTCGACTGAGATATTCAAAACAAGAGAAACAGGAAGCTAAAACTTGGTTGTCGCAGTATCTTTCCAACATTAGCTTTCTTTGTTAGATTTCGTGGTTAACGCTCTGAAATTCATTGAGCTATATGAGTAGACGCCATATTGTTTGAAGGGTCTTGTCTTCTCTACACAGATTTTTCTGCTCTCTCTGTAAAGGTCCAGTCCCACGGCGCGTGATAGGCAGTACGCGCCTTTCATCTTTTACTGCCTGGCGGTGGGTTGAGCTAGCATATGCGGCAAAGATGACAGGCGTCCCCCGAGGGACGCGCCATGGGAACGTACCTTAAAGAAAGCACCGTTTGAGACAGTTATAGGTAGAGATTTATCTAAAGAGATTACCATAAAACAGTGTTTCTCTACTGTCTTCAACCCCAGACCAGTAAAATGTCAAAAATAATTATACGGACCATTAACTTAAATGGAAATATTGTACTGAGTCTTTATAACACAATAAATCTCAATGTAGCTTTTGAATTCCTACGGAAACACAGCTATGAAATTGTACGTGAACTTTTAAATGTGAATTATATATAGAACACTTAATATTTATTAGCCAAATAAATAATAATGTTATGAACCTAGATAGATAGAGAGTAAACTATGGGGGAAAAAATTAAAACAAAAATAAAATAAAATTATGTTATTACAGTTTGTGCATTTTTATGATAATTTTATTCAGTCAGAATTAACATTTTAATATTCTAACAGCGGACTATCTGTTCCATCGCAGTTTGAGAAACACTGCCATAAATTATCCAACAAAGTTAATTGGAGTACCAAATATGACAATAACTTGTGAATGCTTCCTGCCGTTTAGCTGCATATATATATATATATATTTCCTTTTTACCAAGTAGGCATAGCTATTTATTGTTCTGCACTGACATATATGCAGTACATTGCCAAATTTCTTTCTCGTTTTAGTAATATCCAAAAACAAGTAATGCGAGATTCAATATTTAAGCACCAAAATCGGAAACTCAAAGAGGAACCCTTTTTTTTATGGATCTGTCGCAAGTAAGAAAAGTATTCTACATAGTGATTTGAATGCCTGCGTTCCATCGGTGCTCTCAACTGCCTTCATCTGACAGAAGCACCAACGCTCCCGCTTGAGATCACATTCTTTCTGGGCACAAATAATCTTACTTAGAGTGAATCCCAAACAAGTTCAGTAGCCTTACGGCAACAGCTGTCCTCTGAAACGAATTAGTGTTTAATGTTGTACGCGACGGGGTGATAAGATGTGTAATTTCAACACTTCTTGTTTACTGTTCAAAGTGTGGTATCTTCACACGTGTCGATCGTTTCCTTATGAAGCACACAGAACAATACTACAAGCATTATTCTCTGTGGAAATTATGCATATATTAACTTACCAAGTAGAAGTAACTTAAGATAGATAACATTGCGTTGAACAATTTGTAAATGGTGTTATTCACAATTTGTACGGGAAAAATATCACCATGAACTTGAGTTATCAAGGATGTAATATCAGCTGAAACGTTGATCACTATAATTACTGTTTGGTAAAAGTTATCTGCAAAGATGTCGCACGCAATGCAGATGTTACTTAGTAGTCGCCAATTTGTCAACTCATATTGTATTGATGAAGCAAAGCAGTTATACTTACGGAGACCGTATTAATCTTTAACGATGGTTTGCAGAAGGTTAGACATGTGACTTTTTAACTGGGTGAAGAATCAAGACCAAAATATAAAATTTAAAATTGTATCTTATTCCTTACAAGCTTATAATTAAACATTAAAACGTTTAATGAAAGAGACAGTATGAAAAGGAAACAATGTTTTAAATCAATTGCCAAATTAAGATATTTCAGAAACGGTTGCCTCATTTTTTTATATATATATATATATATATATATATATATATATATATATATACAGTAAAGTATTTTCTCGCACTGAAGACAGCATGAACTCTTCTGATTACAATTCGCAAAAACTCTGTCTCCGATGTCATCCAAATGCATCGTTAAACAGGAAACCGTGGTTTTCGAACTGA
>JARYHS010013631.1:92479328-92784531 GCA_031002005.1 Vandiemenella viatica
GAGGTAGACATCCATGCCCTCTACCGGGCATGCGGCGATGTCGGGACGGGATACCAGATCCCTCCCCCCTGAAGTGGGCGCGTACGGACGGAAGCGCCCTCGACGATGCTTGGGGTGATGAGGGTGGAATGGCTGTGGTATCCCGGCCGCATCGTTCTCGGTTTGCGCCGACGTACTCCCTGGTTGAGGACGACGTGACGTGGGTGCCGATGTGGTTGGTGGATGGTTGGTGGGTGTGTAAATTGGGGCCCATTGTCAGAGACGAGGGTGCGTGGTGACCCCTCGATGGCCAAAACCTGGCTTAATGCATTTAGTGTAGCTTCCGTCGTCGTGGATGCCATGCGAACCACGTATGGGTACTTTGAATAGGCATCAATTATAAGTAGCCACATGGTTCCCAAAAATGGTCCTGCCAAGTCCAGGTGAATGCGGTCCCACGGTTGGCGGGGAGTGGGCCAGGGGGCGAAGGCTTGTGGTGGCGCTGCCTGATGTTGGGCGCAGGCTTTGCAGCTGCGTACCATCTTCTCAATGTCTCGATTGATTCCTGGCCAATAAGCATGTCTTCTTGCGAGATTCTTCATACGGGACATGCCCCAATGTCCTCGATGCAGGAGCTTTAGGATTTGTGAGCGCAATTCCGCTGGGATGACCACATGATGTGTGTCGTTTTCTGCGTCCAAAAGGATGACGTCGTCTGTGACCGAGAGTCTGCGGGATATGTGGCGCCATGTCTTCAATTCGTTGTCCATTCTGCGTGTGAGGTATGTTGGCCACCCATGGTTGATATAGCGCAGGACCTGTCGCAAGATTGGATCTCGGTGGGTGGCGGAGACGATTCGGGCCACTGTAACAGGGAACCCGTCCACTGTCTGCTTCCTCTCTGTGTCGATATGAAAACACAGCACTTCTTGTTGGTCGAATTCCGGATCGGGGCCGGCAGGCAGGCTTGATAGGGCATCGGCATTGGAGTGTTGTGCTGTTTGCTTATATTGGATTGTGTAGCTATAAGCGCTTAGAAACATCGCCCATCGTTGGAGGCGTTGGGCCGTTCGCTCTGGAAGGCTGGAGCGGGGTCCGAATATTGACACCAACGGTTTGTGGTCCGTGGTATGTGTGGTAGCCACTAAGGACTCAGTGGGAAGCATGTTCAAACATTTTATTGCAAGAATCATGGTCAATGGTTGAACTTATAGAGAATATCACAAATAATATAATACATAAGAAAACTTCGATCTTGCAGGTTATGATCTTAATGGATCCTGTAATCACAAATAATATAATACAATATAATACACAAGAAAACTTCGATCTTGCAGATTATTATCTTAATGAATACTGTAATCACAAATAATATAATACAATATAATATACAAGAAAACTTCGATCTTGCAGATTATTATCTTAATGAATCCTATAATCACAAATAATATAATACAACATAATACACAAGAAAACTTCGATCTTGCAGATTATTATCTTAATAAATCCTGTAATCACAAATAGTATAATACAATATAATACATAAGTCATTGCAATAACAACAGGTTAAGCCATGAGAATATCCCTCATCACAATATCTCCACTTGTATTATACTTCTACAGAGAAAATCCTTACGCACTTGGAAATGTAATATAACAGGGCAGGCTCTCACCAATTTAAGTAACAAATCTACAACTAGTATCAAACACAATTTGTACAGAGGAGGAAAAATACACCAATTATTTCAAACGAAGAGGAATCAGTTTACCTCAGCGTCCTTCCATTTAACCTAAGAATCAAGTTCTTACCGAAGGGTTCTGACACACCATAATGTGTGCACACCAGAGCATAAGTCGTTACCACCCACACACACTGATAAGGTGGCGGGAACGATTAGGACAACATATCGGGGAATTTTGTACATTCCCGTAACACAATTAACAAGAATGCAGAAAGCGACGCACTTTGTAGTTGGAGACGTCAGGTATTCTATCCCAAATACCCAACAGTGCTAGAAAATGGCAACTTATAACCTCGAAGTCCCCACCAGCCCCGACCACCACCGTACTCCAGAATCGGCGGAAAACCGCTCACGGACACGAGGCGCAGCAGAGGAATTCCTTCGAATAATCCGAGCGAGGAACGGTCTAGGTGGAATAACAAATCCACCTCCAGTAGTACTTCCAGGCTGCCTGAGCAAATTACCAGAGCTCGCTATACCAGTGGGCCTCTAACGTCGCAGTCCCTTGAGGAAAGTATTAGGCCCAACGAACCAAGCCGCTGCTGCCGCCCGACTCCCCTTCCCCGGTTTCGAGTTCCCGATTATATCAGCTCATTCAGCCGGTAGAGGGCACCACCGGGCCACAGCGCTCTCTCACGGGCGAAACTAGCACGTGGGCATAGCATCAGAAGACGATCGCGGGCGGGGAAAATAATCAATGCGAGCCGAGCACCGCACAGTCCGTGATAAGGGAGAACTTGGTTCCAAATAGATATACATGAAATTTCTTGATAGCGAAGACTATTGCCAATGCCTCTTTCTCGATCTACGAGTAGTTGCATTGTGCTGACGTCAATTCCTTAGAGACATAAGCTATCGGTTGTTCAGAGCCATCTTCATTCCTGTGTGCGAGTACCGCCCCGATTCCATATGCTGAGGCGTCGGCTGCCACGACTAGGGGCCGTGTAGGGGAAAACGGCGGTAGACAAGGAGCAGACCTTAGCATGCGCTTTAAACCGGTCGAAGGCTCGTTGACAAGACGGGGTCCAGTTGTAGGCAACGCCCTTCATACGGAGCTGATTGAGTGGTTGCGAAATATGTGCCGCTTGTGGCAGAAACTTTGAGTAGTAGTTTATTTTCTCGAGGAAGGCTTGTAGTTCCGGCAGGTTCTTTGGGCGGGGTAGGGAGTCTATGGCGGCCACTTGCGGTCTGTTAGCCTAATTCCCTCTTTGTTGAGCCAATGGCCGAGATATTCCACTTCCTCTTGAAAAAACCGGCACTTCTCGAGGCGACACCGCAGCCCTGCCTCTTGTAATGCTGCAAATAGAGTGCTAAGGTTTTGTAGGTGCTCCTGACGAGTCGTTCCTGTGACAATGATATCGTCCGGGTAGTTTGCGCATGCCGGGATGTGCCGCAACAGCTGTTCCAAGTATCTTTGGAAGATTGCCGGCGCAGAAGCGATGCCGAATGCGAGGCGCTTGTATTTGTAGAGTCCAAACGGTGTGTTGATGACGACGATGTTTTGTGATTCCTCATCTAGTGGAAGCTGCAAGTATGCATCTGCGAGGTCAGTCTTCGAGAAGTATTCGCCGCCCGCAAGTTAAGTGAGAAGGTCTTTTTGTCGTGGGATTGGATACGTCTCGACTTGAGACTGGGCGTTGATAGTAGCCTTAAAGTCTCCACATAAACGGAGGGTTCGATTACTCCAATCTTCTGAAGCCGGTCAAGCTCCTGTTTTACTGCTGCACGTAAGGTGACCGGAATAGGTCTGGCACGGCAAAAGCGATGTACTGCACCTGGCCGGAGGGTGATGTGAGCCTTGAAATCTGAGGCGCACCCTAAGTCTGGCGTAAAGATGGGTGCGAACTGTGTACAGAGATCATCCAGGTCCTGGAATGGGACCGAGTCCGATATGACCTGGACTTCGTCCAAGATTGAGAATTCGAATATGTTGAATGCATCTAACCCAAAAATATTAGTAACCGAGGGCTGATCAACCACAAAAAAGGTGATTGGTCTGGTGACTTGTTTGTAGGCGGCCGTGATGGAGAACTGATCCCGCAGGGGAATGTCTCTATCCCTGTACGATACTAAACGCCGTGAAGGTGGAGACAATGGTGGTGAGCCTAGTCGGACATAGGTGGCTTGGTTTATCAGCGAGACGGTTGCCCCCGTGTCCACTTGAAAACGGATGTCCTGGTTGGCGACTCTAAGAGTTAAGAATAGTTTCTGTGAGAGAGGGTCGCCAGTATGAGCTGCGGTCAGTAGTGTATTGACCGTTTCTTGCTGCATGCGGGCTATCGGG
The DNA here is from genome assembly GCA_031002005.1 of Vandiemenella viatica. Taxonomy (NCBI): domain Eukaryota; kingdom Metazoa; phylum Arthropoda; class Insecta; order Orthoptera; family Morabidae; genus Vandiemenella; species Vandiemenella viatica. The sequence goes on from JARYHS010013631.1 coordinate 92,483,334, forward strand.
GTGGGGCGAGGTGCCCAGTTTCGGCAGACTGACCGCAAGTGTCCCTCTTTACCGCAGCGTGTGCAATGTGCCCAACGGTCGGGGCAATCCGCCCGTGAGTGCGAAGTGAAGCACTGTGGGCAAGACGGCAGGGGCCTCTGGATCCGTCGGTGGGGTGGGGTTCGGGGTTCGGACGTCATAGATACGTCGGACAGCGATGGCGTACTGCTTTGTTGGCGTCTGGAGCGCGACATGGGAGTGCCTCGTACGCGGGAGTTGCGTTGTGTCGTTTTGACCGCCGCTACTTGTGGGCGTGCCATGAGGCGCTCGTTCGCAGGCTGCGCAATTTCATGCGAGTGCGCGATGCGTAAAATGTCCTCGAGTGATGGGTTATCCAGCTTCAGTGCCGCTGTGCGCACCTCTGGGTCTGGAGCTAACTGTACTACGACGTCGCGAATCAGGGAGTCTGCATATGAGGGCTTGCACTCTGTGTTTGAGCAAGTGAAGTCGCATTTGCGGCTAAGACCTTGGAGATCCGTCACCCATGACCGGTATGATTGTCCTGGTTGTTTGTGATACTGATGGAACTCAAGGCGGGAGGCCACCACATGGTATTTTTGCAAGTAGTAGCTTGTTAGCAGTGTGCACATTTCCTTGAATGTGAGGGCGACCGGATCGGATAATGGGGCCAGTTTCCGCAGGAGGAAGAACGTGTCGGGTGATGCCCATGACAGAAACATCGAGCGCTGTAAGGCATCGTCCGTCACCTGGAACGCCGAGAAATGCTGTTTGACCCGATGCAACTATGTGTCCCAGTCTTCCTTGGCGTCATTGAATGGTGGAAAAGCTGGAGGCCGGATGTGCGAATTTTCCGGGGCCTGGACTGATTTCGCATCCTGTGCTAATAGTTTCTTGAGAATTACTTGGAGCATTTGCTGTAGCACCACTGTCTGCTGTTGTTGTTGCTCCAGAATGCGGGTCACGACGTCCATGATGCCTGCTGATAACCTTTATCCTCGTCGCCAATTGCTATGTCCTTATGGCGGCCGAACGTCACACGGCGGAAAGGCGGTCCACAGGAGACGGTCACGAACAACTCGAACAAGTCCCAGGAGCAGGCCGAACGCAATCCAAAGACGCGCACTGGCAGAGTCCGACGTGTGGTTCACAGAGTTCCCAATGCGAGGCAGTGTGCACGTATCGAGGGAGGGCTATTTTTCGGCGAGCGGAAGCCGCGAGCTTGTTCGTCAAGCCACCCGCTGCGCTGTTGACAATAACAACAGGGACTAGCGTTCTGGCCTCGCATTCGGGAGGACAGTGGTTCGAATCCCCGTCCGGGCATCCAGATTTGGGTTTTCCATGGTTTCCCCAAATCACTCCAGGTGAATGCCGGGATGCTTCCTTCAAAAGGCCATGGCCGAATTCCTTCCCATTCCTTGCCCCCCATCCTTTCCCGTCTCTAAAGACCTAGTTGTTATAGGAGACGTTAAGCAGTTAAAAAAAGCAACAACAACAACAGGGACACAGCCAACCTACGAACAATAGGGACACGCCACTAAGATTCTTGTATCCTGTTCCATGGAATGCTGCTCCGAGGCGGAGTGGAGAGGAGCCACTGGAAGACTGTGTGTGGAAATGAGTGGACGCTGTGGCCGGTCTACCGCCATCCTCTGGGTGTCTGAGGTGCGCATCCCGTCTCCAGCAGTGCGCGGACAAGGTAAAGTGATTCTAACAGTGCGATGGCTCGAAAAATACCCCTGAGTAGCTAGAGACTTGTTTGGGAGAGCCAACTGAGCTAGCCACCTGAAAAACTATCCACATGTAAAATGAAATGTCTTTTAATTTGTTGAATAAATTCATGTCTTTTGTGACCCATCTTTCATGTTCTTGTAGCCCCTGAGACATGTCATGCACGAGGCTCAATATTAATATGTTGATAGAGAAAAGATCAAAGAGTTTTAATTGCTGACGCCATACAGTGTGTTTAACAAGTATTAAAGTAGAGCCACTCCCACCAAAAGAGATTATTACAATATATACTTTACAACGTAAGTTACCTGTAGGCTGTAATATGGTATTACGCTCATTAATAATATACCTTACTGCGTAATTTGCTCAAAATACATCCACGATTCGAGAATTTATTAAAAATATAAACAGGCAAAGGCTTCTCACTGAAAATGTTGTATTTTTATTGCAGTGTCAGACCTAAACTCCTTGCTTTTTGCTTTTACCTGGCTTGCGAGTGCGACCCCTTTGGGGGTTGCCACCCTTAGGTTGGAGAGAAACAAAACATCTAATTCGAATCTCGTGTAAAAATAAAGTAATTTCATTAATTTTTCTAAAAAAAAATTCCTCTTACATTTTGACAGACTGACACAGTGTTTTGGAATATTTTGCTGTATCACCTTAGACTGGAATATTTGCTCCAATTTTTAATTAGGATAAACTTTCATTTATATCAGACAAATTCCGATTACCATATAGCTTTATTTCCTTTGGCATGCAGATAAATTTACTTTACGAACCCTAAATCAGACAGCGACCAAACTCCCCTTATCTCAAATATCTCGTTCACTCATCTGACGTCCTCTGATCGCATCAGCAATAAAGAGGAGTCTCATCGTTCTGTGGAGTTTGAAAGGTCTCTGGTTCAAATCCCGGTCACTGCTGGAATTTTCAACGGCCCTTAACCGACGTTCTCCTTTGGCACAGCTCATTGTGTAATTTGAATTAAGCTAGAACGATTCCGTGGTTCGGATTCCATATTAAACTGTAGGTTCTCCAGGGTAGCTATGACAAGAGGTGCATGCGGGGTGAAACGGAAACTTTGTTACTAGGCAGCTGGGGACCCTCTGGGAATATCCCAGCCAATAATGCCACACGCTTTTACTTTAACAGCAATAAGAAGCGAGAACATTGTTAGATGTGAACAGAAAATAGAGGGGCGATGATGGCTACATAGACATTAGTCTAAAAATTAGGAGTGATATGTCGAAGTAAGATAAACTAGCGTAAGAGGCTGTGAAAGTTTTCATTCATAGCTAAAATTTGTGGAATAAGTTATGGAGAAGTTCCTGAGCAATTAACCTAAAACTATTAAAGAGTTTAAAGTAATAATTCAACTTAAAATCAGCTCTGTTGTAAATAGCCACCAGAACATAGGCTGCATCACAAATAATAAAATATTTGTATTAGTGTGAAATAATAATAATGATTACAATCTTGTCTGCCCAATTACTTTTGAGGTTTGTGCCACAGGAGAGATATTATAAATTCATTTACTGCAAAATAGGTACAGTTAAATATGGTTTACAAGGGTACTAAGCATTTGAATTAGTGTGTTGCCTTAAGTTCTTTTTGAAATGGAGAGTAGGAATGGATCTCTGTACATAAGCTAAATGTAACCGTATAATCAGCAACTAATTAATGTAACCATAACTTACATTGCTATAAATAAGATCTCTTTTTACCATTTCAGTCCACTATATGTCTTCATGTTTCACCTAAAAATTTTAATGGAGTGAAATATTTAAATTTAAGTTATTTTAGCTTTGTTATGTTTGCTCTGCTGTTTCAAAGCTTTCAGATAGCAGCGAAGTAAAACGAAAATTGTTGTTAATTGTACTTAGTCTGATCGAACTAAATAAAAAATCTAGTCCTTGACTTGAACATATATAAAACAAACAGAAGATGTGCAACTGGATATTAGATGGTGACAAGTTCAGTTAACATCAAAGTTCACATATTTCGCCTTTCTCATTACCTCATGTATAAATTCAAAATGCGATTAAATTACGGGTGGTGGCGTTTATTATTTCACTTTCTTCTGTTCCTAACTCTCGAAAGATTAGAAACGATACTAATGCCAGTTGGTTAACAAATTATCGACCTTCATTCTTTCAACATCGATAGTATTTTCTCAATTTCAAATTCTATGAAGCGATTACAAACAATCCAAAAAATTATAATTTTACACACACGCAATAACGTAAACGAGAACGAAAAGTTTTTTTTGTGCGTTTTACAATATGGTTACAAAAGGATGTCCTAAAAAGTGACCATGAGCAATAAGACAAGTTTGACAGTGTCGGCGCAAGGAATAACGACCACTTTGGAAAATTCCATCAGATATGCAAGATACTCATCACTTGCAAAAGGAGTGTTGAACATCAGTTCTTTGATATAATCTCAGAAGGCGTAATCCAGGCGTGTTTAATTCTGGCGGTCGCCCAGATCTATGAATGGGACCACCACGGACGATCGACTAATTCCCAAATGTTACAGCACAGTGCCTGATGCTCGTTTAAAAGCTCTGGCAAGACTTCCATCAGAAATATCCGTCAACTACTTTAAACCAGACGAAGAGGCGTTTGAGTCAAGCAAGACGTTAACGACAATGATGGCCCAAATCAGGCATGTCAAACAAGTGGCCCGCTTTTTGTTATGCTTCTGTCTTTAACGTCTCGTCGACAGCGAAGTCATTAGAAGAGAGGATGTAGGCCAAGAAGTAAGAAGGAATTCGGTTATGGCTTTTTGAATGAACCTACCCGGCATTCGGTTGGAGCGATTTCGGAAAACTATGGAAAACCCCAAATCTGGATGGCCCTACGGAGATTTGAATACGCGTCTTCCCAAATACCATCACGGGATGCATGTCGTTATTTACAAGCGAACTTGCAGTATGCAAAAAGGATACAGTGTTTTGGTAATTAAACTACCAAAATTTCAAGAGGGCAAATGTAGGTGGGTGCAGGAAAGGGGGTAGATGTGTGTGTAGGGAATTTACCACCGGGGCGTGGGCTCCATCGCAATGAATTTAAAAAAAAATCTAAGTAAGAACAAAGTAGAAATCACAAACCGATTGTTATACGATACATATGACTTTTTCGTTAGTATGGGAGGACGTATTTGTTCGTCAGTTACTGTAGAGTTTAGGGGTACAACTTTGAAGGTTGTCCATCAAGTAAGTCTCTTTAAAGTAATTGCTCGTCAGATTTCGAGATTTCACTGCATTGTGTCTTACTTTACCTACTCAGGTACCGTGCTGTCACTATATTAATGTCTAGTTATGTTTACTAAGCGTTAAATATATTATCAGCCCAACGGCCCGCAAAACGCGATCAGTGGCAGAAGGGCTAAGAGATTTACCGATGTTTGATGAAGGGGGTAACAATATTTTTCGAGACAGGAATGGGTTGTTTGGTAGTGTAATCAATCATCTATCTATTGCTATAAAACGAAAACCGGATAAATTTGAAAAGTAAAAACTCAGAAACTACTGAGCAGATTTCGATGGAGTTTTCACCGTTTGAAAGCTTAGAGTTTCAATACAGTTGTTTGGTATGTCTTATGATTCTACGTTACATAACGCTGGATCATTAAAGGAAATTCTAAAAGTGTGATCAGAATTACCAATGTTGGAACCTCTAGATGTAGCATACCCCCAACTACAATGTCTCTGACCATAGCCTATAATGAAAGCATCAATAGTTAATAGTAATACCTATGTTGCATACTCCACGCTTAACTATGCTGTCGCAATTGTTAACTCATGTTGATACTGTGAAAACTCAATCAGAATTTTTCAGGTAATGCTAGAGTATACGTAAAATAAATGTGTCGTAACATCTGAATAGATATCTTAAATTTTAACTTCGACTCCAGGCTTTCAAATTCTGAAAATTCATTCAAAATCTGGGGGATTCTTCGATAGCCGAGCCACTTAAATTTGATAAATTTTATGGTCGATTCGTATATATCTGAGTCAAATCGAAAGTAAAGAATAAACATTTTTGATATCTCACTTAGTTCTCGAGATGTCATATGTCAAAACTGAGGTGTTTAGGTGGAAAAGCGGCCAGGAAAAATTTCACGAAAGCCATATTTGATCATGAATTCTCCTTTAACTCGACAAAACAAACAGAAAGTAAAAAAATACCATTTTTTGATATCTCTCTTAGTTCTCGAGATATCGTATCTCAAAATTGAGGTGGTTAGGTTGACATGTTGCCTGGACCAGAAAAACATTTGCACTAGGAATTGCACGATGAACGTGCACAATAGGTGTTTTATTTTTTTCTTAGTTGTGGGGGTTAGGTTGAAATACGGCCTGGATCAGAAGAAACACATCTCCAAAACCACAAGTAATAGTGTACATGTAAATAAACTTCAACCCACCCCTTTCTTGATAGGGGGCGGGTGAATCTAGTAATCCTTTAATTCCGAAAATGATTGGAACGAATTTTATAAAACTTTGTACACATGTTTCTCACTGCATGAATAAAAATAGCTAACTATACCGGGCAACGCCGGGAACTCTGCTAATATATCTATAAAACTAAAACTGGGTAAATTTGAGATATAAAAAAATCAGAAACTACTGAGCAAATTTCAATAGGGTTTTCACCATTTTGAAGCTTAGAATCTCAATTGAGTTGTTTGGTATGTCTTATGCTTCAACGTTACATAAAACAGGTGCATTAAATTAAATTCTGAACGTATGGTGACAAATGCCAAAGATGGAACGACTAGATGTTTCATACTTCGCACTAAACACACAACTACAATGTCTCCGACCACAGCCTTTAATGAAAGCAATAAAATCAGTCTCCAATAATAACTATTTTTCACAACAAACAAAACTTGAATTATTCTTTCTTTTAATTCGGTATATTCAGTCTATAAACGCCATAGATGGTCGTATTGAATGCGAGAAACTAATAACTAAAAAACAACAGAGATTTTCTTTGATCTCAATCTCTATCAGCACAACTACAAAGTCTCTGGCAATCGTCTTTGGCATTCTGTTTACAATAAAATGGCGCCGCAGTTTGTAACTTTCAAATCTCGTTTAGTTCCGAATACTTGATATGCAATTCTGTATACCTGATATTCAACTACAGAATATAATTTAATTTTGAGCTCCAGTGCCAGATGAATTAACATAATGGGAACATTATTAGCTCCAGAGGCAGATGAAGCAGCATAATGATCCACATCTAGTGTCTGATACTATGAAAACTCGGTCAAAATCGATTCAGCAGTTTTCAGGTAATGCTAGATTATTCGTAAAATAAATGTGTCGTAACGTCTTAACACATATGTTAAATTTAGCTTTGACCCCAAGCTTTCAAATTTTGAAAATCCATACAAAATCTGTATTTTCTGCGCGATGCCGGAGTAAACAGACACATTCCACAAACATTTTTACGTATGTGGTATGCACTGATGCGCGTACGGTCCACGTTTTAATTTTCGAGCAGCAATATTTGCAGATGTAGGTTGAAATGTAACCTGGACTAAAATGAAAACTGACATTCCGTATCGAAGCAACCAAACCACCCCATTCTTAGAACTGTACTGCCGGTACGAAATCAATGAAGTTTGGTAGGCATTAAATTATTCTTTTGAACGGATAAATCAACTTCAACCTACTTCTTTCTTGGTGAATCTGGGTTTTCTTTAATTCCGGAAATTGATGGCGCGAATTGTATGAAACTTGGTGCATGTTTTTCATTGCGTGAATAAAAATGTGTGGGTAAATCAACGGCAACTAGACCGGGTAACGCTGGGAACTCTGCTAGTATGTAATATTGTTAAGTGTGAGAACGTCGAATACTCTGGTGCTCTGGTTGCTTAGAGGGGCACACAAATCAACTTATTTCATTCCTAACTTGTCACCAAGAAGTAGATTAAATGCTCAGTAATTCAGAAGAGAAATATTACTTATTTACTTGCCAATCTCGCCTACATTTGTGTCTATAGAATCACAACATTTTAGATGGCAAAGTGTGATTTGTTCCAAATCTAACCCGTTTGCAATTATCTAATGGCACAAGTGAAAAAAAAAAGAATTATACATAAAGGTATCAACTAAGCAGATATTCAAACTCGTGCAACCATTAAAAATGCCTTACGGTTGGTTCTATCAAGTAAGACAAGACCTGGGAAAAGCTAAAATCAAGAGTACAGAAATCCTAAATCGCAAAATCTTCATACAAAAAATACACGACTGGGCAGTCATGCCAGATATCAAAGCCAAGAAGACCGGCACAACATGGACAGAAGACAGAAAACTTGCCTTCATTAAACGGATGCGAGAATACTGGAATGCAAAAAGAAACTCGGACAGAAAATGACTACGTTTTGCATGATCTGTATAGGTCTACTCGCATAAAATAAATAAAGATATCAATATGCACTTTATTTTACTGATCTTATCTCTCCGGTTAGTGCAATCCTGATTCTTTGGTTTGGGAATCATTTCCATAACAGTTTTAACTAAAAATAGGTTAACCAATAAATTCAAGCTTAAATTATGCTTTCTGTATATAACATTAATCCAACCCAATGTTTATATCAAGTATGTACTTGCTTTATGCTATAAACAAATTCCTTGCGATGCAAATCACGCACATTGCAATAATAGTGCAGCCGAGAACGCACAAGAGATATCTGATTTGTATAAACTAACAATATTTAAAAATCCGACGTACGAATCTGGGTTTACAATTACGTCAATCTACAACCGATTTTAAACGCTTATTTTTAATGGAGATTTATTATGCCTCGGGCTATCCCACGGTATGTTATAGACATCAGAGGGGATTGGGAAAAGGAACAGGATGGAGATCGGCCATGACATTTTATAGGAACCATTCCGGTATTCACTTAGCGATTTCGGGAAATTGTGCAAAACCGAATTGAGGATGGTTTACTCATTCGACGTAAGGGCCACCGCGACAACAAAGGCGGCCCAAAGCACAGGGGTCAACCCAACCGAGATGGATGATCCTCGTCCCGGAAAAACGCAGTGATCAGCTCAACCGAATGGAGAAGCCTCACCCCTGACACTCGTGCAGAAGATTACACGTGTGTGTCTCACAAAACAGCTCCAACACTCCATACTGCATCCGAGAATTCGGTGTCAACTAACATGTAAACTATGAATCAGCTGATAAAATAACGGTAAACCAATTGTTAGTTTTAAATATGGTCATTTAGTAGGGAGTGTTTGAGTGTACGCCCCAGATAACACAACTGAACGTGTGCAGAATAATCTATTTTCACAATATAATAAAGAATATTTCTAGCATTACCGAATGTCTCACGAAATACTTAGAGAACTACTAGCATTTCCTTATATATAAGTAAAAAAAAAAAAAAAAAGAAAAAAGAAGAAGAAGAGAGACGCGACTTCTAGAAATGTATGTAATAACAGCGCTTATACGATAACATACATGAACAGATATCAATGTATGTTATGAGGGAAGATGAAACGACGTAATATTGTATTAATTATTATTAAGAATTACCAACTAAAGAATTTTTTTTTAAAAACTAATGAATTGCTACCTTAACCTTAGCGCACACGCTAAATTTTACGATTGCTTCAGTTTTGATCATTCTGTTCCGATGCTACTCATGGTCAGCTTATGATGTCTAATGGTGGTAATCTTGCAGTCCTAGAGAACTGGATTCTCCGATGATATCGGTGTAGAAGTGAAGTACAGTAGTCATTACCAAGCTCCGACCATTGTTTTCCTCCCCAAGGAGTTTTCTTGGCAATATTCATTGTACAACATGCTGTCTCGGCATGGAGAACAGGATGTTCATATCCCTAGAACATCCTCGACTTAAACCAATCTCTGCCGATTGAGCTTCACAGCTCGCATGTCTCTTACCATGTATTGAGGAATAAATTGTCAACATAGCTGGATGGTAGTCTTGTTGTGTTCTATGACAATTGAGTAAGAAAACTTATATCAGAAAAACGAAAGTTTGTCGAAAAGTAGGTTTCAAGAGCTTTTGTAATATATGCTCATACATTTACTCATCAGCTTATTTTGTCTCAAATAATAAGCAATCCCTTTTTACGCCGTAGTAGTGAGCTCTAGAGTTTTCAGTTAACTCAGAATCGTTTTATATAGCGAAGTAAAGACAGCACACGACGGAAACTACTCTTAATTGAAAATTCGTGAGACAGTTCTCGAACATCTGACCTTTTCAACGGAAGGCCAGCACGCTAGCCACAGTTTTGGTTAGGCTAGCCAACTGAATGTTGTAGGCCGCGTGGTAAATTAAAGGGTAACTTGAAACCAATTTCTTATCGGTTACTCTTCTAGTAGCGATACTTTACAAGATACGGGTAATCCGGTTGCCAGTTGGTCTAGTTCCTTACCAGTTTTGTTAAACTCGTAGTGACAAGGTAGTTTATGAGGTTAGTTACCATTTACGCCTGTGGCATCGGTTTATAAGAATAGCCGAGCGAGGGGGGTAAGCGGTAAAACGTTCTGGCTTCGCATTCGAGAACGGGTTCGAACCACCGTCCAGCCATCCAGATTTCGGTTTTCCATGGTTTCCCGAAATCACTCCAGGTGTATACCGGAATGGTTCTTTCAAAAACCCATGGCCGATTTCCTTCCAGTTCTTTGCTCCCAGTGCTTCTTAAACACTAATGACATTGACTACGTCAAGGCGTAAAGCCATATAAAACATGAGAATAATAAGTTCTGCTTGCCGTGACCTCAGAAGATTTTCTATCGACAGCAGACATTACTAGAAACCTCCGGCTATTCATTTGAAATAAAATGTCCACTGTACAAAAAATAAAGTTTTATGACAGAATTAGTATAAAAAATAAATGTTGCTTGTTTTGATTTTTTGAAACAATTTACAGCAATTCGTTAAGTCTACATAAATTTCGTCGCTCTTCTTATTTTTAACATAGTTTCCATAGCATTTCTGTAGCGTCCTAGCCAATTCAACTTGTTATCATGTCTTTCCATCAAACCAACACAACTTGCAGCAATAATTTATACGAGCTATTAATTAATTTTTTATGACCTGCCACACACTATTTAGCTCGTTCGTAGACTCATACTCGTCCACGTACATCGAATGCTGGGAACCAAACTCTTTTATGTGCTTTCACTACAAAGGCCAGCGGCAGTCTGACCAAGCCACTGCTATTTGCATAATTGCCAACATAGAAACCCTACGTAACTACCAACCTAACATTAAGCGCACCAAAGACTAAAGATATACTATACTGAAAACCTCCAAATGTTTCATAAAAAAAATTAAATAAAAGGATTACGCAATTATAACTATACATAATACAATTATACATACTATGATATGTTTCACAAAACGATAAACTGTTATTCACATGCATTAAATACGCCGGTAAAAAATTACATCAGACTTGTCTCCGAAGTTGACGAAGACACTGATTAATAAACTGAGAGTCCGTACTGGTCGAATACACCAAGCTGACTTCTTACATTGTGCTTGCAGCGTGCCCTTATGTATGTCTACATCAGAATTTCTGGATGATTATATTTTAAAAATTTGAATGTTGGCTTAAACGTAATAGACAGATTTAAATGACCTTAATTGAGCCAACATATAGTAGTTACGTCTGTTTCACTTGGTAACACATTTTGCAAAAATTATTCATTGTTAAAGGCAACTAGGAATTATTTTTTAAAAAAATAGACTGATACACCCACTCAGAGTATTATAAATTAAATTGTAAGATATTGACTAGAATCTCTTTCACAAACTTCCATAATCAAAATGATATTCCTTACGTACACGAAAACACTTAGAGGAAACATGATCTTATGGAAAAAGGTCTTTGATCCTGTTTATCTACAAGAGTTTTTTCCCCCGATACTCATTTTATATTTCACTCGGTGGTACCAACTTAACTTGGCCCGTGTCAAGTTCACGATTGCTTTCTGTTCGTAATAAATTCATTTTTTAATTGAACCGAAAGATAAATTAAATCACGCGTAAAGCTGTACTATTTTATTGAATACATATGTTGATATGAACCTCGGATATTTAAATAGCAATTAATAGCAATAATAAAACCCGATGTTTGTAGTTTCATTTCGTCTACGAGATTTGTTGCTCTGCAAAATTACGACATTATCGTTGTCATATGGAATTAGTGCGGAATAAAGCGGTTTAGCGGTAGCGTATAACTTAGTATCTTCTGTAACCGTATTGGACGTTCAGAGTCTGGTACAAAATCTGAATATGAAATGTGTTTGAACACCGTAATTCAGTTTGTAGTCAATCACGGTACTGGCTCGACTATACAAATGTTTCGGGCGCACTTTACAAGCCTATAAGTAACCCTAGAATTTAGGCTGACAATCATACTACCACGCAACATCACGATGTCTATGTCCCAGGGGTCACTCACGTGAGACGTAGGGGTCGTAATCTATAGCAGATTTGCATCTTATTGGGGATAAAAGACAAACAGTGAATTAAACATGATAAACATGGACCCTTTACAGTGAAATGTCAAACAGTTCTCAAGGTCTCGATGTAAGTAGAAGTCGGAACGTGAGTTGGACGTTCAGATTCGAGGAAAGCTCAATAACAACATATGGTGTAGAAATGCATCTGACCAGTTCTGTAACGTTTCACCCTACCGACACAGGTAGATGGCCACGAAGAATGAGGGAACAAGTACAAGTCATACCCGGTATGTACGGTTACTACAGAGTGTGTTACCTTTCCAAAGGAATTTAGCGGGAAATGTAACTGGCGTGGTTTCAGGTCGTCTTCTCAAATGTTAAAGTGTTAATAATATTACTGTATGTGTGGATGCCTGTGATTGTGCTGTGGATGAAACAAGAAGGGAGATGATGAAAATAGTTGGCTGCCATTCAGGAGTACTTTTCCGCTATACACAAGGGAACTGCCAAGTTTGACCTTAACAGTATCGTAAGTAAGTCATCATTCCATGCATGCTGCAAAGAGGTTTTGCTAAAGAGCCAAAAAGTTCTGGAAGAAAACACATTTCTACTATTTTCGTTTGTTACGAAAAAGGCTGAGGGGCTGGAAACCATCTTTTTTACTACTCGGCTTAAAATCAATGAAGCTGTGACGAACCATTCGATTGAAAAAGCAGTCATCTTGATAACTTGATGTACGTTTGTGAAAAAACTGTTCTAAACTGGAATAAAAATAGCAATACTTTTTGTAGTTACTGTCAGGTAATAAGAAAAATAAATTCTAGCGGCATAAAATGTATCCAGTATCCGTGTCCAGAGTATATGTTAATTTTTATTTTTTAGGTGTGTCAAAGAGTGGTGCGTTACAACACACTCCTCCCCTCCCCCTACCTACCTCTTTTTTGTAGAACCCTTCAACATTAGACAACTGCTGAAGAACGTGGAAATAAGAAATGTTTCTGCCCTCTCGCTGAAACAATAATAACAAAACATAAATGTCAGAATCACTAAGAAACCCAAAACGTGCTTGGCGTTGGATACGGGGTTAGCAAATTCAAGACAAGGTCGTGGGAAAAATTATGTCCAATCCACGGTAGAGGCGGTAGTTCACAATATTCGATCAGTTATTACGAAGGGACGAGTTAGTGGCTAAACCTCTCCGCAGTGTGTATGAAGTTGGGAGATACGAAGAAGTGATGGTAATTGGTCCTTTGAACGAAGACATTAAACTTTACATCCCCTTCGTGTATGCTGGAAGAGCCGCGATGAATTGGAAACACTGACTTTCACCATATCTTTTATTTCACAAGCCACAAACTAAAAGATCATAATACTTAAACCAGTTCAACACACTAATATTCACATACAACAAACGCTTAATAACATTAACCACATTAGGGAATGCAGATGGTAACTATCCCATTTATATTTCCCTGTAGAACTGCTATGGAAGGGCAATACCACTCATAACAATCAACTACGCCTGAAGCCTACCAGGGAACAAAAATCTGACTGAATTAAAAATATGTCCTGCCGCTCCTAGCCTAGAACAACATTGGTTTTCAGGTCCCAGGTGTTGATAAAATCTAGTCTAATTCTGAAGGTGTTTTGTAAGCCAGATAAAAAGAACAACAGTTAATCGAGATGCGAAATATTCCATGTAGCTTAGGTTAAAATTTGTCTATTAAGTTGGTACACTGCAAGAAGAGAATGGTTCATGGAGACATGAGGAAGGTTTCGTTGAACTGAGGCAAGATTGACTAACACCATGTGTGAAAAATGGAACAAACAGAATAAGGTAAACAACACTCACTCAAGCAGCTTATCAAAAAGAAAACACTACCTTTTTCAACCTGGCAACAAAAGGCATAAAAAATTCGATTTACTGTATAAATCAATGTCATCTTTAGAGAAGACAATTTTATATCAGTTCATTCGTTTAATCATGGTACTGAATTATAAATGTTTGTAAGTATCCCTCGTAAATAAATAATTCCTTTTTTCACATAGTTACGAATAATAATAACAAATTTGCAGGCGGATGTATGGCTCTGCTGACAATACCAATACAAATATTTTTTCTGGGATATAAACAGCACGATTTATATTAATCTAACGGGATGGATACAGCCTTAGTTAGCATTTTCACGTCTTAGGAAGAGTTTGCGTGATGCATAAGACTCGAAACTTTGTATGGTAATTCACTCTCTTGTTAAACGAGAATCTTTTGTTACCCGCAGAGTAAGTATCAGAATTCACAGGAGAGGAGTCCGGTTAGGTATCCTTACTTAACCAAGCTGACTAGGACCACAAAAACGTTAAGAATCTTAATATATGCTCCAGTAGCCGTTTCATAAATTCCATTGAAGGATTACATTGAGGGATTGGATGTGCTGAATGCCAGGAGAGCAGGTGCTTGCGGCAGCCTGTTACGATAGTGGCGTCAGAAGGTGGCGTAAGCCAGTGAAATGGCTGACGCCTAAAATAAGTTTGCATTTAGTCAATTACAAACAAATGAACGTTTATTCTGTTTATATAACAAGCGAGAAAGTTTATCTTTCGAATAAAAATTAAGAAGATAAAAAAATTAAGTAGAATAGAAATGAATGGTAGAAGAAATGACAATAGTAATAATGAGACAGTGTGATGATAAAAACATCTATGGGTCTATTACATATAGTGGTAAACGCCGAGTACGTAACTGAAGGAAAATTGGGTGAACATCACTTTCTACAAACTTTGGTTCAAGGCTGCTCTGCCTGACTGTCGTTGGAACACAACGTCTGGATATTTTGCTTTGCAGTCACCATTAGGTGAAATTACCCAGAATTAAATTCAGTGGTGATACAATGGTACCTGCTGTTTCTACCTCGCCATTGAGACAAATATATTCGATATTTTAACTGATGAAGACAACCGAGACAATCCTCGGACTCTATATAATATGTAGTATTGTAGGCTTTAATTTGTGTCAAAATTTTGTAAAACTACCATATTAGATTTAGAACAATCAAGACAATTCTCTTATATGGAAAGTAAAATTAAGATCGATCGCCGATACCAGGATAATACAAATAGGAGAAACAAAAAGAAAAATCTGAAAGCGAGAAAACCCTTGACTCAGAAAGATATAGCCAAAGCTGTACGCATAGAGAACAGCGCTTTCTAGAAGGGAGGTCAATACTTCACAAAAAAAACCTGAAGCATTCCAACTATATTTGAGTATTTGTCAAAGGAAACTAAAAAATTGTAGAATTTGTTTCAAAACAATTTTTAATGAGAATAGCAATAAAAAATATACAAATGGAAATTTTTTTTTTCGCGGGAGGTGGAATCGAACCTCGGACCCATCGCATCTGATCACACCGCCTCAACGAGCACGGCTAAATAGACATCATATACTAACGGTCTTCCGTACAAATATAACTCATTTACATACAATTTAAGCATTTTTTAATCCCCGATTTCTCTTAAAGGGAGGCCCAAAAGGCCGAACAGCTTTAGGACGAGAAACCAGAGGTGACGTACTATTTCCCAGACTTGTTCGTTCTACGATTGTCATTTCCAAACTGAAAACCTCCCTTTGTGAATGTTAACGGACACGAGGCCTCCGCTCTAGTGCAGGTCATACCTGCGCGCATGCGCCTGGCTGGCTGTAATGCGACATGCAATAGATAGACGGAAAAATTTGAGGAGATAGAATAAAAGTTTCACTTTAAAAAAATGAAAACTGAAGCATTCCAACTATTTTATATTAGAAAGATGTTGAAGATAAAGCAATCAGATCAAATACTAAATTGATACACACCAGAAATAATGGGAAAGATAGATGTTGGTGATGCAATCCTTCAAAGATAACATGGTAATTAACATTAAGAAACGAAGAGATTAATTTATTTATCGGTAGAGGGAACGGCCGAAAGGAAGAATTATACAGAGAGACGTAGATTATATACTGCAAAACAATTAAATGAACAATTAATTAATATTTGGTAGTAAAGAAAAGGGGAATGTGTCAGAGCAGTCAAAAGACAGAAGATCTGCATTCTCAGTATTTTGTTACCTTTTAAAAAATGTTTTTTTTTTATACTTATATAAAAGTTTTTACGGATTATGGAAAGGTTTCGTTAGAAACAATATCGTCTTATACCCATAACTTTTACGTCTGTCAAAAGGAGGATTCTACAATTACAACAGTTATTTTATACATAGACTGCCCCGTTGGCTCAGTTGGTTGCGGTACTATGATGGTGTACGGCGCCGACACCGGGTTAGCTGGTGGTGGAAGAAATTTTACCACCAGGTCTTGGCCGGTAAGGTACACGATTCTTAATCACCAGATTGGGCTCCGAAGTTCTGGGCTAAATCTCAAGTCTCTCCGCAGTGCGTAAGGAGAGAGAGCATACTACACTGTTGATTCGTCCGTTGGATGGGGACGTTAAGCCTCGTAGCCTCAATGTGCCTTTAGGAAGAGTAGGCTTTAATGGTACGATACCGGTTCACCGTATCCATTCTTCATCTCTCATTTCATACAACACAAACACCACTCTACACTGAACACACACTATCACAAGTCAGCCACACCTACAATACCACACTGGAACACTGAAGAAGGCAGCGGGAAACCAGTCCAGTTCATTCCAGCAAGAGAGTTCCCATGCAGCCGTATATCCTCCATGGTAACTGCCTACGCTCGAAATCGGGCACGACATCATAAATTGAGCTGTAGCGAACCGTACGTATTCGTGGCTGACTAAAGAATACATCGCATGACTCGAAGTACCGAAACGTTACTCACAAATTCTTTTCTGTTTGATTCGATAAACGAATAAATACGACTCACCATGCGGCAACTGGACGGCTCGCCCAGCGACTAAGTGAATTTGAACGGGAGAATGGACATTCGAACATCGTGCGTCGCGTATTTCTAGGAATTTCGATTTGAATTCGTTTTGTTACGAAGGCAAATAAGTAAGTACAAACATGCTGCGCGTACATTATTTTAATATAATTATATATTATTTTCTGTTATATTTAACGATATAAGTAATTTTAACAACATTAAGAGTTATTTTGTAGTTTTGCTTTTGTTTAACATTAAAATTTACATAGTATAATTTTAAAATAGAAAATTTGGATAGATAATTTGAGATGGTTATTGCTTTTTTATTACTTTTATCTTAATGAGAGTATATTAACTTCATAAATTTATTTTAAAATGTGATGTTCCGACTTCTATTTTATTTTATAGTGCAAATTTTACCAAGTTTACTAAATGAACAATTTAGTTAAATTTTCCCGAGTACGAATGAAGTCATCCCGCAGCCCGTACGTGATGTGACTCGATGCGATGCTTCATACCAGTTCTCGATTGTGTTAAAAGTAATGAATAACGAAACGATATGAAAATAACGAAGTCGTCCCGTACGCGGCGCGACTCGATACAATGCCTCATGCTATGATTCGATAGCAACGAGTACTGATTGATTAAGTGACTAGTACATACGGGTACACAATTTCTCGTTACTTTTACAGCTCTAATCATCCCTTCCCCATTTACTCCCTGTAGCTTAGTTCGGCTGAAAAGGGTCTTCGAAACCCGCCTCCCAGCCTTCAACTAGGGGGAATGATAGTTGAAGAAAGATAGAAAAGATAATATTATACAACTAGCTGATGCCCTCGAATTTGCAGGAATAGCGTTCGTAGAAAAATGGATGTTAATTTTTGGAAACCTTTGTACTAAATTTCTCAGCTTTACGACTTCACACAAATATTAAACATACCGTATCTATTTTTGAAAATGAATTGAATTTAATTGCGATGGAGTGCATCTCCTTTGGTAATTTCCTTAGCCATCTAATTACACTTTTCTTAGTATTTATAACTATTAGCATTATTATTATTATACCCCGGACCACAAGTTATATATTATTCGGAATTCCCTCAGATTCCAAGCGGTAGTTTTTTCAGTGAATTCTATTCAACGAAATTGAAAGACAGAATCGCTGTCAACGAAATTTAAGTTATCTCTCGCAGTCGATATGTTTACAGCTTGCAATATAAAGAAGTCTAAGTTACATTTTGTTGTTGGTATAATTATTTATATGAAAAACATTTTTCGAACTTAAAATTGCATGATTAAGTCTCAGAAATCATTAAAATTGCATATTCTGACAGACAACGTAATTTGCAGCCACTAAAATCAATTTTTTTTTTATGATGCCTTCTGTGTGTCTGTCTGCATAAAAAACACCACAACACGTTCATCTTCAAGCAGCAGTGGCTGAGATTTTTCCAAAGTTTTATTGCTATCTATCTTTTAGATTCCAGCTGTACAAAAATTTCTGTAAAGTTTTTTGTGATGTATATTTTTCGTTCAACCACATTTTTAATAATGGTAACTGAAGTTGCTACCTGCACAGAGCTATTATATTTAGCACGATTAGGAATCTTGCACAAAAACAGTTTAACAAGATTTTTTATTCGCGCTCTACTCCTAATTACTTAATTTACATCATTCCGGTTTTGGAATTCTACTTAAACTGCATAATCAACCTACAAGTCTCAAATTATTAAATATGTTACTACAATAAAATTCGCGGGTATAATGTAAATGCGTTCTTATACTCTAGAGCAAGGCTGCTCAACCTTTTCAACAGTCGGGCCAAATGGACGGTCCAAAATTCTCTGGCGGGCCACAGTTCCCATTTTTGTTTCTTTTAATGAACAATGAGTGTAAAAGTCCAATACTCTTAACTTTAATTCTCGTTTATTTAAATAGTACAATATATAGCATCTTGTGCCAAATAAAGAGACAAATTCTATATAACAAAAATCAAAATCTAAAAAAAAAAATTTTATGGTACTTGGCACAATCAATGTGCATTCTGACATTGTTTCTCTTTTAATAATTTTCCTATGTTAGGTGCCACATCTGATGTTGACAGTAAAAAGTAAGAAATATGTTGCTCAGTTAGAGGCATGCATTATTTATTTTTAACATAGTTAAGATCTGGAAAAAAATCAAAAACACATGTTGATCCGAAACTACTTAAGAACTGAAGGGCCAGGTCAGTTATTGCAGAAAAGTCTTCTTTCGGTGCGAGTTTCCAGAAATATACAAAGTCGTCTGAAGAATTTTGTAACTTTGGAGATACACTTTTTTAGGCAGTGTTTTTGCAATTCAGTGAGTTCCAACTGAATATTGGCAGGATAACTGATTATTTCAGTCAAACTGATTTGAAAGGATTCACAAATATTTTTAAATTTGTTTTTTTTTACTTTCAAAATCCTGTAATCTGCTGTGAAACGACTGTAATAAGCCCCGAATTTTAAATCCGTACTTGGAACAATTGATGGTGACGATATTGAGCTTCTCTTTCAAATCTTTGAGTATTGGGAAAAGGTCAATATTTTCTTTGGCTAAATTAATTAAAAACTGGTTCTTGAAGCACAAAGGGCCCGTGACCCTGCCGGTGTTTGACCTTGCGAGCAAAAGAGCCAATCATTTGACCGCGCGCATCACTTGGCCGTCGGAACATTTGTTTCAACTAGACGGGAATTTTCAAACATGCTTGTGTGGGCCATTTAAAATTCGTCCGCGGCCTTGCTCTAGAGCTATAGCCAGGGCCGACGCGGCGCTAGGATTCTCGGTCCCCGGGTAAGCTTTCTTATGCTCTTTCCCTCCCCCCCCCCCTCCCCACTAAAAAATAAATTTTTGCTTTAAACTTTGGTTTTCTGATAAATCCAGAAAATTTTAATGCAAAAATCTTCAAAACCATAGGCGCAGATTTTACAACTTGTGTTTGATTTTTATTTAGGTAAACACCCAACCCGGCGGGCCCTGGGTACTTTGCCCCGCACCCCCTCTGACGCCGGCCTTGGCTATAGCTAATAAAGTTACATAACTTTCCGTTTAACAATATACCATGAACGATTGAACATTAATGAAATATTGTTAAAAAACTAATTTCTTTAATATATAACAAAACAAATACAAATCTATTTTTCTACACAACCTCCACAATCACCTAAAAATGTATTTCCGTTGGAATGGCCATTTTTAAAATTCCTTATTTCTAAAATTAGTTTGAGAAGAAGTATTGAACTTCTTCGCAGCTGTAAAATTTCTTTACACCTAAGTAATTTCTGAGGGGTCCAAAATAAATAATTGGAAGACTCATGCTGCCACAATCTGGACTATGACGGAGGCGGTGGTGATCCATAACTGTCCAATGTAGTTCTTCAAATTTCTGTTATATCGTACCAGCTGCTTAAGGCCGACCGCTATAATGGTGCAGTACCTACAGCGCAGATAAACTTACTTTTATTTACTCCTTCACTGCAATTACTTCCTTTTATGCTCGCTATTCAGTACCAGACCTCTTTGTTTTAGGAATACTGTAGTTTACCAAGATTTATCGCTTGTGAGAATGCCCATCAGAAACCAGTCTCTTTCTATTGTATAACGCTCCAAAATCTACACAGAATTCTCAGTCTTTACAACTTTTGAACTGCTTTTTACTTCTTGACACACTTTGAAGTGTTTTGCGAAAATGAAATAGCTTTCAATTAGTGTTTGCGCACTTCCATATCTTAATCTAATTTCTGCACTAATTTCAAGAACAGTTATTCTTTTGTGTTGGTAAATAAGGTCTTGAGTTTAAAAGTTGTTTGTAACATAATACAGTTTCTCGGACAAAGTGTATGAGTGAGGTTAGAAACTATTATGGAGAGGGATTATGCCAGTAGTACAAGTGAAGCTTCGAGTGTGTATCATTGTCAAACTGTGCACGCAATCCGTCCAAAATTTCTGATGGTTCATCATGCATTACAATTGTATTTACGTAATGGAAATATGAACCTTCTGTTCATTCATCGCGGCAGAAAAGTAAACAGTAAATAAATAAACAAGCATTTAGGGAGCAAAAGCATTCATACTAGCTACGCACTACCATCTTAAGTGCGTTAATGTAATTCCGCTGCTATCTGAAGTCTCGTTTATATTTTTATTCACTAACTTTATATACAGCCCTCAGGGTTAGAACATTATCCTAGTATAGAAAAGGAACCATGTTTTACACTACTTTCAATTATTCCTTTTAAAACTAGATTAGTCTGACGTCATAATGTTGACAGTGCACTCCCGACGTGCCTTGCAGGGCTCGTCATAGAGTGCCCAAAGCACAGCTAAATTCTTCTGACCGTCCCCGGACACTGGATAGAAATTATTCCGTCAACCCACGAGAGACTAGACTGATTCAGTGGGATAAAAGTTATTATTTCTTGGACGAGTTTTATTCTGTCATAATTTTTCTATGGACGGTGAAAGATTTGTGTTAAAAGTTGTCGTTTTATTCCACTTATCAAACGCTTATTTTTATTTTTTTCAGTGGGAAGTACCATCAAAACACTCTGTATGGATACTACCCATTAGTCCCTTCATAGCACGTAATACTATTACACCAAATGAAGAAACCTGACAGTCACTCTAAATATTCACAAACTAGTGTAAATTTCAGTTTACTGTTTTTAACGTCTCCAGACACATCCAATAAAACTACTTAATTTACCTTATACACAATTCCCTTATATTCGGATTATTTTTTACAGAGGTAAAGTTGAAATCGTTTAAAATTCCAGATATTAAATTATTTTTAGTATCCTGCAAAGCAGTTTCCATTATTTTCGACACAGTGTCTGTCGATAACGCAATTTTGGACAATAGATTCATTAATAATCTATATGCTTGTAAAAATTACAACCATATGTTTCCAGCGTTTCTCAGGACACCGTTCTCAGTCTTGGCTTTCAAGAGGAAGCGGGTTCGAATCCCAGTTCGGCCACACTAACTTCGGCTTTTTATGGTTTCCAGAAATCACTCAAAAGTCCATTCCTTGTCCCAGTTCATTCCTGCCTGTATGGAGATTGATGTCGACGAAGTGTAAAGCTCTTTTGGAAATAATTTTTTCTGTATTACCCATTGTACAATTTCTTACTACTGCTTTTATTAACCGCAATAGAAATCCATAAGTGCTGTTGATTTATCACAGATTATTGAAAATCGATGCTGTTATTAATGTGAATTAATGATATTTTTAAATATTTATGAAATTGTTTACCTACTTCCTAAAGAAAATATACAGAATCTGAGGGCCCCTACATGAAATGCGTTTGATTGTTGTAAATGCATAAAAAATATTTGTCGGAATATCAGAAAAAAATAAGGCATAACCACCACACCCAAAACAGAAACAACATCTTTCGAAGACAACAAAATATTAAGGTGTCTATTTTATTATTATCGAATCACAAACATCAAATACACAGCTGAAAATTGCGCAAGTGAACTAATAGAGGCAATTTTTAACTTTGGTTCTAATAAGAGCTTGAACATTGATGTTTCTGGAGTGAATGTTTCGGTGGTTCGGCAGGATTATGCAGTTACTCAGGTATCGCTCGAGGGATTAGTGGAGATCGCGATTCCACCAGGAGTTGTCATCATAATACTGCAGTGGTCAAACGCAAGACTCCACTATAAATTCTTCCCTAAGTATATTTAACGGTTTCATACTGGTTCAGGCTGTATTACAACCTAATTTGTGCTCTAAAATAATGGTCTAGGCTGTATTACAACGGAGTTACTGCTTGATAATAATACGTCTTGCGACTGACTACATCAGTATTCCAACGATATTACTATATGTTGTTGTAGCGGAATCGCGATCTCCAGCAGACCCACCTAAAGTGTGTCAGTAATAATCCAAAATGTAATTATAAAATTTAAGACATCAATAGCGATCTTAGAGGGAAATGATTTTCGGGTAATATCTAGATTGCGATACCGCTGCAGCCACTTACCACCTCGCGTTGTAAACACTTCCGGATGGAGAGAGTATGACGTCACTACATGTGACGTGTTTAGCCTTCGGTCGATTTGTGAATACACGTGAGGCCATAGAACCTAACGCAACCAACAGTAATAATACTAAAATTGAAAATGTTAAAGAAAATTATTACTTCCGCCGTTAATAATGTTATTAAAATATCAACAACATTCCGTACTGATATGATTCATTAGTAACATCCAGTAATGTCATTAGTAACGTTGCTGTAATTATTAGTCACAATTCCATTGATTTGTATTTGATTCCATTCTTCTATATTTCATCGTGTGGCTGAAATTGCTATTATAATCATTCATACGATATAAAATATTTATTAGAAAAAGATTTCATCAATAACCATTTGCGTTTAGGTTGTTACGCAGCCTGGACCATACTAACAGACATAGATGCGATTTGAAAATTGGGTATCAGCAATATCGTGTGTGACGGTTACGTTTCACTAAGGTCCAGGCTGCATTACTACGTAAACGAAAGTAACAGACATAGATACGACAGAAGTTAGGTATCCGCAATTCGGCATTCAATAGTTATGTTTCAGTGTGGTCCAGGCTGCATCAGAACCTCATCGCAAACGAATTTATTCCTGTATTACTGGTGCAAATTAACTATTTCTCGATATGAGACGTATTAGTGATGGACTACTTTCCGTGGAAGGTCCCGTTAGTGACATTTAAAGCTGCGAGCGGAACGTATACATCACATTCAGCAAGGTAGTGACGTTATAGTCTCTCCATCCGGAAGTGTTTACATCGCGAGGCGGTAAATGGTTACAGCGGTATCGCGATCTAGATATTACCCTGATTTTCAATGTTGTTCCTCTGTTTTCCAAAGCACTTCATTCATTTTTGTGAATCCTTCTTTATGCCCTCATTATACACGTGTTTTACATTGAGAAACGAGGCACATGTGCACAGCTTCCTTCACGTCTTTGATCAAGGAAAGTTTGGAGTCTTTCAAAGAATCTTTGATTGGGCCAAACAGATATAGTGCGAACGGGCAAGGTCAGCAATGAGTATATCGAGGATACCTCAATATCTCAAAGTGTAGCTACTAAATGATTTTAACAGCGCCAAAGACTTAATGAAAGCAAAATCTCTTGTGCATGATTTCAGGGTCACAACCATGAATAACTTGCATGTGATTACAACTATATCTACAGTTGCACCTCTGTTAGGAAAAACCATTTCACTGACGCGAATATTGTTACCAGCAGCACATGCGCACGGGTTTTCCGGTCCTGATTCATAGACTCCACTTGCATTAGCATTTTTTAACTTACCAACAAATTCCTCGACACTTCTTTGCCGCGATCATTGTTTCCATACTATGCTGAAAAACATCGACTGATTTCGGCCACTGTTACCCTTCAGTCAACAAAAAATGATCACTGCCTGACAATCTTCCTTGATGCAAATGGAAAGCGGAGCTTCTATGGTTAACTGCCCCACAGCGAATACAAGACTATTCTGTCTAATTCAAACCCGAACAGTTACAACAAGGAAGAGATCCAGTTTCTTAATGCGCGTGCGCTAATAATGCGGCCAGCAGAAAAGAAATAATAACAACATTCCGATAATTAGTGACATACCATCGTATTGATTGAAGCGTTGCATGACGAATCTTTTCGAAACGGATAAGAGGGACATGCAAAAGTGTAGGAGAGTGTGGCGAACTTCCCTTTGTATGGTCATTGAGGATGATATTCGTACCAACCGAAGACTATGAAACATGAGAATTCACGAAAATTTCATGACCATTTCTCTTCATAAACAAACATTAGTTTCTTAAGGCAAACTGATTTAACAATACAGCATTGAATAATTCAATCTGTTCACTATGCAGAGAATTTAATTTAATTTAATTGCGATGGAGTGCACGCTGCGGTAGTAATTTCCCTACAAACCAATTTTCTCCCTTTCCTTTTCTAATCTACTTTTTCCCTTTACTAATTTCAACTTCTTTCAAATTCTTTCTTTGTTTTTGGTAAGCTATTCGTCATTTCTATTGGTAATTTATTCCAATCCCTTACCTATGAAAGAAAATCTTTCCACGCCCTTATGCCTGAAATCTAATGTCAACACTTCAATCTTATTGCTGACATACATAGCCATAATACTAGGAATAAATATAATATTCACAAGGATTACAAGTCACTGTCAAGTGTACAGAAAGGGTTAACATTTACTGGAGCTTCCTTATTCAATGTCTTACCAACAGAAATTAAATGTTATCTACAAAAACCCAACTACTTTAAGTCCAAACAGAAAGAGTTTCTGCTTCAGAATCCATTTTACTCTGTGAAAGAATTTTCTTCTTGGAATTTGGTAACTAAGAATGACTGATAAAATAGTATATATGGTGTATGGAAGGGGAAGGTGACAAAGTTGTCCACAATTACTAAAATGATATATGGTTTTTTCTTTCTGTTGAAACTTTTGACAAATGAAGTAATTATACTGTTTACAAAATTTCACTCATATATAGTAACTAAGATGGGATAGCATGCACTCAAAAACTGCTGTAAAAAATTATGATACTAACAGGTTTTTAAGTAATTGACTGCTTATGAGTTGTGGTAACTGGTTGGTAAGAAAATAACTGGTTGTTAGATGCCGGTAACAAGTTTATACACTGTTCCACATAATAAGTATTAACTAACTCGGGATTGTATTTGTAGATTACAGGAAATATTGGTTATACTAATGGGTCGTAACTAACTTCTTGTCAATATATAATATTATCAATTATATAGTAATATTGACATTACTAATAAGTGTATGTACTGTTCCACATCCCCGAGATTATTCTCACATGGGATCAAAGTGAACATATCTATCTATCTATCTATCTATCTATCTATCTATCTATCTATCTATCTAATTTGTGGTCATGGTCATCTTTTCCCTTCCATGCACCTCTCCTCATTCATCCACCAACATCTTTCTACGCCTCATCACTAATATACGCTTTGTACACTCCCATGGTTCTCTTCACCCTTCTAATGCTTTCCAATTAATCCCATTCCATCTCTTTTGTCATACCACTTACTGATTGTGTTCTGAAGTAAGTTCCAGAGACAAATCTAGCAACCTTTCTTTCCTCAGCTGCCAACTCCTGTATTTGATACCCAAAATGTTCATATTCAAGCAATGGTTCTGACCAACGTTTCGTAACCCAATTCCCTTACTTCTCTAGCACATACCCTCATCACTCTCTCAAACAAGTGAAGGATCTTGAAACCTTTTCCTGACCAATGTGTCCTACTCAGTTGAGATGGGGCTTGGTTAACGTTCAGTACTTCTTTTGAGATGGGACTTGGTTAACGTTCAGTACTGGTATTTGGGAGAACGTGGGTTCAATCCCCAAACCAGTTTGCCCATTTTTTTTTACTGCTTAACGTCTCTTAACAGCGAGTCTTAGAGAAGGGAAAGATGGGGCCAAGGAATGGGAAGGAATTCGGCCGTGGTCTTTTGAAGGAAGCATCCCGGCATTTGCCTGTAGTGATTTGGGAAACCATGGAAAACCCCAAATCTGGATGCCCGGTCGGGGATTCGAACCGGCGTCCTCCCAAATGCGTGGCGAGAACGCTAACCGTTACACAAACACTCTCGTTTTCCGGAATCACTCCAGGTGAATGCAAGTATAACGAAGAAGGGAAGTGAATCATTTTATTCATTTACCTGAACTGATGTACCTCGACTGCAAAAAGGGAATGCTACCGAGATTTTATACATGATATTCATGTTTAGTGATTTAGGAAACACAGAAACCAAAAAATATCCGAGTAGCATGACCCGGTTCTCGAATACCCATTCCGCACAATACAACTCGCAAAATAGGTTTCATTTTGCAGCTGATCGATGTCCGCGGGCCGTTCGTTAGAGAAGAAAATTACGAACAAGAAAGAATCATCCCCGAAGGCATATATAATTATTTTTCAGTTTATATCTTTGTTTCTTTCTTTCCTTTCTTGTCTATAAACAGCGTTATTAAATAGATCTTTTCTCTCTTAAATCTTATATGATACAGTCATTTCACCTTCTTTCTGGTGTTCCTGTATTTGAACTCCCTCTATCTGCTAGCTACTGGTTCTTCTTTCACAACGATATTCATCTATCCTTATAATCTTACAAGCCATAGGAAATTTTCCTCTATATTTCTTAGAAACCATTATCACTCCAGCTAAAAATAATCTTTTCACGTTCTTTTTCCTAACATTTCCTTGTCTTTTGCACCATGCACCTCAATATTCTGCGTAACCAACTTGTTTCAGTGTACTGTTTTTATAAGTCATAATTTATTAGTACACTCATGTTCATAAGTTTAGGGATCTTCGAGATCCACTGCGTGTAGGCGATAATATGTGGACTAAACGGCCGTTGTACAAGACACATCACTTTATAAAACTTTTTTTTTAACTGCTTAACGTCTCTTATAGCGAGGTCTTTAGAGACGGGAAAGGATGGGGAGCAAAGAATGGGAAGGAATTCGGCCATGGTCTTTTGAAGGAAGCATCCCGGCATTTGCCTGGAGGGATTTGGGAAACCATGGAAGACCCAAATCTGGATGCCCAGCCGGGGATTCGAACCGCCGTCCTCCCGAATGCGAGGCCAGAACGCTAACCGTTACACCACCACGCTCGGTTTGATAAACCTGGCAGCTCAGTATGAGGCTGCTTAGTTTGCCGGAAACAGTCCATGCGAACAGAGGCTTTATATGTATTTGGCACACTGTACTCGTGTTGCAGAGAAGCGCGATAGCACAGAGAACACATCTGTACGACATTACGTGTTGTCGGATCATCGGCAGCTTATAGGCCGGCCAATCTTCGACAAGTGACCCAGGAGTTGCATGACGCCCATAGGTACATTTCACTGCAGTATGGGAATAGTAGACCACGTGTTAACAACCCAGCGTCAGAAGCGTTATGTTGCATTAAGTGCCAGAAGATGTCCAACCAGCGCAACCCTCGAATGGCTATACACCTCGCAGCCACCTTGGGCCACACATCTCCCGTAAGGCAGTGTATCGCCGACTTGGAGAGGTTTCTTTGTATGATCGGTGACTCGCTCGATGTCTTCCCCTCACACATAAGCACCATGTGGCTAGCAGACTCCGGTGTCTCGCTCACCGTGATTGGATACAGAAACAGTGGGATAGTATCCCGTTCACGGCAAGTTACGGTGTAGCCTGGAGAGTCTCTCTTGCCTTCTTTCCATCTCAAACACTTCTGGATCACGTTACAACCCTGCCTATATTGTCGAATGGGAGCAACATGGAGGCGCCAAAATTCACTTCTGGCCAGCGTAATCTTAGGAGCGTGTAGCTCCTGCAAGTGTTTCCTATGAGTCTTGCGACAGTTGCTGTTTATAGGAAAGATATTCTGGTTTATCGTGGGCATATAGATCAGGGTTGTATCTTAGGGGCGATAATTGCCGTCCACACTGTGCTGCCCTATTTGACGAGTACCTGCAACATGATGATATCACACGTCTATACTGGCCAATTCCCTCCCCGGACTGAAATCCGATTGAACATGCGTTGAACGCTATAGGCCAGTGGTTCCCAATTAGTGTTACGCGTACTTCCAGGGGTACGTGAGGTTGCTCCCGGGGGGAGGTATTCAATAAGACAATTGAAAAAAAAAAAAACAATTACGCAAACATTACTACCGCCAAAATATATTTTAAGACAGTCAAACGGTGTGTGTGTGAATTACATTTCTGTAATGCTGTGGCTGTGCGAAGCACTAGACTGGAATGAACGCAGAGGCAAATGTAGCGATAAGGGGGTACGCGAGGTTCAGCTCTTTCTTGAAGTGGTACTCGGGAAAAACTATTTGGGAACCACTGCTCTAGACCGGAGGACTGCAGCCCTAAGAAACAACCACAGACCATTTTTTACCTCCAACGGGCTCTTGTCCAGCAATAGGATACATTGCCACAATTAATACTGGACGGACAGATGCACAGTATGGGTAGCTGTTGTGCATCCTGTATTGTCATGCGAGTTTATCACACCTCGTATAGAAGGTTGTATGCCACTGGTGTAAGTGCCCCACACACGGTCAGTGGTACCAACTGTACGTGTCTGATTTACCTGTATGCCTTGTATCAGTACCACTGTGTCACTAGTCAAATTGTTACCAATGTTCTAGTGCATACATTATCGCTGTGCTGTGCCACGTTGAATGTCAAAGATCTTTTAACTTATGGTCATGAGTATCTAAATGGTTGCTCGTCTCGCCATAGTCTTATAAACTACATTCTTGACCCCTGTTCCTACTTTGCTGTTGCACAGCATACAAATTTTCAAACGCCAGTTTATTTGTATTTTTTATGATGCACTTGAAGTAACATAGGCACATGGAGAGTTAAAGTTTTCTGCTGTCCTTATACTCTCTTCCAGTAACCCCATCCCTTCTGTGTCATCTTTTCTTCAAACCTCATTTATTTAGTTTCTGATCTACTAATATTCTGGCTGCAAAAAAAGCCTTTTTGCGCGTGGTATTGACAAAATCGTGATGAATACTGGAAGCAGAGGGTGTATCTTCCTATAATATCACATTTGTGATATGATAGTTTTTACAGCACCAAAATAGCTAAAGTAAAAGTAAAAGTGATTTAACGGCACCCTACAGCCCTTAAGAGTCTCCAAAGCTACAGAACAGGCTGCATCATTTTACATCAACTGTTAAACATCTGCGTGAACTCACTGGCTGAAAGGAGTATTCTTAGTTCGAGGAATGCAGATGACACCTTTTTTTTGTTATTAATTTACGCCTCGTAGACGTTAAGGTCATTAGAAGCTGGATTCGAGTTAGGAACGCTAAGGAATTCGGCCATGGTCTTTTGAAGGAACAGTCCCGGTATTTGTCAGGAATGATTTCAGGAAATGATGGAAAATATAAATCTGCATGGCCGGATGGGGATTTGAACCCGCATCCTCCCGAAAGCGAGACCAGAGCCCACCCACCAAGCTCATTCAAATGATACTACACTTTAAGCATGCAGTGTACAGGCACTTGATGAAATAAAGAGAGTCATATTTAGCATGTAGATCACCAGTAGTAAGATTAAAACAAGAAACAGAATCAACCGACAGAGTGGATTGAATAACCTTCAAAGAATTTACCAGTCCACTATCAGTTCAATGACATCTGTGGCCATGAAAATGAAATCAAGAAATACATTGTTCTTGGAGATACTGCTGAGAAGCATCTGCGCAAGATATGGAGACAGAGAGCGATAAGGGAGCACGCATAAACCACGTAGGTCCATTTTGGCCTTCTGTAAACCCCCCTCTCCCCCCCCCCACTTAGCCCTACGTAGCTTTTGCCTCTACCCCCCCCCCCCACGTATCACGTAGCTTTTTTCCCTTTTGATTCCGGAAGATATTTTGTACTGTTTTCTCGTGTCAGACTATTGTAAATTACATACGGAGATAATTAACCGAGGGAAATAAATATTCACATGCTGTTGTGAGTTCTATTCCTCATTTTAACTGTGAAAAATGTTATGAAAGGAAAGCTACGTGGTCTGGCTCGGAACTCCCCCTCCCCCCCTTGTAGCCCAGCGTAGCCTTCCAGCCAACCCCCCCCCCCCCTTGACCGATTCACGTAGTTTGTGCTTCGTTTACCCACTGGTATTCTCGATCTTTTTACACGGCTGTAAAATTTGGAATATAAAAGTTGAAACCGAAAACTGCATTAATGAATTCGAAATACGGTGGTTTCGGAGGATTTTACTAATACCAAGGACAGCCAGGCAAAATACTGAATCAGTATTGCAAGAAATGGGGGTTGCAAAACAGTCGAGTACCTTTGTAGACCAAAAACTAGTATTTAAAATAAATGCCACATAGGCAACGCTACATTTTCGTACTCATATTCCCAAAGTTTATATGTCATTCATTGAAAGCGTTCCTGTTTCTGTTTAAGTGAATGACAACATTAGACGAACACTACATTTCATTAAAACCGCCCACGCCAAACCCGAACCGGCACCAAGCCTGGTGGGTGAGCGTTAACGAGTAGACGTGAGATCGAATCATCCAGATTTCGTTTTTTCACGGTTTCCCGAAATCACTCCAGGTGAATACCAGGTTGGTTCCTTCCATAGGTCACGGCCGAATTCCTTCCCGCCTCTAAGGGGACATCCATAAATTACGTGAGATGTTTTTCCGTATTTCTGGACCCCCCTCCCCCCTCTGGTGAGATTTCGTGAGATCTGGCCGGACCCCCCCCCCTAGTAATCGCCCTCGAAACTTTTGGAAACCTTTTAATTTATGGATGCCCCCTAATGACTCGACGTCGACGAGGAGTAAATTAAAAACAAATCGAACATGTGACCCTTGCAAAGCGTGCTAACATTCTAACTACCTGCTCCGTCAACTATGAAATATTACATAAACTTAGGGAGCGTGCATAAACTACATAGCTCCAGTTTGGCCACCTTTGAACTCCCCCTCACCCCCACGTAGCCCGACGTGGCTTTTGTCTCTACCTCCCCCCCCCCCCTCCACGTAACTCTTAGCTTTTTCCAGAAGACATTTTGTACTGTTTTCTCTTGTCAAACTGTCGTAAATTACATACGGGGATATTTAAATGAAGGAAATAAATGTTTACATGCTTTTTTGTGTTCTTTATGTCATTTTAACTGTGACCAATAATTTGAAAGTAAGGCTACGTGGCCTGGCTCGGAAATCCCCCCCTCCCTCACGTAGCCCAACGAATCTTTCCTGCCAACCCATCCCTCTCCCTAGACCGAGCCACGTAGTTTATGCACAACGCCTTATGAGGAAGAAATCAGGAAAAACTAGATACAAGGAAAACCTATTAGCATAAAGTTATGGAGATGTACCGCTAAAAGATGAAGTTTGTAATGTCATTCGGTTGCCCTGGAGAATTACTTATTGAGTGATGGAAGGTCCTACAAAGCCACCAATGGAACGAATGGTACTAATGGCACCAACAGATAGGCGCTGCAATGGAACCCTTGGATCACTATAGTACTCAGGCATGAGTATTACGAGTATGAAGAGAGAAGAATTACTTTTCCTTCTCTCTATTCCCTGCATCGTTACCTCGGCTAAGGAGCCATGGGTTGCTGGACTGCGTGACGCCGCGGCAGCGTGGTGGGGGCCGGCGGCTGGCGGGACGAGTTGTTTCTGCCAGTGTGGGACACCGCGCGCGCCATGGCGGGTCCACAGCAGCTGCTGAGCCTGCTCCTGCAGCGCGGGGACGCAGCCACGCCGTGGGGATTCGCCGCTGCCCGCGAGGGACGCGCGCTCACTGTGCTCAAGGTAATACTAACAGGCGTACGCCACTCTTGACCAGAGACCCTACGCACGCCGGGAGACCCAACACGGCGATTCGTTCGGTTTGTTGACAGAATTTTGTCGCGCAATCAACTTTTGTTTGGCCTCCCTTAACCTGAAGGAATCACGGAGAGTTCTTGTCACACAAGCCAAGGCGCGACAGTAATCCAAATAGTATGGCATGGTGGGCTGGGAGATACCGAAGATATATTCGGACGCCAAGTGACAGTTTCGTTTCACTGCGCGTTCTAACCATGCCGCTAAATCTATACATATAAAGATGAATGTATGTATGTTTGTTTGTTTGTTGATTTGTTTGTTCTTGATACAAATCCACAGTTTTCATCCGATCTCGATGAAACTTTGCAGGCTAACCCTTTAAAACAAGGAGAAAAATATTGGCTACATTTGGTTGAAAAATTATCTGTATAAATAATACATGTTGTCTTATAATTTCGAAAAATTACTGAACGACGATAGACGCGTTGGATATGGAGGTCTCTGTAATGTTTGTCCGTGTAGCTGTAAGTTAGCTCCGTGGTTAAAGCGCTTGCTAACTAATGTTTGGGTCGCGGTCTCCGGTTCAAATCTCCATGGAGGCTAAGATTTTTTTTAAAAAAAATTTTGATCGTTAGAGTCACGCCTGGGCCGTCGGTTATTCGGATTGAATGTTAAACTGTAGATATCACAAAGTTAGGGGTTCAATGCGAGGCAAATCGTAGGTAGTCTTGCAATCCTGTAGGTGACACTTTTTTACGTTATATTCATCCCTCAGGGGTGATTCGCAGTCAGTGTGTGTGTGTGTGTGATCTGCAGTAATAATACTATTATCGCGGAAGTAAGTCTCTGTCTTTTGTTACGTTTTGGCAACTAAATGCCTATACCGATATTGACGGAATTTGACAAGAATATCTGTAGGAAGGGCACAGGACATTTTTTTTCGGTATGATTAACAGTTGTAGACACGAAATTTTGAGAACTTATCAAATGGTAATAGAGAGACGGATGTGTATGTTAGTCTATAATGATACGTCGCTTGCTCAAGCTACGCTTCTGGCGCATTATGTTAGCGTATAATTTGTTAATAAATTTCGTTTAGAGAAAAAACGTATTATTTAGTATAGATGTCGATTTTTTTCTGTCCTTTTACTTTGTGTCTGCTTAAATGTTTCTGGCACCAGTTTATTTTGACTGCCTAAGTTGTAGCTCTAGCAGAGCACGAGCAACTAAAGTTATTAGAACCCAAGAATCGGATGTTTATGCTGAAGAAAGAAGAAAATTCCAAGCTGAAATAAAGCTGTCCTTCGTTAACACCCCCCCCCCCCCCCCAAATCCCCTCACATTCGTTTGTTTATCTCTTTTTAAATATGTTGAAAATTGATTCTCTTCAAGAGACTGGTTCGATGGTAGCATGATATAGTGATGGCTTTCCGGTCATATTATGCCGACTCGGTGTTGCTTGGGACCAATCATTTGCTACCAACAACTTTCTATATTCAATTCAGGCAAACTAATTCTTAATCCACGCGTACGAAATTGCGGGTATCAGCTAGTAAGGTATAAAGTTGAACCAGGGTTCAGAATTATGCATTTCCTAATGTGGACAAAACTAAGCCTTAACAGAAGGAGGATAGTTTTTTAGTTGCTGCTAGCGATTGGTGTTTCATTGCTGCGTAAAGGCATCTCACAATGCCTTCTACCAGTCTCTATACCGTGGATCAAGGTCACACGTGAATTTTAAGCTCATTATGCTATCTTCTTCAAGGACAAAATGATCGGCTTAAGTGTCGGCGAAGATTCCCAGAGAAAAAAAAATATATCCAGCCGAGACCGGGTTTCGAACGGAAGGTCTATTGATCCAGAAAACTACCGAACTTAACTTACAACACCCCGGCAGCATCTTTAAGTTGTGTCCTCAAATATCTGCTGTCCGGCTGACGTTTTAGCACAAAGGTAACCTGTACTTAATTATATGTGATGCTGTATACACTAAGATGACTATCACATGATGTGAGAAATCCAATGAATCAGATTTCATCGGTAAGTAGAATTTAAATCAATCACTTGAAATGATGAAACTTCTTAAAACACGTAACATAATGAAATAGCAGAACTGCAACCGACGTAGAATGATTGTTTCTGATATGCAGATAACGAAGAGCGTTACCTCTAATGCTTTGTGTATGAGAAGTACGCCAGATTGCTTCCATGGTTCGAATTCCATATTAAACTAAAGGAACCCTGTACCTGGTGGGATACGCGGCTTCGGATTGCGCAGCCTTAAGAAACAGTCACCACGTCATAAACACCACACGAAAATACATATTTAATGAGAATTTCTTGTACTAACTTAACTTGTTTCATAATCCAGTTTACTAAGCGACTAGTCCTTCAAAAGTAATGTCATCGTTCAGTCATAGAACAAACATTAAATTAAAATTTTGATCCCAGTTTTCAGTTGTTAAACGTAAGTTTGCGTTTCTAAGCGACAACTTTTTTAGATGTTGGTAACGACTCTAGCGCAAACTTTGAAGATCTCATTTGGATCGTTCTTCCAAGTGGATAACATTGATCAATATTTAGTTTCCCACGTGAAAGTCTTATCAGCAGACGGCTTCCATTGTCACGGCAAGATTAGCGACAAGTAAGCTCCAAGTTCTGGTGATTCATCAGTCTGAAGGAGTTATGAGGGTGGTGTGAAAAGTTCCCAACCCCTACCGTGCATAGCGTAGTTTACAGGAAAACACTAAAGTCTGAATGACAAGTATTGTTTTCTAATAAATATAAATTACTGACTATAATATTAAAATTAATCTTTAATGTAATTAATAGAATAATCTATATTCCGCAACATTTTTCTTCTGTAATATATTTGTTAACCGTACAGCATATACGCTTCAGCACGTCAATGTTGAAAACATCAAACTTTCTAACATATATCGTGGGTGATGAGAGTCAAAGAGTTCCCACCTGTATCTATTGATAAACGTGTTAGCATAAATCAATTATTGTAATAACAATGATAACAATTGCAGAATAAATATAACATCAATTTCATTGAAAGGAAAATGATTCAAGAATAGGCTCGATTTAAACATTGAGGAACAAACCATATTTTGATGCATATATGAGGATCCAACCAGCATTTAGTTATTTTTACAGCAATCAGTCAGAATCTCCGAATTCGTTTCTAGTTGCTTTTTAACCGACTTCAAAAATGTAGGAGGCTCTCAATTCGACTAGTATGATTTTTTAAATTTTATTTTAATGTATAAAAATTGGTTTCTCAGAAACTACGCTATCAATTTACGTAAATCTTTTTCTATGTGGAAGAGAGCGCCCTTAATTTAAATTTCATCACATTGGGCCATAAAATCCAAAAAGAAATAAATAACTTTTATTTATATACATTTATTTGCGAAAATTTTGTTTAATTGAAAGTATATACTCTTAGAATGGTATTAAATTTTCATTTAGTCGAGAACTTGTTTGTAATTTAAAAAAAAAAGTTAGCTATTTTACGCGTGTTTACGGATTTCTACGAAAATATAATCTACTGATAGGAGTCTTTCGTAAAATTTCTAATGCAAAAAAAAAAAAAAAAAAAAAAAAAAAAAAAAAAAAAAAAAAGAAGATTAATTGCAAAACAATCGACCCACCAATAATTACTAAAACACGAAAACAGTAATCTTCATTAAAAAAAAAACATTTCAAAAACACCACACAGTAATCCATTTACAATATCACTACAAATTTTTACAGAATACTCACATAAATAGATTGTACTAACTAGCTTATCCAGTGTTACATTTTGTTTTATAATTATAACTATTACTATCTCTTATTTTTTTTATAACGATTTCGTAATGAATATGAAATACAATGGAAAATAAGCGATACTAGTGAAAATGATACGACATTGAACATAAATAATAACTGGATAAGCCATCTATCAACATGTGTGTTTTCTGAAAAGGTTTTTTTTTTTTTTTTTTTTTTTTTTTTTTTTTTAACTTTGTAAGCTGTTTGCGTGGCGTTTTGAAGTCATTTATTAAAAAATTTATTTTTTTATTTGTTGTTGGCTATGATTTATAATGTCTGCAACAGGATTAGTTTCATTTATTATTACTGTAAATATTCTGAGGAATTTTCCAAATTGAAGCTGTGTGTCTTATAACATATTGTTTCCGTGATACTGTTCTTAATTGAAACGATTTTAACGGCCCTCTTGGAATAAAAATTTTATTTGACTTTTGGAGGATTTTGAAGAGCTCGAGAGATATTTGACGATCCTCATATCTGATAGATTACACTTTCCTCATTTCAGATTTGCCCCTTTGGCACTGGTCATTGGGGATTACGATGGTTGCCGGCCCCTGCAGCTGGTTCGAACCCTGGGATTAGAGAGGTGATCATGCATTAGATTGTGTAACGAAGTCCAGGGTTAAGACCCAAACCAAATCAAAATCATGCTGCAGTGTGTATAGGGTATTCGCATACGACACAGTTGACGGTGATTCATTCTGATGGTGACGTTTAACTTGATAGTTCCCTTCCTGTCTTTCGATAGAGTAGGCCTTAGTAGGTCGGCTCTCATTCGCTTCTTTCAACTCTCATCCACAAAAAAATTATACCCTATACTGAATTTGTGGACATTACTGTCACAAACACAAAACTAAAACACCAACAATCACGCTGGTGTAGTTAGCGAGAAACCTTAACAGTTCAGCATAGATTGCTGTGGGAAAGTAACTCTCTCCATCGTAAAAATCTTCTCCCTGAAGTGAGCATGAAGCTGTACCGTCATTTCCCGTTTTCGCCGTAGCTCAGGCGGTTGAATGACTGGTTGCGACCTGGATTATTAACGTTCAAACCACGATGAGCTCCGGATTTTTCCTGGAAGCAGAAATACTAGAACACTCCTCCAAGACTGCTGAGTATCCTATCTAATGAGTATCAGTGAGGAAATTCATCGCTGATACAGCGGTGTGAGTATGGCAATGGCATCCATAAGGCCAGATCAAGAAAGGGAACTTGGAGCTCCATCTTTCCCAGTACCACTAGACAGCTACCAGAGACATTTTGACTATTGGTGGTTATATAGGAGAGAGTTCCATGAATGTAGTGAAAAGTTGTGTGGCGCTGTTTTGTGTGGTTTCACCGTAGTGTCGGAGGAACAACTCTCGCGCCATGTCCCCTGGCCTCGAGGTTAAAAGCCTCGCTGTCCCACCTAGAGCAGGGCATCTCTCTTGTTTCAAGGCAGGAAAACAGGGTTCAGCTGTCAGTGAGCGAGCAGGTAACTCGACACAGCTCACAGTTACGCAGCATCGAATTTCTCTCTCGATCACGAACAGTGGTAGCGAGAACTCATCGGACATTCCTTCATCAGATTGTTAAAAGATAGCATCGGAATCTCTATCACTGGTGTGCGTTCTTTAACCTAAGAATTTTGATCGATAAATCCAATTGGAAATAATGGATTTTAAAATTAGTAACGATTTTTTTACTGATCTAACTGCGATAAATAAGACTATTCGTTTGTGTCTCCTGTAAGGTGAGCCGATAGTTTTGTTGGTGTAATGTATTCCAGCTTAGGAATAAATGATTCAGTTTGATTTCCATTGTTCTTTACTATATTTCGATAATTATATAATAATTCAAGTTTTGTCAACTCGAACTGAAATTAAATACTAGAATACAATTCAACCTCCCGTTATTAAAATTCAGTTAAAAAATAAAATGAACCTATGCTCATAATCGCTGTGGCAAATATAACAAATAACATTGTAGACGTCCGCAATTCTGTTATGAAACCAAGTAAAAGGTTTTGGCCTCACATTCGGGAGGACGCGGATTTT
This sequence comes from Vandiemenella viatica, assembly GCA_031002005.1. Lineage (NCBI taxonomy): Eukaryota > Metazoa > Arthropoda > Insecta > Orthoptera > Morabidae > Vandiemenella > Vandiemenella viatica. The sequence continues at coordinate 92,521,656 of JARYHS010013631.1, forward strand.
CTGCCAGATCAAGCTATCCATATTTCGTTTTACATTATTTTTCTAAGTCGATCCCGGAAAAAAAAAAAAAAAATAGAATGGTTCCCTTTAAAAGGCGATGATGTAATTCCTTCCCGTTCCTTTTCCACAATTCTCTACCCGCCTCTAATGCGCTTGACATTTTTGAGCCATTAAGTTATAAACGACACATAAAACATTGCTGTAATAAACATTCATTTCAAATGTATGAGCAGAAATTGAAATCAGGCTTTGTCAACAAAATGAATACTAACGATAGAAGAAAAACAGAACTCCAAAAGTATCTGTAAAAATTAGAAACGATATCTAGTATAAAACTTGGAAAATGAAAACACTGTTCCTATAAACATCTTAAGATTGCTATTTTAGTCATAATGGTAATAAAAACAGCAAATGATTGCTGATATCAGACCGAAACTTCCGGTTTTTTGGGTCGCTGTCAAATTTGGTTCAAACATGTCACATTACTTGAAGATTCTGTAAGAAAATGAGCCATACAAAGAGCATTAAAATTTCTACTTAGGGAGCGTGCACAAACTTCGTGGCTCGGTCCGAGGAGGGGGGGGGGAGGGGGGTTGACTGGAAGGCTACGCTTGGCTACGTAGTGGGAGGGGGGTTCAAAGCAAGGGCACGTAGTTTTCCTTTCATAACATTTTTCACAGTTAAATGACGAACAGAACTCACAACAGCATGTGAATATTTATTTCTCTCGGTTAATTATCTCCGTATGTAATTTACAATCGTCTGACAAGAGAAAACAATACAAAATGAATCAAAAGGGAAAAAAGCTACGTGGGGGGGGGGGGGGGTAGAGGCAAAAGCCACGTAGGGCTACGTGGGGGGAAGGGGGAGGGTTCACAGGAGGCCAATATGGAGTTACGTGGTTTATACACGCTCCCTCATGCACGATAAAGTAGTTAAAACCTCAAAAACGAGTAAGAAATTTCAAAATAACTTGTAAAGATAATAATTAATACATCTTCTTATTGATTTTAACAAAATTTTTGTCGAGGTTTTACGGCTCAAGGATGATGAGTCGTAAAGCTGAGAGAGTATTGAGGGCTAGGGCCGGAAAGTGAATCAGCCGTGCCCTTTACAAAAGAACGATTCCGGAATTTACAAGAAGCAGTTTCGGGAAAACCATACAAAACAGAACCCTCGTCTTCCAGAGCTGGAACATTAACGTTCACTCACCTTGGTCCGTCTTAGTTTATCTAGATCCCAGAAACATGTAGCACAAACAATGACGCCTGTAAACATGACACATAAAACAGTCCAAACAATTTGAGGAGAACATAAAAAGCTAGATGCCGGAGATTCTCCGATAACCACAGCACCGCAATTTTATCGTGGATTCTTATGTGACTCAACGAGACAAATCAAAACTAAAGGGTAAATTCTTTTTTCGATATTTCGCTTAGTTCTCAACATATTGTACCTAAAAAGTGAGACGGTTATGTTGAAATGCTGCTTGGACCAGAAGAAATTTTTCCCCGAAGTCAAATTTGATGAAGGATCCTATGAACTTAACGAGACAAGTCAAAGCAAAGAGTAAAATTTTCGCTATCTCGCTTAGTTCTCGAGATATCGTATCTCAAAAGTGAAGGGGATAGGTTGAAATGTGGCCTGGACCAGAAAAATCGCCAAAACCACAAGTAACTACGAACTGAACATTCACAACGAGTGTTTTCTTTCTAACGATTGTGGTTATGTTGAAATGCGGCCTGGACAAGAAGAAAAATGTCGTCAAAGACACAAGGAACTATACCTACCACTAATTTTTGACAGTCGTTATCTCGCGAACTAAACGGTATATCATAAAGATTATTCTTCACTTTCGATTTGCCTCGTCGAGTTACGTAAGGATCCATCATCAAATTATGGTGCCACAGTTATGACTGAGCTGCCCTAGAGGCGGCAGTTTTTCATAATCGTGGCACCATTTCTGTGCTGTTTCTCCGTTAACTCGTGAAGTGGTGATAGCGTGATTACAGAAGAGTGTCCGTTATCGTGCTCAAGGTCCCAGCACTTTGACCTTCTCCTCGGCGTGCTGTATCAGCCTGACGCATAGAGCTACCACACAGGGTCCCGGCGCACCTCTTCCACACACAACAGCCTTTTGTCCACCCAGGCGGCCGAGGCTCACCAGGTGTGAACGACATGTTCTATTCAGCTACCAAGTTTATGTCTTTCGTTGTTACTTGTTCGTAAGTAACAATAAAAGAATTAAGTGCTGCTTTACACAGGAGGAAACTATTTTAACCAAGTACCGTTTCTTATGTGAGGCCACTTACATGATGAGACAGAATCAACATACAAAAAAAAAAAAAAATCACATGTCGGGTATATTCAACATCTTCTTCAATAGCAAATTACGTTTGGAGGAAGGACTGGATGTTTGAGATTGTATACTCGTTCTCTGACAAAAAATTTAATGTCTTCTCTTTTAGCCCTCATCCTTAAGCTGACGATGTTCTCCCATTATAAGTGAAGGACAAGACCGTATTTATCGTTTTTTTTTTTTTTTTTTTTTTTTTTTTTCCTTACGGCTTTATGCCTTGTCGACGTCCGAGGTCATTAGAGGCGGGATGGGATAATGTACAAGGAACTGGAAGGGGTTCAGCCATGGCCTTTTGAAGTAAGCATCCCAGTATTTGCATCAATTGGTTTGGGGAAACCCAAATCTGTATGCCCGGACGGGGATTAGAACCGGCGTCCTCCCGAATGCGAGGCCAGAGCGTTAACCGCTCATCCACCACGCCCGGTCGTATTTCTTGTCATGCTTGAACTGGGACACTGGTGTTACCAGATAATAGATGTAAGAGGTGGCACTCTTGAAGCGTATGTATTTTTTCATATGAATCGTTTGTTCCCTGAACGCAGCGTTAAATAAAAATCACAACTGTAAAATGGAGGATGGATAGTAAAGTGAATTATAGAGATCAGTCATTAAAGTTAACAACGATGAAGGTGTCTTTAAACGATAAGAAAATAAAAGTAAGTAGTTTTTGTACTGACATAGGATTATTAATGTAAGAACGAAACCTCACGGCGTTGTAAATTAGGAAACTGTTATCAGGCTTCCAGCCACGTATAAATGTCTGGTTGAAAATAAGGGCAAAGATGGACTTCCTCCAAAAGTCCCATGAATGCGATATTTGTACGTGGTTGAAAACCCGAAAACATTTTATTTAAGGGTATTGATGTCAAATATTTACTTGTAAAGGAAAAGATGACAATGAATAGTTTATTTAAGAGTATTGAAGGCAAATATTTACTAGGAAGGGAAAAGATGACTATGAATAGTTTATTTAAGGTATTGATGTCAAATATTTAATAGGGAGGGAATAGATGACTATGATCTTAAACTATCATTTGATTTCAGATATAAAGAAGTACGAGATTCTTCATTTGTCAGGGTCAGGTATTCTAATAAATTACCTGAATACAACAATTTACAACAAGCAATTAAAGAATACGAGAACATTTGCTTAATACTTTAGTAGGTGTATGGGGAAACTAGTACAGGGAATAAGCAGCACCACAATTTTTATTTTTTGGTTTAGCCTATTAAGGAGCACCGGGCCCCTTAATCTGTATCGTCCTTCTTATACTTCTTGTTCTTCTTATCATACAGTTCCCTCTGGGAAGACAATCTGATTTGACTAAAGCAGGTAACTTTATGTCTTATCAAATATCTTTTACGAAAGTATGGTATTCATTTTTAATGGTTTAACTCGATCTCTATTGATATTCCTCATTCCTGATGAACTTTTTCTTCAATCACGAAAATCATGTTGCAAAACACTAGTTACATAGATCTTTAATATACTGTAATTGTTCCCTGGTTGTAGGAGTACATCATTTCATTTAACACCGGTTTGCACTAGTTAACACACTGCAGAGTGCAATCATTTTGTTTGTTAATTTGGCGAGGCGGAAGATGGAAATAAAATAATAACATGTTCAAAAGTTGGAAAATGGAATATCGCCAAATGAAATATAAACGTATGGCTCACAAGACAAAGAAGTGTTAGTGGGATTAAGAAAAATTTAAAATAGTTGCTGAGCTAAGAACTTAAACACATTTATGCATGTCGCGATATTGGTATTACAGGCTATTAAGTTTACTGCGGTGTTTATTACAATTTTAAAAACATGCTGCTAAAATATGTAACATATATGACAACAATGGGTTTCATTGGGTTTTAGGACTGTCCCCATTCATTTAACATTGTAAATTCGATGCTAACTGTACACCTTGTGATTCGCCTGATTAACATAAATCTCAGCGGAAATAGTTATGGACAATACAGAATGATACATTGAATAGTTTGTAAAATTCATTGTCTCGAATTTTGTTTAGTGTTTTTGAACATTTCTTCGATTATAAATCGTACGCCACAATGTGAAGCAAATCAAGATGAAGCAGCCATTATTCTCCTATATCAATTTACCTGGCTATATTTCTGGAAATAACAGATATATGAGGTTTCAGAAAACGAAAAATGAGCAGGCTCATATCAGCTGAAATTGAATTATTTACGGTGAAATAATTTTTAATGTACGAATGAGATGGAAAATAATTACAAAAGGAAGAGGGCGGTATTTTTTTAAAAGAAAGACTGCCGAATGATAGTTTAGCTTACACAAAAAAAAGAAGATATAAGAAGAAATAGTTATTTTTCTTTTGGACGTCTCCATTAAACATTACTTTTAAAAAAATATCTGTAAGTTTGGAATTTCAGAAGGTTTCTGTGTTAAACTGAGTAAAACATGATCATCAGCGATTCAGGTGCTTAAACTTATAGCTATCTTTTTTTTTTTTTTCCTTCCAATTTCTCTCTTTATTTTACTTTTATTTTAAGGCCTGTGAACTGCTGAGAGATTAATTAAGCACGATCTGACTTGCAAAAGGGAACTGATGTGAATGTGCGCTGACTGAGCAAAAAGAGAATGTTTGTGGACGAGTTGCTACCCTGCAATGCATAAGACCAAATAAATGCTTGTAGCATTTAAATATTTTTTCGGGAATTCAAAATAATCTACAAGGGAAAAAGTAATTGTTTTCGTTTGTGAGTTTTTCATGGAACAATGTCAGTTGTTTGAGAAGGTAAAGTTGCCCCCATATTATACCTCGCGATACACTGGTTCAGATGCTAAAGCAGCCATCCTATCATTTAAATCATCATAGAAGTCCTTTAAACCTTTATCAGAGCGGTTGGAAGGTGTGAGGCAAAGAGGAAGTGTGGGATTATGATTCGTAGTTTCTCAGGTGCTCAAACGCATTAATTGCAAATTCCTGGATCTATCTTCCACTTGACTGCGGTATTTTGACGGTTATTTAATAATCAGATACTGGATCACTTACATCTTTAAAATATATTTCACAGCACTAGTGCGATTACAAACCTACGCCATTCGCAGAACCGAGCTTGAGGCGTGAGCATTCGCGAGGACTCGGGCTCGATCGTTAGTCCAACCACCCACCTTTGCGTTTTCACTGACTTTCCAAAATCACTCCAAGTGGGGTGGTTAAATTCTTCCTTCAAAAGTCATTGATAAATTCATTCCCATTCCTTGTTAAGTTCTAGTGGTCTCGACACTGACGAACCATAGAACACTGTAAAAGCAATTCTTAAGACTTCCGCGGCCGTCTTTGTACATGATTTACAGCTTTACGGGCTATGCCCCGCCGTTTATTGGATTATCTAAGCTTTCGGCTGTTATACTCCAGCCTTCTTCAGAGATACTGTTTATATTTATGTTCACATAGCAACAGTCGCCAAACATCGCAGAGGAAAAGGCCGCTATCTTCGTTGATGTTGTTGGAATTCCTTAAGATTTCTGCTGCCTCTTTTACACGGCGAGGCCACCACTGGTCTTCTCTCCACAGTAGCCTCGCGTCTTGAAATTTTGTTTCATGCCCGGTGTTAATAGCATGGCGAACGACGGCAGATTTGTCGCTGTTGTTATATTTATAGTGGCGGATATGTTCTTTAAGTCTCTCCGTTACTGTGCGACCTGTCTCGCCGATGAATACACTGCCACAGCTGCAGGGGATTTCAAAAACACCCGTAAGCTGGTGTGGGTGTAATCTGTTTTTTACCCTGGATAATGACTGGTAATGTTTGCAGTGAGCTTTATACACGATTCGCACCTACACCCATCCAAGAATCCAATTCAACATGGAAGTGGAAGAAAATGGACAACTGCCATTCCTCGGTGTCCTGGTTCAAAAGCGAGGTGATGGACGTTTGGGTCATACGGTGTACCGCAAGGCGACCCACACCAATAGGTATCTGCACGCCATGTCACACCATCACCCGGCAACGAAGAGAGGCGTATTAACATCACTGAATTTAAGAGCGAGGACAGTATGTGACTCGGAAAGTCTGAAGGTAGAAATGGAGACTCTTACAAAAATATTCCGAGCCAACGCCTATAGTGAATCAGACATCAGAAGGGTTTTCAGACCTAAAAAACCCATGGAAGACGTCAACTTATCTCATGATACCAATGTGCCAAGAAAATTCGCCTGTCTTCCATACATAGGTGGCATCACTGACCGGATTGGGAAACTGTTTAAGCGGGTGGAGGTGCGAATCGTGTATAAAGCTCATTGCAAACTTGGCCAGTCATTATCCAAGGTAAAAGACAGATTACACCCACACCAGCTTACGGGTGTTTATGATATCCCCTGTAACTGTGGTAGTGTATACATTGGCGAGACAGGTCGCACTGTGGCGGAGAGACTTAAAGAACATATCCGCCACTATAAATATAACAACAGCGACAAATCTGCCTTCGTTCGCCATGCTATTAACACCGGGCATGAAATAAAATTTCAAGACACGAGGCTACTGTGGAGAAAAGACCAGCGGTGGCCTCGACGTATGAAGAGGCAGCAGAAATCTTAAGGAATTCCAACATCAACGAAGATAGCGGCCTTTTCCTCTGCGATGCTTGGCGACTGTTGCTATGTGAACATAAATATAAACAGTATCTCTGAAGAAGGCTGGAGTATAACAGCCGAAAGCTTAGATAATCCAATAAACGACGCGCCATAGCCCGTAAAGCTATAAATCACTGTAAAAGCAAGTTTAGTCTTTTATTTCCTGCCTTAGCATAACATTGTCATTAATGGCTCACGTAATTAAATTTTCTCATTGGTGCTTAAGGAGTTTGTGCCCTGCAGTGGTATACAGGGTGTTACAAAAAGGTACGGCCAAACTTTCAGGAAACATTCTTCACACACAAACAAAGAAAATATGTTATGTGGACATGTGTCCGGAAACGCTTACTTTCCATGTTAGAGCTCATTTTAGTTTCGTTAGTATGTACTGTACGGACCAATTCCATGGCCCCCACGCTCTCCTGACCTCAACCCTCTTGACTTCCATTTATGGGGGCATTTGAAAGCCCTTGTCTACGCAACCCCGGTACCAAATGTAGAGACTCTTCGTGCTCGTATTGTGGACGGCTGTGATACAATACGCCATTCTCCAGGGCTGCATCAGCGCATCAGGGATTCCATGCGACGGAGGGTGGATGCATGTATCCTCGCTAACGGAGGACATTTTGAACATTTCCTGTAACAAAGTGTTTGAAGTCACGCTGGTACGTTCTGTTGCTGTGTGTTTCCATTCCATGTTTAATGTGATTTGAAGAGAAGTAATAAAATGAGCTCTAACATGGAAAGTAAGCATTTCCGGACACATGTCCACATAACATATTTTCTTTGTTTGTGTGTGAGGAATGTTTCCTGAAAGTTTGGCCGTACCTTTTTGCAACACCCTGTAGTTGTTCTTGTCTGCTAAACATATAAGCTAAGCGAAAAAAATTTCCTATTAATCTGTTGGCGAAATGCGTTTGCTTAACTAACTCCCGAAAATAACCTAAAATGCATAATCACGATGGCCGCGGTGGCCATTGTGTTAAAAATTGACTGCACTTCAGCACAATTGCCCAAACTGCCGGATACGTTTCGACACGTTCTAACCTCTTAACTATCAATCAACCGGTAATATAGCAACGGCTGACAAGAGTTATCGCGTGGCGAGCTTAATCAAGCGCAAAGAGCTGCCATGTAGGGTGACATTACGGCGGTAATTGAGTTAACCGGGCGCAGGAAGAAAGCAGGGTCACAGGTCAACTGGTGTTGGGAGAGAGGACGGCTGTCTCCCACCACAGTAGATTAACGTGAAATGGTTAGACGTTTGATGCCTCTAACAGAGTCATAAAACATCACGCTACGCGGAGGTGAACAATATACACGCCACTTTTCCACTTTCTCAAAGGCGAGATGAGCGAACATGCTTTGTGCGAGAAATAACCGACCGTAAAGATATCTCTTCCTCATTGAATCTCAGGGTTAAGTGAAATCTTGTTAAAGGTTTCTGATGTTGAACACAGAGAAATTTTTTTTGTATCCTGTACGAATTTCTCCTTTATTGCAACTCTTACTGTACGGAGTTTGCAGGCTGTAAACAGTGCAAAACTTCCATTACTAATTATTGTTTTATACTGCGTGCTTTTTATGATGGGAACTGTTGTTACTTTCAGTTACGAATTTGAAACACGTGCAGTAAATTTTACACTCTTATTTGGTACCTGTTGGCGATTACGGATATTGCACAAGGAAATAAACCGAGATTGGGGCTATAAAACACTAGCTAACGAGCTCAGTGCCTAATCAAGGAATATCACGAACAGCAAGTAGGATGTGATTGCTGTGAATCATCAAAAGAAACTCTTACACTGGCGTCTCAAACTAGTTCGTACAAAAGTGCTTAAGATAATTAAGGAAGAAAGCTGTACTGTTACTTTAAAAACAAATTTTTAAAAAGTAAAACAAAACAAAAAAAATCGAAGAAATGACTAAAAGTTAACTGAGAAGAAACAACAAAAGGAAAGGTGATAGCGCAACTGTGACACTTAGGAAGAGCAATAGCAGCAGAGTAACACACAAGAAGCGCGTGGGAAGTTTAAATGAAGACACTATATGACTGGTTGAGATTGTACAGGTGCATATTGGAGAAAGGGGATGCAGGTTATTCATGTCACAGAGATATAGTTCTAGTGAAGGAAATCGACAATGCTTTTAAAAATGTGAAACTCAAACAATGAGATTATTTCAGAATTTGCAAATTATTTATAATACGAAAGAATTAAAAAAAAAAAATCAATCTGATATCAGAAGACCTAGTAGTCACAGAATTCATAAAAGCGTTATGCCGACAACGAATGTAAGAATGTACTATCAGTTTAACATCACAAGCTTATAAATTACTAGCTAAGATGTAAAGAAGAAATGAAAGGAAACTTTAATAAATAGTAGAAAAATCCTTACTTTGGTTAAGATAAAACTTGGATTCAAGATAAACTCTATGATATGTTTATTAACGAAGACAAAAAGTTTAAAATGGATACTGAAAGTTCATTAAAATCTGGCGATGTCTTTGAAGATAGTGTGAATGGAATACTGCTCCTGTAGATGAAAAAGTTGATGAAAATAGGAGAAACAAGGCAGTAGAAGTAAATAAATATCTTTCAAAGTCACTAGTAGGTAAAAGAATAAATATATTATTCAATCTGACATAAAAGATTAAGACATAAGAAAAACGCAGACAGATTTATATAAAGACAATAACTTAATAACAAATGTGAAAACTGCTGCACCATCAGTGTAACATCACAAGTTTTAAAATTAATTGTTAATACGCCATACAACAGAACAAAAAGTGAAATAAGTAGCAGATATAGCGCATTTATGGTAAAGAAAATAATAAGGGTACAATAGGCAATCCTAGCATCAAGGCTAAAGTCAGTAAATTCAAGCGATAACCGCTCCTCCCCGCTACCCTAATCATAAGCTGGTTTCAAGTTGGCATTTCTTTCAATTTAAATTTGAATGGTCTTACTATTTTCTGCGTTTTGTTTGGTATCTTTGAGAAGTAAAGCAGAACAGATAACACTAGACGATGATAGCGTTCGCGGATAATGTTAATAAAAATGTCAAACCGAGTTTTCATTTTCTCCGGGTGACGCTGCTTCCTGGTATTAATTCCGGCATCAGAAGCCTTCAATTTCATATGGTAAATCTAATTTTCGTCGAGGATATCAGTTGAGCAAAGAACATGTCCTGTTTCTGGGTGACATACGCATTCACAAGTGACTTTTTATTCTTTTTTTCCCATTGGCGAAGAGTGTCATCTATAGATTGTCAGCCTAAGAATGAGTTGTAGTGTCATGAAACGATAGAACCTTTTCATTCTTGAAATCATTTACTTCCTGACCATACAAAGCTTTCATGGCACTTCAGCGTACTTTATTAGCTAAAACATCGTTGGTTTTAAACCAGAGGTGAATTTTTATTGTTTCCGAACAACCATAGAATAGAATAAGTATTACGATGGTTGCGAAGATGAAACACTGGGAATATGGTGAATGGTCTTAAAGACCAAACACTATGAAAAAATAAATAATCTCACACGTTTCCTGTGAGTCCTTGGTCTCCTAAAATGGTGACTCGCGACTTTTGGTTGTTTACTTAGAACAGAGAGCCTCTGTACGAGACTCGATCTGATGAGTCACAGCAGCAGGCTGTAGCCCAAGGGTTTTCCATTCCCAAAGAGACTTTCATGGATTGTTCTTAACAATGACGGAACTGGCGTCTAAGAACGTGTTGATTAAAGATGGATTTTGTTAGCTATTAATAATAAGAATTGTTGTGTCAAAGTAGATCCAACAATAAATATCCTAGTTTTCCTGTCGATGATCATTGTATTGCAAAGAAGAGAGAGCTGAATGTGCGCTTTCCGTTCTGTTTATAGCTGTTTTTTTCCCGTAATCACATAAGACGTATCTGAATTCCGGCAAAAAAAAAAAAAAAAAAAAAAAAAAAAAAAAAAAAAAAAAAAAAAAAAAAAAAAAAAAAAAGAGCCACAATAAACATTTAATAAAAGCTTACGCAATTATGGATATATGACTACAGTATTTTTCTCTCTTGACATGAAGTCAAGTTGTTTTATATATCAAGTTCATTATTTTTTTAAACGTTTTTCATTTTTACACTTTTGGTGATTTATATTATAACAATTACTTGCACATCAATATTTAAAATAAAGGAAGCTACATAAGTCTTGAAATGAAGTCTTCACGGGTGTACCACCGGATGGTGTTTTGAAAACACGATGTTTCGACGACTAGCTCCGTCGTCTTCATCAGGTGTCGATACATCTGCACAGGTCGGCTCAGTATCCGACGGTCAGCCGGGAAAGTCTCCGTTCTTACATAAATCTTAACTATTAAATATTTTCAGTAAGATATTTACATTTTATAATAGTAAATTGTACATAAATTTCATCCAGTTCAAACGTTTTCAACAATTTAAAAAATGATTCCAAACAATAAGGAATTTTTCAGAATTGATTTTTTTTTTTTGAACATTACAAATAATTTGTATTTAAAGTTTAAACAATGAATCTCTGAAATAAATATTTAATACTGTTGAAGCTAAAATCAGCAAAATGAATAAGAAAATAATTACATTTGGAGATTTAACTATCCTCTATATTCATTATTGTAACTTATTTTCGATATTTGTGCAGTAAGATTCTTCACTATTGTAACGTCATTGGCTCGACAAAACTGAATATTTTTGTAAAATGTTGTTCCCTATGTTAATATCTAAAAAAAAGAGGGAATATCTTGAAATTTTAAGTTTCCTATCAAATTGTTCCTAGACGAAACTGATTCATTGTCAGTGATGAAAATCTGCGAGCCTACCTGCTAAATTACTCACTCACAGTCAGCCATTGCGGTGGATAATTTTAAGTTAATAATAATTCTACATTGGCTTATCCTTTAAAGATAAATGTTGTCGTGTGTATTCCACTGAGGTCTAACAGGTGCAGCTACTGGAAGCAGAGCTCCGTAAGCTATCCCTAGACCTCGGAATTAGAATGGATGTGATGTGGTCAATACAGTCTCCAGTTATTTACATTCTTCTCCCACACTCTTTATTAGAAAGGTACTTAGGAGGCTCTTCATAATCAGGTAGTAATCTACAACTTCATCTAGATTTGTCCTCTAGTTTGTAGTGAGTCTTACTTTTTTTGCTGTCGTCAGTCTTTCGGCTGGTTTGATGCAATCCTCCATCCCTTCCTATCCTGTGCTAACCTCTTCATTTCTACATACCCCTTACAACCCACGTCCTCAATTATCTGCTTCATATATTCTAATCTCTGTTTACCTCTACAGTTCTTACCTTCGACTGTTCCCTCCACTAACAAATTAACCAATCCAGCATGTCTCAAAATATGACCTACCAGCCTGTCTCTTCTTCCTGTAAGCTTCTTCCATAAACTTCTTTTCTCACCCATCATTTCCAAAACTAGTTCATTTCTTACTTTGTCTGTCCACCTAATTTTCAGCATTATTCTGTAGCACCATATTTCAAATGCTTCAAGTTTCTTTCTTTCCGGTATTCCTAAAGTCCATGTTTCGCTACTGTAAAGTGCTGTGCTCCACACATAGAGTTTTAAGAAGTTCTTTCTAATTCCTAGATCAATATTTGAAACTAAAAGATTACTCTTTTTCATGAAGGCTCTTTTTGCTAGTGCTATTCTGCTTTTAACATCATTCCTGCTTCAGCCATCGGTTGTAATTTTGCTTCCCAAGTAACAGAACTCACTCACTTCTCCTATTGCCTCCGACCCTATTTTTATATTTAATCTGCTAGTATTGGTATCATTTCTGCCACATTTCATCACTTTTGTTTTACTTTGATTTATATTCAGTCCAAAATCTTCCTTCAGTATTTTGTTCCTGCCATTCAATAACTTCTCAATATCCTCAGCCCTCTCTGCTAATAAGACAATGTCGTCAGCAAATCGTAGCATACTGATTTTTTCTCCCTAAAATCTTATGCCACATGAAAATTTTTCTTTGACTTTCTTCATTGCTTCTTCTACATACAAGTTGAATATTAACGGGGATAGACTACAACCTCGTCTCACACCCTTTTTAACTGATGCATGTCTCTCGTGATTCTCTACTTTTATTACAGCCACTTGATTCTTATATAGTTTATAGAGTATTCTTCTATCTCGATACTTTACACCTGACTTCTTTAAAATTTTGAACATCTTGTCCCATCTTACTACCAACAGAAATAACCGACCCGCCTTGTTTCTGCGCATAAGCGTTGTCAGTCCTAAAGTTATGCAAACGGTCCACTTAGGTTGCACTCAACTACTTTACATTTTCGGTTCCATATGCTGGTTTTACAATCTAAATCAAGTATTGAAATATTATCCGTTACTTCAAAGGCTTTACGACTCGTCGACGAAGAGGCCGTTAGAGCCGGAAAACTGAGGTCTGGATGGCCGTACGTGGATCGAACCCCTGACCTCTCGAATGCCAGACCCAAACGAGAACCGTTGAAAGCAGATATGCGTGTTAGATTATCAGCATCGTTCTCCTGATTATTTTCTGTTTCACAAACTGAATGATACGTCTTCGAAGATGCTAAAGAAAACCGAAGGCCTGAGAAATCGTGTCTAGGGAGCGTAATGTAAGAATACGTATAGTTGTCGGCACTGTATTGCTATATTGTTCGAGTCGTTGTGTTGGCGCAGAGAAAATTACATGTTACTCGTATATTCTGCACAAACTGGAGGTACAGGTAACTTACATTACGCTTATATTAGGCAACTCCGAGAAGAAAACAATTTGGGAAATGCTACTGTAATTGACCATATCATGCACACACGTCCATTCTCTTATAAACGGATTCATCAACAAATTCGAGGATATAAGTAAAACAAATAGGTTCCCTAAAATACTTTCTTTGATATCTCTTTCGGAAGAGTACTTCAGATTAAGACACTCCAATCTACCGGTCATCCTGATTTTTAGGTACCTTTCCATAATCATTTAGTCAAATTCTGGTATGATTCTTAACTTTCGGTTCAAACATAAGAGTTGATAAAAAAAATACCTGCTGACAGAGGGATCAGCGGTTGCTATGCAGGCAACTCCTTCACGGCTAGAGCTGTAAAAGTAACGAAATATTCGTTACTGAGTAACGGGTTCGTCGCCTAACTCGAAGTACCGAATCGTTCCTCACAAATTCATTTCGTTACTCGCATTTGTCGTATAGGTACTATCACGTTCTAGTTCTCGCAGCTAATTTTGACAACGTAAAGACTAATTTCACAGTTTTTATTTTGTTTAACATTAAAATTTACAGTGAATTATTTGTAAGTAGAAAATTTGTATGGATAATTTGTGATAGTTACTGTTTTTTCATCAATCGTTCATTAGAGAGGTTTGTTTAATTTAATTTAATTGCAATGGAGCACAGGCTCCGGTGGCAATTTCCCTACACACCATCTTCCCCCTATCCTGCACCTACCTACATTTGCCCTCTACAAATTTTATCTTTAAATTCTTTCAAAGTTTTCGGTAAATTATTCATCATTTCTCTTGGTAACTCATTCCAATCCCTGACACCCTTACCTAAAAAAGAGAATCTTACCATGTGGTCATGGTCATCTTTTCCCTTCCATGCACTACTTTTCATACCTATTGCAATATCTTTCCATGCCTCATCGCCAGTATATGCCCTGTACACTCCCATGACCCTCCTCATTCTCCTCCTGTCTTGCAATGAATCCCATTCCAGCTCCTTTATAATATCCGTCACTGATTGCATTCTGCGATAATTTCCAGAAACAAATCTAGCAGCCCTTTTTTGCACCCTCTCCAACTCCTGTATTTGATACGTAAAATGAGGGTCCCATACTACACTACCATATTCGAGCAATGGTCTGACCAAAGTTTTGTAACCCAATTCCTTGACTTCTCTCGTACATCCCCTCGTCACTCTCTCCAACAAGTGCAGAACTTTGAAACCTTTTCCTACCACCTGTCCTATGTGTCCTGCCCAGTTAAGTTTGTTATCAAAAGTAACTCCAAGATATTTACATTTCAAGTCTTCAGCAAGCAATTCTTTCCCCACCTTATATTCATAATTAACCTTTTGTTTTTTATTTTTGTATCTAATAAGCTGACTCTTCTTTGCATTTATCTTCATTCCATGTTTACCAACCCAATTAGATATCCTGTCCAGATCACCCTGCAACTGTTTACAATCCTCTATCGTTTTGATTCTTTTGTACAGCATTATGTCATCTGCAAAGAATCTAATTTCAGATAATAAACAATCAACACAATTATTCATAAGAAAAATGAATAGCAATGGTCCCAATACGCAACCCTGTGGCACACACATTTTTACTTCCACTTCTTTTGATACTACATTTCCTACCCTAACTTTCTGTTTTCTACCTTTTAAAAATTCTTCTACCCAGCAAATGACTTTCTTATCCACTCCAATGGTTATTGATTTCAAACATTTATGAAATGCGTGTAATTTAAGATTTGATACCTTCTATTTTATTTCATAGTGTAATTTACAACATAAAAGAGTTGTTTAATAGTTTGTGATATAAATCTCCGTATTTGCTATGTTCTAACAGTAAATTAATTTAATTGCAACGGAGCGCGCACTCCAGTGGCAATTTCCCTACACAGTCATCTTCCCCCCTTCCCTGCATCCATCTACATTTTCCCTTTACAAATTTTAACTTTAAATTCTTTCAACATTTTTGGTAAATTATTCATCATTTCTCTTCGTAAATTATTCCCAATTCTTGATACCTCTAACTAAAAAAAAAAAAAAAAAAAAAAAACATAGAATCTTCCAAGCATAACTTTTAATTCTTACACCAATATCTTTCCATGCCTAATCATCAATATTCGCCTTGTACACTCACATGACCCTCTTCAGCCTCACTCTGTCTTGAAATGAAACCCATTCGAGCTCTTTTATCATATCTGTTATTGATTGCGTTCTGCAATAATTTCCAGGAACAAATCTAGCAGCCCTTTTTGCCGTCCCAGAATTCCATATAGAAAGAACAAGATACAATGACTTTATACCTTTTGCCGGTGTTAATTATTGTATTATTATCGCAGGATCCATCTGATCAATGCGGTTCTGGCTTTGATGTTGAATGTTTGTTGTAACCATGACGCAACAATAATTACGAATCTAATCGCATGTTTGTCCTGTACCTTTGTTATTGATTTGAAACTTTTGAATATTTGATATTTTTAAAATGAAATAAAGCGGGAGTAAGTAGCACTCTGCCTGCAGGGCCGATTTGATGGTATGTCCACATTTATTCTAACAGGTCTATCACAAAAGGTTGAAGAATTTAGAAAAAATAAATGAAAACAGTAAATAAAGACAGTGGTGGGTGAAACCTCTTATTTAAAACGAAATACTTTGATGAGCTTATAATATTTGTTAAATACATGTCCCATTATCATTTCAGGCTTGTATGCAGGGTTTTTAGTAGGCTACTTTAAAAAATAACCGCCATTAGTTATTGTCTCTAGGCATGCCACAGTCAGGTGAAAGGTCAGGTCTTTTTTGTGTGAAAACAGGTATTTGTTTTGAAATTAGATTATTCTTTCGAATATAAAATTAATTATAGAAATCAAGTATGCATTTAGAGGTTTTCCGGAAGATCCATGTGCTAATTAAGTTTTATCCAAACAAACAACTTACCTAAACTTATTTCACTAAATAAACGATTTACTCAAACTTTACCAAGTGCGAACGAAGTCATCCCGTATGCAATGCGATGCGATGCTTCATGCTAGTGTTCGATTTTACCGAAAGTAACGAGTAATGATTGGAAAGTAACGGGTATTGATTGATTTGCCATACCGTAAATTTGCATCTCGTACAGGACACACGGCTAGAACAGTGATGGGTGTTTGAAATCGTGGATAGATAATGGTCGCACACAGCTACGAGCGAGTACTGGGCGACAAAATGTGACCACAGCGAGGAATGACCGCCGTCTTGTGCGCATGGCCGTAACAGACAGAACAGCTTCGTCCACAGTATTGGCTCATTGTTAAGACTCGTTCCCACGGCGCGTCCCAGGGAACGACTGTCATCTTTCCCTCGACAGGCAGTAGAAGATGTAAGGCGCGTACTGCCTACCACGCGCCGTCGAAACGAACCTTTAGAGAGCTGCTACGGGTGTGGGCATATCTGCGTTGGTTTGACGTCGTCCCCTGAGGACTGGATGTGATGGCACGAGTCTGCTTCCATTGACTAGAAACTGCAATTGGCAAGTGAACGCTAGCACTAGGGTGCTGAGAGGCAAAATGTATTTTCGGACGTATTCCTCTTCAACTTGTCGTACAGTGAAGTCTGCGTTCGCCAACATGGTGAATGCAATGGGGCAGGTTGTGTTTTAGCTACGTATCGGACAAATGCCAAGTGTGATGGTTTAAGGTGAATTTTTTATAACCTATGATTTTGCCTTCTACATACTGAGGGTGATCTTAATCGTACCCGCCGCAGGGGCCTGGTACGCAAGTGCCAGGTACGGGTTTGGCGAACCCGCGGTGCCCGAGCTGGAAACTTGTGAGCGCCGCAAGTTTCCCACACCGTAAACTCCTACCATGCTTCAACGACCACCGTAGGGCGTGGCGGTGGAACGTTGTGTGCCTAGGAGAACGGGGATCTTGGCTTCATCGCCCGGATCGCGAGGACGGTAAAAACCTCTATAAAAAACCCCTCAACCTCAAGGTCAGCCACGTGCCGAGGAGGTGCATGTGTGAGAGGTGGATCACACGCTAACGTGCAACCTCAGGGGCACCTGCGCACCCCTGTTGTATCAGCATTTCTTTTTATCATGTTTTTGCTCGTGGGATCAAAACGAAGACTCACAAACAAAAACAAAACCCCTGCGGCCCGGGTGTGTCGCAGGTAAATAAAAATACACCCAGTTCAAAAAAGCGGGCGAGGGTTGAAAGCCCTCCTCGTGAACAAAATTACAGTAACGGGAAGGGTTGTTTGATAGACAATGCCTTCGTTATCATGACACGGGTGGAGGGATCTTTTGAGAAGATCTCTCCATTTTATGTAAACAAAGGTTTAGAGGGTATTGCGGGTACCCTCAAATCGGTTAAAAAGCTGAGGAACGGGACTCTGCTTTTGGAAACATCCACCCAAAAGCAGGCTGTCCAACTCCTTAAGTGCGAGAAGCTCGGGGAGTTCGCAGTGAAGTGCGAACTCCATAAAACTCTAAATTCTAGTAAAGGTGTCATCACCTGTAGGGACCTTATGGATTTAGAGACCGAGGAACTCCTTAAGGAGTGGTCTACAGAACATGTGGTCGAGGTTCGCCAGATTAAACGAAGGGTTAACGGCAGTCTTGAGAAGACAGCCACCTTCGTCCTGACGTTCGACACTCCGACGTTGCCCAAAAACATCAAGGCAGGCTATTTGAATTTGAATATCCGCCCGTATGTGCCGGACCCAATGCGCTGCTTTAAGTGCCAGCGGTTCGGCCATACAACGGCGACCTGCAAGGGTAACCCCACCTGTGGGAAGTGCGGAAAGGCGGCTCATGAGCCAGGCACTAGCTGCACGCTCCCACAGGTGTGTGTCAACTGCTCCGGGGCACATCCAGCCTGGAGCAGGGAGTGTCGATTGTATCTGGAGGAAAAAAAGATACAGGAGTTGAAAACGAAAGAGCGGATTTCGTATGGCGAAGCCAAGAAGCAGTATAAGGCTCTGGCTCCACCAGTCTTCGCTACCAGCTTCGCGAAGACGTTATCAACTCCCGTCAGGAAAGAAAGTGTCGCTACCCAGACGTCCGTTGCGGACATGGGCACAAGTCCAATGTGCTCATGTCAGTGCAGATGTGGTGCCAAACCCATCAAGGTTATTACACCTAGGACCTCGGACGCTGGTAGCAACACTCTGACGAACTCGACCATATCGACAGTATGTTCAGCAAGTCCACCAGCTAAGGCACAGCCATCCGTTACAGTAGCTACAGACGTGGGTGCCTCTGCAACAGCAGAAAGAGCACCCATTGCAGTAGCATCAACTGCAGCAGCTATAGCAACGGCAACGCCATCTGCCAGTAGCGGATGGCAAACTGTGCAGAAAGTGCGGGTCGGGGTCCGAAGTTTAAACACACGGACCCCACTGTGTTCTTGAAGTCCCCTTCTACTTCTCCTCCCAGTTCCCCAACTGGCAGGGAGAAGAAGGGGAACAGGCCTCGGCGGAAGAAAAATCCGCATGACTCCGAGGCCTTAGAACAAGTGTCGTCTTCGGACCCTGAAGACGACATAATGCTGGTGGACGAACATAGTTCCGTTCCTCAGCAATCGCATGCGCAGGACCCACCCGACCCGGGGCGGGTGGTTTTAAATAGGTAGGATGGCTCCCATACTTCAGTGGAACGTTAACGGCTTTCAGGCTCACAAAGAGGAAGTCCAACTCTTAGCACGGTCCGATCCTTTGTGTCTCTGTCTGCAAGAGACACATTTCAGACCGCTACACCAGCCAGTGCTAAGAGGATATGACATATTCCGAAAGGACGATACCGAGGGTGATAGAGCTAAGGGAGGAGTGGCGGTGTTGGTCCGAAACACTGTCCTCTCCGAACCCGTTGCTCTCACCTCCACATTACAAGCAGTAGCAGTGAAAATACACGGTCCAATCCAACTGACCGTATGCTCTATCTATCTGCCACCCAGTGTGTCAGTCGGCTACGACGACCTGGTTGGCATTATACGACAACTCACTCGGCCCTTTCTCCTTGTGGGAGATTTCAACGCCCACAGTGCGTTGTGGGGTTCAACCACCGATTGCCCCAGGGGCCGAGTGGTTGGTAGATTGATAGAGCAGGAGGAAATTTGTATCCTGAATACAGGGCAAATGACTCATTTCACCACTGCAACCGGTACGTCTTCTGCCATTGATCTTTCCTTGTGTTCCCCCTCAATTGTGGACTCCGTGCAGTGGGACGTGGATCGCGACCTACATGGTAGCGACCACTTCCCAATTTGGATGCACGTCGAGTGTGAACGTGGAGGAGGAAATAACCGACGTAAATGGAACGTCAGTTGTGCAGATTGGCAGCTCTACTGCCGTGCTGTACAACTGCAACCCTGTGACAGTTTACAGGAGAAGGTGAATCACTTCACAGAAGTGATTCACCGTGCAGCTGACGTTTCCATGCCGAAGAGCTCCGGAACGCTGCGAAGGACGCCCGTCCCCTGGTGGAACGATGAATGTCGTTCCGCCATCCAGGGTCGCCGACGGGCGTTGCGTCGTTTTAGGTTGTGCCCAACTTCGGACAACCTAGCAGCGTTCCGTATTGCCAGAGCTAAGGCGCGTCGAGTTATTAAGGAGAGCAAGAGGAGGTCATGGCAGAACTTTGTGAGCAATATAAATCGTTCCACACCTTCGTCGAAAGTATGGGAGTCCATTCGCCGTATATCTGGAAGGTACTCCCGCCCACCAGTATCTGGGTTACTGGATCACGGACGGATAATTACTGACGAACGAAGCATAGCGCAGCTGATGGCGGAGAACTTCGCCGCCATCACTTCGTCCGCTAACTTTGACCCTCGGTTCCAGCGACGAAGAGTCGCTGCCGAGAGGCGCCCGCTATGCTTCGATTCGTCTAATACAGAGGCCTATAACTGCCCATTTACATCATGGGAGCTGGAGTCAGCGTTGAATAGCGCTAATGACACTGCTCCAGGGCCTGATCTGATTCAGTACCAGATGCTGAGGCATCTCAGTAGGGATGCTAAAAAGTACCTTCTAGATATTTTTAACGACATTTGGACCGGAGGACACTTCCCCGACTCGTGGAAAGAAGCAACACTTATCCCTATTTTAAAGCCTGGCAAGGACAAATTGTTGCCAGGTAGCTATCGTAGTATTGCCCTTACGAGCTGCGTGGGTAAGACACTGGAGAGGATGGTTAACCGCCGCCTCGTCTGGTGTCTGGAATCCCAAAACCTTCTGAGCCGCTTTCAGTGTGGATTCAGGAAGTTCCGTTCCACCTTGGACAACCTGATCCTCCTGGAGGCGGCAATACAGGATGCGTTCATCCGCAGCCAACACCTTGTGGGTGTTTTTTTTCGACCTTGAAAAGGCCTACGATACTACCTGGCGGCATGTGATTTTAAAACAGTTACATGAATGGGGTTTTAGGGGAAACCTACCCCGTTTTTTAAAATCATTTTTATCTGGTCGTTGCTTCCGGTACCGAGTTGGTGGTGAAGTGTCTGATCTTTTTATTCAGGAAAACGGTGTTCCTCAGGGGTCAGTTTTAAGCGTGACTCTTTTCGCTATTGCGATAAATAGCATTTTAAGTGTTATAAGGAGACCTATAGGGTGCTCCTTATATGTGGACGATTTTTTAATATTTATTGCTTCATCCAGTCTGAGAAGCGCTGAGCGGCAGTTGCAACTCACGCTGAACAGGCTGGATGAATGGTCAGTGCACACCGGTTTCCGTTTCTCTGCGGAGAAAACCCGGTGTGTACTTTTTACTCGTAGCAGAAGCCTTTTATCAGAACCCCATCTTACCCTGAGGAATACCGTTTTACGTTTTACTGAAACAGTTCGGTTTCTGGGCCTAATTTTAGACAACAGATTAACCTGGCTACCACATCTCAAAGATGTGAAAGCCAGAGCCTCAAAAGCTCTAAATGTTTTAAAATGTCTGTGTGGTAGGTCATGGGGCGCTGACCGCTCCTGCCTGCTACAATTTTACAGAGCCTTTGTACGGTCGCGGCTGGAATACGGTTGTATCGTGTATGGTTCGGCACGGGACAGTTATCTCCGTATACTAGATAGTGTCCACCATGCTGGAATTCGGCTCGCCACGGGTGCATATCGCACCAGCCCTATTGTCAGCATTTGTGCTGACTCGGGCGAGCCGCCGCTCACCATCCGCCGGCAACTCCTCATGGTGCGACACTACCTTCATGTTGCCATAACACCTGGCAGTCCCGTGTACGACATAGTTCTACACCCCAACCACGAGCGGCTCTATGCCAACCGACATAGAGCCACTAAACCGTTCAGCTACCGTACAAGGGCTATTTTAGAACAATATGGATTAGAGCTTCCATCTTTTTATCACCAGGGTTGGAGTAAATCTGCCTCCCTGGCTTTTAAAGAGGCCCAGAATAATTTTAGACCTGTCTCGGTACAACAAAATTTGTACCGCTGACAGTGTTTTTAATAATGTTTTTAGAGACGTTTTAAATGGGCATCACACGTTTACCCCGGTGTATACGGATGGGTCTAAGCAGGCTAACGGAGTAGGATGCTCCGTAGTGTTCCCTCGAGCGACTTACACATTCAAAATGGACGGCAGGTGCAGCGTTTTTACTGCCGAATGCTTTGCCGTGCTAAAGTCGCTCCAGCATATAAAGTAAATCGCGATAAGTGTTTCATCATATGCTGTGATTCCCTCAGCTGTATTCAGGCCATAGGTAATATGTACCCAGCAGACCGTCTAGTCCAGGGCATCCAGGACGCCCTCCTTTCCCTCCAATCTCGTGGAAAGGAGGTATTATTCTGCTGGGTACCGGGCCATGTGGGAATCAGAGGGAACGAGGCAGCAGATGAAGCTGCCAAGTTAGCCTGTGACAAGGTCCGAATCGACTTTGCACCGGTCCCAAAGTCAGACCTTGCCTCGGTGGTGAAGAGATCTATCTTTGATATTTGGCAGAGGCAGTGGCTGGAAGTCGAGCATAATAAGCTCCGGCAGGTCAAACCGACCGTTCAGCCGTGGAGCAGCTCCTTCCAGCGGGCGAGGAGGGATGAGGTTCTCCTTACTCGCCTCCGTATAGGGCACTGTCCTCTTACTCATAGTTTCCTTCTCCGCCGAGAGGACCCTCCGGAATGTGATGCTTGTGGCGTACCTTTGACGGTACGCCACATTTTAACCGAATGTATATTGTTTTTAGATTTAAGGGCAGACGTTGGCTTAGGCAACGATCTGTCCCTTATTTTAAGCGATGACCGTGACAACGTGGCTAAGGTTTTAAAGTTTTGCAGCTTGGCCGGTCTTGTCCCAAAATTTTTGGGCAGATCGGCCTAGGTTTTAGTTTGGATTAGTGGCCATTTACAACCACTAATCCAAGTACTGTTTTTACTTGTGGCACTGCTTATATGGCTGGCCTCTTTACAGCCAGCCAGCTTACGAGTTTTTTAAACTGGTTGGCCCTTTTACAGCCAACCAGTTAATATATGTATTTTTATAATTTATTGCCTATTTTCAGTTTTATGTTTTACGTTGCTGTCTGCGTGGCCGATCTCTTTACAGTCGGCCACGCAGTCGGTATTTTAATTAGTATGCTAGTATTTTATTGTGCTGTCTCTGTGGCCGACCCCTTTACAGTCGGCCACACAGACGGCAATTTTGCCACGTTGTCACGCCTGGTTGTTGTTAGGGCGCTAATGACCCCGCCGTCGACGCGCCCTAAAACCCGAATAACAACAACAACAACAACATTAATCGTACCCGCTACATCAGGGAGGTTTTGGGGCCCAAGACACTGCACCTCCTGCACTCAGCTCCACATGCCATATTTCAGCAGAACTATACGGAACCACATGTGGCGAGGAATATTCGTTCCTTTTTCGAAAAACTGCTTGGCTTGTAAGTCTAGGACATTGTCGGTCGACAACTTGTTTGTTCGTACCACTATCGATGCTTTGTGGACGCGCCTACAAACCGCGTTACAGTGTGCTGCCTAATAGCATGTCCCAGCTCTCTTTAATGCCACGGCGTCTAGAGTGTTAAAAATTCTGATTAAGGCAAAAGTAACCTTATTACACGTGTTGAATTCTGACTGTCAAAGGACATCTACAGTTCCGTAATTCTAATCATTTGTGTGTTGTCATATCGTTAATGTGTGGAATAAAGTTAATCGTAATTAAATGTCTCCTTCTTGGCGTTACAATTTTCACAAACAGTGTTGTATGTAGATGGCTGTTGTATGTGTTCAGTGCAATGTGTCATTTCTGTTGTGAAAGAATGAAAATTGAGAGAAGGGGTGTCGTGAAACTCTGTGCTACATATTGAGAACTACTCTTCCGAAAGACACCTACATACCGCCAATTTTAATATACCCTTAAGATCGTCATTAACAGTGCCATATGCTCTTACTCAATACGCATTGTGGAGAGATTTGGGATTTAACCCAGGATTTTGGATGAGTGTACACTACCATCCCTTCTACCCTGCCAGTCCACATGGTGAAAACCCTATAATATAATTTTTCTAATTTTTAAATATGATTTTCTGTTTTTGCCATTGAAATACTGTGTCGATATGAAAGATGCATGCTATTTATTCTGTTTAAGAGGAAATACGGATGGTCGTACAGCTAAACATGATAAGATTCCGTTTCCCTTCGGGTACGGAACCATAAAACAAGAAAGTCTAGTGCATCTGTTACTACCGAGTTACAGATTGTTTCTTAATTGAATGGTGCCTTTGCCTTAATCAGAATTACCTAAATTCTCAACTATTGCTTTTTTTTTAGTTGTTAAACGAGTTTCAAAGAATGACAACCATGTATTTGGCGTGGTGATCATACAGTGTGTTGTAAGTTATTGCCCACGACACCGTAATTTATGGACGTTCCGCTTGTTTCCTAGCCGGGAGTAGTGGGTGTGGTCGCCCTGCAAAGTGCTTTGGCTGCGGTCGTGGCGGTGCGCTGCAGATATAATTACTGAGGGATCAGAGCCAGGCAGGACGTAGCACCGGCACCAGCTGAAGAGCCCTCTCACAAAGGAATAATCAAACCCGGAAAGAACGGTTATCAATTTCCCAAATACACGTTGAAGGATATCACCCTTATGGCCGTGGTAAACTGCTTTTTGGAAGCGGACCTTGCTTTCTGTGACATTCCCATGGTAATATCCCTATGTAAGTTAAATGCTAGACATGTCTTGTACAAAACGGTGAACGGAAGCGTGGTCCAGTGGGCAAGACTTAATCCTAATGGGGCGTCCATTAATTGCGTGAGGTGTTCTTCTTAAATTTGAATCCCCACTCCCTTGGTGAGATTTGGTGAGATCTGGTGGCATATCTTCTCTCCCCCTAACGTGAAATTGACCGCGTAATTTTGAAGACTTTTTTTATTAGCTCTACTGTTTTTTGAAGCGTGACAATCTGTAATAAAAAGTTTAACGTGGGATTTTTATCGATCACGTCATCTTTTTAATTTCAGCAGAGTTAAGAAAAAGGTATAACTACGCCGATACTGACTTTAGAGGGTTGGGGAGAGTCCAGAATTCCGGAAGAAACACCTCACGTAATTAATGGACGTCTCCTTAACCTGGTACGGTGACCATTTCCTTTCCTCCTTACCTAAGCTAACCCGGTAATCCTATCGGATAAAGAGGACCTACAGTTTAATGGTATCCAAACCATGGAAGCACTATGGCGTACGTTATATTACAAATCAAGCTGTGCCAGAGGTGACGGTAAGGTTAAGTACCTATGAAAATCCCCACTGGGACGTAAATGCAAACCGGGGACCTTTCGATCTACAGTCAGATGGCTTAACCACTAAGCCACTAGGCTGCTTCCTTAGCCTTGACCTTAGCAATTCCTCTCTTCGTTTTCGTTAATGAGAAATCGAAGATTAAAAACTTTAAATTAAAAATTGCTGAGTGTATACCTGAAGAAAAGCCGCTGAAACGTATTGTATAAATCCTTGGGGAAAGTGTCATCAAAAAAAGATTGTACCCAATATAAAATTAAGAACACATTATGTCGTAAACACTGCTTCACTACTTGCAGAATCATTGTAAAATACGGAGCAATCAGGTAGATCAGTGGCTAAGGCACTGGGCTCCACAGTTAAAGGTTGTGAGTATAATGTCTCTGCGTTGTTCGAGAATACGCTAGGACACTCGGTGGATCGCATAACTCCTTAGGCCGGAAACACACAGAACCGGGCGAGGCAGGGCGGGGCAGGGCATATTGCCCCGGGGCGTCTTGTGCGACGGGAAACGCACGGGCGCTTATGGAGCATCACACACAGGACCGGGCGGGGCAGGGCACGTCGAAAAGACGCCCCGGGGCAAAATGCGAAGCTGAAACAAATTATGCCCCCGGGGCAAGTCGCTGCCGGGCAGAACGTTCTGCGCATGCGCTGTCACGGGACCCACCCTCCCTCCCCGGGATCCACTATCTCGCGGTCTGGTTGTGTTTTGTTTCGAATATTCGACTGATTTGTATGTGTGCCATGTATGACTGTAAGATTTAAAATTTATATGGCTATACAGGGTTATTATATGGTTGAATAACTAATGGTCAGGAAAAACAGGACCTTAAGGTTATCAAAATCCGCTCCTCTGGGGGTATGGCTGTTCTCCAGTTGGTATTTTGCTTTTCTATTCTGCTCCGAATGCTCTCAAGTACAAAGTCGAATGTCGAAATTGACATGCGACAATAATTAAAAAACTTGTCTGGGCTCGGCTCGAAACTCAGAAATAAACTTTCCTATATTCCTTTTCAGGTTTATAGGGTGTATACCTACATCTCTCTGTTGTTAACATTGTGGTCCAAGAGCTGCAGATACTTCCAAATTAACAAAACGGTCTCCTCATCTTCATCCATTTCAAAATGATACACTACACACCAGTATGCTCCTACTGAGTTCACTGACAGGTGACTGGAGCAATGAAGAAAATTTGCTAAGTGTTTGACTTGTCGTGCCCCGCCTCGTTCTGTGTGTGACAGCAGCACGACAGGGCAAGCCAGGCGACTCGTCGCGCCCCGCCCCACCCTGCCCCGCCCGGTTCTGTGTGTGGCTGGCTTTAAGCTGTACTTCCAGCTAGCGTTGTGAACGCGGATGCGGATGTTCAGTGCTCGGATACGGACGTGGAAAAATAAATTTATAATTTTCCATGTGTTAATATTTTATAAAAAAATTTAAAATCAAAATAATTATATTTATCAACTCAAATTATAAATGTTTCATATTCAAGGTCAATTTTCATATAATACTACAATTTTTTTTCCCTCATCTTTCAATATCAAAAAAATGTGGGCTGATTTCACAAGTGAATTAAATTTTTTACATAACTACGCGCGCGTCAATAAAACAAATTCTGCCATATGAACTTTGCGGCGATCGCAACTCGATTAATTCAAGCGTCAAGCACAAGACCACGCCAACGCACATCTCCGAGCCCGCCGCCCGCCATTCCACCACCTTAGCGACACATTCACAGTCCAACTTATAGGAACTAGGATGATTCGATTTTCCCGTAAAGGACTCTTGTTAGTTCCTGAAAGGGGTTGCATGATTACACGTATGGATCCAGTGGAGCTCGTGCAAGGCACCATGACGGCCAATAAGTAGCGTACACTAGTTACAGACCACGTTCACCCCTTCATGACGACCATATATACCAGGTGTGGCCAACTTTATTAGACCCAAGATCTACTGTTTGCTGACGAAACCCTGTGCGATCGACCAATGACATACTTCTTGAAATTTTAAATGAAACAGCATAGTTCAGTACACAATTTTGTTGTATTTTTATTCTACCGCTAGATTAGCAAAATCTGGTTTGTAGTTGGAAACTGCCAACTTAACAGAATCCAATGTACTGTATGAGCGTCTGTAAAGCGAGAATGGTGTTTATTTTTTATTTTTTTAAGAAGATAAATGCTGATTCACATAAATATGTTGAACCAAAACACATTTCTTCAAATTTGGATGTTTCTCGTTGGAAGCCAGTGCCCAGAAATCTAGACGTGAGGATGACGTTGCTTTTAGAAATATGTCACAGCACAAAGTAATAATTTCGTTTTGAAATATGATGTAGTCCATTTGTATCTGCAAATTTTTTAGCCATTTCATAAATATCACTATGATCAATGGAATTATTAACCGGATAACTGGTAAATTCCACCAACTTCTCAATTTTTTTGAAATCACTAAAGGGAATTTCGAAGTCTGATACCACTGCCTTAATTTCTGCCGCGTACTTGTCTCGAATTAACTTATAGGTAGGATGTTTTTCCATTTATGATTCTTGATGTTTAAAAATTGTTGAAATTTTTTCTTTTCTATATCATCTGTTATAGACGCTGTTTTACTTTGGAATGCTGCAATAGAACTCATAATTTCTACTAATGTTTCATTCTTGGCTTGTAGTTCCATATTGAATGTGCTTAGTTTTCAGGTAAAATCTGCTAAATATACTAAATCATATTGCCAGTCTAAATCACGAAGTTGCCGATAATCATCACCCCTATCTTCAAGAAATGTTATTATTTCATCCAATAGATCTCGAAATCTTTGCAAAAACTTGCTTCGACTTAACCACCTTACGTCAATGCCAAATCTGGTTCATTCTTATCTATTGCTGTTTAAAGAGCCGCCTTTGGAGAGATTTTCATTTTATGGAATTTACAATCTTGAAAGAAATATGCATGACATGTTTTGTGTTTAGTCTCTGACTAACCAGTAGTTATCGATGAATTATGCAGTGGTAGCTAATGAAGTCTGGAAATTCTTCGTCTTTGTGACAAAGAAAATAAAACCATTATGAATACCTGTCATTGCAGAAGGCCATCAGTTGTCATTGATACGAGTTTATATAGGGGGGGGGGGGGGTTTAATCTTGCTAACGTATGCTTTGAATTCCGTGAATACATCAATACCACGAGTTTTTCCTTTCAAGGAAATAATACTTTGAAGATTTCTCGATGAAAGGAGAACTTCTAAGACCATTCGAATAAAAATAAGTAATTGTTCAGTATCGGTGACATCTGTTGACTCGTGAAGTTGTAGGGAAAAAACAACGCAGCGGACGATATCTCTTTGTAGATGTTCGTTCATGTTTTCACTCATCGTTTCTATACAGTGCATCATAGTATTTCGAGACAGCTGTAAACCATGATTAGTTTCTTTAATTTCATTTTTATTTTTGAAATTCACGAACAGCGAATCTGACACTGCTTCGAAAATTTCCTTGATGTATTCTCCATCGGAAAAAGGTTTACACTTTTGTGCAATTCTGAAGCTTACTTGGCAAGAAGCTTCAGGTGCAGCTTTACTTTACTTAATAGGCTTAGAAAACTTGTTTTCTGGTCTTTTAATTGCGATTTCAATGTTTTCAATTTACTCTTTCTTATTTCGCTGTTAGGTTGAAAGTCTGACTGATATTTACTATGCATTGTGCTAAAATGTCGCTTTAAATTTCCTTTTTTTCTGGTATTGCCATGGATTGTGTGTTATGCAGCAAGTTTTCTTTCACCATAGTAAAGAACTAGTCCCATTCCCATTTTTGGTGAAGGTGATAAGTTTTTGATTTCGTTGGAGCACATTGTTCAACAATCTAGAAAAATAAAAATAATATGTTAATAACATAATTCGTATAGTAACACCACTAAATGTGAATTAAATTTATTTTCGTACTGAGGCACAATAGTTAGCGAGTGAACATTAGGGAGCGTCCATAAACCAGTAGAAATTTTGTAGTGTTTTCTCTTGTCAGACTATCGTAAATTACATACAGAGATAATTAAATGACGGAAATAAATATTCACATGCTGTTGTGTGTTCTGTATCTCATTTTAACTGCAACAAATAATATGAATGAAAACGAACCCACCCTCCCTCTACCTAGCACACCGTAGCTTTCCTCCCCCTAGATCAGGGGTCCCAAAAGTGGTCGATACCGACCCCTGGGGGTCGATAATAGATTTCCCGGGGTCGATTAATACAAGGGGGTCGATTAATACTAAAGAGGATCAATTAAACTGTACAGGAAGAAATATGAATGTTCTACTAACAATTAGGTCAATAAGTAAAATTAAAGCTCATCCTCTCAATTCTCGTCCGTTTGCGAAGTCATGAGAAGTAAATGATGAAACTTTCAACAAATTACTTTTGCTCACTGAGGTAAGGTGGTTGTCAAGAGGTAATAGTCGCAGAGACTAATCTGAAGAGTGCCTTAGGAAGGTGGATTCATCACTATGTGACAAGTTAAAACAGTGTAACAACCATCTGTTCCTTTTGGCAGGTCTTTATTTGAAATTTATTCCATCTGTCCATAGTTTTGTTCCTATTTTTTGAGATTATAATAATAGTCGAAAGTATCTCGTTTTTCTGTTAATTTTATTGGGTGCATTTTATAAATTATTTCGTTGAGTTGTTATGCAGGCCTCCTTATTGCTAAGCATCAGAAGTGTCAAAAATGATTTAATGTTTTTATTAAATACTTGTGGGGGTCGATAAGAAGGGAAATATCGTATCAAGGGATCGACGGGGTAAAAAATTTGGGGGCCCCCGGTCTAGACCAAGCCACGTAGTTTATGGACGCTCCCTTATTGAAGGTTTCGTTTGCCATAGTAATAATATAATTTATTTGATGAAACTTTAGAAGCATTTTTTTTTTATTTGATGTTCATTCAGGGTTTCTCTTCAACCACTTATTCATAGCGTCTGAGGAGCGATGCAGAGTGTAATCGTGATTTACACTTACGTTAACGTCGCTAGTCCCTGTCGTCAACTGACAGATTGACAGTGTCCCACACGCTTCTCGCCTATTGTCCACCTGGCGCCGAAAGCAAAAGGGAGCTACCTTGCCACGATCGACTGGACTAATACCCGCGAATAGTGTTGCCCAAAATCGGTCTTGGTCTTGCAGTCTTGGTCTTGGTCTTGCATTTTTGCAAGACCAAGACCAGGTGTATTGATGCAAGACCAAGACCAAGACTGGCCAAGTCTCGTCTTGTTCTTGCATTTGGGCAACACTACCCGCGATCGACCGGTTGGCCACCCCTGATACTGTATATACGAACGGCAGTGGCATTTTTCAACAAGGTAATGCGCAATGTCACAAGGCCAGGAGTTCAATGGAGTGGTTCGAGGAACACAGTAGCGAGTTGCAATTGATGTGTTGGTCCCCAAGTCGCCAGATCTGAACCCGATCGAACACATCTGGATTGAACGTGGTGTCAGAACGCATCGCCTCCCCTCCCCCATCCCGGAATTTACGGGAATTAAGTGACTTGTGTGTGCAGATGTGGTGCCATCTCCCTTCAGCGACCTACCAAGCTCTCATTGCTTCCATGTCAAAACGAGTCGCCGCTGTTATCCGTGACAAAGGCAGACATACCGGCTATTAGGTAGGTGGTCATAATGTTCTGGCTTATCAGAGTAAGAGCACAAGCAGAGATGCCTAACAGCAGATGCCTTGGTAGCCCAAACCTAACAGACCTTCACTTTCTGGCAGCATCGCTGTCGGTTTGGAGCGACTCTCCCTCTCCTCGACAGATCAACTATTCGCAGCGTCGCCGAGAGTCATGTCATTTATGATTGGCCAAAAAAGAACAGGCAGGGTTTAACATTAGCCTTTAAACAACCACATTGCCCTTCATTCACTGAGTATTGATTTCTAGAACACTGTCCACAGTACGTACTTAACTATCGGCGGCTGTCCTCATGTGACTTTCGTATTTTATATAAGTAATTTCACGTGTTATATCTGTCCCTTTCTCTATTCATCACTGTCTTCCACATATTGCTTCGGGACCGCAATGTCACTTATCGCTGGAGTTCCTTTTTTAGAACAAGCATCCAGGCAAACACAAGCGAGTATCGACTGGAGAGAGTGATGAGGGGATGTACGAGAGAAGTGAGGGAGCTGGGTTACAAAACTTTGGTCAGACCATTGCTCGAATATGGTAGTGTAGTATGGGACCCTCATTTTACGTATCAAATACAGGAGTTGCAGAGGGTGCAAAAAAGAGCTGCTAGATTTGTTGCTGGAAATTATCGCAGAATGCAATCAATGACGCATATGATAAAGGAGCTGAAATGGGATTCATTGCAAGACAGGAGGAGGATGAGGAGGGTCATGGGAGTGTACAGGGCGTATACTGGCGATGAGGCATGGAAACATATTGGAGTAGGTATGAAGAGTAGTGCATGGAAGGGAAGAAATGGCCATTACCACAAGCTGGCACTCGATTTCAGGCACAAGGGTGTGGGAAGATTCTCTTTTTTAGGTAAGGGTGTCAGGGATTGGAATGAGTTACCAAGAGAAATGATGAATAATTTACCGAAAACGTTGAAAGAATTTAAAGATAAAATTTGTAGAGGGCAAATGTAGGTGGGTGCAGGATAGGGGGAAGATGGGGTGCAGGGAAATTGCCACCGGAGTCTGTGCTCCATTGCAATTAAATTACATTAAATCGACTTTTCAAAAAGGATACTGTGAAGCTGTAGCGTCCAGACGATGGTGGCGTCTGACCCCTGCCCCACTTCACAGCGAGTAACAGAATTTTCATCGCAGCACTGACCCTGGGTCTGATCGGTGTAGTTGACAGTACGGCTCCCTGCATTCACTCAACTTGCAGTGATTTGAATAATATGCTCAAACGGCCAAGTTAATATTATTATGTCTAGTAATTTCCGCTAAAGGTTCGTATGTAACAAGGGCATTGCCAATGCCACGATACAATCTTGATTCGCCATCTGGAAGAAAAAAGTATGTGTCAGTTTCCTTAATTACTATCCACACTAACAAACTGTATGCGTTTTCATGGGCGCAGGCATAAAATGAGGTATGATTCAGACGCGACGCAGAGAAGCTGAGAAATGAAGTAAAAATATTGGAATATTCAATTCTTCCAAATTATTCATGTGATATTGTTTAACACGTGGCACTAAAAGTAAATTAGTTCTCATAGCCGGAATATTTACTGAGATTCGATTATTGAAGTCGTACTATGAGAATTTTATTTCCAAAAATAACGTAAAAATTTCTTGCACTATATTTATTATCATAGAAGATAATTATATATTTACTGGAGTTCAGATGATATTGATATAAGAACTTATTTTTGTTTCTTCTTCGAGGGGAAACAAATGGATAACCACAGCTTTTTTTTATTATTTTATATTTTCCACTCAGACCACATACTATTTGAATTGTAGTAAATTTCTTTACTGTTTGTTTTGAACATGTATCTGTGATTAAGACGAAGGTTGAAGTTAACATTCCTCACCTAAATCATTTGTTTAACAGAGTGAACCGTGAATTACATTGAGGACAACGGCTGTTAAGCAATATAAAAGTATACTGGTGATATCGTTAGTCAAAACTATCGACACCAAACTCTAATACACTCATCTGCACAGACCACCGCAAGTGATCTATCAGCAAATCGATATGGAACACATGCAAATTTTAACAGTCCGTTTTCTTGAAATTGGCTAAGCGATGTGTTTTTTGCTTTGTCAAAATTATGATCTTCACATGAAGGCACGTTTAATAATATCCGAATTTCGAATAATTTATCCTTGTTTATTTTTCTGCGCTTCCACAAGTAATAGGCTAATCTTTGTGACACCATTTGATAATTCCCACCATATAAAGCTTTAAGAAACGTTGTTTTACTCCTTTGCGTATTTAAGTTAGTATTCTGTGTCGATGATGTCAAGCAAAACATGATACCAGTAGGAGTGGGCACGCGTTGGGCAATGCTGAAAGCCTTGTCGACAGGTAGGTCATTATGGACAGAGCTATTCTAAGGGACCGAAGCGAGACTCACTATCCGCCTACAAGCTCACTCAAGTGTTTGTGATATAATTACCAGCTGTGAAATGTGTATCCATTGCACGAAACTTCATACAGCATTCATCTAGATCATTTTGTACGAAATCGTCGAAAAGAAATGTTTTAAGTCACATTTGTTCAAAGTATGGTCACGTGTTAACATGCAAATGTAAACTGGTTATTTAGAAAAAGTAAAATCTTGCATCTTTAAACACTGGTACTGAGAGTGGGATTTAATAGAAAACGGTTTTTCGCAACATTTAGACTTACCTGTATTCCTTAATTTTTTCATTGCTAATTATAAATTAAAGATTATTGTATCCTTCAATTCTTTCCAACAGTTTTGTTTGGTGAAAAATGTCCTGAAAATACTTCATTTTTTCACTTCTGACATTACCTCTTAAATTTTCTAGTATACTGCCGAATTATACTATTATGTTATCATTCAAAATTAAAAAGTCCAAGCGCCCCTTGTATGTGTGGGGAGAGCAAAAATATCCTTATCTTTAACAAGAACACAAGTGATACAAAATACGACCGAACAGACAGGAGAAAAGAATCATTCACATTCATAACAGATTGCGTTAGAAAAAAAAAGGCATATTAATGATATTGCGGTACAGAGTCATCCTTATAAGGCAGTGTTATTTGATGTACATATCAAACTGAGTACCGAAGTCTACTCTCGAGTTTTAGAGTCAGAGATATCTTAGCAAACAAAAAGAGTTCTCCGATAACACTTATCTCATTAAATATCTTCTCGGCAATCGTCTGCTGGATCACAGCAGATTGATTAAGACCGTCACGATGAATATAAGTCAGAAAGCATTTGGCGTCGAGGGAGAATGCCATGTCATTTTCATTCAATACACTGCACAAAAACACGTCGATGTGTACTAACCTCATTCATCTAGTCTGCTGTGGCATTTGACTAAAAGAAAAGCTGTAAGTAGTTATAGCTGATTGAAAGACGTCATTTTAAATTATTTCGGATATGAATAATACTAATCATATTATTTCCAAAATCCTGACGTCATTGGGAACAGTTTTAGTCTACAGTAATCCCGCCCCGTTGGCCGAAGTCTTGATGCAACTTGATAGTATTTGACACTGTACGCGAGATTATATGGTTCTAGGCCTAGTGGGAGAATTTCGCTTTCTGAGTAAGGAGTGGAAACTGTATCGGCATCATTAAAAAATGAACAATAAGTAGAATTAGCGCGTCGTGGGAAAGTTAACTCTACACTGCGACTCATAGGTAGAATTTTAAAACGTTTCAACAAATATATAAAGGAGATATCATGCAACACACTCATCTAGAATACTGTAGTGGTGTACTGGATCTGTATTTCTGGGTCATAAATAACAGTATCAAGTTTGTATAAAGCAGGGTCACCCATTTTGTGAGCGGCTGTGTCGCAGGCTGGATACACAGGTTAGGATGAGATATACAATATGTGCAGTTTAACGTTGAATCGGAATCACGGAGGCATTCTGGAGTGCTTCAAGCTGTGCTAGATGTTAGCACTGACGAGCTTTGAAAATCCCTGTCGAGACCGCGATTCGAACTGGGGACGTTTCGAGCTCCAGTCAGACGCCTTAACCAATGAGGAACCAGACTGCATCATTGATTAACGTGTGAAATAAAACTTACGACTACAACGAAATACTTATCTGTCCAACGTGCTTGTGTCGCAGTAACAATGTAGATACGCCTTGCGGTATTAGGATTGGAAAGAGCAGAGATCAGTTTCAGTCCCACCGAGCGTGGTGGTGTAACGGATAGCGTTCTGGCCTCGCATTCGGGAGGACGGCGGTTCGAATCCCCGTCCGGGCATCCAGATTTGGGTTTTCCATGGTTTCCCCAAATCACTCCAGGTGAATGCCGGGATGCTTCCTTCAAAAGGCCATGGCCGAATTCCTTCCCATTCCTTGCCCCCATCCTTTCCCGTCTCTAAAGACCACGTTGTTAAAAAGGGACGTTAAACTGTAAAAAAAAAAAAAAAAAAAAAAAAAAAAAAAAAAGAAGAGGTTTCAGTCCAAAGCATCCTATGCCACCAACAGTTCCGTGAAGAGCACAGTATTAATGAAGATACGAAAGACAGTGAACCATTGTAGTTTAGAGAGTGTTAAAAAAACAAATAGCCAAAATACTCCTTTTTTATTGCAACTTCTGATAAAACTCAACAAAATAGGTGTTTACATCCCATTTGTACCTGACCGGTACATAGTGTTGCTGCTTTTCAGTGTAGAGCAAAAGCCCATTCACACTAGCTGTCAGCTCAGCTCAGGTCATGTCAGATTAAGTCGTAGACGAGGCTATTTCATTTGAGTTGCTCATAGTGAACAATGCCGTTTTCTACCCCAACGCCAATTAAATCGCAATGATTTTGGATCAAGAGCCTAAAAATACGTCAAGATCAAAATGAGGATGGTTCTGGGAGCATCCAGAGTTTCAAGCGCAAACAGATCAAGAGAAAAAAGAATGTTAACTACCGGCTATGCCGTGGGAGACGAGTGGTGGGAAATGCTTTTGATATTTTAGGGCTCAACGATTTCCAATTTATTTTAGAAAAATCAATTCTGCTCCAGGATTAATTGATAAAATAATTTTAGCAACATGTATTTTGCACAATTATTTACGGAATGACAAAATTTCATGACATGTAGAAAGTGAAATTCAGGATAAGTGAGAGAAATCATATTTTACAAACATTCTTTGTTTGCGTGCTAACGCTGGTACAGAAACTTTTGATTCAAAAAATAAATTCAAAATATTTTTTAAATTCGGAAACAGGATCTGTATCTTGTCAGGACCAAAAAGTATAACAATATTTGAATTTATATTAAGGTTTGCCGACTTTATAATAAACAGAAATAACATACGGATAAAATATTATTTATTACTGTTTTTTATTGCTCACGAGCCTAGTTTTCAGACGTTCATCTACCATTTGATATGACCTGACCTCACGTTGCACATTCACACTAACGGTCGGCTCAGCTCAGGTCTTGATCGTTGTTGATCGATGGCGGCGCGATCTTCGGTTTTACCTGCCTTGCCCTGACCTGAGCGGACCGCTCCCATTGGATTACATGTATAGCGATTTTTGACCTGAGCTGAGCTGTACGCTAGTGTGAATGGGCCTTTCTGTTAGAAACGAAGTGATTGTCGCATGCTGAGGCATCATTGTTGCCGCTTCCTGTTGAGTCCCTCGGACTCTGGGATGCAGCCCCGGTCATTGTTTACAAGGCGAGCAGCCAAACGCTGTTGCGCCACTTGGCAGCCGAGTCCGAGCCACTCAGCTAATTGCGGTCATCGCTTTGGTGGGGACCAAAACAGCGATACGTCCGCTGCAACATTCTACAGGTGTCGGTCTTTTCATACCACATCTTATGGATACCTGCTGAGATACAGCCTGCAGCTCGCAGTAGACGAAATTGAGAACGAATATTGACAGACATGAGATTTGCGAAAGGAACTTGGTCTGTCAGGGCTGCTGGCATGTAAGGGAGAATTTTATTGCTGGTAATTTTCAGCATCTATTATACCTAAATAAAATGGGTATTTACAAAATAAGAACCAAAGTTCAACTCAATATATTCCACCATCGCAATACGATTGACATGTGATTGGATCCAACGGTAGGAGGTATTGTAGGGCAGTGTCTGTTGCACGTATGATTGATTGGCCGGTTTCTTTCCTCCATGTCACCAAGTGCTGTTGTAAGTGTAAAGATTATCGTTGTCAACTGTAAGCTGGGAGTGAATAAAAACACGGCGCTCAACCATTCATACCTACTATTCTGAAAGGCACCGAGGTCATGTAACATAAACATGACCATTTTACTTCTAATTATTTATGTTTTAATTAATTAGTTTCATGTAAATTGGAAGAAGGATTTATTTATTGAAGTTGTATCTCCAGTACCGGATTAACAACGTAGCAGGAGGTAGCAAATGCTACGGGCCTCTCGCCTTCTAGGGGGCCTCGCGCTTCCTAGGGAGAGCTCCGCACCTAGACTAGATGGGCGACCTTTTTTTTTTTTAAGCTCTACAATCTTCTCTCGGACGGAAAAAATCAAGGACCTCTCTTCACATTTGCTACGGGCCTCGCGCTGTCTTAATCCGGCCCTGAGTATGTCAGAATCATCATCCTCAACAGTTTCCAGCCTCTGGCCGGGTCTGCTTTATGCACAAGCCTCTCCATTTGCTTCTTTCATCCCACCACCTCTCTGTCACCACTTTGTTCCAGTCCTCTCCTCTCTTCCGTACACCCTCCTCCACTCCTTTCAGCCATCCATCTCTTGGTCTTTCTCTAGGTCGTTTACCATGCATCTTAATTTCTCGGATTTTTCTCGCCTCCATTCTCTTGACATGTCCATACCATCTCAGTCTGGTCCTCTCTACCATTTCCTGTAGGGGTTCCTCTTTTATGGTGCGTCTAATCACTTCATGTCAGAATATGATTTTAATAAAGTCTAAGTGGCTTATGAGATAGTAATAATTTCTAGTTGCTTCTCATGTTGAATATCTTAGCTAAAAGTATTGTCAGGTGCGTTAGCGGTGGCTACAATATTTTCGTTCAGTTTCAGTCATTTAAAATTATAATAATATTTAAAACGGAGATTAAAATATATGTCTTATTATTTAATAACTTTACCTTTTAATTTTGAGTTGAATTAAAAGTATTTAACGTTTTCGCTGGTATTCAGCGATTTGTAGCTTCCTGGAACAGTTCGTAGCAACAACGCAAGCCGGCTGGCGGCGATATTCGTATCCTTCTAGAAGTTTCGCTGTAGCGCCTGTTTGTATTAGAGATGGGTCGTTCGCGAGGGAACCATTTCTTTAGAACAGTTCTTTTGAAAGAGCGAGTGAGCAGTCGCTCACTAAAAAGGAACGGTAGTTCTTCTTGGAAGCGGTAATGACGGTAGTGTGTCGGTCTCGATTGAACTTAACTTCAATTTGTGCGCCAACAAGAAGTCGGTTTCGGCTTTGCCACTCTCGCCTACCCATGATTATTCTTAGTTCCACGCCGTTCATTGTTTATCCAATCCGCTCTGAAAAAATAGAAATCCGGAAGATCGAGAAGATCTCATGTAATTTGTCATAGATCATTTTAACCTGTTTACTTTTTAATTCACAGGTACACAATTTCAATACAAGAAACAGAAATAACTTGCACAATACACAAACATCTCTGTCATTAGTACGAAGAGGAGTTAATTATTCTGGTATATATCTGTTTAATAAACTTCCCAAGAGTATAAAACAGTCAACAGATAATAAAGATATATTTAAAGAAAAACTGAAAGATTATCTTATTGCCAACTCCTTCTACTCTATTAAAGAATTTGATCATATTAATTAATTGTATTCAATATGACTGTAGCAAAATTCAGTTGTAAAAATTATTGTTTATTGTTATTCTCTTTATTTGTCTTTGGAACGTATAATTGTTTTTACTATGATTATGACTCATATTGTATGTATGTGTATTAACCATGACATATTTCACGTCCCAGAGGTCCTTCCTCAGCAGGGATCCATGAAACAAGATTGATAAATAAATAAGCTAGTTCATTCGCGACGTTCTCCGGTTCCAGCGCCCAGCACGGAAAGAGCTAGTTCGTTCGCGTCGTTCTCCGATCCCAAGCGATAGGCGCGGGAAGAGCTAGTTCGTTCGCGACGTTCACCGATTCCTGCGCTCAGCACAGCGCGTAGCAGTGCCACTGGAGGTTCTTTCGAATCTGACGTCCCGCTCCGCTTCTCTTTGTATAACGACTATAAGCTTGCCTTGTGAAAGATTATTCTTAAATGCTCGACAAATTCGCATTGAAAAATAAAGTAGGCTGCTGAATAGTCAAATAAGTAAAATTTTATTTGTGAACAGTAACCTTCATTTCATTTAAAGCAAAAAGTTATTTAAAATTGATTGAACTTTGTGTCTCTAAATAAATTAATGTAAAACTAACTATCCTCGAACTACCTCTCAAATATTCCCAGCAATCCGAACAATATTTCATTGACGCTTTGAAAGGGCTTTTCTGCGTGAAAGTAATCCGATAGCATTCAAGAAACAAAACTGTTTCAAAATAAACACAAAAATAAATGAAAATAGCCGATGTGATATTAACCTAAGAAATCAGTAAATGTAAATAAAACGAACAGATACTACACTCAAAATGGATATAACTGCTCTTTTTGTTTAAACTGAGCTAGTGAACTGGTGAACCGTTGAAAAGAAGTAGTTCTTTTCATAGAGTGATCAAATGAGCGCCGCTTTTTTTAGTGAGTCACTTTGCCCACCTCTAGTTTGTATACTAGTCTTGCGCATAATAGTTCGCGACTGCGAGCGCACAGTTTAGCTCGCAGCCCCTTGGCGAACTAGGTCGCTCTTTTAGTTGGTTAGCTTCCATCTCAAATTCTCGCGAAACAGATCGTTCAATCGCTTTGTTACCGGTAATGCAAGCGCTCTTTTGTTAATTATGGTAGTTTATTTTTATAATGATCAGTGTTGCCAATGCATGGGTTATTAGGACAATGGTCGATTGTGGTCATACAAATATTGTGATAAAATATTTTCACCTGAAACTACATTTTCGTAATACTATAGTTTAGGCTCTTAGCACGTTTTTTCCACGAAAATAGACGCTATTTAACAACTTGGCTAATGTTTTTCCTATAGTATTGGGAGGATAAACTGAAATATGTAGCTTCATAATTATTAAACTTAGAAGAGGAAATGAAGTTGCGTAGTCGTAGTCCATAGATGGCTGAAACGAATATATATATATATATATATCTTCTAACGTCGGCGTCAACGAAGCGAAAAAATAAATAAATTCATCTGCAGAACAATAAAATTGAGGTTAAAAAACGTTTATTTGTTGACTCACCGGGTCCCAGTTGGTCACGTGACAAGTGAGGTCTGTGTTGTATTTCACGTTTTACGGTGTACAACAAAAAACACTCGATAGCCTTAGACATGAGCATAATAGTTTGCGACTGGTTCAGTTTAGTTTGCAGCTTCTTAGTGAACTAGGTCGTTCTTTTAGTTGGTTAGTTCCCATCTCGAATTCCAGAAAGACAGATCGTTCGCTCGCTCTGCTACAGCTACTTCACGCGTTCTTTTGTTTGTTATCGTAGTTGTGGCCATCGGTGGTTGTCTTTTAATTGTTATTGGGATCAAAACGTGTTTTGTTTTCATATTCCGGGTTAAATTTCCACTTGAGCCTCCTGCAATAGTTATTAATGGTGAAAACTTTTTTCGTTTTTTTTTCTGTCTCTTCAGTGAAATGTGTCCACAGGGAGCTATGTTACCTTTTTGACGATATCGTAATAAATAACCTAAAACAAAACATATTAACACTATAATCAAATTGATAGACATTACACTACTTTACATCATCACATTGTAGAAGTCACATAATATT
Organism: Vandiemenella viatica; assembly: GCA_031002005.1. Taxonomy (NCBI): domain Eukaryota; kingdom Metazoa; phylum Arthropoda; class Insecta; order Orthoptera; family Morabidae; genus Vandiemenella; species Vandiemenella viatica. Next base: position 92,562,633 of record JARYHS010013631.1, read on the forward strand.
TTGATAGTCATTTTACATCACAAATATAAAGTAGTTACCTTTTAACAGTGCAGATTATTATTATTATAATAAACCATATAAATCAACATTCACCACGTCACGCCAAAACTTGCCAGTCTTGCCACTATCCATTGATAATACACTCCCTAACTGAACTGAACGATGAGAAGCACTACGACAAGTCGTTCTTCGGAAAAGGATCGAACGAACTAACGAGCTGAGGAGCGAGCGATCTGGAAACTAGTTCGCGGAGTTCGTCTGTGGAAGTGCTCTTCCGAACTAGTTCGTTCGCAAAGACTACATTGAGCGAAGATGCACAGTGTTGTCTAATAAACGGTTTCTGTATGTGACTTAGTAGTTTCTGATAGAATTTCGATTGCTATTAATTTCATCGTCTTACTGACTAAATATAAATTAAAATTGATGCCGACTTATTTATTTGTAAACTGCTTGTAATTTAAACAGTACAAGAAATAAAATAATCAAGCAGTAACTTTAATTGAAGTATAAATCAACGAGCAACCGGAAATCTGTAAGACATTTGTTGATATTGCCACTTATACTGTAACTAGTAATAGCCTGGTTCTGAGTTACGATGTAGCCTGTCCAGTTTTATGTCCTTATCAGATAGGCGAACCACCATCAACACAGTCGTAAGCCCTTATTCCTTATTTTCTGAAAGGTTTGATATTTAACCCAGTGATTCGTCGGCGCTGGTAGTAAACGATCTAGAACACTGACTCGCACACAGAGGATCACCGGTAGAGCCCGGCATTGGTGGTTTAAATTTAGTGTTCGTGCTGTGTTGTATTTAATACTGTATATGGAGAAATAATATAAAAAATGAAATGATGTATGCAAATGCTTACAAAAAACAAACTGGTAATGAGATATGGTCAAAGAGGCCACACTTTAAAACTCAATCTCTTGATTAGCAATCGTTCACCTCCACCTTTGTTACACTGCACTCGCATGAAGAAAATTTCCTCAGTCTGCTCTGAGCCGTCGAACAGTGCGGATCGTTTCCTTGTTTACACGCGAGCCGTTCTAAGTGGTGCGAGCAAGCTATCGGACTTCGTGTCCACACAGTGGTTAGTGTTTCTTCGAGCTTAAGTTACCGCTGCTGTTCAACTACACAACAGGTGGAATATAGTGGGTGAATAGTGCAAGAGGTGTAAGCCTAAGGGCTTACAGGATGCAGGAGGACACGGAAGGGAGCACAGCAGAGGAAACAGCAGATGCTATCGCCTCGGCCCTTCAAGTGTGCTATACACCGATCGAAGTTGACATCGTAAGTACGCCGCCCATTGCACTTCCAGATTCTGAAAAGACAGCAGTTATAAAGAAACGCAAGCTACGTGCGTATGCCGACATAGAACAGCCTGCATGCATAAGTACCAGATGTGAAAGAGCCCCAACTGGGGAAATTGACCTAAATATGAATATTAATAGTGTGCCATTTATACCTACTAACCCCCCAATTGCCGCAAGCGTTTCAGGAAGTGAAGAGATAGCCCAATCAGAAATACCAATAACAACTTATACTAGCAATAGCAGCCAAAACGCAATAGCTATGGGATCTAGGGATTTACCAACAGTCAATTTCGCAAATGTGCAAGCAGCTTCTACATTGGGAGAAGAGAAATTTAGGTATTCAGAACATGACACCGGTCCATTCATAGTCTATGCAGAACAGATAAATACAGAAGAGCACCCAAATAGGGGCGCCCTCGGACGTCTTCATCCCATGTCCGTTGGTAAATTTATCAGGAATTCCATCCCAGCAATGAACCATTCGATCCTTAACATATCAACCAAGGGGAGGAACCGTGTTCAGATTGAATTTAATAACTATAAGGCAGCAAACAACCTGGCATCAGTCACCAATCACCCTCAGAATATAAAATTTTTTATACCACGCTATTGTACTGTTAAAGAGGGGGTAATAAGAGGGGTAGATACTAGATTAACTGAAGAAGAAATACTAAATGTCATAGATTCCGATATTGAAGTGATAGCAGCCAGAAGACTAAAGCGTAAGATCACAATCGACGGAATACATCAGTGGATTCCGCGGCAAATGGTATGCATTACATTCAAAGGACAGACCCTCCCACCACATGTCTTCATTCACTACACCAGATGTCAAGTCGAACCATATGTTCAAAGAGTAACTCAGTGTTATAAGTGTTTGAGATATGGTCATGTCAACAAGCACTGTCGCAGCAATGCTAGATGCGCTAAATGCGGAGAGGCCCATGAAACATCCGGGTGCAACAAAACTAACAACTTCCACTGTGCAATATGTAGGGGAGACCACATAGCAACATCAAGCTCCTGCCCAGAGTTTGTGAAACAAAAGCGCATCAAAACCCACATGGCCTATAACAACCTTACATTAGAACAAGCCACAGCTCTAGAAAACCCAACTTCTTACGCTAAACAAGCTGCCAGGCCTCCTTTTACCCCAGACACCTCCAGCTTCCCCCCAATGCGCATACCTAAACCCGGAAGTCCAATATCCACCCCCATTCAAGCACGGGCAACAGCGAGGCCAACTCCTAACTTGCAAGAACGATTCAATAAGCAAGCCAGAACCGAGCCTCCTTCCAAGCAGCAGGCGACCAGAAGCCAAAACATAAAGATTCCATCAGATTTGTACTTTGACCATGGACCCTCCACATCTGCCCCGATAAGCTACAACCCCTATAGGCCCCAGAACTTCGAAAGGGAAGAACCCCTCATAGATAAGGTGGTCTACATTGTTTCCTCGCTGCTGAAGATGGTTAATACAGGCGCTATGCAGATATAAGAGAGTTCATCAGAAAATCCTTAGCGCTCAATAATAATGGCGAAGTGTAATAACTTCATGCAGTGGAACATTCGGTCAGTCCGATCTAATAAGGAAAACCTATTATACCTCCTCCAAGAAAATTCCATTGCAGTTGCGGGATTAATGGAAACGTGGTTGAAACCTGACAACCACTTCTCTTGTACAGGATACAATGTGATTCGGTCGGATCGATCAGACGGTTACGGAGGAGTCGCTCTTTTGATCAAAAGTGGAATACAGTATGATGAAATTCAGCTCAACTCGCAGGGATCGAATTTACAAGTATGTGCAGCCAACGTAGAATATGACAGCAGGAACCACAGAAAAAATAGCAGTTGCTTCAATTTATAGATCTCCCCAAACTCCAGTGTCCAAAAGAGAACTTCGTCAGGTAATAGAGCAATTATCCCCCCCAATGCTTATTATGACGGACCTTAACGCCCACCACCAACAGTGGGGAAGTGAATCCAGCTGCGCAGTAGGCAAAGTGGTAATAGATTTACTAGAAGAAATGAACTTAGTCTTACTGAACGATGGATCAGAAACAAGATACCACAGAGCAACAGAACGTAGATCGGCAGTCGATATCTCACTCATCTCGCCGGGATTGGCCATCGACATAGAATGGAAGACCCTCCCAGACCCATCGGGATCTGACCATTTTCCCATCATAATGTCCCCACCTGACCAGAGATTCAAGACCACTCCTCCGTCTCCCACTTACAAGTGGAACACAAGGAGAGCTAACTGGCCACTATATAAACAGTTCATAACTGATAAACTGGAAAACTTTAGCACGTCAGATGACCCCAAAAATGACTACCTCTCCTTCACCACAATTATGGATCAAGCGGCCCAAGTATCCATCCCAGAAAATAAACAGAGAAAGACGCCACATAGACCACAGCCCGAAATGGTGGGATGAAGAGTGCACTAAAGCGATAAAAGACAGAAAGAAGGCGTTAGCGCAATATAAAGTACAGGCAACGGACGAACAATACATATTCTTAAACAAGATACAAGCTTCCACGAAACGCCTTCTGAAGAAGAAGAAAAGAGAATACTGGCAAAATTTTGTAAGTCTCTGAACAAAGATGTGTCAACTAAACTACTATGGAGACAGGTTAAAGGAATTCAGCGCAAGACAACGCAATCAATCAAACACATCTCCACTGCGACGGCCATGGACCTCCTTTGCTCTTTGGCTCCAGACTGGTGCCCAGAAAAGGAAGTCGACATTCAGAACCCGGAAGCAGACCACCCTTTGCTTCAACCTTTCACAATAGAGGAATTGGAAAGTGCACTCAAAAAATCTAGTAACACCGCTCCAGGAATGGACCAAATACAGTATTCGATGATAGATAACCTCCCCAGAGAAGGCAAAGACTTGTTCCTCAAAATTATGTACAGGGTCTGGATGGAGAGAGTCCATATTCCCCCACTAAAAGCAATAAGAGTGGTCCCAATCCACAAACCTCACAAAAACCCCAGTGACAGCGGATCATACCGGCCAATTTCACTCCTGTCATGCTCCTTGAAAATGTTAGAACGGATGATTAAACTCAGACTGGAGTGGTATGTAGAACATCATCACCTTCTACCAGAAACCCTGCTTGGCTTCAGAAAGGGGAAAGGCACAAATGAAATCATAGCACAACTAGTGACAGATATCCAAATCAGTAATGGAGAAAATTTTTACCTGACGGCCCTATTCACCGATATATCCAAAGCATACGACAACGTTGTTCTCCCTCTACTGGCGGAAAAACTTAGGCAGTTGCCTCTCCCGGAAACTTTCGTGGCGAATCTAATCGCGCTGCTGGAAAATAGAGAGCTATTCACAATTGGAGGTGAAGTAGTCGGACCCAGGCTTACAAGTAAAGGACTGCCTCAGGGATCTATATTGTCCCCCCTTCTCTTCAATATCTACGTCAGTGACCTCCACTCAAAGATACCTCGGGAAGTAAAATTGTTACAATACGCGGACGATGTTTGCCTTTACATCAGCCAGCGGACATTACAAGCCTGTAAGACAAGGTTAGGCATCGCAATGGACAAAATGAAGGCTTGGATGATACGCCATGGCTTCGTCCTTTCTACAGAAAAGTCCGTAGTCTGCATATTTACAAGACATAGGGTACCGCACATAACTGAAATCTCACTGGGAGCCCACTCTTTCCCTGTCAAGAAAACAGTCTCATACCTAGGCTTGAAAATGGACTCGAACCTTAAATGGTCCAATCATATAGCTTACATCCTCAAAAAAAGTGAAGCAGCCATGAATCTAATTAGAGCCATTACCGGAAAAACCTGGGGAGCGGAAAGAGTACTCAACATGAGACTTTATCGATCGCTCGTAAGACCACATTACGATTATGGCTGTATATGCTTTGGATCCGCATCGAAAGAGTTGTTGAAGAGACTAGATAAATCACAATACAAAGCACTGAGACTATGTACTGGGGCCATGGCATCTACGCCCACAAACGCCTTGTTGGTCGAATGCCTCGAACCACCACTACACATTAGGCGAACATACCTCTCCAGAAAATTCATACTAAAGCAATTAGAACTCGAAGAGAATCCGCTGTTGGAAAAGTTATCAGTATTATCGGCACAGTACTCAGAACGTGCATACTGGAAGAAGAAAACTAGTCCACCCCTAGCAAGAGCATATGAGTACCTAAAGATATACTCCACAAAAATATACCGAGCTCAACTATTACCTGTCTATTCAGGAAGAATGCCCATTACCACTCTGAAATTGGACATCCGAACCAACATTAAATATCTGGAAGGGAGCGAAAGGAACAATGTCATAATGAAGGACTACGTCTCAAACCTACCAGGTAACCCAGTATGCCTGTACACAGACGGTTCCAAATCAGATCACTCAGTGGGATGCGCATTTGTGGATACGACAAACAACAAGTCGGAAGCCTACAGCCTACCGGAAGAAGCAACGGTCTTCACAGCGGAACTACTTGCAATGGTCAAAGCTGTAGAATATTGCACAAAACTGCAAAGCTCGAGAATAGCAATAATAACAGACTCCCTGTCCGCTGTTAACAAACTAAACAACATCTCCAAAGACAATGGCAGATGTTGGTTGGCCTATGAAATACTTAGAATAGTTTCCAAACTTAGAGAGAAAGGCACGGAGATCACTTTCATTTGGTCCAAAGGACACGCAGGTATTACAGGTAATGAGCAAGCAGACAGTCTAGCCAAAGAAGCTGCACTCAGCGGAAACAAACTCAACCTCGTTCCGGCATCGGATCTATTACCAGCGATTCGACGCGATGTCAAGAAAGAATGGACCAACGAATGGGAGACAAGGGACCTCCATAAAGGTCAACATTATCGACAGATCCATCCATCCATCCCGAGAGCTCATTGGTACTCCAACCGGATACTGTCCAGAGGATTCTCAACATTCATAACAAGGCTGAAGTTTAACCACGGGCGGTTCAAGTCGCATCTGTTCAAAATCAACGTAGTTAACTCGCCCTTCTGCGAATGCGAAGAAAATATTTTGGAGGACGTCGATCACCTTTTCTTCGCATGCAAGCGCCACTGGAACAAATCTACACAATTAATATTGGACTTACAAAGACACGGGGCTGAACTTCCCACCAAAATCCAACATCTTCTTCAGATACAAGAACCGGAAATCTATATAAGCCTCTATAGATTTGCCAAGGAAAATCACATAGATATATGATCCTTGTAATAAATATCTGCACAGGAAAGTGTTGCTCATGAATTTATAACACAAGATGTAAACCAACTCTACCGTAAGAGTTTTAGTTCTAACTTAGCAGGATAACAAGTAAATAGATTATAGGATGAGAGTGGTACTCTTAACTAGACAATATAACAAGTAAATCAATTGTTCTATAAGTGTAAATGTATAACCGAATAATACAACATGTAAATCAGTTGTACACTAAGAGTTTAATGCCTAATCTGGCAACGCAATATGTAAACCAATTGCACTGTAAGAGCTCCATTTTCATTTACTTAGGTTAACATATAAATCAGTCGTATAGTATGAGTTGTATTTTTAAAGGTATAACATAATATGTAAATCTATTGCACCTCAAGAGTAGTACTGTTATCCTTGAAATATAAGATGTAAATAAATGCTAGTTTAAGAGTTTTATTTCGAACTTTGTAAATTACCAGGCAAATCAACTATATGTCAAGAATCATATTCCAAAATTAATAATAAAAAGCACGGTAGGAGTTGTACTCCTGGCATTACTATATAATATGTAAACCAAAATATTGTAATGTATTGTATGGTATTTTATTGTATTGTACTTGGTTGTATTACAGTATATGGCACTTTATTGCATTGTATTGTCCTGTATCGTATTGTATTGCCCTGTAATGTATTGTATGATTCGGTATTGTTTTGGTCTGTATTGTATGGTATCGTACTGTAAGAATTGCACCTCTAACCTTGTACCATCAATATGTAAAGGTATTTTTGGCTGTATGGACTCTGTCCTTTTGCCAATAAACAAAAAAAAAAAAAAAAATTTCCTCTTACAACGACGATCAAACCAATTAGGGTGAAAACATGCCGCTGAAGGTCGCGGCCGCGGTGGCGGTAGATGTTTCATCCACGTGAAACAAAAGCATTGTTAGTAACGAGTCAGCGCACGCCGAGGCGGTCGCTCGCCGTCACGCTCGCCGCTCACCTCGATGTCGATGAGAGAACAAAGTATTTTGTTTTCACCTCGCGGCCTAGCGCGCCGCTGGAGGTCTACTTGGCGCTGATTGGCTGAGCTATGTCAAGACCACGCGATCCAGCTTCTACAATTGATTTTATAGGACTGCTTTCGTATTGTACAGAGAGGTGTTGTTTCATTTTGTCTTGTTCTAAATATTGATTTATTTAATGGATGTCATTTCGTTTTACACAACTGCAGATATAAATTAACAATGTACTGACATTGAGAATGCTACATTCTGTTTTAAATAAATTATTGATGAAATAATAAGTACAGATTTTTATAAATTGGACAACTACAGGAAACGTTACTGTTTCAAGCAATTAGACAGTCAGCGGTAGATAAATTACAACAAATTTTATAATAATAATAATATTTAATTAAATTGTAATGGAGTGCACTGTCCGGTGGCAATTTCCCTACAGACCCATCTTTCCCCCTTTCCTGCACCCACCTCACCTACATTTGCCCTAATTGAAATAATTATCTATTGTTAGTGACTTGATTGACTATTCAGATATTATTACACATCATATACCGACGGAAATGGAACATCAGACAATTCAGTCCAACAATTATAAATTTAAAGAAAGTAAAAAAAAATTCTCGTTTTAATTATTATTTAAAATAAACTGTTGACTGAATTTGCAGGAAGCATCCCAGCATTCGCCTGGAGTGATTTAGAAAAACCATCGAAAATCCAAATCTGGATGGCCGGACGGGCATTCGAACCCGCATCCTCCCAAATGCGAAGCCAGAGCGTTATCTGCTCACCCACCACCCTTGGTGCCAAACGTCGTGGTATTTTAACGATATTGACCAAGAGGTGGATACGGCAACATGCTACATTAAGGAAAAACCTACATTATATTTAATCTGTTACCAATCTTTAGGGACAATTTTACAAATGTTCTGAATGACCTCGACCTGATACAAGGATAATGGCGAGCGTACCGTTTAGGGAAATTCATCGCTTCCTTGAGTCTCTTCTCGTGACAGTTCGGATTAGTTAGTAATGTTGAGATGACATTGTGGTATCTGAAAAAATCGCAGTGTTTGATGTTAATGGATCGTAGAATACTATACAATTTTCCGGAGAAGCAAGGGTGAAAAACATTGATGCACGAAAAGAGCGCAGCAGAGGTCGTTCCTCCATATCACCGGTGGTTGTCGGTTGTAGCCATTCAACGACTTTAAGTCGGGCCACTGAATCTAGTGGAAGAGTGGTTAACACTATAGTATGCCATTCTGTAGGACTAGGGTTTGATACACGTTGAAACCATCCACATTTCGATTTACCATAGTTTCCCGAAATAACTCCATCGAATGCCCGGATGGTTTCTCCAAAAGACTATGAACGAATTTCTCCCCGTTCCAAAATGCTCTTCTAGCTTTAAAGACATTGATGGTGACGAGCCGCATAGCCCTAAGGGAAAAATCGACCTTTTTTTTAAATGAATTGAACAGTTTCTGTGCATTCGGGTGCAAATGCGGAATCACATCATGATTACACACTGTTTGAGACACGCTTTATAACATCTCGTAAACTGTATTAAGAATTTTTCTTAGTGTGCCGAAACTTACTACTTAAACGCCATTCCGAACTTGGAGAGACTGTTTACACAGAATTAGATTTGTAATATTTAATAAATATTTTTCAATATTTTTAGTTATACAGTGGGAGAAATGACTGGTGGTACATGTGTTACTTCTGTAGTAAACTATACCATTGTTCGTTTGTATTCTTCCTATTAAAAAGATAGAAGAAGTAAAAAGATTCTCCAGCCTTATATCCAATTGAAGAACTAAAAAGTGACGATGAAATTTCAACAGAGAAGGTTACAGAAGTTAATTTGGTGAATAAGCTTGCAGGATACGACAAATACAGCCGTGTAAGAGAATTCGATTAGCAAGACTAGACAAAGAATGGACGAAAAATGGGTAAAGCAGAAAAGAAAGAGCCATGATATCATTAGGTGCAGTCAATTTGTCTTCTAGGAGAACGTGGGAAGTCATTTTAACGCAGAGCAGGTTGTATTCTACTACGGCTTCATTGTAGTGATTAAAATTGGAAAAAATATCCACAACCACCTGAATCCAAGTCTACGGAATAAGCTGCCACGCTCACAACCAGGTACAAATCATAAGTAGTAATTCCCATCAAATTTAATATTTATTAATCGGTAATCATTATTTAATATTTATTAATCAGTAATCATTATCTGAATTACCAATTTCATAATAAGTTACCGTTAAAAACATTAAACCTAACAAAATATATAGACTGAGAGGCGCGTTATTGGGGGGAGAGAGTTCGGCACTTGTCTCTGACCTTTAGAACTGAGATAGATGTGGTGTTATCAGCACCATGGCTTGGCTGCCTTACTCCATAGGCTGCGTGGATCTTAGGAGACGTTCAAGACGCTAAGCTCCGAAAATCTTCGGTCATGGAGATTTCAATGGCGGATGTCAGCTTCGTTGTCTTGCTCTACTAATGAGAACCATTAATTACGCCAGATAACAACGCATAACTTAGGTCTATACATATACAATGGGACGTTCATCTATACTTTTCAAAACGTTTTAGGTTAGCTTCTTTGTCGAAATCCATTTCATCGCGATAGCATTCAAGTGCTCCGACAAAGAAATTTTTGTTTGTCAGGTCATTGTGTCCCAACAGTAAACATTTTTTTTAAGAAAAATGTTTTTGCGATGCATTAGTTCCCACCTAGACTACATACACAAATTTTCTCATATTTCTGTTATTTCAACTCATCTCAAAAATGCAGTTGAGATAAGTTTCAGAGCGTTTAATGTTTTCAAATTACTTGACTAATAAACACTTTGATTCAAGCAATAATAACGTAGATATTAGCGATTATTTCCTAGGATGGAGAAACTGTCTGAGACAGACAACGGCATTGTCTGTGAGAAGGCCGTAATTATGCATAAAACGTTTGCGTTGTTATCATGGATCAGAGGCCTTAATTAAGAGATGTGGAACTGTTACTTAAAAGCCCATTCAGATTGAGGGCTCCTAACTCACAATGCTGTGTGAGTTTATACAATCATTGTCACACTGGTTGATTATTACTACTTAATCAATCTTCCCAATATACACAGAGCACTTCAAAAAGGAGAAACGCCGAAAATGACTTTTTTTAAAGTGAAAACTTCTTCAGCCGCGTTGTGCGATTTTTGGATAGGGGTAAAGCTATGAGTTCGCGACTTACTGCCAGTGACATTCTACGACGTGTTAAGTGTATGATATACTCGTTGGTCGCTTTTTGGATGGGTAAAATCTTATGACTTAGCGTCACCAGCATGCTGCGATAGCAGTATATCAGTAGCTACAAGTATGACGTATCTAGGGATTGCAATCCAGCAAAGCGGGATCCCGCATCATTAGACAGTCTGGCGGATCCCGCACAAAATTAGGCGGATCCGCAATCCGCAAAATCCGGCGGAAACGCGTGTCAGTCTGCGTGACTCGCTGCCCCACTCGGTCTCTGTTGGATATTATGCACTGTTTGCCTGTAACCTTGCAGTTATAATTTGACTCATGTGAACAAGCGTTTGTTTTAGTCAACCTTCGTCATTCGTAAGTAAATAAATACACTTTAAAACTTCAAAACTTACGTTTGTTACGAGTACACATTTCTGTAATTTGAGTTATGGTGCGTATTTAGTACGATTTTCTAACTATTATTTTTTAAGTGTCGCACACGTTATCTGAACTACACGGTTACAGCTTTTTATTCACGGTTTCATTATTCCCATTTTCTGTATTTGCAGATAAAGTAATTGTGACAATTTCCTAATTTGCGGCTGAAAATTTGATTATTCGTGAAACTAATGTTATCGTAATTTTAACGATCGCATACCTATTTATTTAACAACTATCAAATGGAAATTGTATATCCTTTGACTTATTGTTGTTTTGGCAGCTGCCTCAATGCGTTTCTTTGACGAAAGCCACCTGCTTACATGTGCCGCTCAGGCTTTCGATTAATCCCTCTTCTCCTTATTATTTCGACTAAAGGTAAAAAAAGTTTAATGAAATTTTCACGGGTGTATCGACGAATTGTGTTGTAGGAACACCGTACTTCGACGGCTGCCTCCACCGTCTTCCTCACGTGTGTAATTTCGTGTGTTTGCAATGAAATCCGAAGATACAACCTATGAGGACTTCATTGCAATCATTCACCGAGAAAGTCTCCTTTCTTATTAAAAAATAATAATTTCCACTCTGAAAACGTCGTTACGCCACATAAGTAAATCTGAAATACTTGACAGTTTACGTGTTGGTGAGTAGTTTCTTTTAATAACATTGAATCAACTGTAATATCAATCAAGGAATCAGGAGATATAATAATGAATCATGCAAAAAAGGCCAAGTCTCGTGCTTGTGCAGTGAAAAAAAGTTATGAGATCTTGTTCTGAGTCAAGTCTACACTTTACAGAGTATATTCACTTCACTTTGTGAAATGGAATGCTTTCCTCGGTGTTATGGAACGTTTATTTAGAATTAAAAAAAAAAAAAAAAAAAAAAAAAAAAAAAAAAAAAAAAACAACTCTGGTTATTTGGCCATTATGCACACCATATTTTAAAACTTATATGATGTATTTTAAAGCAGATAATATGACCTAAGACTCAATAATTTCCATTTTTATTATTTATTTAAAAATTGGTTTAGATTAAAAAACAAAAATGTAAAACCTCTAAATACACTTAAGACACGCTAAAAAGTTTTAATGTCATGTTACCAATCAAAATATTGTTAACTGTTAATTTTTATCATTTAACATTAAAAATTATTTATTAATTTAATTATTATTTAATTTATTAACGTTTTAAGTAACTATCTTTTAAACATATGCGTTAAAAAACTGTTTGTACCAATCCCGCACGGATCCCGCGGGATTGCAATCCCTAGACGTATCGCGCTTGATGGAAGTGAAACTATAGATTATACTTGTATCTAATACAGAAAAAAAAGAATGTTTTTTTGCGAATGTTCTTCATGCATACACACAGTTTTTATCAGTTTTTCATAGAAATTTGCATTGTTTACGTTTGATTTACAAAAGACTAAACCCTCTCCTCCTTACCCTCCGCACCTTAATTTCTGACAACGTTGTCCCTACAAATTGTTCGTACAAACATACAACTTTTCTCCGAATTTGATAGTACGTAACACAAGTATACTTCAAAACAAGGCGGTCTGGTTGCTCAGCGGTTATGGCACGTACTTCTGAAAGTTCTCTCTCCGGTCGCGGGTACAAATTCCGTGATAAGCAGGAATTTTTAGGAGATGTATTTGATATATGAGATACGTGGGGACGGTTCGTGGTTCTGATTCCAAGTTAAATTGTAGGCCCTTGACGAATGAAATTGGCCTTTGTGCTTCTGACACAATAGCTTGGTACATCTTCTTCGGGAAGATTCGAACAATCCTCGGGTTGTGGACCAAATTAGTTTTTTACTTTCTGAAGTGAAAACTTCGTTAGGCACGTTGGACGATTTTTGGATGGGTACAGTCTTAAGAGTTATCATTACCGACATAATAATGTTAACAGGATATCTGTAGCGATTTGGTGGCTTAGTTGTTAAGGTGTAAGATTGGAGAACGAAAGGTACTTGGTTCGAATCCCTGTCTTGGCGGGGATTTTGAAAGACCCTTAACCCAACCTTCACCTCGGGTACAGCTTATTGTGTAATATGAAGTACGCCAGAACGCTTCCGTGGTTCGGATTCCACGTTAAACTGTAAGTCCTCTGTATCTGGCAGCACTACCGGGTTAGATTAAGGCTACTAAGGCAGGGGCGGAATGCGCAGCCAATAGAAACCTTGCCTCCAGGTAATTACGACCACAAGGATTTATTATTATTTAATACATCTGCAGCAATAAGTATGATATAATGAGCGTATGTTACTCTTAGTTCTAAGTTTTCACTTCTGTCGGCAATGACTGCCATTTATTATTGTTATTTTTTTATAGTAACTATTTTTCTCAGCTGTTGTACACTCAGTATGTTAGAAAGCACATAGTAAGTTTGTCACATGTATTTATACGCGAAATTAGTACAAAATCCAGACCCTCTGTTTAACATTCTGTTCTAATTAATTTTACCCGTCTGTTCCAAATTCCAAAACATGAGTTACTTCCTGTTCTGTTTAGTGCAAGAGCTGAAGCTTGAAGTGTTCCAACAACATCCTGCTCTGTGGCTTTGTTATTAGTGGCAACACCATCTGAGCCGCTAATATTTAAGGCAAGCGCTCTGCAGCTCCGTGAGACCAATAGTAGTTTGTCATGAAAACAATCAGGCGGACGAAAGGCGTTCTAACCAGGAAGGAACCAGTTACTTGAAAAATGGTGGGCATTACTTTCAGATTTATCGTGAACTTCTGTAACATGGTATACATTTCATAACGGCCAAACTCGAAATTCGACTCACCAAAGCGAGTTATCTTTTAGTTTTTTTATCAACTCATTAGTTGATTCGATACATTTCTCTATCTCTTTGTATCCTTAATAAATCTTTTCATCTTTAATAGAACTATTGCCTCCGTACTCTATTATCTGCTTTTCAAAATCTAATCTTTGTTTTTATCTTCAGTTTTTCCATCTAATTTTTCCTCTACAAACAAGTAAACCATTGATACTATTCTTACCTGTAGAATATGATTCGTCATCCCGTAACCCTTTTTTGAGCCTACCTCATCAGACTCCATTTTTTTCATCACTTGCAGGATGTTTCTATCGTTTGTGCATTTATTTTTCAACATCATTCTACACAATCGCTTCTCTAATGCTTCAGTTCTCTTTTAGTCCGTTATTTACAAAGTTTCGAGAGCAAAGGGTTTTTTATTGATATAATTAGTTTTATATATTTGAAGCAGAATTTTTTTTCTGCTGGTGCTGCGGTTTTTGATGTGATCTTTAATTTAATCATTAGTTGTAAATTTATTCCATAAAGAAAAATAATGCAATAATTTTTCATGTCCTATGGTTTCTGAAATATTATACCATTCTTTTCAGACGGGAATCATGAGAAGTCAGGAAAAATAATGAAACTAATCTGAAAATTACGCAATGTATTGCACTGTTTCTACATTTGAGTCTATCTGAACTTGTATGACTTACAGTTTGCCAGAAACAACCTGCGATGAACAAGCTAATTTTTAAAACACAACGCGCACCATCAGATCTGCGTTACTACTGAGATAGAGAATTTTTTGTGCTAATATCTACCGAGCCCAGTGGGTGAGCGCTAACGGTCGCGTTGGCATTCGGAAGGACGCGGATACAAACCTCCGTCTAACCATATTGTTTCTGATTTTTCGTGGTTTCCCGAAATAACACCAGGCGAATATTAGGATGGTTCCTTCAAAAGGCCATGACCAAATTCCTTCCCAATCCTTGTTCCCAGTCCACTCCCGTCTCTTATGACCTCGATGCCGATGAGGCGTAAAAATCATAAAAATTCTATTTGTTTTCAGGGAAATTGTATTTACTCTCTCAGTTTCTAGACATCCATGTGGTTGGCTCTCTACCGTCTTCCGGACCGAGCGTGGTGAGTGAACGGTAACGATCAGGCCTCATTCGGAAGGACGCGGGTTTGAATCCCCGTCCGGCCTTCCGCATTTGGGTTTTTCGCTTCTAATGACTTCGACGTCGTCAGGGGGGGGGGGGGGGGAAAGGAGATACTTCTTTTGCTGAACTGTATGTGCCAATAGCTATAATCACACACTGTGTGCTCCACACTCTTCCTTATCATGTAATCTGTCGCAGAAAAGGCCATACATTCAGTCCCTGGGCTGTGAGCCACATATCCCCCTGCTTAGACTTGTTGTGACTGTAAACACGGAGTAGGGAGCCATTCACTCACCGGTTGGAGTTCTCCTTTTCTCCCTCCTGCAGAGCGCAATGACTTGCTTGTTGGTTCACGACAGACCCGCACGTGCAGCAAACAAAGGCTGCCGTCGCCATTCAAGTTACGGAGCTTGCGGTTGCGCGTGCCACAGCCAATAATGCTGGCACGCCCCGCTAAACCACTGTACCTGCTCCGGGCCATCCTGGAAGATCGTACCATAGAATGGACTCATGGCCGGCACTAGGAATTTTTTTTTTAGCTCTACAAAATGGCCATGCGACAATGGGCGTAATCTTGGCTCATGGCCTCTGAGGGCCCCTATAGTCGGTGATCGGGCCCCCCATCAGCCTTCGGGGCCCGGGTACTTTTGACCCGATTACCCCCCCCCCCCCCTAACGCCGGCCCTGAGAATGGTCTCGTATTTCATTTTTGGCATCGAAATGTCATACGCTCGAAACCCTGCCGCTACAGCAATTATTACATCCATTAATTAACCTGACCTACACCTCTGACTTTGTGCATCTGAAACATTCCATGAACGTTCTACATTAGGAAGCTACAAAGACTGAATGAACTCTTGAATGCCGTTAATTTTAATTAAGGCTTTGCGGTTCGTCGAGGTCGCGGTTACTGGTTTCGGAAGGGAATTTGAAGCAATGAAAGGGGAAGCAATTCTGCCACGGGAAACTATTGAAACCGAAATCAGGATCATTGAACCGGGCATTCAACTCGTGTGTTCCCTAATGTCAGACCAAGCGTGGTGGGTTAGTGCTAACGCTCTGGCCTCGCGTTCGTGAGGAGGCGGGTTGAATCCCCTCCGGATTTGTGTTTTCCCTAAATCATTCTAGGCAAATGCCGGGGTTGTTCCTTTAAAATGTCATGGCCGAATTCCTTTCTGTATCTTACGTCCAGTTCTTTCCCTCTTCTAATCACCTCGACGTCGACGAGGCGTAAAACCATAAGCAAAATAATTAATAATAATAATACGAGTAATAATGTCAGGTTTGAGTGTTACCGCTCACCAGGCTCGGTAATGCAGATTGAAAGTCCACATTTCGGTCTTTAGAAAAATGTGAATATGCTTAGGTATGTGTTGGATTAGATTTATACGCAATGAACAATTCATTAAAAATACGGTTAAAATGCCTATACTGGAAGATGTGAGTTAATGCTTCAACATATGTAAGAAATGAAATTACTCGAATGTAGAGAATGGGCGTACTAGGTATAAGATATGAAGTGCTTGTAGATCCTCAATAACTACCTGCCTGAGGTAGCTATTGAGGATCTACAAGCATGTAAAAGCAATGGAAAATGAGAGATTATACGACGAGATGGACCCTTCGAAAAATAATAAGAAAGTAAAATCACGAACATACAAGACAGATGAGATAAAACAGCAAATAGAAAAAAAGGATGCATTGGTCCATTCTTAAGTTCAAATCACGGCGGGAGCAGGAATATTTGTGAGTTTTAAGCTACGATCGGATTCTAGATTAAACTGTAGGGGTCAGAGGAAAAGAACTTTACGTCCTACCTCTGACACAGTGGCTTTATAATCCTCCTTCGGGAGGATCCAGCCAACCTTCGAGTTATTGACTAAGTTATTTATTATTATAAGTAACTTTGTTCATAACACGAGGGTTAATTCTAGAAAGAGAGAAAGAGGAAAACTACGGTAGTATATCAGAGAGAGTCTAGTTACTTCTCTCCGTGATCCTCGATTGTACGTGGAATCCGAATCACTGAGCATTTTGTAGTCCCTCTCAAAAACCCGTAAACATTCGTATTGATACAGAAATTTCAACCTACCAGATCATTCGATGGAGATGATTGGTTGATTTCTCGTCATCGATATCTGGGCGGGAAAAAACTGGTGGAAAGAATGGGAACAGAGCCTTTGAAGGAATTACCCCGGAATTCTCCTGGAGTACTTTTGTGAAACCGTAAAAACGGAAATTTGGATGGCCTGCAGAGAATTCAAATCTTCGTACTACAGAGTGAAATCGAGCAATTAATTTCGGTGATTGTATAAAATACTTCTGATTGTTTCTTGATAAACGAAGTGTGCATCGCAAATGATAATTTTTATTTCCGTAGAAAGACTCACATGCCGTCTATTTTATAATTCGTAATGTTGAGATTAGTAATTAAAGTCCACTATATTCCAGACAGAAGAGTAAAACGTAATTTAACAGATTAGTTAAATTTTGATTTCAGTCTTTGACTGGAATTGATTTTTACGAATAATGTGAGATTCATAGGCATAGACGTGTTAGATCGAATCAACAACGTATTTATCCCCATTAAGAAGCTTGATTCAATACGCTGGATGTAAGCAGAACACATGGAATAAAATTACAAAACATTTAAATGGATAATCAAGTAGGAGATATGAACAATTTTCTAAAATACAACTGGGAGCACTGTGCAAGGGAGTAGTCGTAACATAAAAAGTAATCCGTTCAGCAGTGGCGGCTGGTGGGTTATCGAACTGGTGGTGCACTTTACTAAAATATTAAAATTAGAAAATGCAACAAAACAAAAATTGACATAATATATTACAGCGGTGCCATCGTAACATTGTGCTATTAATTGTTGCGGAGTTATTTGAAGTTCCCGTAATTCTCTTATAATAACAGAACTAAGTCCTTCAGCAGTATGGGAATGCGGCGTAAGATATTTCCAAAACCGTTCGTGAACCTGTCCATTTTCTTCGTATCTTAAAATCATTACCATCTGCATAGTCGTCGATACATCGGTAGTTTCATCAGCTTGAACTGCTACGTATTCACATTTTGTTATAATATTGGACAATTCTTTGTGGTATACACATAAAATTGAGTCCAAAATATCGTTCTGAATAGTTTTTGACGTGCCTTTGAAAACTGTAGACGACGTGAGATGCTCCTTCATGACCGTATCCAACTCTGATACAAAGTCTATTAATCCACGAAACACCCCAGCATTACTAGACTCAATAGTTTCATCGTGACCTCGCAAAGCTAACTCAAATGCACCACAAAACTTGACACAATCGATAAGACGTGATAAAATATACCTGTTTTTATCAACTTGTTCATTATACTTTTGGATATTGCTTCTATACACAGAATCTAGCTGATTACGAATGTCGACCGTGCCTAACACAGACAAACTCATTACATTTTGTAGGTGTACTTGTGAAGAATCATGTTTTTTTTTATTTTTTCACTCAAATGCGTCAAATCCTTGATTCCTGTTTCTGTCCAAATCGATTCTCCGCCAAAAATAACGCAAGGAAAACAAAAGAATGCATTAAGACGCTCACATCCACACAACCATTTCTTTCTATTATACATTTCACTTTTAAAACTTCGTGTAAATGCTTTATTTTTCGATTTGCACTCTTGTTTTAAATTTAAAAAGGGCCGTGGCGGTCCGGCCAATTTTATGTTCACTTTATTTTGAATAGTTCTGTTATTTTCTTTAATATAATCAATGTTTATGCTCATTTTCACTAACACCATACACAGTATAGAATAAAAGTTCTCGAAAAAAATCGAAACAAAAACTAAAAACAATTATTTACGGTAATATAAATAAACAATTATTAGCGCGTCACACATACAGTGAAACTATACTGATAGTCTAATAACGAGATGTCAATCATGGCTGCCGTCGCCTCGCGCGCGCCCATGCCGGCTGGCTCGTCAAACATCGGGTGCTCTCGGCAATCCTCGGTTCGCACGTGCGGCGCTCGACAACCGACTCATTACTCCGTACGTTTCTATGAACTATCTTTTGTTTCACGCGTCAGGCGTATTAACGCGTATCACCTACAAGTTGTATTAGCAGTCCTCGTGCACTCGCCGAAGCGCACGAGAATGTGTCTTTACAGGAAAATAAGTCTTAATAGTTTGGTAAAGCGCTCAAACTGTTTCACCATAATTGGAGATTTAATTTTTTATACGTTTTTGTTTTTGTATGTTTAAAAATAAATATTAAAATGGTAATATAAAAATAAAGATGAAGTAGGTACTTAATATTTTGTCATTTTTAAATCTTTTGGATTGGTGGTTCAGCGCACGAGCGCACTTAAGGTACAGCCGCCACTGCCGTTCAGTCATTTCTGCTCAGATGGTTACAAAAGTGTGTATGATACATTGGTAAGCAAAAATTTCCATGTAATAATCCGTTAGTACGATGAAAAACATTTTGTTGCGTTATCCATTAAATTGCTAGTACCATTTACCAGTTTATCATTTGCAATAATTCAGTAAATCAAAACAGTTCCAGGAACTATTATCGCTTATCTGCTGAGTTTTTATAATAACTTCAAGTTCATGAGAGCATTTTCATTTACCGGCTCTTTGAGCTTCTGCAGGGGAAAGGAAGTGACCCTTGACATATGAAGATAAGACAACGTCCGTCATTCCCGACAGTGATAATACGCCCCAAAAAATGTTTATTAAGCTAGTATCGGGAAGGCGCCACAGTAAGAAAAAAGAATCCTTTTGTCGGAGAAGAACGTCTAAACATTTACTTTTGTTGCCTGTATCTTAAACCAGTGAGCCATACTGACAGTGAAAAGAAAAGACATATGGAGGAAATTACTGACCATTTTTCTTCTTCTGTCTTTTACTAGAGAAAATGACAAGTCTGTTAACCGCTTACATATTTTCGAAACGATTTTAAAATTATATGTCAGTGGCTGGAAAACTCGAGCTATTACATATATTTCAAACAACAAAACCAAGAGGTTTCGCAACAGCACATGGTTCGAGACCAGACAAGGGCATGGCTGGTTTTTAATTAGTTTCAGTAAACCTGTGTTGTAGAAATTAAACATCTAGCGGAGTGTATATACAAAATAGAAAAGATTGTCTATTAATGTCAACTCATTTCCAATTAATGTCTGTTTGTTACAATATTTGATGTCAGATTGCATCAATTTTGAATTATGAATTTTTTACTAATTCGAAAATACTGTTTAGAAAGGCTACATAGAGCTACACATGAGTAAATAAAGCAATTCGTAAATATAATCCAGCTGTTTCAAGCGTTTGTCCCTGAAACTTGTTGGCAAGTTATAGTGGGATTGATAACCCCCGAAGCTGCCACTACCAAATCGACAGTTGTGCCCAGCTATTTGCGTCTCACCCACACAGGGGCTGCAGTGATGTAAATTGTGTCCCGGACACTCGTGAATCCATTTTAACTTAAATTTTAAACAAATAACGTGTTCTAATATAAACTGAGTATGCTGTGTCAGAAGTCTGTAAATAATACTAATAATAAAACCTTCATACTGATACCTTACTATACGTGTAGGTTTTATATTAGTTGAGAGATTTTGGCGACAGAAATGATTTTTGATGCTGGGTTCATCTTATGTAGCGATTAGTAGATTTTTAAGTTACGCACGTGATTTCAATGCACAAATACACTGAAATGAGTACATAAAAAATTCTAGAAGCTGGTTGCATGACCTATAATAAAGAAGATAGCCATTCTATAGAATCAAGTCTAAGTTTCTTGTAACGTTCTTTAAATTTATTTATCATTTAAATATTGAATAATTAGCTTTTTGCTTTTTTGCTGAGAAGAAACACTTTTCTTACTGTCTTCGTATGAAATTTTATAATGAACTTTTTATAAAGAAACACACAAGTCACGTTATGTTAGCTGGTTCAAGCCCAGAGGATGAAAAAAGTTAGCTAGAGTGCAGGCTATCAGAAGACTGTACCAAAGTGCCTAGGTTGTTTCCAAAATATCTCCGTAATACATATGTAATATAAGGCTCTGGCGAAGATGCTTCGTCCGTCGGACAAGGACATAAAGCATAGCGACCTAAGTGGCATCCTTCGGAAGAGTAGGTCTAAACCGACCACCACTAAGTTCCACGTTCTCCATTCCTCAAGTACAACTCTAATGACACACTATACCTGAAAAACTCTAATCACATACGTCAACAAACACCGACGCACAATATTTATTTATAAAACGAAAACTGTTTATATTGGTTCAAGAAAAACTCAAAAACTACTGCGCAGATTTCGTTGAGTTTTTCACCGTTTTAAAGATTGGATTCTAAATATTTTATGCTTCAACGTGATATCACGCCGGAGCAGTAGGTGAGAATCTGAATTTACAGCGTGAAAGATCAAAGATGAAATACCAACTAGATGCTTACGTCTAACTTCGTAAACAAAATAATAGCCATATTATCGCATATAACGTTTCTTTCCTTAAATTTTGGTTTTTTAGTTTTTAAAACCCACCGATAGCCGCACTGAATGTGAAGAGGAAACTAAGTAAGGAAGAAAATATTTAAACCAATTTTAATAATATAATGGAAAAACCTTCCGAGAGCTTCTTTGCTTCTTAAAGCTACGATCTCGGGCCACACAGCTACAATCTCTGATGACTGAAAGTGAAATCATATTCGCTGTTAATAGTAAGTAAAATGCATACTTGATGGGCTTGAACATTAAAGTGAACTGTTTAAAACCTTAAGTGTATTTTTATAATATATTATTTAACGATTCTGTCTTTTACACATTTCCTGAGAAGTATAACTGTTTCTATTACGAATCTCTGTGGTTATTTCGATGAAACTTGCTACACTTGTCCCTAATAGGGCGGCTAAAAATATTGCAGGAATAAATCAACTCCATCTCATTTGTGCTACACCAGGGATTAGACGTTGAAATACGTTTAGTAAATGGAACAATTGACATGAAATTTGATGAAAAAGTGCAGAAAACTGATCTCTGGTATAAACTTCAATATTTACTTTGTGGGCAAATCAACATAAATTATACCGGGTATTGATTTAAAGGAACAATAAATCTATTGTGAAAAACAGCGGGAAACCATCGAAACCAAGCTTTAGCTGTAGACTATTATGTAGGGGTAACATCTTCTGTCGTATGGGAGACCAGGTGGGGTACTATAAAGTCTATACTGGGACATCTGCGCTAGATATACTGTAATTCCCACACATTTTAGTAATTATGGTAATCAATAGCGGTAAATAAACTGTAGTAAAAAAAGTTATATGGATTTTATCTTTTAATGCAACAGTAAGACTATTTTTGTTTCTTCAGCGGTTTGTAATTAATTCCCCTTTCGAAAGACTTGAGAAACAAAGGAGGTTGTTTCTTAAATATTTCAAGCCCTGAATGGTGATATTTATTAATGAAATGAGTCACACAGTTACTGCCCATTGCAGTGTGAGGACATTAATTATTCGCACAAAATGTTATAACTAGGAGTACCAGTCAGACATAGAAGACAATCCGCATAAGAGAAAACGTCAAATCATGACGATGTTAAATTCCATTTCTCTGTTTTATCATCAGCTAAATGATGTAATCAAAACAATAAATATTTCCAGCGGTTGTGAGAAGCAGATTTTACCTGTTCATTGATTCAGACACCATTACTTCCAGGACTAAAATACATTTCGTCAAGGAATTTTTGACCTAAACTCAACTTCGTGAAGGATGGAAGATGATTCTAAGCTACTGCTGAGCAGTTTATTTTCACCTCTAACAAGCCCCAAAAGAGCGTGGTGCGCAGAAAAGAAAACACAGCTTGTCTGTAGGGGCGCTCTATGCCTCGTAAATGGCTACAGCAACTGCACAAACAATGACTATGATGGCGAGAGTCACGCTGAGAAGAGAGCTCCAAGCCAATCTGGGCACCCAAGCTCCAGTGCTTGTTGTTCTAGTGCAAAGCCTCATTTCTCATATAAAGAAGGTATACACTAAGGGCATAAGTAATGATGTTTTAACAAATCAATAGGTAAAGCATCTTTAAGCCCCTGATAGGAGAATTATCATCATTTCTATCATAGTTGCTAGATTAGGGAGCTAATTAAAATCACCGCACTTTAGACTTTCC
Organism: Vandiemenella viatica; assembly: GCA_031002005.1. Taxonomy (NCBI): domain Eukaryota; kingdom Metazoa; phylum Arthropoda; class Insecta; order Orthoptera; family Morabidae; genus Vandiemenella; species Vandiemenella viatica. Next base: position 92,585,976 of record JARYHS010013631.1, read on the forward strand.
ACTTGATGGAGGAAACTGACATATTCTCAGTTGGAAAGTTCGTGTTTCGTAGGTTTATTAATGAATATTTAAACATGCCTGTCATACAGCCTGCTTCAGTTATGGTTTTTTTCACTTCTAGTGTGTCCGTATCATCATCAATGTTATTTTATTTTTTTGTTGTCATCAGTCTTTCGACTGGTTTGATGCAATCCTCCATCCCTTCCTACCTTCCACTAACCTCTTCATATCTACATATCCCTTACAACCCACGTCCTCAATTATCTAATTCATATATTCTAATCACTGTCTTCCTATACAGTTATTATCTTCGACTGTTCCCTCCACTAACAAATTAACCAATCTAGCATGTCTCAAAATATGACCAACCAGCCTATCTCTTCTTTCTGTAAGCTTCTTCCACAAACTTCTTTCCTCACCCATCATTTCCACATTTCGTACTTTGTCTGTCCACTTAATTTTAACATTCTTCTGTAGCACCACATTTCAAATGCTTCAATGTTATTTACTTTGTACTATGGATAGCGTAGGATGGATATTACACTTAATTAAAATCATCCACGTCATATGTCAGAATCGAATGCCATGTTTGGTAGTGCAGAAACAGAATCATCATTTATGACAGGGAGAGAACCTTTCTAACAACGCACACATCTCCGTTAATGAAGTGAAGCGCTCTCTGAGTTATTTGTGTTTCGCTCATTGCTTGCTGCAAGATAAAACCATTGAAAGTATGAACTATGGCTAAAATAATTTTGCTTCAATTTGTTTTTAAGCTTCGGTCTTTGCGCCTCGTCGACATCGAGATCATTAGAGGAGGAACAGGAGGACGGGCAAGGAATGGGAAGGAATTCGTCCATGGCCTTTGGAGGGACTCATCCCGGGATTCGCTTAGAGGAATTTCCCGAAATCATAGAAAACCGAAATCTGGATAACCGGTAGGTAGTTTGAACTCGCTTCTTCCCGAATGTCAACCCCAAGCGTTATCGCTCACCCACCAGCATCTGTTTTTCTTCGCTGAATCTTCCTGATAACTGGTCCATCAATTGCCTTGAAGGCAAGCCACGGAAAAAAAAAAACACGCATGCAGACGATTTGAGCTACCTTCCAAAGAAAAGTTCTTTATTATGATTCGTGCGAAACATTAGTAACTAAATAAAAACTCAGAATAAAGATCAACAGCTTGATATCTCACGCAATACATAACTAAATATTCTTTGTCAATCTATTCAACAATACCGCACTCAATGTGGTACACGAAAATATATTTTCACCCCTCTTATTCGTTATGGAGAGATATCATACAAATCGTTATTGTCTTCGATCACAAGAAATACCTGTGGTCAAACTAGGAGACTTCAAAAACATTTTGGTGACCATTGCAATCCACTAACATATGTATATTTTTTAGTGTTTTGTTTATTTATTTACAGAGTGAGGTAGCAAACACCGTTGAATAACTCCTAATATCGTGTGCTATCGGGCGAAGTATAGAGACCTGAAGTGACATTGATCCAAGAATCTCCTGAAGCCATGCTTCCTCTACAGTCCATAATTGTTAGGGGTTTTGTGGGGGTAGGACGTTGTGCATGAACTCACATTTCGATCATGTCCCAAATATGTTCTATTCGATTCGAATCTGGTCATCTATGAGGCCACATCATTCACTGGAATTGCCAAGAATGTTCCTCAAACCAATCTTGAACGATTTTAACCCGGTGACATAGCTCATTGTCATCTTGGGAACTTGTAGGTTGTAAATCCCTGCAAATGGTCTCCATGTAGCTGAACATAACCATTTTCAGTCTGACTAGTGATCCTAGTCAACGTTTCGTAAACGAAGCCCATAACAGGATGGAGGTACCAGAGGTTTGCACAGTGCCTTCCTGACAACCTATGTCATGGCCTCGTGGGATCTGGGCAGCCCTTGAATCCTACTATCAGTTCTAACCAATTGGAATCGTGACTTATCTGACCACGGAACCTTTTTTCAGTCATCTAGGGTACAATCGACATGTTCACGAGTCCAGGACAGGCTTTGCAGCCGATGGCGTTGTGTTAACCATAGGCATCCGCATCGGTCTTCCATATCCAATCAACACCAAACTTAGCTGCGTTGACCACATGGACACGTCTGTCGTATATCCCACATTGAGTGCTGCTGTTCTTTGACGCAGTGTTGCCTGTCTGTCAACACTGACACGTCGATGCAGATGTTGCTTGTCTCGGTCATTAAATAGACGTGGTCGGCCACTGCATATTCACAACACACGCTTGAGACTGTGGATTGAGGAGTGTTGAATTCACGAACAAACTGAAATGCCCCATGCATCTAGCGCCGACTACCATTAATTCATGTCGTACGGCCATGATCACATCAGAAAACATTTCACACGAGAGTACAGATGAAAACCCGAACAACTGCATGGAATTTTTACTAGTTTCATCCGCGGTGCTACCCGCAACTGGATATTCTCATTTTCCTATCCGATAACTTTTGGTACTTCATCGCAGTCAGAGGATAGGATAACGTGTAGAATAATATTTGGTACGGATGGAAACTTTTAAGGTACTGCCGACTGAAGCAGTAAGTTGATATAGAAGAATTGAAATATACTGCTCATGTCAATGCGTATCATAAGATAAACAGGAATGCGGACTGATATAAGTAAAAATATATATATTTATTCAAGTATTAAAATAAACGTAACACATCTAATAAATCTCATGTTTCTCGGAACTGCCGCACCTTGCTCTTATGTCATAACTTATCTCGGAAACCCTATTGTTTAAATCCGGTTTACGGTTTGACTTGGAATCCGACAGACGAACCTGAACAAAGCGAAGCTTTGCCAGAGGTGAAGGTCGGTTCAGGGATCCGCAAATATGCTGCGCGTGACCGGGGTTCGAACCGAGAACCTCCCAAGTCCAGCCACTGACCCCTTTAACAATGACAATTAAATGGCGTAGACAGTGACTTCAACAAGAATTAAGAACTTGTCTTTTTTCAAACCACAGCATATGTTTACACTGAGATATTCAAAACAAGAGAAATAGGAAGCTAAAAGTTGGTTGTCGCAGTATTTGCTAGATTTTGTGGTTAACGCTCTGAAATTCATTGAGCTATATGAGTAGACGTCAAATTGTTTGAAGGGTCTTGTCTTCTCTACACAGATTTTTCTGCTCTCTCTGTAAAGAATGCACTGTTTGGGGCAGTTATAGATAGCGATTTATGTAAAGAGATTACCATAAAACAGCGTTTCTCTATCTTTTTTAGCCCGGGAATAGTAAAATGTCAAAAATGATTATACGGACCACTAACTTACATGGAAATATTGTATTGAGTCATTATAACACAATATATCTCAATAGAGCTTTTGAATTCCTAGGGAAACATAGCTATGAAATTGAACGTGAACTCTTAAAAGTGAATTATATATTTAACACTCTTAATATTTACTAGCCAAACAAATAATAATGTTATGAATCTAGTTAGAAAGAGAATAAACTACGGAGAAAAAAACAAAGACTGATAAAATTATGTTATTAACTTATTACAGTGTGTTCATTTCTGTTACGATAATTTTATTCAGTTAGAATGAAATTTTTAATATTCTGCCTGCTGACCACCTGTCCCATCATCGAGGAGAACAGTTTCAGAAACACTGCCACAAATTATCCAACTAAGTTAACTGGAGCACCAAATGTGGCAAAAACTTATTGTTGTGAACGTTTCTTTCCGTTTAGCTGCATATTTTTTTTTCTTTTTACCAAGTAGGTACAGCTATTTATTGTTCTGCACTGACATGTATGCATTACATTGCCAAACTTCTGTCAATTTGAGTCATATCCAAAAACAAGTAATGAGAGATTCAATATTTAAGCAACAAACTGCAGAAATCAGAAACTCAAAGAGGAGCCTGTTTTTTGGATCTGTCGCAAGTAAGAAAAGAATTCTACATAGTGATTTGAATGCCTGCGTTCCATCGGTGCTCCCAACCGCCTTCATCTGACAGAAGCAACAACGTTCCCTCTTGAGATCACATTCTTTCTGGGCACAAATAATCTTACTTAGAGTGAATCCCAAACAAGTTCAGTAGCCTTACGGCAACAGCTGTCCTCTCAAACGAATTAGTGTTTAATGTTGCACGCGACGAGGTGATAAAATGTGTAATTTCTACACTTCTTGTTTACTGTTTATTGGTATCTTCACACGTGTCGATCGTTTCCTTATGAAGCACATGGAACTATACTACAAGCATTATTCTGTGTGGAAATTATGCATACATTAACTGACCAAGTAGAAATAACTAGGCGTTGAACAATTCGTAACTGTTATTATTCACAATTTGTACGGGAAAAATATCACCATGAACTTGAGTTATCAAGGATGTAATATAATATCAGCTGAAACGTTGATCACTATAAATACTGTTCGGTAAAAGTTATCTGCAAAGATGTCGCACGCAATGCAGATGTTACTTAGTAGTCGCCAATTTGTCAACTCATATTGTATTGAGGAAGCAAAACAATTATATTTACGGCGACCGTATGAATCTTTAACGATAGTTTGCAGAAGGTTAGACATGTGACTTTTTAACTGGGTGAAGACTCAAGACCAAAATATAAAACTTAACATTGTATCTTATTCCTTACAAGCTTATAATTAAACATTAAAACGTTTAATGAAAGAGACGGAATAAAAAGGAAACAATGTTTTAAATCAATTTCCAAATTAAGATGTTTCAGAAACGGTTGCCTCATTTTATATAGTAACGTATTTCCTTGCACTGAAGACAGCATGAACTCTTCTGATTCAGTTCGCAAAAACTCTGTCTCCGGTGGCTTCAAAATTCATCATTAAACAGGAAACCGTGGTTTTCGAACTGATACGTGAAAAAATGCGAGTAAAATTTTGTCAGTGAGTAATTGGCAGTAACTAGGCTCCAGGTTATATTCATGATATGGCGTCTGTGCAACATGATACTGCGGAAATTTATTATACAGCTAAAAATTATCATCATCACAATACTTGCCGAACATACGGTCACTGAAAAACAAAAATGGAAAAGGAAGCTAAATAATATAGAAAAATTAAACAGGAAGCTAAATGGCAATAATAGATTTTGTTTACAAATATTTGGGCTACGATTGAAAAATAAAAATAAAGAAACATACACATAACATGAATACTAGAACAGCAAAAAGAATTGTACTAATGAGAGTCTAAATATGAAAATCGTGTGGGTTGAAGTGGAGGTAAGAACGTAAGGAGAATTTGCTTAAAGAAATATGGAAAGTTACTTCTTCATGATAGAAAATATTTTCGCAGTAAATACTTTTAATGGCTAGTAGACAACTTGCGTGTATCGTTAATTTTTTAAGTGAATGGCAGTCGTTTTATACGTTGATTGTTTCACAGTGAAATTGCTTTAGAAAGTCGAGGAGAAGATAATTACGAAAGTAATTATTAACTTACATAGCCTTCGAAGGCGATTGCATACACTTCACCATATGTTTTAACATAACCGTTATAAAACAACTGCAGTGATTATAGAGAGAGTAAACAGTTTTATTTATTTATTTTAACTTTGCTGTCCACCTGGAGATAAGAGCACAGTCAATCCCTGCACAACTACTTCCCACAGGCACAAAAAAATGCCCCAATTTTCCTTGCTTCATAATGTTTAACTCTTTAAACTACTATTATAGTAAGTTACTTACTGATATCAATAATTGTAACAAGAAACATTTTAACTTCACCAGATGATTCACAGATTATTTTTTCATGGTAATTTCAGTCTGGGCTATCAGTGGCTTGGTTCATGACATGAATATGGTTTCAAATAATTGAAGGATTTTTGGATCAGGAAATAATAAACATCGGAGTCAAAGAGTTTAGCTGAATGCGTAATAACCCAAGTAATAAAACGTTGTGCATCCTGTTTTGCCAGGCGAGGTCATCACACCCCTTAGCGACTGGCGGAGGGACATTTCATATGGTCAGTACCAACCAATGGCCATGTCTGTTTTTCCTGTATGCATTCTATCAATAGCAATGTGCCATAAGTCAAATTGTTGCCAGGACTCCTTTTTCACACATTATTATCATGTCCAATGTTTCTCCCTGGATCTCGAAGACCCTTTAACTTATGGATATGAGTATATTATACGCAATTTACAATTGTATTTTTATTGTATCACTCTAAGATTGACGTCAACTTACCTTAACCAAAAAAACCCCACACTGACGGAAATCAAAAGTGGAACACCCAGACAGAGATGTGATAAATGAATGAAATTTGGCCACAAGTATCCCCATATGAAGAGTATTAAAAGATTAAAAATTGACGTTTGTGATAGTGTGAGAATTACGGGGTTATTTATCGTTCAGAATTACTATGTTTTTAAGCATATAAGTGGTGAACAGTGTGGTGTAACATGACACTTTTTTACCCACAAGATCTTGTTGACAAAGTATGCCAAGGCGAAGAGTGACAACCCTCTACACCGAAATGTCTAACTGTGTGACGGTCGGAGAATTGGCCTGTTTGAAATGGGTGCATTACATTGTGAAATCTCCCGAAGGATTGGCCATAGTGCCATGTTAGTGTAGAGACTTGTTACACAATAGATGAAAGAAGTCTCTAGTACTCCTACAGCAGGCACAGGTCCAAACAGAATAACAACAGCAAGTGGAGACCCGAAAATTGTGTGACGGCCGACTGCAGGCCAGATCCAAACAGTGATTATAGGGAGAGTCACCCCCCGGACAATTGTAAACCAATTGTGAATCTAGATTACATTCTCTGACACTTATACAATGTGTTCCATTAACCTGATCGTCTAACCTGGTGTAATGCGAAACGCAAATGGATACGTGAATGGCATACATTTGTGTTTAGAGACGAGTCTCGATTCAATCTGTGGCAGAATGATAATCGACATGTTCGCAGGCGTAGTGAAGAAACGGCTTACCCTGCTTTTATTTCAGAACGTCACACAGGTCCAGCCACTAGTGCCATTGTTTGCCAGCAATCAGTTTCGACAGTAGTTGAAGTTGAAAGCACACTATGTGGACGAGGTGCTGCACATTATTGTGATACCTTTCATGTCCACTCGCATCTTTCAACCGGATACTGCCCGTCCTCATACTGAGGCCATATTGAGCCTTGCAAGAGGTTACGATCACAATTTGGACCGCACGTTCCCCAGTAGACAGAACATGTTTAGGATGCCAGGAGTAGACACATTAGATCACATAGTCACGCAGTACAATCTGTGCAACAAGTGACTGCACAAAACATGCAGGCGTAGAGAGAAATACCTCAAGAAGGCATCCGAAAACTTATTGATTCAATGCCGGCAAGGATTCATGAATGTATAGGTGCTCAAGTTGGGCACACTTCTTACTGAAAATTGTAGCAAAAATAATAAACTTAGCCTGATCCATTTCTGTTTGTTATCATTTCTACTGGGTATTATCTCTGATATATCTACAAAGTTTCCTCAAATTCCTGTCTGGATGTTGCAATTTTAATTTCCGTCAGTATATCATTCAGCTTTCTATGCGAACACAAAGAACCCTTAAATGCGTAACTGACGACGGGTAGGCGAGAAGGCTCGACTTTACGACCAGCAGCTGACGAGAGTTGCGCTTGTTTAGAACTCCGAGAGTTTACTGCCAGCTGCCTTCGCTTTGTTGAGATTAGACTTGACTAAAATTAAAGAGAGTCCAAAACAAGCCAGCGTTCTCTGAGCAGCGTACTGGTTATGGACCTGATGACAGGTTCGTGTTGTTCTCAGAGCGTCGACCAAGAAACATAGAACAGACACAAAGGCCTTTGACTTAGATAGTAACGTTAGTGGGTACCGAGAAAGTGTCCCATTTGCTTTATGAAGCTTATTATACATTGGACAATACTTTTTGGGAAGCTCTTTACACCGAAAACACCGATAGGTATCACAACTACACTACACTTATCTAAAAAGTTAAGTTAATTGAAGAAAAGAGCTGTTTCCAAATAACCACCCATTAAAAAATTCACTATGGTTACACGTTTTCATCGAAAGTAAACAAGGCATCACTCGATGTAATAAATATCCAGCGGTCAACCCAGCCACAACTGCCAGAAATCAAGTATACAGTTTTCTTGAAAATTCACCTCAAAAGAAATTAGGAATATCACGCTTCGAAATAGCATCAATGACTTTTCTGTTTTTGTTTTTCGCTTATGGCTTTACGCCTCGTCGTCCTAGAGTATCATTAGAGGAGGGAACGGGAAGGAATTCGGCCAAGGCCTTTTGAAGAAGCATTTCTGCATTTACCTGCATTAATTTTGAGAATCCATGTAAGGCACAAATGGGGACAACGCTTGATCTATGCATTGTTGAACGTCTTGATATTCGAATATTCGTAACTTCTTTTGTAATGAATTTTCAGGAAAAACGTTCAAGCACTGATGGAGATTCATTCAGATGTGAAGAGGTAAGATGATCTTAGATATCATTGATCCCAATTCTATCTTGATGTTCTCCATTACTGCTTTGTTTATTTGATAACACTAACAAACCAAGATTTTATGCTAGCATGCAGCTTACAGTCGACATGGTCTATCTGACATTATATTACAGCTTACCTTCTTGCTGGGGCTCCATGTTACACATGAGGTACCACTCGCTCTGCTTCTGTTGCACCCGGCCTCGAACTGTCTGTAGTTCCTCTCGGAAACCTCCTTTAATACTATGGAAACAATGGACGGGCAACGATTCCATGGAAACGAAGCATACGTCATGGTGTTGAAGGAGTCAATCCATGGAAACGGAGAATGCTTCGATTGTTGAAGCCGGCACGAGATACTTCATAATTTCGTCTCCTGGATACTAGAAATCGAATTACAGAAATCATTTCATAAACTTATACATGCTAAATTTTTTTATCGTTATATGATTATAATAGTAATGTCGTTTTCTTTGAGCTTATGGTTTTTGGTTCCTGAAAATAAGTGCGGGTTGTTTGCCTCTCCTTGATGGAGAAGTTTCTATCTCTGCGTTAACCGCCCTGACGGTGAAACTTAAGTGTTGCCATCTCCTTGTGACTGATATAATTTGTTTTCTGTATGAGTGTATATTAATTTGTGAAGTGGGAACGTATGAGGCAAAGATCGTGTACCGTCCCAACATTCGCTTTGATGACTGCAAGAAATCGCCTAAAAACCGCAATCAGTACAACCGCTACTACTTACCTGGGTTTAGAAAATCCCCCATTCCGTCTAGTGGTACTTTAACGTGTAGCGTCTACAAGTTTGTTTAAAAGTGAAGACTTCTGGTATAGAGATAGTTTGTCACAGGTCCACTGCCTATGTCCTCGTTTCTGTTACGTTCTTAACGTTTATATGACAGTGCAAGAGCCATGCACAGCAGGTACACCGTCACCAATTTGATTCTCAAGTACTGTGTTTTTATAGTAAAACTGACTTTTGCCCTCAGCTACGCCCGCGTTGGCTTTAATAACAAGTGTTGTGCCAGAAGTCTGAACGTGAACTGAATAGCCCGGCAACCATCAGCAAGTCTCGATTATAGCAGAAGCGTCAGTTTCTCTGCCTACCACCTCAGCAGTGGTTGGCTAACCAGGAGATATCAAATAAATAACTGCTCTTTGCTGCCATAAAAGGTGCTCTATTTAAGTGGAAACTGGTAATGCATGGGTTTTAAATCGAGTGAGGCAACAACACCTTGTGAGCGCTGCGGAGACCTTCGGGCTTCTACAGTGGGATCTACATCTACATATATACTCTGCAATTCACAAAATTGTGGGTGGCAGAGGGTGCTCAGCACCAAAGCTAATCTCTTTGCTGTGCATTCCAATCCCTAATGGTACGAGGGAAAAAGAATTCATATAAGAATCAGTTCGGCACCTTATTTCTCTAATTTTATCTTTCCTGTCCTTCCGACTCAAATAGGTTGGTGGAAGAAGTATTTCACTACACTCAAAAGTGAAAGTGGGAGTACGCATGTTTACCAACAAGTTTAAACGAAACGTGTGTCGTCTATCTACCAGAGACTCCCAACCTAGTCTACTAATCAGTTCTGTGACGCTTTCATAAGGACTGTAGCAAGCGGTCACGAATCGAGCGGCTCTTCTCTGTACTTTCTCTATACTTTCGATCAACCCCTTACGAAACGGATCCCAAATGGCACAACAATAATCCAAATGTGGACGCACAAGAGATTTGTACACTATCTCCTTTGTTTGTTCATTACAATTGTTCAAGATTCGACCTATGAATCGCAGCCTAGAATTTGCTCTACCTACTAACGAATTAATGTGTATGTCCCATTTCATGTTCCTTTGTACTGTTACTCCAAAATATTTCATAGAATCGACCATATCAATAACTTTATTGTTTAACTCGTATTTCTGAACAATTGGATTCTTTTTGTTAGTTATGCTCATTGTCTTACACTTTTTACAAGTTGCCACCCAGCGCACCAAGCCAAAATAATATCCAGATCGCGCTGAATTTCTAAGCAATCGGCCAAATTTCTTAATTCCCTATAAATAACCGCATCATCAGCAAACAATCTAAAAAGGCTTTTCACTTTGTATCCGAGATCGTTTATATAAATTAAGAAAAGAAGTGGTCCAATTACACTTCCTTGAGGTACACCCGATGTAACATCTAGATTAGAAGAACTTTCTCCTTCAACGACAACATACTGCGACCGACCAGTTAGAAAATCCTTTATCCATTCACAAAGCTGATCTGATATACCGTACGCTCGAAGCTTCACGAAAAGGCGGTTGTGTGGCACAGAGTCAAAGGCTTTCTGGAAATCTAAAAAAAATTGCATCTACTTGTGAACCTGCATCGATAACTTTCATTACGTCGTGTGTAAATAGGGTTAGCTGTGTTTCACATGATCTTTTCTTCCGAAATCCGTGTTGATTTGTTGTATGCAAATTATCATCACATAGAAAATTCATAATGTTCGAGCATATAATATGCTCCACAACTCTACTACAAACAGATGTTATAGATATGTGACGATAGTTCCCAGGATCACTTCGATCACCTTTTTTGAAAATCGGAGTTACTTGCGCGATTTTCCAGTCTGAAGGTACTTTTCGCTCTTCTAATGATTTACTGATCGTGCGCTATGGTGGTGCTCTGCGAAGCTTGGACGAGTAACCCGTGCTCATACAGCGACGCTTTGCGTGTCGCTTGGGTGCGGGGGGAAAGCCACTAGGTGCGCGCCCTAGTGCGGGAAGCCGCGTTATTTAGGGACGCTTTGCGTAGTCGGTTGCGTGGTGTAACGTGCGAACGGGCATTCCTTGCGCGGCGCACAGTCGCTGCGGCTTCCGCCTTGCTCATGCGGGGACGGCTGGGGCCGAGTGAGTGCGTTGAAATCACAAAGAGGCTTATGATATACGGCCAGGTTTTGGAAGGCCTGGTTCGTGGAGAGAGCTGCATCCGCGCTGCTCTCCGTGGACACCATTAATGGGTGAAGAAATGTGCCTTGCCTCACCACCCCCGCATTACAGTCGGGGGATTCGGAAGAGTCTAATTCCACGGCGGGGGCGTAGTAAAATAGGTAGTGAGAAGTGTTCGGGGTTTCTGATGAATGGTTCGTCCCAGGTCGATGGACCAAACGTCTGTACTCGTGCATTGATTTTATTTGCATTTATATTGCTAAAGGAAAGTGTAACTGCGATGACAACTAAAAGCCAATTGTCTGCTGAGGAAGTAACTACACACAAATACGAAGAGCAGAGATAATGAATTATAATACAACGCAGGGAGATATGCAACGTTGGTTCAAATTTTCATGTTGCTATCTGTTTATTTACGACAATTAAATACATAAATTTATATAATTAGAAGAGCATCAGATTTTTATGATCTGTTCTCTATAACAGCTACTAGAACCATGCACAACACAAATTAACAACATTTTGACAGAATATAAAAAACAGGAATGTTTATTAAAAACTCAGAGTGACACGAAAAACAACAAATAACGAAATATACCAACTCAAAAATATTTTTTTTTTTGAAGATCTCTCGGGCGTGCAGCCGGGTCATTTGGTCGTAAATGTACGTAATACAAACATCAGATCCGCCGGGAAAACTTACGATTACACATCAAAAATAATTGTTATTCGTTTTTAAAATCATGCTTTCCTTAGAATCTTTTTCATAACAATACAATTTTCCGTCATTTTTGACGGGTTTTGTACTCTGTTTACCTCCCATTGCCTGTTGTGGACGAAGCAACGAAAAAACAAAGGACAGAGTGGAACAACTTAAGTGTTGTTATCGGCATACACTTCAAAAATTTGTCAATAGCCACGCACACTGCTCGTGTAACAGCCTTCACCCTAATTTAAAATATTAATGGAATTAAGAAATATAATTTGAACATGCTTTCAATAAATGTTCTTGGCGAGAAAGCATTTTATGTCATTAAAAAAATAAATGAATTCTTTGAACAAAAATAAATTATTTTGGGAGAATTTTTATAAAAATAATTTTTTAATGTTACAAATTGTATCATAAAATAACTCTAGTACAAAAAGAAAAAATAATGAAAAAATTATAAGCGTTGGAATTTTAATAACCTTCTGCGTGCGCATTGGCGAGAAGAACAGATGATGCTAACGGTCTAATATGATGTTGTCACTATGTTTTCGAAACAGGACAACGGAGGTGGATAAAGACACGAAAGTGTTATCGAAGTTTTCAACAGACTTGTGGACAGTATACAATCCCATACAAAAAAGTGAAATGTGGGTATAAGTCTTTAACGAGTGTCTTTACCAACTTTGAACAGTTCTGCAGAATGTCCGCAGGCTTCTAGAATACCTTGATGACACTATTGTGTCTTTATCCAGCTCTGTTGTTCCTGCTCCAGAAACATCGTAAGGGGGCTTCCATTAATTACGTGAGGTGTTTTTTCCGAATTTCGAACCCCTCCCCCCTTGGTGAGATCTGGTTGGACTCCCTCCTTCCTATGATGACGTGAGATCTTGAGGGAGACCCCCCCCCCCTGCTGACCAACCTTGTAGTTTTTTGAGACTTTTTGTAACTCTCCTGCTTCCTAGGGCGATTATAACCCCCCCCCCCCCAAAGTCGATATCGGCATCGTATATAGACCTTTTTTTTAGATCCTAAAAAGAAAATACCCCTCATAATTTTAATACTTCTGTCTTACTAAAAATTAAGTATTATTTCTTTTTTCTATATTTCATTGAAAATCCAGAAGTATACAAAATTTTATTGATGTAGTCACGTTTCAAGCGAACAAACATTTTTCGTTAACTTTCGGGTCTACTCGGCACGAATTAATGCCATCGTAGGAGAATAAAGATGTAAGTAAGCTACAATGATTTAAAAAGAATTAGAGGGTATGCTTTTGAATATTCGTTAGTAAGAGCGATGTTTGATGTCTTTTACAGATTTTAAGTGACTATTTTTTAACAGCTCAATCAAGTAATTTAATTTTGGAAGATCTGCCTGCAACAACTATACGTTTCGAATATCTTAGTTTACCTCTGAATGATCTAGTCACTTCTTTTCTGTGGACGTTGTACTCCCGTAACAAATCATCTGGATTCTTATACCGCGTTTCTCGTAAACAAGGATGAGGTCACTGTAGATAACACAGTATCATATCGATTATGTTGCAATCGATAATGATTTCTTCTGTAATATCCATTAATGTTCGGCGCTAACCAAGTAGAGGATGTCTAAGCAAAGAAATTAGGTAAGAGCTGCCACATGTTCGAAAAAAAATTGCTCAATCCTATAAAAGAGTTTTCTCCGTATTTTTCTGAAACAGTATACAGGAAAAAAAGTACTAGTGTAGAGAGTTGGGTGCTGTCTGGATGAATGATGTCAGATTTGTGATAAATTCACACGCTACTTGGATTTCACTACCTCAAACTCATTTTAAATATTATTTGATTAATTAACAAAACATATAATTATTTTATATCCATTTGTAACTTAGAACAACATATGCATTTTACCCCGGTCCCTTGTTTCCGATTGATGAGAAGTTTTCAACAGGTGTTGTTGGTTACAGAGTATCTACAGTTTAACGTGGAATCCGAACCACGAAAGCGTTCTGACGAACATCACATTAAACAGCAAGCCAGAGGTGAAGGTCGAGTTAAGAGCCTATGAAAACCCCAGCCGAGACAGGGATTCGAACCGGGGACCTTTCGATTCCCAGTCAGATACCTTAAACACTGAGCTACCTGACCGCTCAGTTCGGGCGCTTGTAACGATAAATAAATTTACTAATACAGTAAGAAACCAATACATCTACAGAATATTATTATCGAATTTCCTTAAAATTTCATGTTTCGCCGTTATCCTGTAGCATAACCAACTGTGGTGCTGTACCAGACGTTTTCAGACCTGCGATGTACAAACAAAAAATGAACTGATAAAAACTTAAACGTCCACGATTATTTAACAATTTTCGTCTATTAAGAAATAAATAATTTGTTGCATGAAACATGAGAAAACCCTTAGTTTCGAACCTGATACTTACTTACTTTCCTTGTCCGGGCTGTTTCAAATTGCGTTTTTCCAGAAACAAGCTGCTTGGATTGCTTTGTCGTTGGCTAAGAACAAGTCTTCTGTGTGGCACACGAAGCCCATGTCTGCACTCAAAGAGATGATCAGCTGTCTGAATGGAGTCGCAATCACACTTGTCGTCGTCGTCTGTGTATCCACACTTTTTCATGGTACTCCAGCACCTTAATATTCCTGTTCTGAGCCTGTTCAAAGCCATTTCTCGTACGGAAGATTCCACCCGGCGTGATGGTTTGTGGGATCATATGAAGACTCAAGATGTAGGACGGCCAGCTCCTTTCTGCGGGACTTATGGTTTAACGTAGAATGTGAATCACAGTTGATCTCGCATACGCAAAGTGAATTTTGCCAGAAATAAATGGTGAATTAGAGACTTGTAAATAAATTCCTGCCAATAGTGGAAACCGAAAGTGGAACCATCCTTATTGAAGGCAGGCGTTCCACCACAGAGCAGACTGGTTGCTAATATTTACTTTTCACCATTATGCCAGCTCCAATTTGTGTTGTATTAATAACTGTATAAGAATTTGCTCTTGTAATTTCAGCTAGTAAAGAAAGGACAGCACAAGACGAAGACAACATGTAATTAAAACCATTCATGCCAGAGGCCGGACTCGAACCGGCGACCTTCACAATGCGAGGTCGAAGTGCTAGCCTCTTCACCGCCAGGGCTGGCTGTAATGTTTGATACGCGCGCTACTAATGTCTTATGAGCTTGTATTTCTACTACGATTGGATTTATTCAACTGATACCACTGGCTACAGATAGCCTCCCTCTAAGGCGTATCTACTTGAGGAAAGTGGATTTACCTTGTAGTACCTGATGGAGCAGAATCCTAGTCCCATATACTCGGGTTAATTATTGCCCATGAGGAGACGTACGCTGATAGTGGAGACGGCCTCTTCCGGCCGTGCGGTTTATGAGCCCAGCCGGTAAGGTTCCTCGACCTCTCTAGGCTCGGCGGATCGGAACCGGCCGTGAACCCCGCTCTCTCGTCTGACGTCACCCATTCACGCTGTCCGGTCCGCCGTGCTGGCTTGCTATCGTTGCGGCCGTTCACTAACTGGCCTGGCGGCAGCTCTTAGCTTTGATAAAACCTCGTAGCAAAAACTCTGTGGGAATGAGATTTACAAATACACTCCAATCACCTGCCGACATTGCACCTGTATGAAGATGCAGGTTCAATGTATTTATCGAACCAAATACGCCGTCATTTACTGTTGGAATATAGCAACCGCGTCTTCCTGCTGAATGGTAGAGTTCTGTTAGTTTATAAGTTATAACGTTTAAGAGAACGGAGGAAATATGTTTATCGTTGTCTAACTACATTCATTATGAGTGTCAAAATGAAAGTGTGTGTGTCAAAACACAACTGCTGTAAATAAGCGATCACTACGAAGAATGTAACTGTGTGGAACTGTTGGTAAGAGTTATTGTAAGTTCGGATGACTGTGATAGTGTGGGTCCATGTTGCTTGCCTTGCTTTTTTATTGCCTTATTCTTATTTGCCCTATCAAGTCCGGTGGGTGAGCGGTAACGCTCCGGTCGCACATTCGGGAGGACACGAGTTCAAATCTCCGTACTTCCATCTATATTTCGATTTCAATTGTTTCCTGAAATCACTTACGGAATGACTCATTCAAAAGGCCACGGCCGAATTCCTTCCAGTTCCTTGCCCCCCCCCCCCCAGTCATTTCCCACCTCCAATAACCTCGACATCGACGAGGTGTAAAACCATAAAAATATTTGCCCAGTCACTCAAATTTTACCATTCGCGAAAGAAGTATTTTGTTGCAGTGGTAAATAAAAATATATATTCGCGTGTTCGTCAACAAGTTCTTGGTTTAATTATGTTATCAGTGTAGAAATTATCCCAGCCCAATCGCTTTATTCTGATCTGAGCGTCGCCAGAAAATGCCATGATCCAGAGAGAGAGAAAATCAGTACCCGTATTAGGTTTTTACGATCATATCACCCGCTGTAACAGTTTGGATCTATTTACAACTCTGTTCTTAAGGTTATTACTCTCTGACTGTATAGCATACTCAACACAATTAGGTAGACATAATCACATCTAATTTTTTTAAATGTATATGTATGTAGAGGGATTGTAATCTAAATGAAACCATATATAAGCTTCATATTCCAATATTTGTTACAATTATTCAAAATTCGACCTACAAATTATATAATCTGCAGAGACCACGGTTACCAACTGATGCCGACTGATAGATAATAAAACTGATTCATTTTTGTTTCGGCTCAGATAAATACACATTCGATGAAGTAATGTACGTCATACACAAGTCGAAACTCCATGTAAAACCAAGCAACCCTTCAAAGCACCCAGTTCAGTACGATGTGAAAAACGCTGCTGCGTTTGAGCATGTAGAGAACATGGTGCCGTTTAATGAACACAGAACGGTAGTTTCAATACAATTTTCTACCCTAAAACAAATCATCCGACATCCCAACTTCGGCAGATTCGAGTCGGTCCTAGGACATAAGCGGTTTTAATTTTGGTTGTGTACATTTCATATTGTCCTATCTTCGGTATAACTTACTGAAAATAAAGATACTTCATACAATTGCGGGTGCAACAAATACAAATATAGTTGTTTCAATGTGTATACATGTTCAAACATTCCCAGAGATTTTTTTTTTGCTAAGCAGACTGAAGCTACAACAGTAAATGCTGAATATATTCTGTGGGCTATTTCTACATTATTATTTTTTTTCTTGTAGGCCCTTAGCACAGCTGGGAATGGCTTTCAGGACGTTAAGACGGATCAATGTTCAACTTAATTGGGAATATTCCCATGTACAATAAGTCAAATAAATTAGTGTAACTTGGTTCAACCAATATTTATATTTTAAGCCAACTGAAACAGTTTAGTTTAATGTATGTGTGGCACATTTTGAGTCATGACAAATAATCAAGATTTTAATTTCAGATATGTGCGATCTCAGAATATTAGTTTTGGCATTTCTTTACGTAAAGAGTCATAGCATTCCATATTAGCTTCGAATGTTGTGTTCGTCTTTCTCATTTACAACCATATTTAATGCAAATGTTCACCAGCCAGTAATGAAAAGGGGTACGTAATTGTTTATTCGGTCTCTGAGAATCCACTTAGTTGATGGATTTGCTTCCACCATTTCAATTTTTATCAGTACGGACAAAAAACAAAAAAAAAAAAAAAAAAACAGATTTAATATAGAATGAAAACGCACTTGAATGACATAAATTGGAGAAAACTAAGTGGTAGCTTGATTTATAACACAGAGCAAAAGAAACAAATTAATATCTTTTTACTATATCTTCATAGAAAAGTGGAAGTCTAAAGAAAATATTCGAAAATTATTCAAAATCGTAATAAGAAAAATATTAATTAGCACTTAAAAATTTATAAAATAGCGTGATCATCCATGAATGTCAAACGATTGTAGTGATAATCTCCGCATGCTGCTGATAACTATGTCATCTAATTGTGCTCGCTCTAGTTAAACAGCCGAAGGACAGACACTTGGAGTACAGTAATTAAATATTATTCGAAAGGTTTTCAGACTTCATTGACCGTATTTCTGTTAAACGAGCTGATGCGTTAAGTGATTTCGTACCTCTATAGACAAGGAGCAATTATTATTATTATTAATTGTTTCATCCAGCCATAATAATGAGCAGTAGATGCATCTCGTTGAAAATAAGGCTCAGTTCAGTTTTTTTTCTCTCTCTCTATCATTTGCATCTAATTGCCAAAAATAGATGTAAGAAATCTTCCCAGTTTTTAATCAATTATAAACTATCCGCTGATGAATTTTGAAAATGTTTGCATACTCATCGCATCACAGGATCTTTTGTTTTGTAAATTCTCTGAACAGTCACATTAGGGAACGAGAGGAAAAATTATGTATACCTAAACTATTTGTCTCCTACAACCATAAGGTACAGTCGCCTTTGTGTTGTGTGACAAATGTGTAATCAAACTGGTTTCATAGAATCGGCTTGAAGCAGAGGTATGAGAGTTTGACGTTACGGGGAGGAAATCTTGTCAACTATCGCCAGCTGTGATATTACGGGTCTTGTGGTCCCGTTGCAGACTCCAGTTTATAATTCAACAAGCCTGTCCTACCAGTTCCGTGTGGACATCTCCCTCGAAGATTGATTACGTTCTATTAACGGTGCTGTATCAAATGCCCTATATACTGCCTCATTACTATTCAAGAGTCAATAACAGCCTCGTAAAACATCAATTTCATTATATTTGCACATTAAATTCAGTATAACTCAACAGTTATGTCGCAATTTGACACAACATTTTTAATTTTTTTACACCACAAATGCTATAACTACCACAAACACTACAGCGCATACAAAGTCTATAAATTCTAGAGAAAGAAACAAATATTCAACATCAGGAGAGGGGAAATGCTAAAAAATTTTCTGAAAGATATATAATATAGTACCGGGTATTAAGCAACGCAATCATGAGGTAAAACTGACCGATCTTCTATCATATCTAACCTATTCTTTTCCAAGATATTATGCTTTCCCCTTACGGCTGTATTAGAAATAAACTGAGATCCTTGCATGATGTACAGGAATCAGATGGCCTCGCATTCGGGAGGACGCGGGTTCGAATCCCCGTCCGGGCATCCAGATTTGGGTTTTCCATGCTTACCCAAGTCACTCCAGGAGAATGCCGGGATGGTTCTAAAGTTTGATCACCATTTTTGTTTTTTTATCTGGGGCATTATGCTTCATCGATATTGAGATCAAAGGAGTAGGGGGACGATTGTGCACTAAGTACGGGAAGGAATTCGCCGACTGCCATTCCGTTTCAATGTGACTCCAAGCTGCATAACTGTTCATCCATACCTTTCCTCAGACTTGTGTAGGAGAAGTCTTCATTTCTTTATTTCATTAGAGTGGTCATGGAAATAATACTACCACGATTTGTGTTTTCGGTGTTCTTATCCTTTGATTATTAATGGTCACTGTATCTGTAGAGGCCGCCTTGGCGAACGTAACAGTACATCTTTCAGTAACAATATGCCGATAGACCATCGCATTTCGACTGGAACAAAAAGACAAGAAAATTTCATTTATACCAGTCCAGATTCTGAATGCAAGGAAAGCAGAAGAATAAATAGAAAAACGATTACCGAACTTGGTGGGTGTATGGTAACGCTGTCTTCGCTTTTGGGAGGACGCGGGTTCGAATCCCCGCCCAGCCATCCAGATTTGGGTTTTCCATGGTTTCCCCAAATCACTTCAGGCTAATTCCGGGATGATTCCTTCAAAATTCCATGGCCGAATTCCTTCCCGTTCCTCCCTGTCCATCCTTCCCCGCCTCTAATGACGAACCATAAAGCCAGAAGCAAAAAAAAAAAAAAAAAATGAAAGAAAGGATGGCTTGAATGATGGTATTGTTGGCCAAAACAAATCCTGGTACCTTAGCGAAGGGAGCATGGAACGGAATGTAGGAGGGTTGTAACTTGATGACTTCCGTGAATCTTTTTACCACTTATAACCCCAAGTTACATATGAGAAATATTGCCGAAAATTGATGATGTATGTTCTGTGTTGAAGAATTGCATTATTTATTTATTTTACGTTCATGAAAAGTGCATATTCTTGTTTAGTTACAGTTGAACATTACTCTCTTGGAACATACACGCAGCAGATTTCCTGACAGAGCAAATTCTCAAAATGTAGCTCCATCGTGTTTTTGTCGAACCAGGTATTCCTATGTTTCCACGAACACTACCATGGCAATCCATTTGACCATGCACTATAAAATGTTTGATGTTGAAATCATAAGCCAGTCTGATTTGACATATTTCCCCCGTTCCTCCAACAACTACTCTTTACCGCGATATTTTGACCTGCCGGACCATTCGGGAACACGCAGGTTCGAATCCCCATCTGGCCATCTATGAATGAGTTTTCCATGGTTTCCCCAAATCATTTCAGGCTAATACAGGGACGATTCCTTCAAAACGGTAGGGCCGAATTCCTTCTCGTTTCTTGCTCCCCAATCCTTTCCCGCCCCTAATGAGCTCGACGTCGACCAGGAAAAAAGTAAAAAACAGAATTTTTCACCAAACATGTGAAAGCGCCGCCATACACGCAACCTACGACCATTATCATTAGTAATGTCATCAGTCATCTGATCGAGTTAACATTGGGTGAAGGTCCTTTACGTTCTTCTGTTTGCACAGATAGAGTGGCAGGGCCGGCGTTAGGGAGGGTAAGGGGGGCAAAAGTACCCGGGGCCCAGGCCTCCGAAGGGGGCCCTCCGTCCACCGTGTGTAGCTAAATAGAAGTTAAACAAAAAATATTTCTGAAAAAGGTGTTATATGATGTTTTTGGATTAATATTTTCTGACTTTATCCAAAAAATCAAAGTGTAAAAAATATTAAGGCAGGGGGCCCGAGAACAATTACCTGGGGCCCGATAATCCTAGCGCCGGCCCTGAGTTCACGCACGTATGTACTTCTCACTATTTCGAAATTTTTCAATAGAATCACTAGCCGTGATACCAATTTTATTAGAAGAATCTGCTTGTGTATAAGAGCAGCAGAGAAAAATATTAAAAATGTTTGCCGTGTATTCCATAAATTAAAAAAAAAAAAATGCAAATTTTGCAGATTATACAAGGTGCTCGTAAAAGATGGGACAGATTTTTAAAAATATTTTATGAGTAAATACGAGTTTGAAACCATTGTAGCGCGAATTACACCAGTGATAACTAGATACGAAGTTCAAGGTATCCATCACCAAAAGAAACAGCTGCCTTTTGTTTAAGCAAAATTTTCCTTTTCCTAATCATTAAAACTTACCTTAACGTCACAATTGTTTAACTATGGTCCAAAATTTAGTTTGGGTACTCTTACCTACATAACATTAGTTTCGTTCTGAAGCATACGTTGGAATATAGCAGTACAGTATAAACAATAATAGTATAACTCTCGGACTCCTCGTTCTTGAATATTGTCGAATCCTTGTAGTTCCGATTCATTATTACTAGGCCCTTGTTGGATTCAAGTGATATTAATGGTGTTTGTGGAGATGGTGTGCTATGAAAATAAATTCGTGATTCTGACCCTCGTACAATGCTGGCGAACTTACAGTAGGGACTCTAATCTCTAAGTTTACTATATCTTTAATCAAGTTATAAAGGAATGTTTATTCTTTACTATTTTGATTAATTTTTGGCTATTCATCTTGTTTCATTAGATCAGGAGGGATACTGTCTGTATGGCTACGCTGCTGCAATCATACTAACCACAGTCACACACAGACATGCTCAGACCAAAAAATTCTTTCCGACAATCCTATCCTGTGTTGGCCCGTGTCTGCACGGACATGGTCCGCTCACGCGCGGTAGATGTGAATACGCCTACAGAAAATATATATACAAGGTTTTTTTTTATTTTTTTGCCCTGTGCAATATGTGTCTGTAGATGTGAACGAGGCTACAGCAGTTAAGTGTGTTGCGGATAACATCTCTTTCCCTGCGTTGCTTACATGGGTTCACCACCCACAGTGAAAGAAATCTTAGCTCTATTAAGAGTTTTTATCCACATTCATGTGCGAGAATTCTAGTGGTAAGTGAAGGACAACTTGAATTTCCAAACAGACAACCAGCCAGAAGTTTTAATCCACCATCCCTCCCATCCCAAATCGCGAGGATTGTGTGGGTATGTGTTTGCAGTCCTCGCCGAATCTTAACGCAATGGCACTGCTTTGATAAGCAGATTCTGGCTGGAGAGCCGACTCCGTAATTCTGCAGTGATTTTGATGTGCAAACTTCTAATTTGCAGTTTATGACTAGCATTTTTGATCATTGGCAGCCGATGAATACATTTCCACCATTTCCACTGCGCGACGACGAATGGATTCCGCGGCAACAGTGTCCATTTTAGCTTTCTATGTAACGTGACCCAGGAGACAGTCGAGCTCCCAGCACACCGCACGGTAATGTGAGTAATTTTCGCACCAGTTTCACTTTTTCACTAGTCAACGCTTGAAAGTAACCAAGCATCTTATTTCCAATAAAGCCTCGCCATATTCAGGTAACGATAATTTTATTATATTTGTATCAAATACCATTACGTAATGCATTGTGTTTATTTGATAGTCTGGTATCGAATTTAGTGTATCGATGATCTATACTATTTGATGTTACATTATTATTTATTTGCTAGCCTAGAATCAAATCTCATGTTTCAGTTGCCACAAATCCTCTTGACGTTTGTTGCACGTAACTGAATAAATAAAAGAAGTTTTCCGTTTGATGGCTTTAGGATACAATGAATTGGTATATAAGGTTAAAAGCTCTTTTTATTGATTTAAACACTTCATAAAAAAATCAATATATATTCAAATTTATGAAAACAAAACTTTTGGAATATAATTTGAAACTACAAAACATTAACAGCTACAATATGACAAAACAAACAAACTATTAAAAACAAATACAGTTTAAAAGTTATTTAAAAACAATTTTAACTAAAAATAACATACAATAAATGCACGAAGTTTTAATACACCATCCACAAAGAAATATAAAAATTTAAAAGCATCTATATTGAAACGAATGTAAAAATCTTATTTTGCGTTATATACCACAAGACAATTAATCGAGATCGCATAAAGAATTGACGAGAAAGCAAAGGAGCAATGGCAAACAATAACAGACTATGTGCATTATACTGATAAAAAAAGCAACTGCTGCAGAAGGCGCAATGATCGTTTCTTTTGGAGCCACTGGGGGACTTGCAGCGGTCGATGGTGCTGCTGTTCCATCACCTTCTTGAACCGGTGAGGGACTTGCAACGGTCAATGGTGCTGCTCCATCACCTCCTTGAACCGGTGAGGGACTTGCAGCGGTCGATGGTGCTGCTCCATCACCTTCTTGAACCGGTGAGGGACATGCAGCAGTCAATGGTGCTGCTCCATCACCTTCTTGAACCGGTGAGGGACTTGCAGCGGTCAATGGTGCTGCTCCATCACCTTCTTGAACTAGTGGGGGACTTGCAGCTGTCGACGGTGCTGCTCCATCACCTTCTTGAACTAGTGGGGGACTTGCAGCTGTCGACGGTGCTGCGCCATCACCTTGAACCTCTGGGAAACTCGCAGTGGTCGATGCCGTCGAGTTGACTTGACCACTGGAGGAGTCTTAGCGGCAAATGCTGTTGAGGGACTTGCAGTGTTCGATGGTGCTGCTGCTCCATCACCTCCTTGAACCGGTGAGGGACTTGCAGTGGTTGAAGTTTCTGCAGCTAGATTTTCAGAAGCGCGTGCAGTGGTTATTGGTTCTGGACTGGCAGGACGACCAGCAATTGATGGTGGCGCTGCTGAATGCTTGTCTGTTGCTCGTCGACTCGACAGACGCAGCGAACTATATATAGAAACCGCTGCACTAGTCGCTACAACCGCAAGGCCCGTTAGCAGTACCATAATTGTTAAATCTTCAGCTCTACCAATCCCAATGGCGTCGCAATAGCTCCAATCGGCGTGTACGTTGTATATATCGTCTGAAACATTCAAGCATAAAATTTAGTTTCACATTTTCAATTATACAGATGTTTAAATTTCCAGGGTGCTGCTACCTGATGTTTGATCTATAGGCATATATTTGGACATTTAATATAGTCTTTCTGCGTTAGCTTAATTTACTGAACAAACGTCTACAGCCATCTTGAAATGCTGGAAGAATTTAGTTTCCCTTGAGAACACTAGAGGAGAGAAAGTACTAGGCCAGGTACAGTAAGGAATTTAGCCAGGGTTTTTGGAAAGAACGCTCTTATCATTCACCTCAAGTGATTTTGGAAAACAATGGAAAAAAAATCTGGATGGGCAAACCGAATTTAAACCCACGTCCTTCAGAACGACAGTTCCAAACTTTGCCAATTACAAACCGTACTCTTACTGGAAGAAATTTATCCAACAACTCTAAGGGAATTTCATTTAACTATCAATACCACACTGTAACATAATATAAATCGCATTTTCGACCATAGTGCTCAATAGTCGTTTTCTTTCGGCCCTCACAAAATCTGACCAGATACGAATTTTTTTTTTAAGCTTAGGCCATCAATCACGTATCTAATAAGATTAAATAATGAGTTACCTTACGGTAACATTAAGTTCTTGATCACATGAACACATTTGCTCATTTCCAACTCTGTCATTAAAAAATAAACTACTTCAATATATCCTTGCGGATGTTATGCAATTAGTTTTTCTGCATCACTATACTATTTACGTAAAGCATATAAGAATAGTGAGGCAATGGAGCACAGTTATACATTTGAGCTTACGCAGACTTGTCATAAGCAAAAACTTAGTAATATAGAACAATATAACTAGTTTTATGTACAGATTGATTCCTATTACATACATTACCCAATGCTCTTATGGTGGTTTAAATAACCACAAGGTGCTATTTAGTTCACTATTGTGGAAGGAGCACTAGCAATAAGACTAAAATGTACTATAGTAAATTACTATTTTTCGTATGAAGTCTATTTTAAATAATGTGATACAGTTACTCTAAAATAATATTTACTGTCAGCAGTGAAGAGTCCGATAGCATTAAATGAAACTACATGCGAAACTTTATAATCAGGAAATGTTAAAATTTGCAACTATTTGGTAAATACTAATTTGTACTGTTACACTAGTAGTGAGAAATTAATGATCTAGAATTAATAAAAAAAAACTATTACAATGGTAGGTTCACTTCCGTAATAATGCAAGGAGGAAAAAGGCAATAGGCTATCCAGCCAGGACGGCCCGTTGTCAAACACCGGGAACATATGGTTCCCTTGGGAAGATGAGAGTTGAGAGTTTAGCTTTCAAAGGCTGAAGAATGGTCAGTACACAGTTTTAAATGAGATGATATGGATGGCAGACCGTAAATACGTTTTACTGCCACCGTATTTTTGTTTACTATTAAATTCATTTAAAAATTACGTAGCCAAAGGTAATGAAATTTGATTTCTCCCCTTCCCCTCCCCCAGAAAAAATGCAAATTGATAGCGTAGTTTCGGAGTAATTGTACATACATAAAATATAGGTCATATTGCGAACGTCCTTATATTACAAGACAGAAGATTCCTTGTTGGCTAAGATTGGTTTCTTTTTTGTCGATAAGGCAACAAAAATCATTAAATCCTCCGTTTCTCTCGGTACCAGTATCAATCTCGTCCAAAATCTACGGTGCCGAAAACAAATATTTAATAATTAGTTTTCTGTCTTAGGACAGTAAGAATATTGGTTGGTAAGAATAGTTTGACAAGTGAATTTCACTGTGGTAAAGAGTATAATAAAAGATATATTACAGAATTACTCCACTTAGCTGTAATGTATTTAGTGTACTAGACAAATGACGGGCCGTAAAAAATAATGTTTAAAAATAAAATATAAAAAACTTCTTGCCGGGACCTCCCATCTTGCAACTAAACACCTTTCAGATTGTGGTAACAAACTCCACCAGCTGCAATTGCTGCATTACAGGTACTAATGACTCGAGGGGAAATGCCAGTTCAGGAAAAACTTTTACTGAAGAAATGACATTTATACGGCTTCACAGGCGTTATTTTATGTCAAAATGACACTCCTCAAAACAAAATCTTAAATTATATATCTGGCACTCTGGTTGAGAGCTTTAAGAGGGAGTTATTTCTTGATATTAAGGATAACAAGACGTATATGTACTATCACTTACATAAACCAGGTACCCCTAGTTCCGGAAAAACCAACGCTCATCCACCAAGATCAGTGAAAAATCCAATTTATTCACGATCACTAATATAAACATTACGGTGTAGTTAAATTCTTACTTTGTTGATCTAAAAGTGCAATGCGAATAATTTTTGCAAAGTCACAACAATTCGCAGTAGTGTTTGCCGTACAGAGACATCAATCCATATACTGGTGTATTTTTCCCTTCAGGCATACTCTTCATTGTCATCGATGTCATTAAAGCCGGGACAATGTACCAGAGGGTGGGGGGGGGGGGAAAGCTAGGTATTCAGCTATTGCATTTTGAAGGAACAATCCTGGCAGTCTGGTGCAATTTCGGAAAACCGTGGAAAACCGAAATGGAGATGGTAGGACGGGGATTTGAACCCGTGTCCTTCCGAATACCAGGCCTGCGTGCTGCCACGGATTTAATTTGTATGATTTGTGATAAAACATTTCATTCGAATTACGACAGTCTGACCATTTCTTAGTTGGGCAATCAAAATCACATATACATCACGAAAGATAGCCGGTGAAATAATAAAAATCTCATTTTGTTAAATGTCAACGCATAAATAGTACTAGCACCGGATAAAATCTTTTCGGAAATGTACTCTCGTAAATATTTTAAAATTTTAAGTTATGCTCGACAACCATTGTGGTCATTCTGCTAGTAGAAATTTATGTCCCCTTCTACGAGGCCAACATTTAATTATAGGATCAGCTTAGCATTCTTGAAATCAGGTTGTTCAGCGGTCCAAAACTGTCAGTCTAAAAACGCCATCGCTCAATGCAACAAGTAAATTGATTTATCGAACGAAGACTCAGTTACCGGTAAAAGAAAAGCTCCATAACATTTGCCCTGTGTTATCACAACTTCTCTTGAGGCCTTCAGATACTTCTCGTGCTCTGTGAACCACCATGCCGTAGAAAAGCTAGAGTCCAATTTTCATAAATTCTAATTGTTCGTTAAATAAATTATTGCTTCTGCGCTTCGTAGACAAATTGCACTTTATTTCTTTGCAATATCAAAAATTAATCATTGAGTTGGTTGTGTTAATAGCAGATTAAGTGGTGCTGGCCATTTGTTCCGACATTTCCAACACGAGGACTAAATTCATCAATACTTTTTTCCCCAATCACTCCAGTTAACTCAAGCCCATAAGATACTTAAGTTTAAAGCCATTGGAAACCAAGTTGACACCACCGATAGGAATACACGAAGAATACCTGTCTCCAATTTTTTTTTTTTTCTCCATCAGAGGAACAAGTCAGCTGGCTAAACAGCATAGAAAAATGACACCCAGTTCAGATTATTTAAGATTATACAGAATGCATCGCACCTGGAAAATAAGGCTTATCACCTAAGGCTATCTGGAAATTTGGCGAAGTTTTATGAAGTTACTAGTTTAAAGAGCAGCAACGACTATAGGTCTGAGAAGACTGCTACGGGTATCGCTCTGTGGATTTGAAATATAAACTTTAAAACTGTATAAACTGGTTTCTGTCGAGCTTAGTCTTAATTGCGGGTTTGGGTATTAATGCCCATTTGAAGCAAGATAATTAGAATTCTAACTAAAACTTGAACCCACGGAAACGGGGCAAGAACCAAACTAGGAAAAAATGCAAAACAAGTGGAAGAGTTGATAAAATTTTCCAGTTTTTCACGATTTACTACATAAGTACTGTAAGGGCGCTGTGACTATTTATAATGCTGGTTTCTGGTTACTAATACCCTGACCCAACGTGATTAGCAGTATCAAGAGTTGAGAAGGATTTTTTTAATTAACGTCTGCCGAGAAATCAACGCTTCATGAAAAACAGGAGTACAAGTTTACCTTTTCCTACTAGAGTCTAAAAGCCACAAATATCTACAACATTGGGGGTTGATATAACCGGACCAAGCTAACGCCTGCATTCCTGCACCACGATTCTGATAACGGCATAGAATAGCTTTAAGTTTTTAGTATTATTAATTTTTTTTTCTGCAGAGATTATTTTTAGCTGAACATTTGAACGATTTCTAGGAATGTGAAAGTGCTGAATAATCTGCGGCATCACTACCAAATTTAAGATCGGACATGCGCATTTAAATTCTGTAATTCCTACTCAGCCATATACAGACAATTTAGATAAATTTCTTTGCATTGTGCGCTACGTAATTAAAAACCAGAAAAATTATGTTTCGTAACTTCAGTGACGTTTGTGCCATTAAACCTAGCAGCGCAAAGTGCTTTCCCGATGGGCACTTGTTCTTGGTGAATTAAACCAATTTCATGTAAATTGTTGTAAGGATTATTACCGCCCACTGACATGTAAACGGAACAGAACTTTGGTAAATGAGAAAATCTGTACAACGCGGAAGAGTTTCAGAGAATAAAACGTGGCAGGGGATTATTGGAGATCGCCAGTCCATAAGGAATTTGCGTCATACTACAGTAGTCAAACGCAAGACACCGCTAGAAAAACTTTCCGAAGCACATTTAATGGTGTCATGCTGCTGCCTAGGACGTATTACAACCTAATTTCTGCTTGAAAATAATGGTCCAAGCTGTTTTACATAGCAATTTTTGCTTGAAAATATGTATTGCGATTGAATACAGCAGTATTATGACGTCATTAGTGAATGTAGCGAAATCGCGATCTCCAGTATGCCCCGTCGAAGGATTTGTACTAATATTAACCACAAATCATTTGGGCCGGAAAGAAACTTAGAGCTCCATTCTTAGTATAGACCAATACAAGGGGATTCAAAATGTTGAGAAAATTACTTTTAAAAATGATGCCAAATCAAAATATGGAAGATTGCCTGCATTAAAAAAGGTTTGAAAATTTATTCGCTTCAGCATATAAATTTCATTGGCACTATGAAACAGAAAATCGCAAACTGGATGAAATATCTAATTTTTGACATGCAAGCAACGCAAAGAACTCCATGGTATTTAAG
Organism: Vandiemenella viatica; assembly: GCA_031002005.1. Lineage (NCBI taxonomy): Eukaryota > Metazoa > Arthropoda > Insecta > Orthoptera > Morabidae > Vandiemenella > Vandiemenella viatica. The sequence goes on from JARYHS010013631.1 coordinate 92,615,288, forward strand.
AGTTTAATAGTACTAGATATTTGTTTTTGGTATAAGATACCCGGATTCAAAATAAATTCATTAACTAATGCAGAATTCACCTTCAGTACAATAGTACTTAAAAACTGATACTTTCTTTTAAAAAATAGTTTTTCTACCAAGACACAAAACTATAGATTCCATTCTAACTTCAGACTAGCAAAAAAGTGGAAATAAAACTATCTTGCATAAAAATTACCAAGTACGTCGATGACTAAACCGAATCAAACAAGAATGTATCATACCAACAGTTATGATAAAAGAAATATTAGGCTATTGGGTAAACTCCTGGTAGTACCATTAATATTAGTACGGAATAAGGTAAATAGCTAGACATTTAAAACATTCGTAAAACATTAAAAAAACACACCAGGATTTAAATTTGAATTTAACGATAGTATGTTACAGCAAAAAGAAGCGATTTATGCAACTCCTGCAATATATTATCACTGTTATTCAAAATGCAAAGAAGTGCACGAAATTTTTAAGCCGCACAGATTTCAAAGTAAAAAAAACAAAACGGTATCTGTCCTTTTTGAAAATTAAGTTTTATAATAATCGCTGAATCGCATGAACAAAATGGGAGGAATATTTAACTACACGTAATCAAGGCGATGTTAAACTAAGAATTGCTAGAGGAATAAGAGATTTAGTTTTAAAAAAGTGTAGAGAACAGTTCCATTTAGGAAGTAAAATTGCAAGACGAAGTTGCAACTTCCCATCCATTTTAACAACGCCCGACTGTACTCGCGGGCTATCCGCGCGGCTGTGGCAGTAGTTGCTCAAACGACCACCAGTTAGCACCACCAGTATATTTAAACTTTATTTCAACTTTTGATGTGAACTTAACTACTGCACCTTGTGGTTTATGTTAAGGACCACAGTAGAATTTAACCATAGCACACAATATTGCGCATGCCCCATTTTCATGTTCTATCTATTGCTATTACTGTTTTCCAGGTTGTATTGCATCCTAAATGGAAATAAATTTGGTTTCGAGTACAGTTCTGCCAGGAGTTTCTAAAAACCGAGATAAAATATTAATGAGATTAATATTCTTTTGACGACAATCGTTCAGCAAACGTTTACACCTTTAAATATAACGGTTTAAACTTTTTTTGCCAATTTCAAAAATTTTAGGCCATTGTCAAGGCTGATTTCAAACGTATATGAAAACCCAGTTTTCATATAAACCGCAATCAGTCACTGGTCGTGCTAGCTGGTGCTAGTATTAGCAATTATTCCCGTCACGGCCACCTAGACAACGAACTAGTACGGTCCGCCGCATAGACACGACAAAGTTAGCCAAATTACAGTTAATACAATTGCCAGATTAAATTACCAAAAGCAGAAAAACCATTAGGAATCGAGAATGTGCCACAAAGGATAGAGCTCAGAAAAACTGCATAGGTTCCATACCTCTTACGTTCTCCTAAAAAAAAGTGCCCCAGTTTTTTTTTTTAAATGCGGAATTACAGAAATTAAAATTAAGGGAACATGAGAACATATTCTGGAAGTGACGAGTTTGTGGCATAATGTTCAATAATGTAAATAGATGGGCAGCAAAGCAGCAAGACATTTGGGATACGATAAATCTTATATACACAAGACAAAGTATCAGTAAACAGTATCAAGGAATTTCAAGCAAATATTCGAGACAGATTCAGATTTCAGTAGGTAAATAGTTCTTAAAGTGCCTATGCGAATTAATTAATAGAAAGATAACTTAGGGTGCTTGCAATTCAACTGCCACAAGGTAACACTGGCAACTGGCTCAGTTTTAACTTTTGAATATCAAAACGTGTCAGACATGGAGGACTCAAGTCATTTGACTCGAACCTTCCCGTCCCATTCGAACAGTCATAACCGCCTACATGCACATTCAAATCTCAGTAATAAACGAGCGCGTTGCCGTCTGTTAATGAGAAAGCAATAACTGCCATTTATCCATGCTAGAATTTACTGGGACCAGATTAGGACTACTTCATACGGGCATCATTTCATGACGCTGCTGTTTTAAATCTCATTACGATAATCACATATTGCAAGTCAAACCACTTAAACATCTCGCCAGTGTGAAAAGTATAAGCCCATACTATCGCTGCACCAAAAATACAGAGAGATTGACAGACAACTAATGCCACGTTTCTTTCGTTGGCATCAACGAAGATCGCTGCCATATAACTACAGTATCAAGTTTGATTAAAAACTAAGAACCACTGTCAAGAGAATGGACGCAGTGTTCATTAACAGTGCCTAATCACACTATATTCCTAATCCTTGCTTCCAGCCATGTAACGCAATGCCAACTGGTACACACAAAAACCTTTTTGTACTACAGTAATCTTGCGCTTCTGAACAGATACAACTATACAGTTCGAGTTACACGATGTATCTTCATTGAGCTGTATGCAAAATTATAAAATTATCAGGATTGCTATAAACAATGTTAACTAAAAGTAGAAAAGTCTGATAAAAACAAGTGAAAATCTGAATTTCTCTATAATACTGCCTCAAAATATATATATATAAAAAAAAAATACAAGGTCTTCAGAACTTCATTCAATAATGTCACAACCTAACACACATCACTTTTCGATAACCTCCACGTGCTGTGAGCCCTATACTCACTTTATTCAGTTCACTCCTACCAGCAGAGGTTCCCGAAGGCTATAGCGAGTCGATCTGCCGCTGTTGACGTTCAGTACCTATCAAAGTACCAGTATGTCAGCGATACTATAGCTGTCCACAAAGTTACTCTTCAACATCACATCCAGAGGAAGATATTAACAAAACAATATTTTCATAGTGGATGGGACATTTATAACAAACAAATCTAGTCTAATTAAAAATCACTTAAACATTTTACTTTGTACGATGGAACACCCCGAAGGTGTTATTTCCTGAGTCACCAAAAATTATTTAATATCTGTATCCAAACTTTTACAAGTTGTTGCATATTTTTATCCCAAATAACAATTTCAAAATAACGACTGCCTGATAATTGCAATTATTTTATTATTTCTCTTAGAAATGATTTGTAAACCTTAAAAAAAAAATAGATCCTTATGTTTACGATGCAATCCTTGCTCCATTAATAGCTGGTAAGCTTAAAAAATATTTCTGTTGTTTAATATTGATATTTACACATCAATTTTGAACTCTTGTGAAGTGTAATTTATCAGCTGATAGCCCTATTTCTTATTTTTCCTGTTGTTAAGCTTTCTTGAGTTTAGGAATGGCAGCCCAGAGTGTTAACAGGCTCGGTTGCTTTGTCGAATTTTGTAATTTGCTATGTTATTATCAGTTACGGAGAGTAAGAATGTCAAAATTTGTAATTCGCAGCAGTTTTGTTGTGCATGAAGTATTTCACTTCGGCCGAAGTAAATACACTTGCTAATAAAAAAAAAAGTTCAAAATCTCTGTTCGTGTATAGCGTTGTTGCCATGTCCGGTATGGTATATAAGGGACGTGAACCGCGTCAGATTTTGAATGATGACTGTGAAGGACATGGAGTTGCCGCGAACTCGTGTAAGACAGCGTTATTAGCTCCTGACGGAGTTTGAAAGGGTCCTAATTATGGGTCTTCATTTGGCCAGCTGGTGAAATCGTGCAATATCCAAATTTGTGGGACATTACTGTGGTCCGATATTGGACTACTTGGGAGCGTGATGTGATGGTAGGTATACTCGTCGTCAAGGTTCCGCTCGACCATGTCTCACCACCACAAGGGAGGATTGAGGTTTTGTGCACCAGGCAATTCCTAACACCTTCACATCTGCGCCTGCTATCCTGAACTTGTAAAGGACTCCGTGCAACATTGTGTCTCATCCCGCACTATTGGTCAGAGACTTCCAGCAGCCAGACAAGTAAACTACCGTCCCATTATCGTTAACAACATAACACAGACAGCTTCGTATGGAGTGGTGATTGGGAAGCAAGGACTGCTGATGAAGTCGTTGCTTTGTGTTCTGCACTGTCCCCAATGACCATAGTCAGCGAGCATGTTGACGACCTGGGGACAGGTCCGTCCCATTCTTCTAAAGTTTTTGAGAGGCACAGCCATATTACTCCTTGCATCATGGTGTGGGAGAGCCGTCGGGTATGACATTCAAGTCACGGCTGGCAGTGACTGAGAAAACTCTGACCGCATAACGGTACGTCACGGACTTCCTGCGGCCTCATGTTTTACCTCTCATGCGACAGTATTGTGGTGCCATTTTTCAACAGGACAATTCTCGTCCACACACCGCAAGTGTTTCTATGATCTGTCTGCGTAATGTTGAGGTTCTCCTGTTACCAGCAAGATCCACATATTGGTCGACGATAGAACATGTGTGGCACCAGCTGGACGTCAATTCCGTTGCAATGCCAGTATCCATGTATCAAGGATCATATTCAACAGTCGTGGATCAGATGGCCTAAAGAGACGTTACAACGGCTTCAGAACAGCCTTGCCAACCAAATCAGCATGATTAAGGCCACAAGGGATTGAACGTCATACTGATAAGTGGGCTCATACTGCCAAGTTGTTCGTAAATTTGATTCACTTTGGTGATCACTGGAGTAATATCACAAACATCTGAACCCATTAAGTTTCATTTCGTTTCCTCCTCCCCTTCACTTTGGGAGCGTCCATAAACCACGTAGCTCTATTTTGGCCTTCTGTGAACCCTCCCTCCCCCACACGTAGACCGACGTGTACTTTTGACTCGACCCCCCCCCCCCCACGTAGCACGTAGCTTTTTCCCTTATTGATTCCAGAAGACATTTTGTACTGTTTTCTCTTGACAGACTATCGTAAATTATATATGGAGATAGTAAAATGACGGAAATAAATATTCACATGCTGTTGTGTGTTCTGTACCTCATTTTAACTGTGACAAATAACATAAATGGAAAGCTACGTGGCCTGGCTCAGAACCCTCCCCTCCCCACGTAGCCCAGCGTAGCTTTCCAGTCAACCCCTCCCTCCCCTAGACCGAGCCACGTAGTTTATGGACGCTCCATATTTGGCGACAGTGTAAGTAACGAAAGATTAATGGGAAAAAAGGAAATTTTACTATGCAATTTATGAGTGGCAGTTAATTCTGGTGCCAATAGCAACTTGCACCACAATTTAAGAAATAACTTATTCACAGTCTCTTCGAAACATTTTCAGTGCCAGCGCTACCAGTTGTTCTGAAACATCCCCAACAGCATGCGGCGATCACAGCTTATGTAACTTCCCATGCAAGAATATCTTTGGATGGTGTTCCCTTCGAGCGATTAACACTTGGAGCACCGTGTTAATCTTTCATTCAATGTTTTTTTCAACACGGCTTAGTATAGTTCACATTAGAACCAAAGAATTGATTTTGTAAGTTGTGAATCGATTTTCAGATTTAGGAGAATTTCAGAATTCACACATGGTACTACCTAAGAAATGGTAATTGTTTCTCCATCAGCAAAATCTGTATTTATTAACTCTGTATCTGCAGCTGATCATTAAACATGTTTTATTTTTTCTTTCCATAAAATGTAATTATAATAATTAAAGAAAAGCGGATTGTTTTGATTAATGTTACATCAGTGTCTTTCTAATTACCCTCTGAATAAATAATCTTCCAGTTATACACATAACCCTTTAAAACGTTTCCAGTAACAGAAATGTAACATTTAGTCTGGAGTTTGAGGGCTCAGTATTCATTATTTTGCTTGCAGTTGCGTGTGTCCCATTACTGAACATAATATGACAAACTAAGTTCAATATTAGGTTCCAAAACTTAAGTTTGGTGGGTTGAGTGTGTAGGGTAACTGCTTATGAGAATGCCCAGGCAGTCTCACGAATCTATACTAATATTATAAAGCTGAAGAGTTTGTTTGTTTGTTTGAACGCGCTAATCTCACGAACTACTGGTTCGAATTGAAAAATTCTTTTTGTGTTGAATATACCATTTATCGAGGAAGGCTTTAAGCTATATAACATCACGCTGCGACTTATAGGACCGAAGAAACAATGGAAAATGTGGAAAAAACGGGTAAAATTATTCATCTTTGAGGGCTTCTGTTGCGTGCGCTGCTGAAAACGGTTCAAGATACCAAAAAAATATGTATGAAAGGATTATTCCTCTTGAAATGATCTAAAAAAATGTCCAGCGACAGTATATGTCTATCTTTTAAGATTAACTCACTAGAACCGTTTTTATGGTAATCAAATTTGGTCGAAATTAATGCATTATTACCAATTATTTGTTAGAGTTGTATCAACATAATAATATTAATCTTTATCCAAATAAATGTGTCGTTGATTAAGAGTATTTAATTGTGAAACAAAATTGTCTTTGGCATCACTTAATTTCAATGAACATCTTAGAAGATATTACGCGCGGTCGGCTTCCTTCTGAACGGTTGTATGCAGCGTTATTTGTTTTTGCGATATAATATTGTCGTATGATAATACTTTTTAAATACTATTTCATTTTGTTTTAAGGATAATATTTTGGTTCTAATAATTTCACAAATATTAACACTTTTTTTAGTTTTGATGTAAATAATTAATTATAAGTAGGTGTCATGGTTTTCTTTATAGTATTGTTTGTTTAAGGATAGTATTTTGTTTCTAATAATTTAACAATAATTAACACTTTTTTTTGTCAAGACTGCTTTTCACACGGCCAACTATATGTCGCGTTGTCAAGATCGGGTTGCGGAGAAAACCGAAATTCCTATCGCCGGCACTGTAGAGTGGGAGCCATCAAAACATTCGTTTAAGTGAGTGCGGAGAATCACCAAAAACTGAGGTCAGCAGGATATCAAACCCGTTATTCCGTATCTCCCCATTTCCTGAATGGAGCTGCCTAAAATCTGATCAACATGGTTAGTTAGCACACTTATCAAACCGTTTGTTCATATATCTACTTCAAAAATATGGTTTAAGGTCATCGGAAGCGCAGTAATTACAGCAGTGGTTTTTTTGTAGATATCTAAGGGAAAGAAAATTGGTCATGAGATTGTGATGAAACCACTTCACCATTAGCCTGAAGTGATTTCAGAAAATCATACAAAAACTAAATCTATATAGATGAGTCGAATAGTCGAACCTGGATCCTACTGAATACTAGATGCCACCACTACCTCTTCCAGTGCACTCGGTTACTAAGAACGAGAGCCTTTTACTGTAGTCTTGTTACAACATTTTATCTATGACGTCTCATAACACTTTCTACTATATAATTTCATAAGCTCATTCACTCACCTCTATAGTTAATGGCTGGGAAATCGTGTCACGTGTCAGCCTTTGCTCGCAAAACAGCGACCAGAGATACCATTAGAAGAAATTCGTGGTTATGTCCACAGTTTAATAGCTAACCAACTACTACCAAATTAATTGGCATAGTACTTGCATTCAGTTTGCTTTTAGTAGCGTTTCACAGTTAAAAAAGTTTTGATAAATTTTGCGGCGAAAAAACGTGGATAACATGTTAATTAAATCAACTTAAAAAACTTTAAAAAAATTAAATTACTCATGGTCTCTGCTGTAACCACGAATACCAGCTTAGGATAAATTTCAGTTTAACTAAAACTTTCACTAATGTTATTGCTTGACCAAAGTAGGGTTTATTTACTTTTTAGGCATTATACTGACCGCTTTCGCTATTGGTCATTATTCATGTTCGTTGTATGTGAGTTATTACGTAATTTTAAGTTGAAATCAGACCAATGTGTCACCGAATCAACTATTCTGGCATTCATTTCTTCGGAGTTGCTCAACTGTTTAATAATATGGAATGTGTATTAAGTTCCCTTGCCGTTGCAGATACTACGACCAATGATTCCGTTATGAGTGTAGTCTCAATAAAAAAAAGAACAAAGTGATGCTTTCAAATCAACGGGATTTTTTTTTTTTTTTTTTAAATGCAGAGTTAACTTTAAAGGGTCAAATACAAGTTTGTATTTAAGCAAGTTCGAGTTTATGACCTTTGAAACAACTAAACGATTGCGCTATCGTCCTTACGTGTTTAATACCTAGCTCTATTATTGCTTCTGAGATCTTAAAACTCAAGAGAATTTATTCACCCTGTAACACAGGTCAAGTTTATATTTGGTCAAATCAGGTCAAGCTGTCATATTCCTTCGTATTGAAAACTAGAACTATTCTAGACCCGTGACGATACACAAAGACGGTCACGGGCTTACGCTAGTGGCCAATAAAATCGGTGTACAGAAGTTTGTAGTTATTTCACGCAGATAAATCATTACGTCTTACAGAGCTTGTAACTATTATTTTCTGGGGAAATATCTCTGGCACAGATAACTTCCGGATGTAAAACTTGAAGCCGGGGGGCACAGAGCCGAGTTGAGGGTGTCGCCAGTTGGTTGCAAAGGAATACTGTCTGTCTCCGAGAATGTAGCGTGCGAGTCGTTTCATTGTCCTGTCCCGGGGCTCTTAAAGAGTATGGCAACCGTGTGCGGACTACCGAAATGTATTGTATTCAGTACTGCGTGAGCTGCCGCAGAGTTTTGGAAGAGAACAGTGTTCAGATAACTTTGTAGAACAGTGCTTTGCGAAAGGGAATGTTAGGATGCTGAGCACCATTATTCACTGTTATGATAAGCCACCTATGATTGTATTGTTCCATATAGTTTCATCTAACAATCCTGCAGTCTAAGGAAAAGAATTTTTGTTACGGATATTTGGTATCTGACTGCTAGGGAAGACTTCATGGTTGAAAATAAATCTTGCAAAACTTAGGAATTTTGACTGTGTTATCAGTTATTGGTTATAATATCATCCACTACAATCCATCCCAGATTCAGAAAGGAGAAAATTATACATAGTGACCGTGACAATTTACGAACTCAAGCAGTACTAAAAGATTAAACAAATTATTAATCTTAGTAAAAGTGTCGTAAAACGCTTACTAGATGCAATCTACGTTAGTGACGGTATAATTTCTTCTTTTTAAGTGATTCATTAAAAAAAAAAAAGTGTACCTACTTCAACTTGCTTCGAATTCTGAAGTTACTAGCATGTTCTGTATTTTAATTTACGGAATGGAGATTTACATTATTAGCGTAATAACTGAAGGGAGCAAATGTAGATGGCTGCGATATGATTTTCTGTGTTTCTATTCTGGTGTGCAGCGGCCGATGTGTCGCAAGCTGTCCGAGGGATCCCGTCGATCACGTAGCCCAGAGACCGCTAATAGAACCATGCGTGCCGATCACTCCGCGCCAAACGAATCGCCTATTGTTTTACTGCACACCTTCGGTTTATTTTTACTGCACTGTTATGCTGCCCTTAAGAACGTCCGAGAGAACTTTGACAGGGGGAAATGTATCAATAGCAAATTAAAATAGAGAAACCAGGAGTTAACAGAAAACTTTGATTTAAGGTATTCAGAATCTGTGTATGTGTAAGTTAGTATTATTATTATTATTGGTAAAGTTAAATCATAGGAATTTTGAACGTGTATGAGCAAAAGTAAGACGTCATACATTTAACAAGGAATGGTAATAATAACAGAAGACTAACTACGAAAGTAAGAGGACATATAGTATAAAAAGTATGAAAATTCAGTTATTTAGAAAATCAATTACATACGATGGCCGAAACAAAAACGTATCAGACTCAGATTAGTACGAGTTTTCCCGAATAGGAGTTACATCTTACCGTTAGTATCGAAACGTGGCGTAACACTCAATGCGAACATTCCGGAATAGCATGCATCGAGTGCAACCTTTTATAGAAGTGAAAACAGGATTATATTAATTGTCGTGATACAAAAGAATGTTAAAAATAAATCCTTTTTAATTTTTAATTACGTCTGTCTGTAATAGAGAAAAGAAAGAATTATTGACAACGATCGAAAAGAAATTCGGCTATGGACTTTCGTATGATATTGGGTGGAAACTAGATGTCAGGGCCAAACCCATATACTTGGAAATGTTATGTCTGAGCGTTCCTGCTCAACTAATCTCGGTACCAAACATTAATTTTACAGAATATTTGGAAAGAGAATATGTGTTAGAATATAATGATGGAAAACAGGAATAGAGGACAGTTACGACGAAGAATTATAACAAAAGATAGGTATTTGTGTATATGGCGCCGATAACTGAGAACTCTGGTCGTAGTTCACACGCGTAATTTAAATCAGAGCATGAAAAGAGAGAGAATAGAAATCAGTTGAAAGAATGATTTTAGATAAAAATATTTAAGACTAGCGTTTCGGATTGTAGTTTTAAGCTATAGTTCTGATTATTTTTGCATGAAAAGGAAAACTTCAAGTAAATGTTCACCTATACTGATTGTAGTGTATTTTTTGTTGCTAAAATAAATTAGTTTGGGTGACCTGATGACAGGGTTTCTTATTGGCTGCGAAATCCGCCCCTATTGTAGCCGCCTTGCCTAATCCGGTAATCCTACCGGGCAAAGGGAAACTACAGTTTAATGGGGGATCCGAATTACAGAAGCGTTCTGGCGTACTTCACGATACACACCAAGCTGTGCCAGAGTAGAAGGTCGGGTTTAGAGCCTATTAAAATTCCCACCAAGTCAGTGATTCCTACTGGAGACCTTCCCACCTTCGGTCAGGCTCCTTGCTATCTTGCTTGATACGCCATCGAATTTAACACCAAAGTGAGTTGGAGGATCATTGTCAATCTTATATCCACCACACTTCAAATTGACGGAATATCGTTGTCACTTAGGACCTCTTCAAAATGCGCAATTTCGAAGCGGCCGCCGATACTGTGACTTGAGTACCGTATCGTCAGTTTGAGTTGCCTGAGAGTACGATACTCACAGGAGACCTAGTAACACATACTGAGGATACTGTGAAGCGATACAGTCTCCTCAATCTGCCTCCAGCTGTGGTCAGTGCCGTCCTGATAAACACACCTGCTGTGACTCCTACCCGAGTTTTTCACCAAATAATCATGATGTTGTTGTCGCCTATTCTTACAACTATTATAGAAAAAGAAAATCCGTAGAATGTGTTGCCATTCATAAATCATACATACAAGGGAAAAAAAAATGAAAACGTAGAGTAGGTAAATAAATTTAATAAAAGACATCGATTATTAGCATTGTCAGAATCTTACACAACAGTCTATTAATTTAAATTCGTAATACCCGTTTGAAATAATTTTAAATGATAAAGAAAACTGCTGGAGGCTAATTACACGTATTCTTTTCTCAAATTCACCCACCCACAAACTTAACTTGAGCGTGTGTTCACCTACCATGTTTCACAAGACTCCACAGACAAGCGACTGGCCGTCGACTTCCTTGCAGGTCGCGTGGGACTGGTAGGATACCCATAGGATACGCGTCTCTTGGGAGTCGTGCCGTTTGTGTCTCTCCATTACACAACATTGGAAATGATTTACTGGATACTCTCAAGGTACTACAGTCTTCATCGCGTCCCCTTAGAATTGCACGGTGTGAAGAGGGCCTTAGTGTTGGTAGCAGTTGATACTTAACTGAATGTACCGAGCGTGGTGATGTAACGGTTAGCGTTCTGGCCTAGCATTTGGGAGGACGGCGGTTCGAATCCCCGTCCGGGCATCCAGATTCGGGTTTTCCATGGTTTCGCAAATCACTCCAGGTAAATTCCGGGATGCTTCCTTCAATAGGCCATGGCCGAATTCCTTCCCATTCATTGCCCCCCCCCCATCCTTTCCCGTCTCTAAAGACCTCGCTGTTAAGAGACGTTAAGCAGTTAAAAAAAAATTAACTGAATGTCAATAAAACTTTCGTGTCTCTGTACTTAGGCAAGGATTGTTCCGTTACATAATAATTACATCGTTTAACTCATTGCAGATTTAGGAAATTTTGCGTGTCATAACACGTCAGTGGAACTTTCTTTTTTCACTCATAAAGGAATGTTTACGTAGTGCATAAAATAATATAGTTCTGGAATAAAGTTTTGGGTGGGAGGGGATATTCTCCACCATCCGAAAACTGGTACTGAAATGTTGAAATTTGTATTAAACTGCTCCTTATAATGTCCTCATCACGTTTTGCACTCTCCTTTTTCGAAAAAGTTGCCACGAATTAAATTAAAAATGCCGAAATGTAGGACGCTCTGCAACGGCGAAATGTTAGCAGCAAAAATGACGTACAAAATTATAGGAACCTAAATAGGTTCGTTTTGTCATAATGATCGTGGTTAGGTTGAAATTCGACCTGGATCAAGAGTAAAAACTTTACGGGAAATTCGTTCTGCGGCATCCATCTCGGAAACGGCACATTTGTTTACAACGGAAGCAATCGATTGTCTCTGACTGCTTGTATCGATTCTATTTTTTTTTTTTTTTTTTCGTAACTGCTTTACGTCTCTTTTTAACATCGAGGTCTTTAGAGACGGGAAAGGATAGGGGGCAAGGATGGGGGCAAGGAATGGGAAGGAATTCGGCCATGGCCTTTTGAAGGAAGCATCCCGGCATTTGCCTGGAGTGATTTGGGGAAACCTGGAAAACCCAAATCTGGATGCCCGGACGAGGATTCGAACCGCCGTCCTCCCGAATGCGAGGCGAGAACGCTAACCGTTACACCGCCCTGCTCGGTGTATCGATTCTAAGATGGCGAGCCTTGTTGTACTGCATTTCCGATAAATATTTTGTATCTGTTAATTTCATGCGACGTTTTACAACGGAATGGAGCTGAAACGGCAAGCAAATATTACAACAAAGGAATAAATCAACATTTCAAGAGATTATCATTGATTTCGCAGTGCCGGCGGCATCTAATAGCTGCGCTGCAATGTCATATTTCAGCATTTTTAATTTAATTCGTGGCGACTTTTTCGAAAAAGGAGGGTGCAAAACGTGAAGAGGACATTATAAGGAATCAGTTAAAATAAATTTCAACAGGTCAGTACCACTTTTGTGATGGTGGAGAATATCCCCACCCACCCAAAGTTTTTTATTAGGTTATAGCTTTATAGTTCATCCTCATCGAGATAATTAGAGTCGTGAGAGGATGAAGAGGGATGAATGTGAAATAATTCTACCATGGTCTTTTCAAGGAACTGTCCCGTCATCCGCTTGGAGCGATTTAGGAAAACCTTGAAAACCTGATATCTGGATGGGCGAACAGTACATCGAACACGCGCTCTGCCGAGTGCCTAGCTCTCTAGGATAAGTCACGCGATGAGTTTGTTTTCAGCATTCACTTAATTCCACATAACTACGTCTCGGTTTTTTTCTTTCCCAATGTTAAATATAGAGAAGCACAACGGTATTTCGATTGCAAATCATATAATCATGTGGGAAGATGAAAAACGACGAAATAATGCATGTTCGCCAACGAGTTTTTTTTTTTTTTTTTTTTTATTTATTTTAATGACCTTCGGTCTATCGACCATACGGCCAGCTTCAACATTTACATTAGTTTAAACAAGTAAAATAATAAAGTCATATTTCACAATGGGTCATAAAATAAATCAGTAAAACAATGTTGGTATAATCTTCGTATGGACAATAACATTCAATACAATAACACTCGACGTTTTATGTTAATCTCCTAACAGCCAATGTACAACAAGGATCGTTACATTTAGTATAACTTTAAGTAAATTACATGATTTATGGAGGCCTTTTTATTTATTATTGTAAGTGCTTCTTTATAAAGAGATATTAACACATAGTTCTAGTTGAAATTGTTCCCTATTTTCTCTGATTGAACGAGCGTTCCATTGTATAGCTTAATTTCTCCCATCTTGTTGTAGAATATTTGACAGAGTTTCTAAAATTATTGTTGGATTAAATGTACCCGCTGTTGGAGTTTTGGCTTCTTGGATCAGAAGCATAATTAGATTAAATATTTTTTCTAACAAGGTTCTGTTTTTGGTATAATGTATCTCGGCAGGTTGGTTGAAGGCATTTGGTTGTTGCACTGCATCAGGCTGTATGTTGCGGGTGATTTGAGCGCCCTCCCATGGCAGGGTGCAGGTTTGAGGGTTTTCGATCAGACTGACTGGGGTGGCGAGATGCTGGTTACTCGTGATAATTGGAGACATGGGACCATTGTATGTAAACAAATGTTGTCTTAGGTTTGTAGATGAGTTTTCTTTAGTAAACCGAGAGTTTTTATAGGACTTTGGTCCTTTTGACCAGACATATCTATTGATGAGGTTTTGTTCAATGTTTTGCTGAGCAGAGCTTGAAGATTCTGGCTGTATAGAGAGCAAACTTTCTGTTCGTGGATGTAAAGATCGAGGAGGATCTGCAGCGGTATTTTCATAACTGTGTAGCATCGGGAGCTCAAGTACACTGGGTGTATTTACTACTGTTTGCATGGGTCCCCCACTGCGAGCTGATGGTGCCTGTGCGACTTGGCGTGCCGCGTCTGCGGTCGGTAGTTGTTGTGGTGTTATGGTCAGATGCTGCGTCTGTAGTACTGGCTGTTGTGGTTGTGCCTGCAGTAGAGGTGACATTGACTGTTGTGTTGAGTATAGAGTAGGCAGACAGTGCTGTAGTCGTGCTGGTAGAGGCGGAAATTCCGTGTGACTACTGAATTGTGGTGTAGAAGAGGCCACCTGAGCGTAGCCACGAAATTGTTGTTCTCTGCCAGGAAAAGTAGCGTTTGTTCTGAACGCGATGGCTTGTTTTACTTCCCGGTGTTTGAGATATACTGGGCAATTCCTGTCTGTAGCATGATGTTGGCCACGACAGAGGGCGCAGCATATAGTTGAGAGATTATTACAGTTGACCGCCAAGTGGGGGCCAGCACATCTACTGCATCGTGGCTCACGAGATTTACATTGGCCTTGACGGTGGCCCAGCCGTAAACAAACAGCACACTGGATAACGGGGGAAACGTATGGTTCCACAGCACATCGGGTTCCGAGTATCGTTACATGGGTCGGTAGGCTCTGAGATCGAACGGATACCAAACAAACTGGTATGGCTACTACAAGATCTTGGTTCGACTGACTCCTTTTGGTGAAGCGTTTAATACGCACTACTGGGACAGGGGAGACTATTTCTTGTACAAGTTCTTCCTCACTCAGGGAGGTGTCCACATTCCTTATAATTCCCTGTTTGTGGATCAAGAAGTTAGGAATGTATACTTCTAAGTTTTTTGTTTTGACGATTTCTAGTTGTACTATTGAATTGGCGACACCTGCAGTGCTACGAGGAGCTTCAATTCTAAGACGGTTTTTCCCCATGGAGGTGATGTTGATAATGTCCCTTTTTATAGTGTTATTATGCTGGAATATTAATTTACCTATAGCCATTGGATGCAAGTTTCCGACATTCCTATCCAGGCTCTCTACGAAAATATAGTACGGACCACTGTCTGTAGGGTTGTATCTATTGTCTTTGCTTCTATAAGTTGGAGCTATCGAATCAGACTGCGTGTGGTTAGGACTAGATTGGTCTAGTGCCGTAGCCAGGGATAGATTAACCTCGATGGACCTTGTTGTATCGAGCATATCTGCTTCTTCCGTCTGTTCTGTTAGTTGTGGGACTACCTTTGTCTGCCCCATTTCTGGTCTCTGCACACATCTACGTTTCACTGGTTGGTTTGACTCACCCGTAATTGTAGGATTGTCGCCTCTCCGAGCCATGTGATGAATGGCTGCGCCTAGAGGTAAGTGCGGGTCCTGTTGTGGGACGCCTCCCGGCCCAGTTTCCATCTCCAGATACTGCCTCTGTTGTTGATGCTGCTGTTGATGATGTTGTTGACGCTGCTGATGCTCTTGCTGCTGTAACTGCTGCTGTTGATGCTGCTGCTGTAACTGCTGCTGTTGATGCTGCTGCTGTTGCTGCTGCTGATGCTGCTGCTGATGTTGTTGTTGCTGCTGCTGCTGCTGCTGCTGCTGTAACTGCCGCTGCTGCTGCTGCTGCTGCTGTTGCTGCTGCTGTTGACGCTGCTGATGCTCTTGCTGCTGTAACTGCTGCTGTTGATGCTGCTGCTGTTGATGCTGCTGCTGTTGCTGCTGCTGCTGATGTTGTTGTTGCTGCTGCTGCTGCTGTAACTGCTGCTGTTGATGCTGCTGCTGCTGTTGTTGTAGTTGCTGCTGCTGGCGCTGCTGATGTTGTTGCTGTAGATGTTGGAGTTGTTGGTAGCATTGCTGCTCTTCTTCTGAGGTGTGAGAGGTAAATAGCTGCTCGTTTGCTGATTTTGCTGTTTGATTATGTAGCATATCACTCGTGGTATAGATCACTGATTGTGAGACTGGAATTGGGATGTTTGTGTAGCACGTTTCTAATGCCGTCTTTATAGTCTGTCCCGTATCAGGCGGGTCAGCCATCATTTAGCTGTCCCAAGAAATATTTTAGTAGTATACTAATTATATCACTCGGAAGACTCAGACTGAATGTATTATAAAATAATATAAACACACTCGCGAACTCGAAAACTTCCGAACGAGCTGATCGCGCACACGATGAGAGAGCCGGATGCACAACCTTCCCGGTCGGCTGCTACGAGGATACTGGGGCCAACGAGTTGGCATTAAAAATCTATCTCAGTCATGGTTTCCTGTAAGTTTACTGTTCCTCGAATGTCTGCGTGATGAATCGGTCAAGGTTTACCAAGTTATTGCTGTTTACAAAACATCTGACTACCTTATCAAAACTGTTTAGTGAAAGCTGTACGATTCAATAGAGCAGAGAGAGTGGTGAAATTAATATTGTACTACTGACGATGAAGATAGACGTCAACCGAAAACTGAAGTGAATATAGAAATTAATATGACCATAAAAATATTTTACTGACTTATTTAGTATATATTCTGAAAATTATATAACGCAACTGGCTTTGTAAAATCGACTGCAGACTCAAGACCATCCTGTATGTTATAGACGTTATATCCATCCTGCATACATACAGTGAGTGTCCAAATGTAGCGAAGACTGAAAGGACCTCTGAGCGTTTTTTTTTGTGTTTTTTTTTGTTTCATGGGTCAAAGACTCGGACGTGTCATCAGAATTAATTTGAAAAAAAAAAAAAGCAGGAATAAGGCACTTGAATTACAAACCTGCGAACTGCTAAAGTCACACTATCTGCAACTTTCATTACACTGTGACCTTTTTTGTCACGGTAGAGCGTATTGGCATTGCAGCACAGATAAATGTTCACTTACATATGCCCTACTGTGATGCATAGATGGTGTTTTGCCTTGGCAGAAACGAAATTAGATAGGTCTCAATAAATAGATATCAGACTGCGTAGAAGGATTTTTGAGTGCCATCTCCGGCAGCGTGGTGTCTAGCGTACTGCCTTCACGTTGCAGTGGTCAGCAGTTCGAACTCCACCTGAGTTACTGGAATTTTTAATTGTCATGTTTGCGTTTTGTTATCCGTAACGTTGTGCATTCTGATTACATTGGTGGATGCATAATACATTTGATAAAACACAAAAAACATTGTGAGCTACCAGTAACATAAGTAATCTTAGGTTATATTGTCAACGGCTGGTTAATTCCGCTGAACAAAGTTCAAGAATGGTCATTCACACTGAGCAATACAAGAACATCAAAAAAACAATATTAGTTAAAATTGTTATATTTATTTAAAAAATCATCTAAATGGCTTATAATTTCGAAATTCTCTACCAAAATTTGTGGTTTCAGCCACTTTTTCTGTGCGTTATCCGTATTTTTGTTATGACATTATTTGCTTTGGAACTGTTTTACCGAGCGGGGCGGTGTAACGGTTAGCGTTCTCGCCTCGCATTCGGGAGGACGGCGGTTCGAATCCCCGTCCGGGCATCCAGATTTGGGTTTTCCATGGTGTCCCCAAATCACTCCAGGCAAATGCCGGGATGCTTCCTTCAAAAGGCCATGGCCGAATTCCTTCCCATTCCTTGCCCCCATCCTTGCCCCCCATCCTTTCCCGTCTCTAAAAGACCTCGATGTTAAAAAGAGACGTAAAGCAGTTACAAAAAAAAAAAAAAAAAAAAAAAAAAAAAAAGAAACTGTTCGTGAAATTGATTTTAGTGGATTCTTGTTAAACAGATGATACCCACGACTTCGTACTCATGGACTTAAAATTTCTGGAACTGGAAAGATGTTAGTTACATAAAATGTGTCCCAAAAAGCACGGAATTTGGATTATATGACGATTCTACCATTGAATCTGTCTCATGAAGAAATCCAATTTGCAACATGTTTAAAAAAAACAGCAACAAAGAACAGATGGGAGGGGGCAGGACGTGTTAACAGTGGGAGACAATCTGCCACAGTTCCTTCAGCAGATTTTTGTTTGTGGTTTTAAGATAATGTCACTTTCTGCAGACATCTTATCTAAATACATTTTCTTGTATAACATTTTTGGTTTTGCTAGACTTTGTTAATCGTATAGCCTTTGGTGTTTGGAAACTGGTGAACTAACAAATTATAAACGCAAAATAACACTCTGGCGCAGCGCATTTCCACATCTATACTGTACCATAAGTTGTGTCTGTACATGAACAGATCATACACTAACTGACTGCGAGAGAAAGAAAGCCTGAACGACCGATATAACACTGCAAAGACTTAACACATCTGCCTGTCACTGTTCGGTTAGTTTTGAAAATTTCATGCCATTTATTCGTGTAAACGTAACAGAGGGACATAGTTATTTTCGCAGTCATATAAATAGTGAAGAATACTCGTATAAGGTGCATTAGTTTGCTCTGACATCTAGGTAATATAATTATTTTGGACCATATCTTTTTCTGCTCGGTGATGTAATTGCTCTACAAAAATAGACTTCTGAAATAATAGTATCACGTGTACTTAACGTCGGTAGACGGGGAACAGCTGTTGCAAAACTAGGGCAGTGAAAAAAAGAAATGAATGAAAATAGAAGAATTGGCGTTGGTGTTGCTGATGGCGACATCGCGGTGGCGTCTTTGGAAACCACCGACGCCGCCGTCAGCGTACGCCATCCAACGTCGACGTCGGGCACTAACAACGAACGTCCGTTGGTGGGTTGCCAAGACGTCGTTCGCTCGCATTGCCGGCATGTTCAAAGCCAAGCTGAATGTTTACACTATCGGAGATCACTTGCTACAGTTAGATATCTACGGCAGACCTGTGTTTTTATCTGTCACTTTATTTTTGTTCTGCATTTTTCGATAACTATAAATAAAAGCCTTCTAGTAAGTTAAATTGGTCCGTGTTCAGAGTGAACGAGCTATCATATTGGATTAGCGTCAGTTCAAATGACGTCTATTTACACTTCAATTTGGCGCGATTATCCATAACCATCTAGGCGAGTTCTTTCAAAATATCGTTCCTCGTAAAAAACAGAATGACGAAACAAACTTAACAGCAGATTACATAGCAGAGAGAGGGCGACACTCATTACTCTCGTTTTGCATAGGCTGTCATCGTTAAGGTATGTAAAAGGTTATCACAAACAAACAAAAAACAAAAAAAAACAAAAAAAAAAAAGTAAATAGAAATGCCCCATTTACTTCCGCTGCATCTTCTTTGAAGCATCATACCTAAAATTACTAAAATAGTTAATTAAGAACTTTTTTCATTATATAAACGTCATAATGGCATAGACAAGTATCTGGACTCAGTTGAAGGTCCTGGATTTTAATTTGAAAGTTTAACAGTTTGGTAGTTTGTCAAAACGATGCAAGAAACAGAATACTATTTTAACGCTTATGTTTGTTCTGACAAACAAATACTTGAGTGTGCAGTAAGATGTTCTCAGCTTCTACGACCGACCGCCTTAACGGTTGTTTTACTGTGTAATGATAAGTAAATTTGTAAAGCTATTTATATTTATTCGCAGACAATGATGGTCATCAGATTTTTCAGAGATTACATCCCACAGCAAATCGTACCTCAACACATTCGGATTTGATAAATCTCATCCTCACTAAGCTATAATGACTCAGTTCGGAAAGATGTGTGATGTCTGAGACAGTTAGATGTGTTACAGATACTCCGCTAGTTTATAATTACGTAATACGATGAAGATGAATGCACGTATATATTCCGCCATCTCGATCCTAATGACGGTTTTTAGCGATTTTTCTTTAGTCGTCTAAACGAATGCTCCCTCCATGGTTAAAGAGACGAGTGGTTAATTCTTGGGCTTGGTATTAGGGAGAACAAGGGTTCAAATTCCCATCCTTGGAATTCCCATCCGTTTGATTTTTCATAGTTTCTACAAAATCACTTCAGAAGGATGCTTCAAAAAGACATGACAAAATTCCTTCCAGTTCCTTACCCTACGCCTAATCTTCCCCCAACTAATGGCTCCGACTTCGAGGTGCCATAAAGCCACAAGTAAAAAATAATCAGACCAGTGACAGGTTGCACAAGAAAGCCTCAGAGGTGTTGCTACCATGTTGTAAACAGAATCACGAGGTAAACGACCGAGAGGGGCGGTGTAACGGTTAGCGCTCTCGCCTCGCATTCGGGAGGACGGCGGTTCGAATCCCCGTCCGGGCATCCAGATTTGGGTTTTCCATGGTTTCCCCAAATCACTCCAGGCAAATGCCGGGATGCTTCCTTCAAAAAGGCCATGGCCGAATTCCTTCCCATTCCTTGCCCCCCATCCTTTCCCGTCTCTAAAGACCTCGATGTCGGCGGAAGAACCGGCTACAACCACTAGCACCTGTCGGTCTAGATGGCACAGCAATACAAGACTAATAAATTCATGCTAACATATTTTTCGCATATTTCACTAATGACGTGACAATAACGAGACATAAATGTTATGTTTTTTAGTTTTTTTCTATATACAATTATAGGAAAAAAATCTGTACAACATACTATTATCATGGAATTGTGAAGGCTTCTAGAGCCCTCCATATTATTTGTTTTTGTGTCGTTAATCGCAAAGATGGCACAGCAATACAATATGAATGACTAATAAATCAGGCTAACATATTCTCACCAGATCTCACTAATGACATGAAAATTACAAAACATCAATTTTATGTTTCTTAAGTTTTTCTTTATTCAATTATAGGAAAAAAATCTTTATAACTGCCTATTACTCAACAACTTTGAAGGTTTCTAAAAACGTTTCTACTGTTTGTTCTTACAATTAGATGTTTTTCTGTGCTTATATCTTTCGGTATATTATTCTCCTATATTCGTACATAATTCGGGAGGACGGCGGTTCGAATCCCCGTCCGGGCGTTCTGATTTGGTTTTTCCATGGTTTCCCAAATCACTCCAGGCAAATGCCGGGATGCTTCCTTCAAAAGGCCATGCCCGAATCCTCTCCCATTTCTTGCCCCCCATCCTTTCCCGTCTCTAAAGACCTCGCTGTTAAGAGACGTTAAGCAGTTTAAAAAAAAGTACATAATTCGTTTTTAAGTGCTTATTTATGTACTTTCAAAATCAATAAGTTTAGCACTCTTATTCCAACAATCTTTGGTTAATTTCTTTTACTCTACGGTTTTTCTCCAACAATTTGAAAATTTTAATACGTCACAAAAGCCTGACAGTTACGCAAAAAATTAATTTCATAGAGTGGACTTTAAATTAGTGTATCATGATGACTTTGTAGTTCTTGTGGAGAGGTACGAACACTTAAATATCACAGTCTTTGGGATATCTGGAAACAAAAGTCCTTTTAGTTGCAACTCCAGTTTTAGGTTCAGAAAGGGAGCAAATTTGGAGTGTAGGTCGCATGAAGGTGCAAACACACTTCTTGACGTACAACTACTGCCCTGCGAACAGTGCATTATCGCAGCGAAATTCTTGTTATAACTAACGAGGAACATTCCAATATTGGCCGACTAAATAATAAAGTCGCCATTTTCGGTGGAACACATTGTTTCAAAGATAATGTGAACTAAAATTAGTCTGATAGTAAATGATTGTAGGTCTGTATGTGTCTGATAAATGTAAGCCGCAGCAGTCATTTTCATAATAACTACGTCCATAGTTTTAGTTGTTTGTTATTTTTTGTTGCTATTGTTGTTTTCGAAAAAGAACTGGATGCGATTCGTCCGTGTTTAGTGCTACTTAACACTACAATCTGCTTGGAATCTCGTTGCTTTTTTTTTTTTTTTTTTTTTTTTTTTTTTTTTTTTTTTTTTTTTTTTTTTTAAACCATCGAAAGTTGAATAAAAGATCTCTCTTCTGAAGCCTAATAGATTTCTAAGCAAATCATGTTTTAACCGACCTTGACATCTGAGGTAGATCGCGATTATTATGTTGGCCTAAAGGTCGTCTGTTTCGAGGTTTACCCAGCATATTTCTGATCTTATATGCTTTATCGCTCGCTACCTTCTGTATCCCCATAACTCGTGATAGGAAATTCATTCCTTTTCTCCAGGATCTCTGGGTAACTACCTGGTGAGATTATGTCAGCCAAAGGATAGATCTTTTGGATGTTGGTCTTAGGGATCCAGTTACAATTCGAGCTGATTCACTTTGTGTACGCATGAAATAGCTGCACTTGAGCTGCGTAGTCTGCATCAAAACAAAACGCTAACGCTGTTGAACAAAGCACTTATGGATTCGTTCCCCATGTATCTCATTATTCCTCGCATTGATTTTTCCTTTCAGTTCTTCGCAGCATTGTTGAGAAACAGTGTACGTTATATTTTGATTCTAAGGTATCTTCGGTTTAGACATAATTTCAGTTTCACTAACCTCCACGTTTTCTTCAACTGGTGTTCTCCCATCTCCCTCTTGCCAAAATAAAAAGCATATATCTAAGTTTCCAAACTTTTTTTTTTAAGATGATAATGATAATATATAATTTTGGAAGGTAAGACTAACGTGAGATAAAATCACGCCGGCAAGTGGGTAATATCGATATTGATTAGGGCTTTTAGGCTATTTTACGTAATCACCAAGACGAATTCTGGCTTGCTGGCCACTTTCCGTACGCACTTCAGGAACATAATAATAATATGAGATACATTAACACCCGCCAGTTTGCCCGTGCCTGCTAAAGCGCCTCCACACACTTGGCCGCGGAACTTTCAACAGGTCAACGTTCAAACCTCGGGCTGACGCTCTGTAATGTTACTCACAATACCTCCAATTAACTCAATCCTATCGTGGAACTCTTCATGTAATGTTACTGGTAGTAACTGCAGTTAATTAAGTCCTGTCACGAGAATTCATTATGTAATATCATTCGTAGATTTCATGGTTCAAATACTCCTGAAGTGAGTTGGCATTGGATGTAACTCGGAAAAATAGGTTTGAGGATTATAAAATTGAATTTACAAATTAAACAGTGGATGAGTGAGTATTAAATACTCCCCACTACAGTTATTAACTTTCTTAACTGTAATTGTAAATTTACTTTAAAAATAAAATTTAAGACACGTATTGTTTTACTTTTTATTGCAGTAACGCTTTCAAAATGAATATCGGACAAAAATTAACTAAGCTACGACGACAAAACTTTCGTATTATTCCGAGTAACTCTGCAGGCTGTTGTCAGAGCCACAGTGAAAATTCTTTACGCAAGCTAAAGGGTCGCTACTCTTTTCCAAAACTATCAAATAATGTTTTAAAAAGTTGGTTATTATTAAAAATAATCAAAATTTACCTACAGCTACTTGGAACTAAATGGAAATAAAGTAAAATTGTAAGTAATTCGCAAGAGATTGCTATTAGTTTAAACCTGATAAACAATTTCAGTTCGTAGAAAACAATATTAAATATGGTAGTTGGAGCAACATAACATATTAATGTTCTTTAAGTAAAATATTAGGTGCACATATAAATTTAACATGCTTACAAAGTCTAACACACACGCTACTAATAATTTCACATAATATAGGGCAAAAAACCACGCACGTACTAATCAGTCGCACTTAGTTACAGTAAATGAACCATTCCTTTACTTTAGACTTAATTTGTTGACGTGATCATAATGAAGGATAAACTACATTATAGTAAATTTTAGCATTGCTGTTCTGATTACGGTTTTAAGCAGTTGTCGCAAATCACCTAAGAGAATCCATTAGCTCAGACATCATCATGACACCAAGAAAACTACTCACTTTTTAGCACTGGGTTTGCTGCCCTTTTTTTATATACAAACATTTATGATTCGGAATAGCA
This sequence comes from Vandiemenella viatica, assembly GCA_031002005.1. Taxonomy (NCBI): domain Eukaryota; kingdom Metazoa; phylum Arthropoda; class Insecta; order Orthoptera; family Morabidae; genus Vandiemenella; species Vandiemenella viatica. The sequence continues at coordinate 92,639,299 of JARYHS010013631.1, forward strand.
AAAATAAAAGCCGCTGTATTGAAAAGAATAATATAATTTTTTTATGTTTCAACCCTTTAAGATTCATTCAACAACACTTCCATAGCATCTTTACAATAAATATTTAAGTTAAAATACTGTAATGAAAAGTTCAAATAAAACAAACAAGTGAACTGTGTTGTGAGTGAGGTCTCACGTTTTGTTGTGATTGCGTTCAGGAACGCACGAATGTTTCAATCCAAAGATCATAGAGTGAAGTGTGCCAAATGATTTCCTGAGGCTGCGTTCGGATACTATTTTTGTACTAAAAGTTTAATTTAATTTAATTGCAATGGAGCACACGCTCCGGTGGCAATTTCCCTATACACCCAACTTCCCCCTATCCTAAACTCATCTACATTTGCCCTCTACAAATTTTAACTTTAAATTCTTTTAACATTTTCTGTAGGTTATTCATCATTTCCCTTGGTAACTCATTCCAATCCAGTCAGTAGGATGAGAAGGTGAATGAGTTTAAAAATATATTTCGAAATATTTTATTACTTTCTTACTTTATAAAGCACGCCTATACAAAATAGCGTACAATGGTCTATAACAGAGTACGTGTGGCAATCCTACTCAGCACCAATCCAATATATTCCAACGCGAACACTGATGTGAGAAACCGAAGGGCCAAGGTAACGAACAGAACTGCTAGCATTTTGCTCTTTTCTTTGCGACGCTCTGGGATTTCGCTAACTTAATAGTCAGTCCTTGTAGTGAAAGTCAATCACTGATGAACAGTGGAAGAGCGCTAGGATGAAAAAGATATTGACGCAAAACATAAATGATTCAAGTTAAACTGATAATAATATCTTCTCACACTTTTTGGAGACCCTTAGTCAATAGATTCTGTCGCTGGCAGTTCTCCTACCCATGAACCCTCTAGTGACATGCTTCCCTTGCTTTCTTTCGCTTGGCTTTTTATCGTTAATTGGCAGAGTCGAACATTTTCGCATATCCAATGAGATTTGCTCTTCCGCTGTCTTACGATATGCGAGGGTGAGTAAAAAATTATATAGACTTTTCGTAAAATAATTTATTTACATAAAAATACAGTTTGACTTATTCATTATTTTTCAATATAGTCTTCCCCTTTTGTAATGCTCTTGGTCCAGCGGTCCACAAGCTTGTGTATTCTTCCCAAAAAAAAAAAAAAAAGGCCTTTGGTTGGTTGCTCTTCTTGCACCCTTTGGTCTGAGTAAAATCGATGACCTCGCAAAGCGTCTTTCAGGGGTCCAAACAAATGAAAGTCCGACGAAGCAAGATCTGGACTGTAAGGTGGATGTTCCAGCACCTCAAAATCCAATTTTCTGATGGTTTCAAGGGTTAGGGGGGCGTTATCGTGCAATAGCAACATTTTCTTTGACAAAAGACCTCGTCGTTTGCTGCAAATTGCTGATTTTCATTTATTAGACAACAATGCACAGTAATTGTTGTTAATTTTAGAAATGATAATCACCATTCGTAACGAAATATCGCTTAATATATTTAACACCGTTTCTTGAAACTAACATTTGAACTCTCGTGCTGCATATTAATAGGCTCAAGTACTTAATATCATACAACAGCTTTCATACAAATGAAGCTAAAACTCCTACCATCGGGTGCCAAACATACAATGTATTACTGCTCAGCTGTTGATGGCCAGGCCAAAGATTCTTACAATGGTAGCGAATGATAATAGACTTACGTTGCCCAAAGACTACACAAACTACAGCTTATAGAACCCTACTACATTACAAATATTAATACAATTATTTATAAACACTTACAGATAGTGAAAGTAAAGTAATGTGTTAATAATAATAGTAGATAATTGCAGGATTATAAGAATAGCAAAACATCAAAAAGAGACCGCTAGAAGGGTGGGATTCGAATATTGTAGTTCCTGGAGACGACCCAGCCGCGTCCTTGCCAACGAATTACGAATCCTTGCGCGTCCGTCCTAACACGGAATCCACCGGTGCACCGTGCAGAAGCTGACTCCGTGGTCTGCGTGCAAAGACAAACAGATGTGCCGGCCAACAGAAGACCCATGTGCAACTTCAGATAATAGCACTTCTTCAGCTTTAAAACTCCACATCCTCTCGGGTGGCAAAGGCTATTACCATCGACCATACGCATAATTCAATGTTACTCTAATAAATTCTCAGAATATCAGATGAACCGACTAGGAACCAATTGTCACGAAACACGAGCCTGTGACATTTGTGACACTGAACGTGGTGGGTAGGTGGTCACGCTCTGGCCTGTCCGCGCATCCAGATTTGGGTTTTCCATGCTTACCCAAATCACTCCAGGTGAATGCCGGGATGCTTACTTCCAAAGGCCATGGCCGAATTCCTTCCTGTTCTTAGTCCCCCGTCTTTTCCCTACTCTAATTACCTCAACATCGACAGAGCATAAAGCCATAAGAAAAAAAACTTTTGTGACCGAGCGTGGTAAGTAGGGGTTGCAATCCAGCAAAGCGGGATCCCGCAATCCCGCGGGATCCCATGTCATTAGACAGTCTGGCGGATCCCACACAAAATTAAGCGGATCGGCAATCCGCAAAATGCGGATAAAGCGCATGTCATTGCGTGACTCGCTGCCCCACTCGGTCTCTATTGGATGTATTGCACTGTTTTCCTATACCCTTCCAGTTGGCATTTGGTGCGTGGTGAACAAACGTTTATTTTTGTCAACCTTCGTCATTCGAGTAAATAGGTACACTTTTACGTATTCATTTTCGAGTAAACATTTCTGTAATTTGAGTTATGTTGCGTATTTAGTACGATTTTGTAACTATATAATTATTTTTTATGTGTTTCAAACGTTATCTGAACTACAAAGTTATAGCTTTTTATTCACGGTTTCGTTATTCCCATTTTCTGTATTTGCAGATAAAATAGCTGTGACCAATTTCCTTTTTTGCGGCTGAAAATTTGATTATTCGTTGATAGGAAACTAATTTATCGTAATTTTAATCGCATACCTATTTATTTAGCAGCTATCAAAAGGCAATTGTATATCCTTTGACTTATTGCTGTTTCGGCCGCTGCCTCAATGCGTTTCTTTGACGAAAGCCGCTTGTTTACATGTGTCGCTCAGGCTATAGATTAATACCTCTTCTCCTTGTTATTATTTCGACTAAAGGCAAAAAAAGTTATGATGCAGTTTTCACGGGTGTATCGAAGAATTGTGTTGTAGGAACACCATACTTCGACGGCTGCCTCCGCCGTCTCCCTCACGTGTTTTTACAATGAAATCCGGAGGTACAACCTATGAAAACTTCACTGCAATCATTCGCCGAGAAAGTCTCCTTTCTCACTCTTAAAACGTCGTTACGCCACATATGGAGAATTGAAATACTAGACAGTTTAAGTGTTGGTGAGTAATTTGCTTTAATAACATTGAATCAACTGTAAGATCAATCAAGGAATCAGGAGATATAATAATGAATCCCACAAAAAACAACCTTTGTAAAAAAAAAAAAAAAAAAAAAAAAAAAAAAAAAAAAAAAAAAAAAAAAAAAAAAAAAGCCAAGTCTTGTTCTTGTGCAGTGACAAAAAGTTATGAGATCTTGTTCTGAGCCAAGTCTACACTTTACAGAGTATATTCACTTTACTTTTTGAAATGGAATGATTTCTCTCGTTCTCTCGGTGTTATGGAACGTTTATTTAGGATTAAAAAAAAAAACTCTGGTAACTTGGCCACTAAGCAAACCATGTTTTTAAATTCATGTGAAGTATTGTAAGGCATATAATATAACCAAACACTGAATATTTTCCATTTTTTATTATAAGCGTTAAAAAACTGTTTTACGCCAATCCCGCGCGGATCCCGCGGGATTGAAAAACACTGCGGGATTGCAATCGGGATGACGCAGGTTCGAATACCCGTCCAGCCATCGAGATTTCGTTTTTCCATGATTTTCCCAACTCACTCCGGGCAAATGGTAGAATGGCACCTTCAAAAGGCCCTGGTCGAGTTCCTTCACGTTGCTGTCACCAATCCTTCTCCATCTCTAATGACGTTGACGAAGTGTAAAACCATAGAAAAGGACGTTTGTGGTCTGAAGTTTCAGGACACCTTCCATCACCTTCTAAGGTACATGCTGTTAAGTTTTTGCCATTTTATGGGCACTCTCTTAAGATGGAGAATTTTTTACTCTCTAGCTATTCACTGGGACAATTTTCATATTAATTACACAATTTAAACTTTAAAAATTTCCATGGATATTAAAACTATGGCCACTTTTGAAATGATGCGCTCTAAAACGAAAAGTATCATTACAAGATACTGGCTTTTAGTGTCATTTAACTGCTACCAATCCTATAATCTACTAATAATTTCTAATTGGAATAATCCTCCAATATATGTGTGGTAAAATATATTAATATAATTTTAATGACCGGGTGATAGAGTTTCAACTGACTTCTCATTCTACCTCTGCAACCTGGATTTCGAAGCGTGGAACGTAATTCATATACATACATCATGCTTTGCAAGAAGTGAAGGTCTATTTCAGCAACATAAAAATTCCAGGCACGAGTGGGAGTTGAGCCTGACACGCTGTATTTGCAATTCAGACACATAGCATAGCGCTGTCAGACCGCTATTGTCTGTTATAACATATCACTGAACGAGGACAATATGTATCCGTGCTGTTCTTATAAGTATAAATACCTGAATCCCTATGTAGCTATATCGCGATACACTTAGTCTAGAAATAATAGTATTTAGGTTTTGCTCCGTATATATCACTAAACCGTATTATTTGTTTGCCTTACGAGGAAGATATCCAAATGTTGGTCTAAAATTGGAGATAACTTCAGTGTTACTGTTATTGAGTTCGGGTTTACTGATTACAATTAAAAGAAAAACAACCAAACTGCACTTACGAAAGATTATTTAGTTATTGTTGCTTCGAAAAAAAATCTGCTAAAAACCGAATAGAAAATAATATTTGCTAGTTCGTCCATCATGTCTCAAAATTTTTCTCAGTTTTTAGTATGAAACAATTTTCGTAATGATCATCTTGGAACCGAATATTAAAACTATAAATATTAATCATTGATATTCCCCTCGTCTTATAGTTTATATTTGTTACGAGAATATTATGCAAACTACATTCGTTAACTATGAATATAATCTTGATCACATTACTTACACTTCCATTTTGAATAACGTAATTTAATTTTTAGAGTACACTTTTGCCTTCCGTGCTAGAAAAGTGTGGTTTGTGTTCATGAAGTACGCCATCTAAGCCCTGTTGATCTGATCTCACTCGAAAATGTATAAGAATTAGCAAATTGACTTCGTAAGCCTCCTGCGATAGGATCCAAGCAACTATCTTTTCGGGAATTAAGTTATTATTATATTCAAAAATATTCTCACAGTAGTCTTAGTTTCATGCGGCTGTAAGAATGTCTCAGATTCACATAACTGTTGCTGGCTAAATGTGCGACAGCTTTTTTTAAACACGTGTATAGTTCCAAATGGTTCGATTCGGGACAATCGCCAAAACTTATGTGAAGGTTGTTGGACAAGGCGCCGCTAGATGGCAGTGCCGATGTTACTTTTGCTTGCAAGCAGGGCATGGTTGCCTAGCAAAAGGCGCTTCTCAACTGACTGCACATTTCCGTGTAACCAAACTTTAATCATAGTACTTAACAAATGTAATACAATTCCGTGTGGTCGTAATGACCTGGTGAAAGTATTTCTATGGACTGCGCATTCAGCCCCTTAACCTAATCCGGCAATTCTGCCTGGTATAGGGGACCTGCAGTTTAAGGTGGAATCCGAACCCCGGAAAGCGTTCTCACGAACGTCTCATCACACAGCAAGTTGTGCCAGAGGTGAAGGTCGGGTTAGGGTCTTTGAAACATCCCCGGCCGAGACAGGGATTCGAACCGGGGACCATTTGATCACCAGTCAGGACACCTTTAACACTAAGCAACCAGACCACTCACTTAACAAATGAAACAAAAGTTGAAAAAATTCTTGGTTTAAACACCAGACTGAATGTATAGTAGGGCACAAACAGAATCCAGATATACACGGAGCAATTTTGTCCATGTAAGATCAAAAAATATAACTCTGTTAAAGGTGCTTAAAACTGTTGTTTCTACCATGTTCTTAAGAATTTAGATTGGCTGATTCGCAAATTGCAACCTATTTAATCTGCCCTTTTGCCAGTAGAGACACATTGGCCACGAAAATGTTTGAAGTTAGTCAAATATTAGCAAAAAAGTAGAACTAACTCACCAAATATGAGGTTATGAAAAAAGTAAAAATAATAACTGCGTTCATAAATCCGAAATTTAAGTAACACATGTATTTCGCGTTCGGCTTATAATTACTCATAAAAAATTTGAACTGACAGATAGGAAAATAAAATGAGACTTCCTAAATCAAGCATTGCATGCTAACTAAAAACATAAATTTTTGGTCTGACTCCGAAAATGAATCTTTTCGCATTAATTAGTGAGAAATCGATGCTTAGAAAAACGGAGGGTGTGAAATCAGAGGACAGGGTGTGAAATGAGATGGTTTTGTTGAGAGTACATAAGAGAATGACGAAATGGTTTGGGATATTATACGAAATGAAAGTATTGCAAAGAAATCGAATGTATCTTGAATGGTATAACAGGATGAGGTAAGAAAGATTCAAAACTATTGACTGATTTAAGTTCAGATAACAACAAATAACATTAAACGTCATTGTATTGTCTTGTAACAGTCCTCTAAATCCTCAATTTTAATGTGAAATATTTCTATAACTATTCCTATATTTTCAATACCACATAGAATGTGAAGTTCTGGAGAGGTATGTGAAATGCAAGATAGGACCACAAGCATAAATTATCAAGGTATAAAATGCGTGTGAATTTTCTCACCTGTAGTCATCGGAATAAGAGAGTGGACAGGTTATAGCGAAAATTAATAAACTAGCATATTTTAAACAGTGAAAGAATGTTTCACAAAAGTACCTTAATAGATAAGTAATTTGTAGTGGAATTGTCACAGGAGTTTATGATCCATCGCAGATAATAATAAATCATCTATCGATTATGGGAAGAACAATAAGTTAAATACGTAAAAGTAGGGATTACTCCCAGAAATACTGATGGCACAGATGTATAGAGAACAGTGAATACAAAATATTAATTAAACTTAATTGTTGAGTATAGTTACGAGTTTACCATTGTTATATTAATTTTCTTGACATAAAAAATATCCTATATATTGGAGGTTGCAGCACAATCGTAAAAGATAATGAGGGAAATTTGTGTAACACCAAAACTTCAAACATATAAGGTAAGGGCCAATAAAGGAGACGAATAAAGGAAACCCTAGCAGTTTTTGCCATCAGTGTTCATCATTAACGCTAGTTACAATGTCGCAAAATGTACAAAACTAACGCAGCCACTTATGGGTTACTCTCGCAAAAGTCACCTAACTTCAATACAAACACTTGACGAAAAATATTGTATTAACTAGTGAAAAAGCCACATGGAAGATAGTTATATTGTTTTAAAATTGCTTTGGTTTATTTTATTACAGCATTTTGAACAACATATTCTATATAAACTCCTCGGGAAATTTAACCAAGCTAGTTTTCTTGAGTGTGGAAGGTAAGTTAGCTTAAGTTTGAATAGTAATTTTATATTGTGGAGTGATTGTTATAAACCGTTTAGTGAATTGGAAATTAACAGCAAGTTAGCTGCAATACTAATAATTCCAATGACAAATAACTATATTCATTAAGATCACAGTTTTTGTCCTTTAATTAGTTTATTATGTCATCATTCTCGAATACCTAAAAAAATATGTTTCCGGCTCTGAATTTATGACAGAACTTTAACTGAAATCAACATGTTTTGTCTGTCAGACTAATTGTTCACTAATAACAATTCCTTATGTACTTGAGATTCTTGGTGTTTGTTGACAGGTGAGTGCCGGTTCGGTGGGAGCGAACTACCTGTCCCCAGGAGATATGATCCTGCGGTTGGCAGGACGAGATCCAGCTGAGATGACTCAGGAGGAGGTGGACGCAGTGGTGGCTCGACCTTTAGACAGTCTCGAACTCCTGGTGATGAAGACACCGTCTCGCAGCCGTATCTCCCGCACCACCTCCAGTGAAGCCTCTCCCAAGACAGCATTGACTGGCACTTTCCCGCGAAGTCGTGTCGGCGACTCGTACTTCCAGCGAGGCGGCGTTTCCAGGAGAAGCTCTCAGACAGCGCTGCTGAGAGAGATGTTTGAACAAGGCTCCAAGCCGGCTCCCAACGTCTTCCACAGACAAGCTTCACTCGGACCCGCCGACAAACCCATTACCGTCAACGGGGTATGGCGTCACAACAGCTACGACCAGGAGACTGCGCTACCAAAATCTCAGACTACACCACACAAAAAAGTGAACGGAACACTGCCGAGAGGCTTCTGGCTCAACGATTTCGAAGAACGCATCAGCATCTCGGAGAATGACGATAAACACATCAGGTTCATAGACCAGGATAACAGCAGCGATGCGGATAGTGAAGTTTTCGTCGCCTCACCGACGAAGATAAAAGAACAAGACGATTGTGACGGCACACAGGTGGAGATTCCGTGGAGGAAGAATCGGAACTTGAATCGTGAAGCGCTGGCGCTGGGTGTGCCCAAGACGAAGCCAAATGACGGCAGAGGACGCAGGATCTCGCCAGTAGCAGCTGCTTCCGATGACGATGGTACCCCGCCCCCGTTGTTTTGCAGAGGACCCGCTCCAGGAAATCACTACACGAGATCTTCGGAGTCGACCCTCCAACTGGCGACGTCACCAGGTTAGTTATGGCTGCTGCTTATTTGACTGCAATTTTTGATTTGTCTATTGCGCTAGTTGCATTTAGCTTCATTTTTATATAACAGCACACAGAAATTATCAGTTTTAATTTTATGAAATACCTTTACGATATGCGTGTGTTAGAAACCGTTCCGATCATTTTTGGAGTAATATCTTTGACAGTTTCTTGGTATTCAAATAAAGAAATTTGCTTTTATGGTGCTTAGTAATCTGTTTGAAATAATTAAATGACATTTCTTTCCTCAAATTTATCAAATTTAAACTTTTTCAGCTTAGCAATTAAAGGACAAATTCCATATTCGATCAAACTTCTCCCGTTATTCCGTTGACTGTCTAAGATATTTTTATGAAAACAATTATTCGGATATTAAGGAAAGAACTTGTGCGAGACAGAGTTTTTTTCCACATATAAGATCTCATGATAATGACAGTTACGATTCATGTTTGTGTTTTTTCGTATTGAAAACTGGACTGATGATTTAAAAAAAAAAAAAAAAACTTATATTATTGGATGCGAAAATTCTCAAGAACTCAAAACAGGCATCAGCATGGAACCTTATTTGCCTGACTTTATCCATTTGTTGATGATTAAACTGCGTACCTTATCAGGTTGAAAAATCTCCCCTACTAACCTATGAGATATTCTATCACTGTGATTAAGTTTTACTGAAATTTGTTCGTTAACTTTCGTCTGTTGCATGCACAAACAGATAATCATTCAAAACCGTGCCGTTTCGAACTCTGAATCATGTTAAACGGCGTAAATTATCGGGATAAAAAACATATTACATGTTTACGCATTACATAAGCTATTCCATATGTAATTTTTATAGAAATCTGTTTGTTTATTTATGTGCTTGATGCATGAAAGGGCAGACAAAAATTCCAGAATTTATAATCAGGGTTATGCAACTTATAGAGATAGGAAGTGTCCTACACGATAACCCACTACGAGCTACCACTGTGGATAGATTCGCTGAAATCCTTTCATCAGATTTTGCGTAACACGTGCACAGGCAGGCAGAAAATTTATGATGTTAACCTCTTTATATCGGAGTTATGCAAGAAATCTCAGTAAAAAAATCCAGTATGTTAACCGATGTCATAATGTTAAATTGTATCCAGTTTCGTGTTTTTCGTAATACGGTCATAGACAGGCGGATAAGCATATATGAACAGAAAAAAAATTAAATTTTAGACTTTGGCCTCTGCATCATCAGTAATATACTATACTTTTTGAAATAAATTTTATGTGCAGGTACAGATATTAAATGATTGTATTATTTATATGGATTTTATCATATGATATGTAAACTGTAGGAAAACTGAGACTAATGAGAGTTTTTCTATTTGGAATCTGTAAAATGTACGAATCTATTAGTTGTTTTCATTACTGATAATACGAGGTAGGTCCGATAAGAAAGTGTCTTATCCCGATGGCGCCTCTGTGGCCAGGTAAATTTATTATCATGTAGCACATTATCTTAGACGGCTATTGTCAAAATTTCAGCCAAATCGGACTCATATTTTTGTTTTGATCGCGCATGAAAGTGGGTGTGTCCGCGGATTTTAGGTAAATGGAAAAAGAGCAATATCGGTCGGCGATTCGATTCTTCTTTTTGGAAGGAAAATCGCGCAGCGAAATCAAAGAGCGCTTGGATGCTGTGTATGGTGACTCATCTCCTTCGATAGCGACTGTCAAAAATTGGTTTAACGAGTTTCAATGAGGTCGCACGTATTTTTCAGACGGGTTAAAGAAGTTGGAGCATCGTGGGTCAAGTGTATCGACCTAAAAGGAGAGTATGTTGAGAAATAAATCGCCACTTTTCCAAATTTTTTGTTTTTTCGGCTAAGTACTTATCGGATTGCCCTCGATAATACACCAAGTGCACTTAAAAACACTGGCAATGCATCAAAACCCTGGTAAAAGAAAAATCATTAAATTAAAGGTTGTCGGGCAGCCAACAAGGGGAGAGCGTCGTGTTAAAATCATCTTCATATTATATGCTTCGTTAAATTACAGCAATTATAGACAAGTTTTTAATGAATAATATTTATTACAACTTTTATATACTCAGAAATGACAAAAAATTTAGCAGAATTTCTTACTGCAAAAGATATCTGCACGTTGTTCATTCATGAAGAAGTGGCGGACATCGATTTATACACGTGTATTGCATTCTCAATTCCTACTCAAAATGCAATTCTGAAATTTTTGTTGTTAATATCTTGAACTATGGATTGCGATAACTTATAAGCACAAACTTCAGAAATTGAGTTCTGTACACCTATACTTCGAATGGAAAAGGTTAGCAACATGAAAAGAAAAACCGTATCGACTTTCGCTTGTACCTTTCTTAAAACCAAGTCCCAAATAAGTGCTTAGGCTATTTCTCTAGCTTCATCAGAATTAATTATCTGCGTCATTTGGTCTGTATTACGTAAATATTGATAATTAATGCAGTATATAGAACACAGTACTGATTTCGTACTGTGAGATTATACACCAGAGATTTGTCACTATCAAATATATCCGTCATGGAAGTAGTTAGAAGAGAAGTAAAAGTCTCCAAGTATCCCAAACTGCGTTTCAGTCCTGGCGCAGAAACTGAGAGATAGTGTAAACGTCGAGCGGTTTTTATTTCTTTTAACGCGTGTATTAAGTTACGTCGCAGTTTGGGTTTCTTCCAACGTCAAATTTATACGCAGCAACCAAGTCATAGAGCATATTTAGTCACAGCACAGGCGTTATTTTTACTTGCCTGTGATGGTCAGATAAAAAGTGGACTTTTAATGAACATATTTTCAGAGCACCATGTATATTTTTGAAACGACGAGTTTGTGCGTCATGAAAAGTAGAGATGTATCTAAAACTCTAAAAGTGTTTTACTAAATTGTTGAAAGTGCCAGTAAATACCCCAAACTTTACGCTTTAGTATCTTCCGTCTACGACACCATTTCTCCTGATTAGCGGAGCCAGCTGTAGACCTGGGAGAACTTGGCTCGATTCCTAATACAACGCAGGTGGCAGTAGTTGGATAAGTCCATTCTGTTTCGTATGTGTCATTCTATTACATAACTTGTTAATAATGATTCATAAATCATACTGCTGATCCTTTGATTGCAAGTTTAAATGGTCACCAGGTGATATCCCTGTCAAGCAAATATTCCTATTAATTCTTGAAAATATCTTAACAAAACGGGAAATAACCTCAATACGCATGAATTCGCTTTTATTAAATGTTACATTGGACTACTGTATCCAGAAAATTTGCCAAATCACACTATTACGACATTACTATGTATTGGAAATGAGCCCACCGTACTGACAGACCGATTTGCAAGCCGCCGCGCACGAAAAGTCTCTTCGAATGGAACAATCCATACTTCGCACTATAAAGCGACAAATAATTTCATCGAAACAACTAGGGAAATACAAATAGCATTGTTAGTTTGCTTATTAACACTTTATCAATTGTGAATAAAAATTGAAACAACGCCAAAATGATTCTAAACATTAACTGGAATTATTTGAAAGTAATATGAATAAACCATTTTTATGAGTTGAAGGCAAATGAAATATGTTTATACGATGTTGACGTCCCTTTTTAAATAATTAAATGATTCAATAATGCTGTAAGAATTTGGAAAAGCGGTTGTTATATTACAAAATTTCTTTTATCTTAGTTCAGGCCAATATGGGCCCACATTATCGTTTGCTCTGCAGTCCCATGAAGAGAAATGCTGTTTATTCATACCGCACCGATATGATAGTAATAATATAAAGGATATCGCAATCGGAATAATCTCTGTTTGAGAGTATTATCTCAGACAAATAAAAAACCTTGATGATCAGAAAAGAATAGTTTCAGCTATATGAATTTAACATAAAATTTCTCTACTTTTACGTACTCTCTTTCATCGACGAAAAATTTCATATGATTGATTGTGGGTTAAGAACAAGAAAATAGTACTTTGTTTCTTTTTAAAACAGAATACGTGACACACTACCATAAATTTAAAAATAAATAAATAAATCGACTGCAATTTGTGAATCACTGAATACGGTGATGGTGTCTTGTATACTGTGATCGTTTAGAAAGAAGAGTACTAGACAATGAGGTTTTCCTTGATTGTTACAGATTGTACCGCAGAGATAGGGGTATTCACATTGGTTAGCAAAGTTTACAACAGTTCTATAGGGCTCATAGATCATGATCATGAGTTACCAGCGATAGATTTTTGGGGTTATAAAAAGTAAAAATCTGGGTGTTGGCTGCTAACCGTTGTGGAAGAATGAATGATAGAGATGAGGTTCTTAGAGAGAAACTAAATTCATATTCACAGCTCAAAGGTGAGCATAGAATGATTACTATTGGAGGGGATCTAAATTTACCAGGTATCATTTGGGCAGGAAACAAGATTAATAACACAAGGGAACAGAGATTTGTAAATACCTTAGTAAGGGAGAGTGAGAGCAGAACAGGAGGGGACCAAACGTGATGGATATCTTTCTACTAAAGCATAAAGAAAATCTTGTAGAGTGTCAGATAACTGAAGGAATAAGTGATCACAATGTAATACTGATGCATATTAGGGGATTCAGTAAACCAGTGGTCAAATTGAAAGGGGAAATAGGTACAGTACAATTAAAAAGGCACAAATTTTAGAATTGAAAAGATATTTCAGGGAAAGTTTCATGAAATGGAAGGATGGCAGAAGTACAGGGGAAGCGAAATGTGAATAGGTTAAGGAGATAATAAAAAATGGCTAGGAAATATTTATTTTAAAACAAAAAATTAAGATAAATACAGAACCTGCATACTATAATAGGGAGGTCAGGAGGTTAAAGGGAATTAGTGAGACGAGAACACAATAGAGTTAAGGGACAGGAAGATAGTAGGGAATACTTAAAACAAGTAAACAAACAATTAATAACAGCAAAGAGAGAAGCTAAGGATATGTTTATGAATAATATTATTGGCGCATGGGGACTACGAAAGGATACATTTAGAAATTTCTATGGCTATATTAGAAAACTAAGGGGTAGGGAAGGTGTTCAGACAATTTTAGATGAGAATGGAGTTGAAGTAACTGAGGATTTGAAAATGGCAGAGATTTTGAGTGACTAGTTTAGTGAGACCACTAGGGACTCATACCGTGATAGGAGGGAACAAATCAGAGGAGAGTCTCCCTATATGAATAAATGAGGAAACTACAAGGGGCAGCTATAGATAATGTTACTACAGATTTATTAAATATTACTACAAGGGGCAGCTATAGATAATGTTACTACAGATTTATTAAAGATTTTGGATCCGATATTGTACCTTACCTTCAATTTTTATTTAAAATGACTCTGGACTCTTGCTGCTTGAGAGAGGAATGGATTAGAGTGACAGTAGTTCCGGCTCATAAAGAAGGGTTTACAAATAGGGCTGAAAATTACAGATCGATTAGTTTGACAGGCAAACTGATGGAGAGACTGATATGAAATTATATCAGAAATATTTGTGAGGAAAGAAACTTGTTTTCAGATCGACAACATGGCTTTAGGCAAGGGTATTGATGTAAATTTCAGGTAGTGGGCTATACACAAGATATTTCGGATGTTTGGACAAGAGAGGCACTAGATCTTTCTAAGGCATTTGACAAAGTGAGCCATAAAATGGTTTTAAATAAACTGGAAACTATTGGATTGGATGAAAAAGTTATTTTCTGGGTAGAGGAATTCTTAAAAGCCAGAAAGAAAAGTGTTAGAGTACTAAATGCATTATCAAACGAGGTGGAAGTAAATAAGTCAGTGCCACAGTCCAGTGTATTGGGACCGTAACGGTTCATTATTCTAATGAATGATTGTGTTGATGGTTTCACGGTCAGAATTTATGTTGTTTCCAGAGACAGAAAACTGAACAGCTACAGGTTGACCCGGATAGAATATCTAAATGGGTAGGTCAGTGTGGAATGAAGATAAATGTCGAGAAGCGTCAGCTTATTAGGTACACAGATAAAAAAATTAGAGGTTATTTATGATTATAGGGAAGTGTCAGAATTGCTTGTTGAAGGATTGAAGTGTAAATATCTTGGCATAACGTTTGATAGTAAACTCAACTGGACGGATCACACTGGGTAGGTGGTAGGAAAAGTTACAGAATGTTTCATTTACTGGAGAAGGTGATGAGAGGATGTATCAGAGAAGTTAGGGAGTTGGGTTACAAAACTTTGGTCAGAGCAATGGTTGAATTCCTTAGTGTAGTTTGGGACACACATTTTGTGTATCACATACAGAAGTTAGAGGGCGTGCAAAGTGGAGCAGCTTGATTTGTTTGTGGAAATTGTCGCAGGACACATTCAGTAACTGATATGATTAAGGAGCTGGATTGGGAGTCACTGGAGGACAGCAGGAGGGAGAAAAGAGTGCTGGGTATTTACAGGGATATTGGAAGAAGAATTAGGAATATTGCATGGAAGGGAAAAGATGACCATGTCCTCCAGCTGGCACTCGACTTCATACATAAGGGAGTGGGAAAATTTTCTTTTGTGGGTAAGGGTGTCAGGGATTGTAACAAATTACCAAGTTAAGTGATGAATAATTTCCCAAATATTCTTAAATCTTAATAGTAGATGGACGAGGAATTTAATACTCAAATTGCTCCTTCGCAATAACCTTAATAATAACAATAACTTTTATGAAAATGCCTTTCACCCATGTTTTCTGTAGCAATAGTTTGGTCTCTGCTGTTTCCACTTGATTTGTGTTACTCCATGACGGGCAGCTATACTGCTTACTGTGTATGGGAATTCAGAGATCGAAGAACAGGTAGATTAAAATTATCAGAAAATCCGTCTTGCATATTCGAATTAAAATTTTCTAACGTGTGTTACGCACGGAAAGCCAGATGATTTGAACTGGACATAAATTAAGCTCCGTTAATAACTTGACAACCAGTGTTATTTCTCAGTTAATAAATGAGGTTTCCTATGTTTCAGTTTTGAGCATAAACATAACATAACTGAAGAAATGACAAGTCTACAGAATGGTAAGAGACTGGTTTTCCCTTTTTATCAACAATTATTTTTCAACATCAGAAATCTATTCCTATATTCCCAGTAATCTCTTACGCTGTTCGTGTGCAATCTTTTTTAATTCCCTACTGTTTTCTCTAACATGAGTTACCTATATTTTTGTAATATTGCTTTAGCAGCCAAGAAACTTCACATAAAATATGAATGATAATTTTGCTTTTTCCACTAAAGCATGTTTCATCAAATTCGGAACAAGAGAACTGGAGATGCAGACATTATACTTTTTTAACGGTGTCACTTTTTTCTTTCTAACTTGAATATTAGCATATTTTTCTCTGTTGGATTCCGTTTTTCAGTTTATCATTATTTTTCTGATATAGATGGCTAACCGTTCACGCTAAACTAACATAAATAAGCGCAGTCAGAAGTTGAACCACTTAAGAGTAACTGAGTAACATGAGATTTATATGAATAGTTTTCTGTCGCAGCCATCACAGCCATATACGTTAACGAAACCTTGGTGAACATGTCTCCTTAAAAACAAATTTATTTACCATTGCTTGTTAGAATAATGTGTAAAAAACTGTTCTGTAGATGCTAAACATTTCTCAGAATCCCCTTCTCAGATTCGAAGGGCCTTGTTGCCCATTCCAGACTCGTTCATTGCTTGGATACAATTGTTGCTAAGGTAGGAGAGATTACTCGCCAGACACAGGGCTGCTGAGATATTGCTCTCATTACACGTGTGTACGAACAGCGTGATAAATGCCGTGTGCCTTGGCGGACAGCTGGCATGCCCGCCGCCTGAGTCAGCGTCCACACATAGCATAAGCCTTCGAGTCCCGGACACACATACACAC
The DNA here is from genome assembly GCA_031002005.1 of Vandiemenella viatica. Classification (NCBI taxonomy): domain Eukaryota; kingdom Metazoa; phylum Arthropoda; class Insecta; order Orthoptera; family Morabidae; genus Vandiemenella; species Vandiemenella viatica. Next base: position 92,656,033 of record JARYHS010013631.1, read on the forward strand.
ACTTTGTCGGGAAACAGGACGCCTGTTTCCAGACGAACGATGAAGTCAGAACGCAGCTTAGTAGAGGTTAGATGATAGTAAAAAATACAATACCACCATACTACTTTTTCCATGACATTTCTTCGAGACAAAGATAAAATTATAACTGGACGTTGCGGCAAATGGCAGATAAAAATACATTATTCTTACTGCCATTAACTGCAGTGTTTGCCCAATGCTTTATAGCAACCTTCTGCCAATAAATAATCCACCTTTTCCTATGCTATGTGCTTTAATTTTTAAAGCTAAATAAATTGTAAACAGCATTTCTTGCAACGCAAAATACCACTAAATACATAATTAATGTATTCGCTAGAAAAAAACTAGGCTAAGATCGTAGACTCGGTCAAACTTTTCAGATTATTGATTTAACAAATCCTTCGGTGACCAATCTAGAGTCACTCATTAATTCACCATTTTACATTAGAAAGGAAGTTCTAAAATTTGGAACAATATCCCTGCTCGTTTTATCAAAACACAGTAGGGTTTTATACTCTTGCTCTAATAACCCCTACCGCAAATACTGCAACAAACCTCGGTGACCGAGCGTGGGGGGGTAAACGGATAACGTTCTGGCATCGCATTCGGGAGGACGCGGGTTCGAATCCCCATCCGGGCATCCAGATTTGGGTTTCCATGGTTTCCCCAAATCATTCCAGGCGAATGTCGGGATGCTTCCTTCAAAAAGGCCATGGCCGAATTTCTTCCCGTAGCCGCAGACGAGGCGTGCAAAAAAACCCTCTGTGCTGAGAGAATCAAACAAGTCGACAAACAATGGAGAGAATTTCATACGATCTTGCCATCTTTCAGAGCAAATACTTCGTTAAAACTCCATCGAATCCACAGTTTTTTTCTGTAAAACAATAATTTTTTGGAATGCTTTTCTTTGGATGAAACGCAGCCAACTAGCATTTTTACTAACAGCATTATTTGGTTCAGAACTGGTTCCCGTTGGTTCGGCAAAAAACAAACAAATTGTTAGAATTATGTCCGGTGTATGGAAACAGGACCAATGGAAACTAACGGTAATGGAGAGGAAAGTACTTCAAAAAATACGCAATCCTATAGCAAACCAGACCATTGCAGAGTGATGGATTAAGTACAATCGCGAGTTGGATAATCTATACAACGCTGCGAGTACTGAGGGTGGAATTACAGGTTGAGTGCTACAAGGGACGAGCCACGCAGTGATAATGAATAACAGCCGTTGGTCGAAAATACTTATTGACTTAAAACAATTTGGTTCGAAGAAGTGAAGAAGATTTCGTAAAGGCAGACTGCGTGACAGCTGCAGAAAGAGTGCAGAAGACGGAGTATAGTGGGCGGGAAGTAGTGCTAACTCACGCGGTCTCCGACACAAGTAAAGTAAAGGAAATCAGACGAAAAGCATGTACGTTACGTAGTTGGTTCAAAATAGTGGTGCGTTGGTGAGTGCCCGCTTCCGGGGGTCAGCCTTTGTCTTCCTCATTGCTGTAGGAATAAATTCAATCACATCAGAGAAGCATTTATTATCGACTGAGAATTTTTTTTACAGTGAATGACACTTCAGCATCCAAGAAAAAACCCTCCATAAAATTCACGGTGCACCTAATATGCCGCCTCATTAGGAGTTGTTTCCACCACTTCCATCTCGTGTTCTCCCGTAATTTTCGCTGATTTCTAGTTTTGGACAGAAAAAATCGCCGCACCCAAAGAAGTCTTGCAAATAGCAGAAACAATTTCTGGTGGCAGATATGCCACAAGAGCAGACAAATTCAGTCATTTATTCCGCGCTGTTTAAGAAGATTTTCACAGACGTCACGTTTATTATTATTCCCAAAAAGCGGTGCAGACTTCTCATTTTTGGGTAATGAGGGGTATTATTTTATTCTAAAATAAACTAAATCGCACTATAACAATTTAGAATCTATAGCGACTGAAATAACTCTAGTAAGTAATGAAATAACTCTATTTAAAATATCTTCACAATGTTGATCACATACAAATTAGGCTATGTGCCACATTTAATGGCCAGTAGCCGATTAGGTTTCAATTCTTCACTTTTACTCCCATTTATATCCAAATAGAATGGCGGGATCTACAAAGACTCATTTCGTGCTTCGTTTTTAAAGAAAAAAGAAAATGGAAATTGGATTTATACTTATCATCAGAATAGTCTTAGTACAACTGCAAATAAAATTAAGTTAATATTGGCATAAAGACGAAGAATCATTGAAATACGTTTTATAATATCAGTAAAAACCAATTTTAATTGTTTACAGTAGTATAAGCATTAAAATAAACGTAAACCTCAGTTTCCTATTAACAAAATCCCATTTTACACAAATAGCTTGATAAATTCTCGGCCTAATCCACTAGTAGAGGTGTTAATTATCATGGGTTGCAATGATAAATAAACATTGTAAGATAGTCATTTTGTTAGATTTAACGACCCCCCCCCCAAAAAAAAGGAAAGTTAATGACGAAATTTTAAGGGGAACTGCCCAAAAACAAAGATGGGAGAAAATCAAAGATAGGATACAAAAATACAGGAACATCGAATGAAAAGAACTGAAAGATCAAAATTAAGATGGGTCAGTTATATCAAACAAGAGGTATCTGACATAATAGCAACATTATGGCCGTGGAGAGAAATGAGATGCAACTGACTCAGTGGAAGCCCGAGGAAAAGATGGTCGGAATATGTAAAGAAGAATGTAACAAGTAGAGAAAAGAATGAATGGTGAAGAATGGGGTATCTACCTGGACTGTCAGGGACGGAAAATACTCACAAACCACATCCCAGCAACTGAAAATTTTCTGTATACACAACAACTCAAGTTTCTGATTTTTTGAAAAAAAATTACTGTTTTATTTTTGTTTAGTTGCAAATACAATAAGTATTAATCATTTAGGGACGTTAGAAACTTAGAAAATATGTTTTCTAGTTTAGTGAATTTTGGCGAGATGCTGGAACATTGATGATATGGTGACATTTTTTGTTATTGGCACGAGATATTATTGGCGTAACGTTACATTTCTTAAGACAATTGAGGAGAATTAAGAATAATGATTCCATATAATTCCTTTGATGAAAACCTAAAATTAGAGACAAGGGATACATTCTTTTTATGCATCTAGATGCCATAATTCTAATAGACAGGTGTTTTCTGATCTCTTGCGCTTACCCTGGAAGTACAGTCTACATATCAGTAAGAAAGTTTTTACTGCTTAAAATTGTAGGGCGGGAAGTCTTTATAGTCAGGTATGAACTCAGCTACAGTCATCAGATGAGTGGTAAGGCTAATGCAAATGAAAAGCTCCGAAACATAACGGCAAGAGTTAAGACGAGTTGATTTCATTCCCCAAAATTAAGTGAAATATTTTTCGCATAAAACGCGGATTGCAGAACTGAATTGGCAGTTCTTTGCTCTCAACTTTACTTTGAAAGTGTATAAACGCTCCCAGGTTAAGGGAAATTAAGGCTGTGGTGTTAGCCTCCTGCTTATTACCACTTCGAATCGTAAAGATGTGTGAAGGGAGCCATCTCTCAGAGCTGTGTGACCACAAGTAATAAAGGGAGCCGGATGAAATTACTCGACCCGTGCTGCCACAGCTGTTGTGAGCCAAGCATTCTACACCTTACCAGGCTACTCAGCTTAGTATAACTTCTCTGGAATTACTTTTCATTTTAAAACAATAATAGTTACATTAAAGTGCTCGGATTATTTTTAAATTTTCCTTGGTAACTATCTTCCTAGCTTGTTAACCTGCAATACAAATGTAACAGAGCTCCACATCCGCAAGCGCGGAACTTCCGCATGAAATTCTACTTCCGTTTTTGCATCCGCAACTTTTAATGCGGAAGTATAGCGGATGTTTTATTTTCATTGCAAGATAATTGTCTTATTCTTTTCTCTAGGTAGGAGAATCTCCCTAACGTCGCTTAGCTAATAGTTTCATTTCTTTAGATACTGTGATAAAAGTAACAATGAACTGAACGGAGTTATTACCTAGACACGAATTTATACGTTTGAACTTGCATATAAAGTAAAGCGGTCTATTCACGATCCAACTAGTAGGACTTCTATGTAGAACTAACATAGGATGATGTACTCACCCATTCACGCTACTAAAATGGAGCCAAGAAGTACTTCTCATTCGTTCATTCTAGCGGCGCTCCAGTGTCCTTATCTTACACTCGTAAGGTGTTTCCTCCAATCAAGATCCAACGCCATAACTTGTTGGATGGCAGGGTCCCGTGTTGTTTTTTGGGAGTCTAACCACATTCAACACGTCCTGCAAGTAATCCCGACAAGAGTCCTACATTGAAAAATCGGATCATCGTAGGTCCTACGAATTGTACTGTAAATTGGCCTCTAGAGAGCAGGAAAGGCGGATGGCGAGCACGGAGATATGCGGTGGTGTGATCTTGTGTTTGACGCTTCGATTAGCGAACTCTGCAAAATTCATATGGCAAAGATTATTTTGTTGACGTATGCCTAGTTATGTAAATAATTTAATTCATTTTTAAAATAATCCAACGTTTTTTCGAGTTCAAAAAGATGAGACAGAAAATAATATGAAAGTATTAGATTGAAATAAATAGACTTTGCTTATCCCTTTCGTGACCAGTGGGAACTATAGTTCCCACTTCTTTGTTTTCGGCTTAAGTTCACTGGTAATCATTGTTCCCACGTCTAACTTGTGCTCCCATCTCTGTTATAGTGTGGTAACTACGTGTAGTTTATCAACTGGCTCGCAGAAGCTGTTGTATGTCTACATTCTTAGTCAATAAATGCAGTGGCGCGGTTTCTGAGTGTAAGGGACCCAATAATTTGACCACTACAGCTATATTTGTATTCAGCGCTTTTCTGTTGTGTGTAAGTGACTTGTTTTATATTTGTCTAATTTCATATTTACTAAGGAGACAGTATGTGACTGTATTTAGCAAATTTCACTGAAAACCACAGAAATATTGCAAGGAAAGTAGTGGGGACTATTTATCCCACTGAACTGTTTCGGATGTGCAAACTGTGTAGGAAGGAAAGTTAGTGGGAACTATTTATCCTACTGAGCTGTCTGGGATGTGCAAACTGTGTAGCTGTAAAATCGGCATTTTGTTTATTGTGCGTTTCCCATTGTTTAGACTGCCTGGGCTCAGGCCAGAAGAGATTCTGAGAATTTTGCACTCCCTATCAGAAGATTCAGATTTTGATTCTGACTCAGATTCTGTTGAAGATTCAGCGAATACTTCACAAATTTCGAACGATGTTAGTGGAAACATTATTGTGCAAAGTGATGATATTGGTTTTGATTTGACAATAGAAGCTAACGAAATTGGAAACATGTCAAACAGAAGATGCTGTTAAAGTAGCACAAAGGACAAAGAAAAGAGAACAAAAGTAATGTGTTACAGCTGTGGTGTACCTTTGTGTATAGCACCATGCTTTTTTATTTTCCATAGTACATCACCATAGTGAACTCAAATGACAATACAAATTAATACATGTATAAATGTAATATTTCTGATGTTTTTTGCACTTAAAAATAAATAAATATTTTTTTTTCAAATTCCAGAGTTGAGTTAGTCCACGTTTATTCACGTTTGATAAGAATTATTGTAAAATATTGTATTTATTGTACGTGAATTATCTTTGAACAATAAACTGTGAGTGTAGTGAGAGGATCTTTGAAAAGTTAGTTCAAAAAGATGATGGCAAGTGCAGGAAATAGTTCCCACTAATTTTTTTGTAATTATAGACTAATTATTCACATTCAAGATTGAAACTATAATTTTAAGTGTGGTTCCTTAGCGCAATAAAGTGCTCATAAGAATTCCACAACTTCTGTAAATAATTCGGTCACGAAAGGGTTATACAAAATGTAGAATTTGTGATAAAAATATATTTTTTATTTTAAGTTTGTTTTTAATAAATTATTAAATTCTAAACATTTATAAATTTATTTTTCCATATCCGCTTCCGCAAAACATCCGCATCCGCAGATGTCAATCACTGAACATCCGCATCTGCATCCGGAAAGATGACTTCCGTTGCAACCCTAGCCTACAATATGAACATTCAGCACTGATATGTAAAGGATTTGACTAAGATGTGATGGAACTTTTATGTCTTATCTTTCGCAATGCAGAAAAGTGAAAGTATGTCGACTTCTATAATTTACTGTTTATGGGAAGCATAGAAGCAAGAACCATCGACACACTCTTCTATCCACTACAACCAGTAGTACATGTGAAAATCTGGCTGTCAGTAATGTTAACATTAACAAACAATAAATAAATCCGCAGATCGACAGCTTAATAATGAAACCGGTTTTGTAGAATTGATTTAAAACCAAGAACTTGAGAACAATTTCTGTTTCATACAAAAACCATCCCTCCCATATCGAGGAAGCGTGTGTCACGACCAAATTCTAATAACACCTCTGCACGTCTTGTATTATCAACTCTCTATGGTGTCCTCATTCTGGGAAGCAAAATATACTCTCCTGGAGATAAGAAGGAAAGCGGCACAGATAAATGAGTGAACACATTTTTATTTTGAGCAAAAGTTTATTTAGAGCTGCCGTGAGTCAGTGCCAACTCAGCGTTGCATATTTCCCAACAATTTTGTTGTGAAGCCTTGGGTTGTTGCATTACATGGTAGATGCAGGTTGGTTTTGGACAGCATACATCGCTTCGTAGCTGGAGATTCTATTTTTTCCAAAATAAAAGTATATGGATCTATGTACCTGGTATTTAAGGATTATGGAAACATGCTGAAGTGTGAAATTCATTAGAATAATTACACGCTCATAATTCTTCAGTTACAATTTTCTGTGCAAATAAACATACTTTTTAAATTCAGACAGTATAAATTTTCTGTTAATAGGAGATTTTCCAAGCCCATACTGTTTAGATAATGGTGTATAGAATGCATTATTTGCTGACTGTTAAATTATTTGACGTCATCCGCAATGGAGGTAGTACCAAAAAGAAAAATCATTAATATTTTTGAAACAGTTTTTGTTTCGATTTACCAAAGATGGATCATTTCACATTACCGGTTCAGTATTTCATGTAAGTGTTCCCAGTTTCATTAACTTAAATGTGGCAATGACAGAATCCAGACAAACTGTGGTCACTAGAATCTTACGAGTAATCGTCTCCTCACAGGAAATAATGTAATGCAATGTACATTTAATTTTGCCAGAGCTCTGTCTGGAAAATTAAATTGTTTCTTCTACAGGTATCAATTATTCAAACGAATCTTATACCAGTCTAAATTTTGAGTCATACTGCAGTATTTCTCACGACATCGTTTATCTCTCCAAATTCAAAATAAGACATTTTTACAAGTAAAAATACAGCATAAAGTAATAAGATATATCATACAGTATCTGCTTATTCAAAGTCATTCGTGTGTTGTAAATAAAAATGTCCGCTGAAAACTAAGAGAATTTAACATTCGCAATGGTATAAATATTAATTCTCTGTCATGCTAGGACTGATGAAGGAACTTATCTAGAGAGAGACAAGCAATTGTGCAGTTGACTGCACGATACGGTCCAATGGGCACGCACGATTCTCTCCAAAGTCGCCGCGAGTTAGGCTTCACGCACGACGGCCTCTCTGGAACCCGGGACTGCGTGGTTACACGTCCTCCGCAAGTAGTTTTTGCTGTCTATGTTGAGGCCCGTATGGTGAAGCACTGCAGTGCCTTCCATGACCTAGTAGTTGGAATGGCAACAACACCGCACTTCAGCCGCATTAACTTCCAAGATAACCATGTTTACCCTCCGCCCCATCGCAAAGTACTCATTTGACAGTAAACAAAATCAATAAGGTAACGGTTCCAGTGGTTCAGATTCGAAAAAACGTCTTGAAGATGGGATGTGAATCTTGGTCATCCCGCTTGTACCTTATTTATTGAGCAAGTCGATCCACAACATTGCAGCTCTCATCGCAAGCCAACCGAATCTATTAAACCCCTACACAGAATATTCGATTAATTATAAGCCATTGAAATACTAAAATCATGTGACAAATTGTAGACTCATTTACAACGGACCAAAAATTAATTGTAAAAATAAATATGCATTCGAATGGTGCACTGGATTGTAGTTTTTGTGCTACTAATTTTCAAATTGGGATTATATTAACCAATTCACTGACTTAATGGGACTTGAAGCGCAGACCTCCAGTTATTGGCAAACTCTTAAATTCCTCTTGTAAACACTAACCTTAACTGTACAATTAGTTCACATCGAAAACTAATAATACGCCATTTCGAACTATCACTTCCACAATTAAACAACGACTAAAAAATATAACTTTTAACTAATCAATCTAATTCGTAATGAATTTGTTTAATAGTTTTTTAAAAAAAACTTAATAAATAATGTAACTGTTGAAACTATGTTTATATAACTTGTAAAGAATCAGTACTAGTCACGAAGAATTAATTTTAGAAGTTTAAAAAAGTTAATAAATAATGGAGCTGTTGGAATAATGTTTATTTTTGGAGGTATTTCGCCTCTCGTCGAGGTATCATACGTGATGGAATATTTAATTTAAATTTCTTCTGTGAGGTGAGATGGTTGATCGCCTATGGTTTCACCAAGTATATCACTTTTATTTTTGCACCTAATATTTCTTAACGCCATCTGTTCGGTTTTACTTCTTCTACCTTTTTATTTATTAAGGGACTTTTATAGCTCATCATTATTACTATGATGAATACCACTATTTGCATCTTCTGTGTTTGACTAAATTTCCCAGCCATTCGTTTGTTAAACAAAACAAACAAAACGCTAAACATAATTCTTCAAATCAGTTAAACAAAACCAAAAAATGATAAAACCGGTCTTACATGTAATCAGTCTCACTAAAACTAAAATTTATTCAAACATTGAACTTTGGAAAGAATAAAAGCATAAAATTTTCTAATATGAGAATGGAGGCTTTCCCGGCGTATTGATGCAGTGAATTCTTCGCGGGAGTCCAGCCGGATAGTGTAATAGAATGACGACGTTTCAACAACCTGCTCGGTTGTGGTAATATCTAAAAATAGACCTGATGAACACAACCGAGCAGGTTGTTGAAACGTCGTCATTCTATGACACTATCCGTCTGGATTCCCGTGAAGAATTCACTGCATAAAATTTTCTGATTAATGTTTAGATCATAAATGTTTACTAGATCATTTTTAAGAAATAATACAATAGGATAGAGACACACCAACGCAGAAACCTTCTTTCAGTTATATTTACTTAGTTCATTATTATTCGACTTATTGTCTTCAAAAAACACACATGTAAACAATGAGACTTTGTAACAGAAGTTTATTTATTTATTACTTTTTAGCCTTGTCGAACATATCAACAGTCTCTCCAAGGAGTATTAAAAATATTGTGGACATCGAAATTCACGACCACTTGAAAGTTTAATGCTATTGTATCCTATAACAGAAAGTGAAATTTTTAAAATTAATTATAATATCTCATGAATTTAACAAGATGTACTTTACACTTATACCCTTATTCGTCATTGTGTATTGAATATTGTTGCAAAATGATGAATAGTTATGTTCCGTTATTTAGTCCCGGAGGAAAGGAGCTCGTACCTATGGCCCACTGAACTATTACGCTTCCTTCAGGAGGATACAAAACCCTTCGGGTTGTGGACTAAGCTAAGCTGTTAGTTAATTTCAGAAACGTTCAATTATGGGTGAAAAATAAACAGAGAAGTTACATACGATTATGCATAAATGAATACAAGTAAAATGCGTTTAACAAAACCTATTGTCTTATTAATTTGAAAAATGAAATGAATAACTTGCTTCTTTCAAATAAATTATTAATGACGTGCGTATAATTTTATAGTTGGGCCGTAGAACTGTAAGCGTAGGTAGGAAAGAAACGCCGTTAACTGTCTCATCGTTTTATCTCATGCTTATCTTTATTTCATGCAAGGGAAAAAATGTTTATGTTATCAGTTGCTTGGTCTGAAATACTTTTTCAAAAATACTAAAAAGAAGTTCAGTTACTTGTAATATGAAGAGCTACGATAAAATTTTTGTCCGAATATTACACTATTTCTCTAGTAACAAAGTAAGAGGGAACTAGCAACAACAAGAAGAGGTATTGTCCCGTAACAGAGCTGGTGTGTGCAGGCCCGCCAGACGAGTTGGCCCGACTCCGCGAGCCGCCGCGTGGGCGAATGATATTCCTGGACGAGGCGGTGCCACACCACGCTCATCCCCACCACACACTTCTGGTCTTGTTTCGCGTTGCGGGGAAATCCCAGTCAAGCTTAGATTCGACGCGTGCTGTTGGACGCCGCCCAGCAGACAAGACACATCTTTTCAAACGGGGCTGTCGTAGACGTACACAACCAGATAAATTTATACATACAAAGATACTTATAAGCTTTTGTCTATAGCCTGAGAAAAAGTCTCTTCTAAAGAATACTTTTTATGGCTTTGCGATGAAAATGATGTACAACCAACAATTTTGTTTATTTGCCTGGAAATGGTTCACTAAGAACATTTATTTTTTATATTTAAGGAGCATATGCTCTCTCTTTTACTCGGACGAGGCTCTGGCGACTGAATGATTCCTGATATAAGGAGTTGAACACTGCTTGCCAACGGCCTCCTGAAAGGAGGACGGAAGAGCGGGGAATGGTCCAAGGCACCCTCTTACCCTTGGGATTGGAAACGGCTCCTATAGGCGGATAAATCAGAAATGATCAACGGTAGGGAGATGCAGAAGGCAACGGAAAACCATTGCACTGAATCCTCAAAGGATATTCTCTCAAATTACATTTGGAATGATGGCTTCTTCGCGGGTAAAATATTCCAGAGGTAAAATAGTCCCCCTATCGGATCTCTGAGTGGGGACTGCTCAGAAGTAATCAGAAGTCGGAGGGTGGAATGTTAGATGAATGTGGTTGGTACATCAGAAAACTCAGAAAGCAAAATGTAACGACTTAAGATAGGTGTAGTGGGAGTTAGAGAAATTAAGTGAAAGAATGCACAGGATTTATGGTCTAGGGAACACAATAATTAACACGAAAGCTGTTTTTTTTTTTTTTTTTTTTTTTTTTACTGCTTTACGTCTCTTTTTAACATTGAGGTCTTTAGAGACGGGAAAGGATGGGGGGCAAGGATGGGGGCAAGGAATGGGAAGGAATTTGGCCATGGCCTTTTGAAGGAAGCATCCCGGCATTTGCCTGGAGTGATTTGGGGAAACCATGGAAAACCCAAATCTGGATGCCCGGACGGGGATTCAAACCGCCGTCCTCCCGAATGCGAGGCGAGAACGCTAACCGTTACACCGCCCCGCTCGGTAGACGAAAGCTGTTGATGGAGTTACTGGTGTAGGATTTATAATGAACAAGAAATTAGGGAAACTGGTGAGTTATTATGAACAGTTTAGTGACAGGATTATTCTGTTCAGCCTAGAAGCTAAGATCGCTCCAACCACTTTAATACAAGTATATAAACTCACAGGAAGAAAATGAACATACAATAAAATTGAAGAATTTGTACAATATGTGAAGAGAGAGAGAGATAGGAAAATCGCTTAATCATGGGTGATTGGAGTGTGACAATGGGAGAAGGAAAAGAGAGTAGATATTTGGGAAGTTATGGTCTAAAAGTAATAAATGGACCAGGAAGCAGGTTATTAGAATTTTGTGAAAAATATAAACTCGTGGCGAAGACACTATTTAAGAATCATGCACACCTGAAAATTTCCAGGGAATACAGGTAGATATCCGCTAGATTATGTCATAGTCAAAAAGTGATTCAGGAATCAAGTTCTAGCTGTAAAACTATACCCAGGAGCGAACATAGACTCTGACTACAAGCTAAGAGTTATGAAGTGCTGGCTGAAATTCAAGAGATTAAAGAAGCAACACAGGCAGAACCACATTGAAACTATTTAAAATAAGAGAAAAACGTGGGTCTAAGAAATAACTCTGGAAAGTATTCAACAGAGGACGAATGGAATCCATTGAAGAGAAAAATAATCAAAGCTGGTAAAAAAACTTTAGTCTTTAAGAAACAAGCCGCGAGAAAACCTTGGATCACAGAAGAAATAAAGTAGCTGAAGGATCAGAGGAGAAGGCGCAAAAGTGCTCAGGATGAAGCAGGAAGAAAGCAGAAAGAGAGCAGTACAGACATCTTAGAAATCAAATAACCAGGAAATGCAAGAAAACAAAAGAAAAGTGGTCGCAAGAAAAGTGTGGAAAAGTAGAAAAGGAGATGGTAATAGGAAAAGTAGACGTGGCCCATTGGAAGATCAAACAGCTTTTGGAGAAATTAACAAAAGATGTATAATCATTAAAGCCGCCGATATAAAACCTCTTTTAAGCTCATAACATAGAGCTACCCGATGGAAGGAATACATTGCGAGGCCTTCTGATGGGGATGACTAAAACAACAGCGTACTGGAAAAAGAAGGCGATGTCGACAATGATGATTTACGACATCCTGTTTTAAGCACAGAATTTAATAAAGCTTTGAAAGTTTCGAAGTCAAATATGGTGGTTGGAAATGATGAGATTGCTGCAGAACTTCTGAAATCACTGGCAGAAGAAGGAATCCAAAGGTTTTTAAACTGATATCAAACAGTTGTGAAACAGTAGAGATTCCAACTGGTATTAATAAGCATCTTCATAATTCCAAAGAAAGCACAAGCTGACAAATGCAAGAATTATTGCATTCTAAGGTTAACATGACATGTTTAAAAATATCTTACGAGTACAATATACAGAAGAATAGAAAAGAAAGTAGAATAGATGGTAGGTGAAGATCTGTTTGTGTTTAGGGAAAAATTGCAGTACAAGAGAAACAATTCTTCCTTTAAGATTAATACTTGAAGGACGGATCAGGAAAAACAAAGATATTTTTATGGCGTTTGTTGTTACTGATAATGTTAGGTGGGACAAAATGTTTCAAAATTTAAAGAAGTCAGAAATAAAATATCGAGTATATATGGTCATAATAAAAGTAGAGAATCATGAGAGACATGCATCAATTAAAAAGAGTGTGAGAGAGGGTTTTAATCTTTTCCCATTAATACTCAACTTGTATATAGATGAAATAATAAAGGAAGTAAAAAAAAATCAATGTGGCATAAGAGTTCAAGGAGAAAAAAATCAGTAGGCTAATATTTGCTGATGTCATTGTCTTGTTAGCAGAACAGGCTGAGGATATTGAGAAGTTACTGAATGGCATGAACAAAATACTGAAGGAAGATTTTGGATTAAATATAAACCAAAGTAAAACAAAAGTGATGAAATGCACCAGCAATGATAGCAAAATTACAAGATTAATTAGATGCAATAGAGAAGTAAGTGAATCCTGTTACTTAGGGGAAAATATTACAACAACTGGACGAAGAAATAGTGATGTTAAAAGCAGAACAGCACTAGGGAAAAAAATGTTCTTGAAAAAAAAGTAGTTTCAAACACTGATCTGTGATTCAGAAAGAACGGTTTAAACTCTATGTGTGGAGAACGACACTTGAAGCATTGGCAATATGATGCTATAGAAGGATGCTGAAAATGATGTGGACAGATAAAGCACGAAATGAACTTGTTTTGGAGATCTTCTTCTTCTCGTGTCGATGACAACATCAAATGCAAGGTAGTATTCCCACCAATGCGATTGCTTTGTCACTAGTTGATCAAAGGTCAGATTGAGAAATATTCGCTCCGATTTGTGACAACAGATGTACCATAGCTTCGATCTCACCACAAGAACATGTGATATCTAGTTGCTCTCCCAGGTATCTCCATGAAGCGAGAATGTCTTTGAACTGCTAACACCAACTCGAAGTCTGTTAAGTGACTTCCATAAGGTCCACAGTTGTTCAGATCCAGGTAGTAGACCATGTTTCAGCTTAATCCAGTCGATTTTATGTCCCACTGCCTTCTCATAGGCTGATATTCTTACACTGATTGATGCCAACCAATACCTCAACCATTCCCACCGGCGACGGTCTGAGGCAACCTGTGATAACCAGTATGTTCTGTGGAGCGGAATATCCGCTGTCTTAGCGTGACTTTTGCCACACAGGACAGGTATACTCTGCTGCAAAGTAGGTCAATGCTACACCCACGCTTCCTTTGCTGATTGACAGCTCACGCGCCAACTGCCGAGTCGTTATGCGTCGGTCCTTGCGAATAAGCACATCAGCACGCTGCATCTTGTCAGGTGTTACAGCGGTGGGTGGCCTTCCCGACCGCTGCAAATCTTTGAGTTCTGCAGAACCGCTTTCGGATAGCCTCACCCTCTGTGCCCAGCGACTAACCGCACTTCTGTCGACTGCTGATGCTCCATTAGAAATTCAATGACAACGTGCTGCTTATAACGTACATTACTTAGAGCCGCCATGTTGAACCATTGCTTCAAGTACGGTATCTGTCGGAAGAAACGGAAACTTTTCACGCAGACTCTGAAAACTTCCAAGAATTCATATCTAAAGTTTCACATTCGTACCATTGTTGGGGGCAGAGAGAAAAATTTCTGGGCCACCCTAGTACAATTATAAATATTCTGAATGAAATGTTGACACTAGTCACTGCTGAAAATGATCAATTGTTGGGAAAAACCTCCTTCTCAGGTACAATGAGGGATCCTTTTCTTCTTGAGGTGTTACTAATAACATTCTTCTATCTCACATCATTGTCCATTTATTGATAAAATAGAACCAAACCATATCTGCCGCGTAAAAAGTCAGAAGAGCTGCATCTTTTATTTTATTTTGCTGCAGTTGTCACCTTCTTTCTACATTACAAGGGAATGATTCCTTGATCTGCTTAAAATATTTCTACAACTCATTGGATAGTAAACACTCGTAAAAACACTTTCGATAAGCCTCGTAAACTTTAATGTACAACGCCTCTTCACACCATAAACTTGAAATAACACTTCAGCGAGCGCTATATTTAAAGATGCACTGAAGTTTATTTGATAGAACAAATTTATAATTATTTTATCAACGAATGGTACGGTCACATGCAGGATTGTAATCAAATAGCTTTATTTCAAAACATCAAACCAATACTAACTGTCACTGCCGTGTAAAATCCCAGGTGACGTCTGTTAAATTTGAACTCAAATACGTTTTGAAATAACACCCATGCGCAGCTCTGTCAATATACAGGATATCTAAGTTACATATGGAGATAATTAAATGGCAGAAATAAATACCCACATGCTGTTGTGTATTCTGTTTCTTATTCTAACTGTGAGAAATGATACGAATGAAAAGCTACGTGGCTTAATTCGGATGCCCCCTTCCACCCACGTAGCCCCGCGTAGCTTTTTACCGAACCCCTTCTCCCTTAGACGGAGACACGTACTTTATTGACGCTCCCTAATGGTGCAGAATTTTCTTGAATAGTGGTTAGAATCAGAGTCAGATTAGTGGAGCGTTTAGAAATAAGAAAAATTAACAGAGAGATCATATTAATACCAAGGGCCTTACCTTTCCTTCGTTTGTGGGTGTGTTTAGTTCTAAAATATGTACAGTGCTGACTAAACATGGAGTCAAGACAATTTTTAGAGCACCCGCAAAATTTAAGAACTTTGTTGGCAGTATTAAGGATGACCTAGGATTACGAACATCTGGTGTTTATTACATACCTTGTGTTTTTTTTTTTAACTGCTTAATGTCTATCAACAGCGAGGTCTTTAGAGACGGGAAAGGATGGGGGGGGGCAAGGAATGGGAAGGAATTCGGCCATGGCCTTTTGAAGGAAGCATCCCGAAATTTGCCTGGAGTGATTTGGGAAACCATGGAAAACCCAAATCTGGATGCCCGAATGCGAGGCCAGAACGCTAGCCGTTACACCACCACGCTCGGTACATACCTTGTGAATGTGGCCGTGCTTATATTGAACAAACGTAGCGGTATATTGTGCAGCGGTATGTCGAGCACTCAAGAAATGTCTGTAAAAAATTTCAGATCCAAAGAACAACGCCTTCTATGGACGTCGAGAGGATAATCTAACCGTAGACCCTAACGTTTTATACAGAGAATCTATAGATCTTGACGAAAGCTGTCGATTAAGGCAAAAATTAGCATAGTAATTTCACCAAATCAGGAATTACGCTGCGCAGAAAATTCGAGACGTGCAGGAACTGCCAAAAACGCCAAAACATTAACTATGCCCCTTCTCGCCATAACAGATTCTTTGATCTCTTCGGTATCCACTGATGCACTGTATCTGTAACTTCAGTACCAATTTGTAACCATCTGATCTTCTAGAACATAATATGGGAGATAAATTTAAAGACTATTCTGCTAGTTAAGGCGTGACATCAGATTAAATTCACTGCTGTGGTTATATATCCAAAAAAATTCCACCCTGGTCCTCCAAAAAAGTTTAGAACAATGATTATCAGACGAAAATGGTGGTAAGTGCCCGCTATGAAGCAGTGCCCTTCGTCTCGGCATGCAGGTAAATATAGCTGCGGGCCAGCTGCAGGTTCTGCCAACACGTAATTAGCTGGCAACACGAGGGCACTGCAGCTGGGAGGCATAACCTGCTGCAGCTAAGGATCATTTAGCGGTAAGGAGCCCTCAACAGTACAGTGGCTGGCCCACTACCCTCCCTTTACAAAGGTCGCTCATTCGAGTTCAGAGCAGCTTTTAGTTCAGCCTTGTGTTTGTCTTACGAAGTACGTATTTAGACTTTACAGAGCCTCACTGGAATATACGTTTGAGCCCTGAAGCAGCATAAATAAGAAACATGATGCTCTTTTACTATTTTTTTTTCTAAGTGTGGTACCACGTTTGATAATAATACTTAAGGCAGTGTAGCCTTCCCAGAAATACTTAACGAGTAACATTCACAGTTTGAAAATACAACTAAGACCAATACGTCACCCTGGAGGCAGCTTATGACAGTCACAAGGCAAACGTCCATATAAACCCTCCAGGCTAGCTTGGACCGAAAATATTATACTATGCAGTGAAGATAGTCAAAAGATGCACAGAGAGAGTCACAGAGCAGAGAGCAAATATTATATTTCTGGACTGCAAACAATTGTGCGATCTTATCAAAAAGCCGTATTCACAATATTTGTCCTCCCCCTTCAATTTATTACTCCCTTGACTTAATTACCGCTGAAACGTAGAACACATTTTAGCAGATGGTGAATACTGCATACACGAGGAGCTGTGACATCCAGTCTCTCGTTCATTGCAGGAATATGTACAGACTTCGTTCCAATATTCACTGCATCATGTATCTCAATCTGTCGGTGGAGAAGTAATGAGTGTATGGTGCACATTCGGAAAAATGCTTGGATTCTTCAGTAGGTGGTGAACCACACCAGTGTTCGTCGAGGTAGGATAGCCTGTTCCTTTCCCCTATGTGTCTAAATGTATGTGTTTTGACGTGTGTAGCGGGCTGTTTTGGGTTGAAATTCATCAACATCAGGGTAACATGAACGCCAATAAATTATGGCATAAGTACGGTTGTGATTGTACGTACTGGATTTAAATGTCATAGGGTACGTCTCAATATTGAGAAAATATCAATCTTAAAAAAAAAAGTTTTTAGGTTAATTTTTTGAGGGTGCTAGCAGGCAATAATTCAAAGCAACCTAAACTTTCAAACAAAATGGGAAGCCGATGGATGATATTTTTAATAAGGAAAGTTTCACTTTTGTAAAATAGATATAAAAAAATGTATCCAACTTAAATTTTCATGATATTAAATGTTCATGAAACATAGTGAAAACATAATAAAAAATGAATTGACCAATATTTTCTTAAAAAATAAATGTCATATTGGCTTTTGAATCGCATTTCCATTATTTTACTTCTATTCTTCAGCAGTTGCCAATTTTGGGAGTGTGAGAAATCCTGGTATCAAGACCAGGGGACGAAATGATACACATTGAAGACACAGGACACGAGAAAATTGAATTTTCGAGAACGAAATAGATAAATATTTATCATAGCTAATGAACAATAGGTGGCCGGATACCAGAAGACGCCACACTAAAACACTTGGCACAATAAACCACGTATAGATGCCAATTTATCTGCTTTATAAAGCCATTACGCAAATTGTACGAGATATCCATCTGTTTCTTTCGCTAGCCTAACAATGTCTAATGGTGGAAAATGACATCTTGGCTAGTTTTTTCAAAGGACAAGGTACCGTGTTTGTCCCCCTTATATGATGGTTGCAACACGGGGTTGCTAGCTATTGATGAAGAAACTTGTATGCCAGGGGGTGAAGGAACATCAAAATTCAGACGATTCCAGACAGAATGTACGACGCTGTTAGCGAGGAACAAAGCTTACAAGAGTTTTTTTATTCAAAGAGAAGAAAGAATAAATACTAACATAAAATCTGACACCTTCTTAGCGGATTAACTTGTAGTCGTAGAACGAAATGTGATTGCAGAGGGTGTTCTGATGAACAGTTATAAGATTTATTCAAATTGTAGCCATGAAACCTGGTTAACGTTTTTCTCAAGACCATCCAAAATCACGCCTTGGATATCATCAGTAGCCGTGACAATCTTACGACAACGTTTTCTAGAGTATTTTTTATATATTTTTTAAAATCAAAATACGCTGAGTCAAATGCCGTAATGAAACTGGCACGTTTTCAGCGTGAATTCAGCTAGGTATCCTCCTATCTCTCGGAGCTTAGTGGAATGACAGATACTAATTTGTAAACAAGTTAACCCAGTTATTCCAATATCATTCCTGCCAACACGAGTGCGTTCAACATTTAAATGCTGTGAAACTAAATAATTAAAAAATTGGCAGTTTCTACTACTAATAAAGACAATTAAAGGGAAAATGGGTACATTGTGGGCAATAACCAACGCCGCGGCGACTTTCTAGCATCCCTGACATTTCTTAACTCGCTCATAAGCAGTGTAATGGGTATCATAGGATACTGGACAGTGGTTCTTTTCAACAGTATATGATTTCTGTATTTTAATGTAGCTTTTTGACGAAGATCAAATGTACTTCTGTGGACTTGTGGCGTTTCGCAACTTGAGCACCAAACAACATCACCGCAGTCACGAATCTACAGATCCTAACGAGAGTTATCGATTAAGAAAATAATGAACGCCGTAGATTCATCGAGCCTGAAGCTCTGTTGAGCATAAATTTCCCGACGCGGTGAGGCGAACCTAGATATTGTCAGGGTGGCCTCCTCCAACGCATAAGAAAATTGATATTGCAGTGCTATAATTTGATCTAGACGATCGATTTGAAGCTTCCGTACTAACTGAATCCTCCGATTTTCTTGCTATCGGTTTTTTTGTAGTGCCCCAGTTCAGCGTTTTTTTTTTTCTTTTTTGCTTTTGGTCTTTTGCCTCGTCGACGTCATTAGAGGCGTGAAATAACAGAACAAGGAATGGGAATGAATTCGGCCTGAAAAGAACGGTTCCGGTATTCGTCTGGTGTTATTTCGGAAAACCATGGAAAATCCTAATCTGTATGGCCGGACGAGGATTCGAATCTTGGTCCTTCCGAAAGTGAGACCAGAACGTTACCGCTCATCGACCACGCTCCTTACCCAGTATGGCAACAAATTGAAAAATGCATTCACTGCATACGAGTATAAAAAAAGTGCATCACTCGTGATCTGTTGTCCAAGACTCCGTCGTACAAGAGTTTACGCTGTGCAGGGACGCACAAATGGAGAAGGGCAGAGCAACAGGTGTAGAGGGCGCCTGGGGTCCTGGCCAGCAACGGGCGCGGAGGCGGCGCTCAAAATACCGCGCACACCAGCTTGCTCACGGCGCGGATATTCGTAAACAATGGCCCAGCAGGAAGCGAACACTAACCACACCGCCGCTGCATGCAGTCACTGTAGCAACAACGCATTAAACAATTTTCGCTATACGGTCTGGTCCATTCTTTAATCAACTTTCTGTGAAAGAATGGAGTGCATTATATTTTATATATCAAATCACTGAACAGAACAAATTACGAAAAACGAGTATACTAATGGTCACAATTGAAACAACGAAAGTGTTGATTGGTGGAAACACTTTTTCGTTTCTTCTTTGTCATAAGGCAACCATAAATGTATATCGTTATCACTATGGACCTTTTCATTTTCCCTTTCGTACCACGAAGTTGATTAATAGCATTAATTGAATATTAATCTGTAGGGATTGATATTGCCACCATTTCATTTGTTCGTTGATGTAGTTTTAAAGTTTGGGGCCAAGGAAGCAATTCACAACTTACACATAAGCGCTTTTTCAAAATATATTTCCAATTTATAAGTGAAAACCAGGGAGAAGGTGGAATAATAATACTTTGACTGAATTACAAACCATTTGAAACTAGTAATATTCAGTCTGTTTATTATGGTGAAGGCGCCGCAGTAAACATTGTTTCTGTAAGTTCTTCGTTGTGTTGTTATGTGTCCAATACTTTTTATTTGTACCCCCTAAAAGCCAGGTCAGGTAAGCCAGCCAGTAATTCGCTTTACGTATCCAAAATACGTTATTCCATTAGCGAGTCACGTAGGGAACGGTCTTTGACTTCTTACTGCCCTGCGCAAGCCTCAGATTGTCTACCCTGATACTTTGTACATAGTACGTGAAGGTTCGCTACAATATGGAGCAGAACATCAAAGATTCTTATCCCGAGAAGGTGCCACAGAGTGATCATTAAAATTTTGATTTTGGTTTGCGCTGAATTTTGGGCTGAATCGTTTAACATGCTGGAGACCCTCCGAGGAAGACGGCGGACATCGAACAATGGTCATCATAACCAGGTTACAATATGGTAGTCCGTTTCTTATTCCAGCAATGACATAGCAATGTCTACAGGTAGATAATCAGTTCCGCTGTTAGTATCATGGCATCACATCAATACCATGAAATTTTGATTCTAACATTTCGCATCACTATTTGTGGTTGGCTTACTATTTGACAGCAAGTCCGCGATCAACTTGAAGAAATGCGGGTGATTTCGCTTTCGGAATGTAAGCACCTTAGAATTTTGGCAAATTCTAGTTTTGCTTAGGCGGGACTTAGAAATTTTGAGAAGTGCAGTTTTCAACTTTAAGGAATTTTCCTGTAATCTTCCCCACAGTAACAATTCGTTATAATAATCATTTTAAAGTGTAATTATCATATCGGGAAACGTTTGATTTAGGAGATAATCCGCTTTGTTCAAGTTTTGAAACACGCGATCATAAAAGTAGAAATTCTAAGATCTGTAATATCTTTAAATCGCGTAAAGCTACAACCGATCTTTTATCACCAGCTGTAGTCAGCACTATCCCCGATATTTTGGTAATAAAATTAAGTAATTCGGCAAAGTTTAATTAGTGATTTTAATTAAGAGAAAAAAATAAGCTTTTTTATTAAAAGAGATATTAAATTAAAAATTACATCAGCAGATAGCTCTAATTAAGACGATTTCATACATATATGGGTTTTCATCAAAAGTTTAAGCATTTGACCGGTAATTAAGTTTTTGAAAATTGATTGTCGGGTGAGAAGTTCGGGAAAATCCACAAAGTCCGCCAAGATTGGTCACGTGATGAGTTTAGTGTTAAGACAATAGAAACCATTTGGAATAGTAAATTAAATTAAAATCGATAGAACAGGATGATAGAAAGTCCCTGTAAAAATCTCAGATTAAACTGTCGTATACTTTTAAATATATTAATTAAAGAAAGATTTGCCAAGGTCATAGGCGCGCGCCGGGCTATAATAGTTCGTGCGGTTAGCACACGTTGTCTCATTCGTACGCCGGGAAGTGATCGAGCAACTACACGCATGGTTTGACCAGTGATTTGTAGAATCAGAACTTAGAAAATGTAGTCTGTCGCTTCTTACTTTCGGTTTCGTCTGGCCTGTGCTGTGGGAACAATATGTGAAGGAACATTACTTTGGTTTTGTCGCAGGTCGTAATTTGCTATGCTGATCAGTGAACTGTTTGCGACCATGTGGGGTGTCGTGTAATATCTTAACTTTAATGACTAATGTGAACTTTTAAGTTACTAAAGGGGGTTTGGTCGGTTCAATTTCTCTCCACAACTTGTAACTTTTGGAAAAGAGTGTTCGATTAGCCAAATCAACTTTTAGAATGCTATTTTGAACTTTTGGTTTTCATTTGAATAAATTTGAAGAATTTTAAAAAGTGAACTGTTGTTATTTCGTAGTTAACTGATAACCTTTTCAATATTTGTGGGTCAACAAATATTGTGGCGACCTGAAGCATTCAAGTTGAACTATCCAGGCTACATGGTCAAATCAAAATTATTTCGTAAGTTTTACAGAGAACTGTGAGTCACCATCAAGAGTGTAAGTTGAGGCACTAAGGCTATACTACAGCCCCGGTATCGGCCTTTGTCCTTACAGGAAGATTCACCCACCAAACGCCTAGGCACAAGAAGTTAATCACGAGTACGAGGGTGGTTTGAAAAGTTCTCGGAATCACCGCTAGATGTCAGTGCTAGAGCAACGAGGTTCCCGCGCAATAATCACACATCCTTTGTGAGTGAACACGTGGCGCATCAGTGCTCTAGTTGCAGGAGTGTGTTAGTGACGACTCTTTGTTGTCGTTCCCGCGTAGTGATTTGTGACAATGGAAAAAACTGAGATTCGAGCAGTGATTAAATACTTTGTAAAGAAAGGTATGAAAGCAAAGGAAATTCATGCCGACTTTCAGAACACACTAGGGGACTCTGCTCCTTCATTTTCAAGTGTTGCCAAGTGGACCAGCGAGTTTAAATTTGGTCGGGATAGCTTGGATGATGATCCACGTAGTGGACGGCCAAAAAGTGCTACGACCCCAGAATTTATCGCAAAAGTGCATAAAATGGTCATGGAGGATCGTCGACTGAAAGTGCGGGAGATTGCTGAAGCTGTAGGGATGTCTTCTGAACGGGTATATTATATTTTAACCGAAGAATTGGGTATGAAAAAATTATCCGCAAGATGGGTGCCGCGGCTCTTGACACTGGACGATAAACGCACCAGATTGGAAATGTCCGAACAAAGTCTGGCCCGTTTTCAGAGGAACCAACAAGATTTTTTGCGCCGGTTTGTGACTACAGATGAAACTTGGGTCCACTACTATACCCCAGAGACAAAACAGCAGTCAAAGCAGTGGAAACATGCTGATTCACCACCACCAAAGAAAGCAAAGGCAGTGCGTTCGGCCGGAAAGGTCATGGCCTCAGTTTTCTGGGATGCAAAAGGCATTCTGCTGATAGATTATCTTCCTACTGGCCAAACAATCACGGGCCAATACTATGCAAAACTCCTAGACCAATTACAGGAAAATATACGCAAAACAAGGCCTGGTTTGGCAAGGAAAAACGTCATCTTTCATCAGGATAACGCTCCGCCGCACAAAAGTGTTATTGCCATGGCAAAACTTCATGAACTGAGCTACGAATTGTTGCCACATCCACCTTATTCACCTGATTTGGCACCATCAGACTTTCATCTATTCCCAAAGCTGAAAAATTTCCTCAGTGGACGGAGATTTTCTACAAGGGAAGAACTGACAGCCGAATTGGAGAGGTATTTTGCAGGCCTGGAGGAATCTCATTTTCGAGATGGGATCAAGGCATTGGAACATCGCTGGACCAAATGCATTAGTCTACAGGGAGACTATGTTGAAAAATAAAAGCAGTTCCACCGAGGTAAGATACTTAATTCTAATACATTCCGAGAACTTTTCAAACCACCCTCGTACCATGCCTGGAGGCAACTCGCCAGTAGTGCCTTCTCTTCCCACTCCAACGATTTTCGATGTGTAGCCTCCACAGCTCTCGGTTATTTGCCCATAAAATAAACAAAATTTGACAATAATTATAAAAAAAAAAAAAACATTTTTCTCTCTCTCACCCAGTGGTTCGTATCTCATTGGCTGACCATATGTACGTGATTCTGCGGTTCTATGAAACACGGTACAGATTTCACCATTCTCTGAAATGTCGCTGTAGCCATATAAATCAACGTTAGAACTCTTTCAGACTACAATTTATCGTCAACATTCTCGTGTCTTCTCCTTTCGGCGCACTCTGTTCCGAGCAAGCGATATTTGAGCTCGTTTTGTCAATGGGCTCCCGTGACTAGGGGGTAACCTTCACCCTCTGTGAACACTTTGCCAACAATGCAGCGGACTGTCTGTATTTCATGTTGTCGATCACTATAATTTAGTAGTCACTATAATTTTCCAGTTCAGGAACACTGTCTGCAGCTAAGCTGAGTCATTCAACTACTGCATTACTTGTCCAATGTTACGTCACGTCGGGTGCCCGCTTACACTGCCCTTCGTAAATTCACACTGGAGCTTAATTGTCGTATGGATTACTGTTAAATCAATTTAACTAAAAATAAATTGTGTAACAGACCTGTAATCTGTTATATCAAAATGCGATTTATGAACTTCTTTTATCTTTGTCTGTCTAGTGGGATCATCGCACTTTTCAACTTTTCACTACCATACGTTGTATTCCTCTGTACGTCATCTTTAGCTTTATTTCATGCTACTACTTTTTCTTAGATCTTCTCCTTGGTTTGGTGACCTCCACTGCTCTCTATAGTCACACTGTCACTATTCTGTGACGTGTCATTTGTGTGACATGAGTGAACCATCATGAAATTTTAGAGTATTTCGTTGAATATCCCAGTGGAGAAGCAACACCATAGTTCTTTTGGAAAAAAGAGCCTGCGAATGGACTTATATTACATTTATAAACAACTCATACTGTTTATTAGACACTTACTGATGACAACAGTTTTATAGAACATAATATGCCCATCCACTTTTCCATTCATTTCTACCATGTACCTCTAACGATTTAGACAGTGTATATAAAGATAATCTATATCACTCCCGTTATTATTGATTTACTTGATTGAAGTCAACACTGCTAAATACATATTTCATACAACTCGAGCAAATGTAGACTAAACCTAAACCGAGAATTTGTCAGAATGGTATTACTTCTTAAAAACAGGAACAGAATTAAAGGTTTTTTTAAGAAGAATATTAACAACAACATCCACGCTTTTGTAGTTTAAGCAGTTTTTTTTAATGGGAGCAAGGAAAGAAGTCACGGAAATTATGTTGGCGTTCAAATCATACTAAAACGAAAATAATCAGTTAAATACGAAAACTAGAAAAATAAAATAATCAGCTGAAGTCTAAGATAATGGGAAGCCTTACTGCCAGTACAATAGAACATCATAATGATAAGGCAATCTAAATAAATAGTTACGTTTCTTCATTAATCTAAATCACAAATAAATATTTGTTTATTTCTTTTTCATTCTCTCTTAATTTAAAAGATTATGCAGTTTGTAACCAGCTTGTGTGCTGTTTGTCCATACCGAACCTGTTCTTATTTTTTAGAGCGCTACCCTGTTCATTTTTAATTAATTAATCCTGCACATACAGTTGTCATTCATTTATTAAATCCTATACATCTCTTACATTTTTTTTATATACAGGGTGATTATAATTAAAGTTTAAGTTTCAAAACGCTCTCAAAAACGAACCACTGATTACAATGACGTCAAAATTGAACGGCGTATTATTGAAGAAGGGGGAAAGATCATGAACGGTGATTCTGCACCAGTAGCTCTGCAGAAGTTCAGGACCCTCAAGGGTATGAAAATAAGGCGTTGGACCGATGACTGTCATGGGTCTGGTGAAAATTCAGGTTCGTTTGATGTGCAGTCTGGTAGAGGAAGGAAAAGATGTGATTCGGCTGTAGTTGAAGAAGTGGCCACAGCAGTTCAGGAGGCGTCAAGCGGTAGTTGCAACCATGCAGTGCACGGAGAATTGCCTAACATTGGATAGGCCTGTGAGCACGGTTCATAACATTCTACGAAACATTCTGCAATGCCATCTGTACAAAATTTGCCATGTGCAGGAGTTGTTTCCTTCAGACCTGCCAGCAAGAGATGGTTTTGCTTTGGATTTTCTTGCTCGCATGGAAGTGGACAATGATTGGTGGTGGAAAATTCTGTGGACAGACGAAGCCCATTTCTATCTGACGGGATATGTTTTACGATTTGTCATTTGTAGATGAAATTCTGATGCTTACAATGCCATCTGTCGCTAAAATTTGGAACTTTTTTTTCATATTCTTTCCCCCTTCTTCAATTTTGACGTCATTCTAATCAGTGGTTCGTTTTTTAGAGCGTTTATAAACTAAAGCTTTAATTATAATCACCCTGTAGTTTTTGATCTTCTGTTCTCTTTATTCTCTTCCCAGAGACTCCCTCACTCATGATCTTTACGCGAAAAATCATTATGCATCCTCTTGATGTGAGCGTATTTCATTTACCAAGTCCCTTATGTTCTTTATATATTTGTACAGATTTTTCGTCTGAGAAATCTTCTTAGTTGTGTATTTGTTATTATCCTTCTTAACATCTTCATGCCAGTGTCTTTTTATTCTGGTTGATGTGTAAAGTCTCTATTCTGCTTCGTACGTCAGTATAGGTCTTTTAAATTTACTTTTATTCGTTTTCATATCTAATCTCAGTAATTTCTCTACCCCTGAAACTAGTTCTGCAGTTATTTATGACCACTCGCTATCCAGTCTCTAAAATACCGTTCATATATCTCTGGTAGGCGAATTGCACTGGTGAGCTCCACCCTCTCAGCCAAACAATGAGACGTAATGAATCCGAGCACTCTGCCGTCTGCCTCGCTGACAGCATGGGCAGTAAAACTGCAGAGTGCGAGGCGCTCAAACGAGGCGAGAACAATGTGGCGGGGAATGCAAGCTCCCAGCGCTAAGTGGCCAGTACCAGACAGCGACACGACGCTGCTGTAACCAGACGAGGCGAGGACGTTTCAAAATGAACATCGGGGCTTGACGCTTTGCAGAATTTTTATAATTTGACTTACCATTATAAATGTTACATCAAATGAAAGATTAAATCAAACAGTTTCGTTGTATGTATGCGCACGCAGTGTTTCCTCTTCCGCTAGAAAGCGCTAGTAGTAAAGATGGTGACTGCTGAACAGAAACCTTTTTGTGTTTTACAGTTTGCGAGGTGTGAACCTGCAATTACAGTTCAACGAGCGTTCCGTTGCAATCCTCCGAGTAATAACAACATCCCTAAATGGTATCATCAGTTTGAAGACACCAGCTGTCTTTGTAAAGAAAAGAGTAAGGGACGACCAAACCTGACTGGAGAACGTGTTGAAGGGGTGAGAAATTATTTCGCGCGTAGCCTTAAGAAACCCGTTAGGAAGGTTATTCATGAATTACCAATACCAGTGACGACTGTGTGGAGAGTTTTAAGAAAACGCTTACATCTACGCCCTTATCGTTTACAGCTGTTACAAGCTCTAAAGCCTACAGACTACAGTTTACGTGACAACTTCGCAAACGAAATGTTGCTGCATAGCTATGAAGATTCTCTTGATCGTGTCATTTACAGTGATGAACATAAACAAATTTCCATTGAAATCGAAGATCCTATCAGAGTGGTATTACTACGTTTCATGTTAAAACAAGAAGTGAGGAAATTTAATGCGAGCACGATATCTTTTAAAACTTTCTGAGAAAGAAATTACGAAAGTAACAAAAAACACTTCACGAAATAATATTTATTATTGGTTGAAACAAAGCAGCATAGAAAATTTCAAGAATACAGTTGCCACGAAATCTAAAATTGAATGACGCCAAACTTTCACAGCCAATGGGACACGTACAGTTCATTGCGATAGCTTAATTGTTTCTGTTACTGTCAATTCCATGAAAAAGCTTGCCACGGATTAAACAGATCCATTGGGAAAATACGTGATGCAGTCTGCCAACACTAGCTGTATAATGAGTCACAGTTTCGTCTCCTTTAATTAAACGAATACTTTGTTCCATTGTTTCTGATTCGAGTAGATTTATTGTGTTAGTCGTTAGGAGAATCAGCGATTTTAAATAAAATCCTGAGAGGAAATGATAGACCGTTTTAAAAATGATATATACTCGATGAAGCTAAGTCTTTAATGCAAAAGAGAAATGATATGAACATCTTTAGGGAGTGACTTATCATATGTAAGTGAATTTTGTATTAAGAATGTAAAATTTCTTTATTTATAGGTACTACGTAAGTTGAAGTCGAACCGGTTACACTGACATGAAGCCATTAGTGGTCACCGAATGGAGTCCGGCATCAGATTTCGATTATTTCAATTTATTGTTGAATTAACAGTGAGATGATCAATTGTAACTTGTTTTAGAAGATCAATAAAAAAACAGTATCTCTTTTTCTTAAGTTAGTGACGCTCAGATTTTCTTTAAACCCCTGAAATATACCTGAAGAAGTCTGCACGACTTCACTGTAACGGAAAGTTCACAGAAAATTATGTGAGAATGAGAGGGCAAACCTGCAACAGATGACGGTACATCAGTAATGATTACGGGTATACGAGTGAAGCAGAACACTATAAAATGTAGAAGTAGTAGGTAAAGAGCGTTACACCATGAAGTTCGTTTCTAGTCTTGTCTTGAGTTGAACGGTGAAAGTCACATTAAACAGTTCGCCTTTCTGTATTAAAATTAAATTTATGTAAATACTTCAAAATATCTTTTTACACAGTCTATAGATACGAACAAAAACAAATAGTGGATCAAGAGGAGAGCAGAAGAATTGTGGAAATAAATTATATCTTTTTCACTTAATAGCTTCTACCGCTTCTTTCAAATTTGCAGGATACTGCTTATTTCCCTTTCTGATCCTCTCTTCTTTTAATGAACTTATACTGCATGACAAAAAAAGTGAAGGATTTAGGAGGGGAGGAGGAAACAATTTGAAACTTCACAGGTTTAGAGGGTATGTGATGTACTTCAGTGATTAGAAAATCAATTCAAATTTACAGAGAACTTGGCAGCATGGGCCCACTTATCAGTATGACATTGTACTCCCTATTGCCTGGATGCATAGACTAATTCGGTTAGGAAGAATGCCATATAAGCCATTACATCACCTCTTGAAGTGGGCTGGCCTACAACTGTTGTAACTGGTCCTTGTTATCCTGGATACTGGCATTGCGGTGAATTGAGGCCCAAGCAGGTCCCACATATATTCTACCGGGGACAGATTTGCGGATCCTGTTGGCCACGGGAATACCTCAGTATAACGCAGGCAGTTCATACGGACACATGCGTCGTACGGACGAGCATTGTCCTGTTGAAAAATTGTATCACGATACTGTTACATTAGAGACGAGGTCGCAAGATGTCCGTAACATACCATTGTGCCCTCCCTCAATTACCACATGCCGTGACCTGAAGTCATACCAGATGGAGTAGCATCGTTGTGACTCCAAAACAATGAAAAAATGGGATCTCTCCCTAGGTCGCCGGCATATTAGTTATCCAGGGTAGTGTAGAACCAAGATTCATCGCTAATTGTCCACTCTACATCGGATGACCATCGTCGGCAATTATGGTGGTGACTTGGTGAAAAGTCGCATTCTTCCAATGTTTTACAAAGGCACAGTGGTGTTACTCCTAGCGTCATGATGTGCGGTATGACTTCAGGTCACGTACCTGTCAATGTTTTTCCTGTTAGTGCTCTTAAGATCATCATTGCGCATAGCTTCTGCGCTTCTGACTCCAGTTTACAGCATTGTAATTTGTACTGAGTAGCTGGAGTTTCGTACTCTGTATCTCCGATGGTGCTGTACTGTGTGCCCCCTCAAATGCTCGCAGTTGCGGCGAAATGGTCAGTTTTTCTGGACAGCGAAGATAGCAGCGGCGCGGCGCCGTCACAGTGGTGGGAGACGCATGCGGGGAGGGCGTCGCGGCGGCGGGCGTCGGTCTGGCAGTCGCCGGTGGCAGTCAGTCCTGTTGGATCGCAGCTCGCGCGATTAGTGCTTCTCGCCCGCTCGCTCACTCACCAAAGGCACGCCCGCAGGGTACCAGGTCAAGGTCATGAGTGCAGAGGCCGCACCGTGGAGGTCAGTACTGCAACCACAGCCCATTAGCTCTAATAATAAACACTGTGCCTTGGCACGAGCCGCGAGGTGTATGGAAATAGTCTTAACCACTACTTGCAACAACATTCTCATTTACGTGGCTTCCATTGGTCTATAGGTTATTCTGAAGTTAGATTTGAGACTCTAGTATCATTTAATACTAGTTCCTCTATCAACCTGATGATCTTTGCTGTACTATTTCGAGTCAATATAACAATTACTCCCGGTTATATAATTAAGGGTTCAGTGTTCGTATTTATATTCTAGTTGAGAACAGTTTAATAGCCAGCAAGACAATTTTTCAAAGTCGTTTGAAAAATGCGGATGAATTACTAGATCAAAGTAAATTAAGTAAAGTAAAATACTAAATGCAGAATGAGTATGAAAATATTTTCTTCAACGTCTGCCTTTTTCCTAAAAGGTATTGCCGTTCCACGAAACAGTTCTATCAACTGTGTATGGGTAGCTAGGGTAATACGAATGAAATATAATTAATAAGAAAATCATTTCACCATACCTTTCCTAAGAAAACAAAAATTTATATACTTATATTCGTTTGGGCCAACTAGGAGTACGTTAAGTCTTCGTTTGGCGTGGATTTGCTTTGGATGTGTATGCATCCGTTTTACAACGAGGGTTCTTAGCCCTTCAGGGGGCCTACAGCTTAACGTCGAATGCGAATCACGGAAGCTTTCTGGCGTACTTCACATTACACTGCAATCTGTGCCAGAGGTGAAGGCCGGGTTAAGGGTATATTATAATCCCCATTGAGAAAAGATTCGAACCAGAAACCTTTCGATCTCCAGTCATATACCTTAGCCTCTGAGCAACCAGGGCCTTCTACGGTATTTATTCGACGTCTTTCTTCTTGGTTATTCTTCACACAGACTATCCAGAAATGAAAATTCCTTTTTAAAAAAATAAATACGTGTACTTTGACTAATATAATGGCCCATTTTTTTAACGAACAGACGTAGATTACACCAGTGCATTCCCAATCTACAATTATATTATGTGCATAGAATGATAGGCCAAAGCCATCTACTCAAATTTGCTAACAAGTGCGGCAATATAATCATAACACCTTTTTACTCCCATGTCATTCTTCTTGCAATTCCACCATATCCACATTGAAAAGCTGTGCTTTATAGAATACCACTGTATTCCGTAAAAGTATGTTTACTAATACTCTACAGCAAACAGAAATACCTCTACAGATACATTATTCTTTCTTTCTGAAACTATATAGTTCTCTAAAGATTTCTTTAAAAATTGCATTATAAATCGCAATTAAACTTGCTAACGACTTCGCCGATGCTTTTTTAAATAACAACGTTCGTTGGACTTTTAATCCATTAGAACTTCTCTCCACTTTTCAAATGTCGTACTTCCGCATCACGTAAATAATTTTTTTTTGTCTCTCTCACATATCAAAATTTTTATACCTCTGGAAAGTGTATTCCTATCAGGTATGTCAAGGTGAACAGCTTTTATTTTTAGTCGTTAATTTCTTTCTATTCTTGTCGACTATTTCCCAACATCAAAAACTTTTTAGTATCTCACAGTCACTTTCTTATTACTCGAATGTATCTCCATTAGGCATAACAATTCATAGCACAGTCTCAAATTCAGTTCATTTTCTTGGCTTCCTGCAGTATTACTGTTCACCATAATAGAAGTTTAGTGTTCATAGTCACATATGTCTCTGTGGATATAAATATCTTGTTACCGACCGATACTGTGCGGAAATAGAAAACCCGTCTTGAAACTGATCTTCCTCTATCGCTTGAATTTGTGTGATTTTGCAAAGTGAAATCACTTCTTTAGTTTCTGAGGGAAATATTCTCGGTAAGGATACCCTACGTGGATGTATGAACAGACGCACTGAATAAATAATCGGAAGAGTTCTGTTTGGTATCTTTCATTTCTAATATGGGGAGGAGTGCTTGCGTATATTTCTCTGTGTTTATCTCTCATCTGGTGCTGCTCCAGTCATTCCCCTGATATCACCTCAAACGTATAATAGGTATTTTAATACTTCAGACAAGTTTTAACGCACAAACTACCAGCATTCTTTCATTCCTAAAACCTAAAATCTGAATGATATCTTGTTGTTGCGTTAATTAGTCAGATTTCACGCTCCTATATGTCTTACTAGCTGATACCCGCGACTTCGTACGCGTGGATTAAGAATTTCTTTGTCAGAATTTATTATAAAAAGTTGTTGGTAGTGAAGGATTTTTCCCAAACAACACCTAGTCTGCATAATATGACTGGAAACCCATCACTATATCATTCTACCATCGAACCTGTCTCTTGAAGAGAATCAATTTCCAACAAAAAATCAAACGAATGTGAGAGGATGTGGGAGGGGGGGGGGGGGTTAACTAACTACAGCTTTATTTCAGCTTGGACTTTTCTTCTTTCTTCAGCATGAGTATCCGATTCTTGGGTTCTAATAACTTAAGCTGCTCGTGCTCTGCTAGAGCTACAACTTATGCCAGTTTACGCCCGCAAGGCATGTCAAAAAAGAAGGCAAAATAAATTGGTGCCAGAAACATTTAAGCAGACACAAAGTAATAGGACAGAGAAAATCGACATCGATACTAAATAATACGTTTTTTCTCTAAACGAAATTTACTAATAGCATAGCAAGCGACGTAACATTACAGACTGACACACACATCCGTCTCTCCGTCACTATTCGATAAGTCCTCAAAATTTCTTGACTATAACTGTTAATCATACCAAAAAAAAATGTCCTGTACCCTCCCTACAGATTTTCTTGTCAAATTCCGTCAATATCGGTATAGGCATTTAGTTGTCAAAACGTAACATAAGACAGAGACTTACTTCCGCATTTATAGTATCAAAAACAATTTTTTTAAATCTTAGCCTCCACGGAGATTTGAACCGGAGACCACAACCCAAACATTAGTAAGCAAGCGCTTTAACCACTGAGTTACCTGACCACTACACGGAAAAACAGTACAGAGACCTCCATATCCAGCGCGTCTGTCTATCGCCGTTCGGTAATTTTTCGAAATTGTAAGACAACATGTATTATTTATACAGATAATTTTTCAACCAAATGTAGACAGTATTTTTCTCCTTATTTCAAAGGATAAGTGTGCAAAGTTACATCGAGATCGGGTGAAAACTATGGATTTGTATGAAGAACAAACAAACAAAGATACATTCGTCTTTACATATATACATTACTAACTATCCACACTTGATGCCGAGTTATTTCATGATACTACAACTTAATACTTTGTTAGAAGAAGCTACAAGCTAAAATTGTGGTTGATTCATTTTCTTCAGAAAGAGAGTTTAACAACTGTAACGTCTATTTTCAAGATTCATAAGTCGTTAATATTAAATCCTTCGACGATAATCATTGTTGGTCATTACGCCGATCTTAATTTCTCTGAAGTGTTCTGTTGTTAAATATACAAAACGCGACAATTACATAACGAAACTTTTTACATAATCAAGTTGACGTATAAGACATGAATAAAACCAGTATTTCACGCATATGTCTTATACACTAAGAAGGCAAATGTCAGGACATAGTAAATACTGCAGTAACTTAATAGATGACATACATTGGTTCGCAGTTGATGTTTGTATCGCGGTAAAAAAGAATTACTTAATTCATATACTGTGTAACACGTTACATACGAAACAGAAGAAAGTTATTACATCCGTTGGTGCAATTCGTACCTTTCAAAATCGATCGGAAAGACATGGAAATATGAAATATTAAAAATTACTGTAGTTATTAATTGTCATACAAACCCGAATAAATTATTGATTCTTCCCATGATTTTTAATCGGTGGACCATAATCTCCGTCAGCATTAGCCATCTTCTTCATCTGAATTTATAGCCTTCAGTCTGAAGCAATGTTTGTACTATCATTTATGTTTATGTTACAATATGCTGGATGTTTATGCTGCTTTGTTTACTTTTAGCAGTTGTCCATACAAGAACTACTCTAGTTTCACCTCAGCCGAGTAATATATTACCGTCTCTAAAATACAAGGTTTACTGGAAAAAAAGGCAATTGATGGCACAGCATCTTCAATTACATCCTTAAGCACACAGATTCAGATTAAGCGAAGTAACTTTTAAGACAAACACCTAGATGAGATTAAAGATTGCTTGACCTTTATTTTGGAGTAGTAACATAAATTCTGTGTGAATGACGTTTCTGAACATTTCAGCATATTATCAGTTGGAAATTGTATATCTGCATTTCCGCCGCTAAGTGTATCAAATCTAAAGGATATTTACTAATGTTAGGAATTTTTCGCTTCATATATCTGTAAGCACGAACTTGGAGGAAAAATTCCAATCCCCCCCCCCCCCAAAAATATATTTCTTCTAGTTTCATTAAATGACTGACAGGATACAAAAAAACGTGAAAAATAAAGCTTTGCTGCACGTCTGACAAAGAATAGTTAGATCAACTGCAGTTTCGATGTATTTTAGCGTCTGTATTCATTGAACTGTTTAAATGACGCGGTATTTTTAAAGAAACAAAAGTTTTTTGCAATTTTTGATCATCTTAAGTTTTGATCATCTTATATTTGCCATTGTAGAGGAGAAGCAATTCGGTTGACAGCTCAAAGAAGGGAGTGATAGCAAGCTATCACGAGTCGCTGGTAAAGCTATTAGGATCTCACGAGGTAAAGAGAAGAAATCGGTTATTGCATTTTTCATGGACCCTTAATGGCATTCGCTCGCATTGATTCCTGGAAACTGCAGAAACTGGAGTCAGGATGCCGGACCGGGAATCGAACCCTATCCTTCGCGATTTACAAGACCTATGTTTATCATTCGTCCATCAGTCTCGCTGTTGGTTCTTACCATTATTGCGTAGGAGTCGTTCTAAGCGCGTGTTGAGGTAGTGTTGTGCACGTAACCTATGAGGACGGATGAAGGCTGAAATAGAACGCCAACACTTGTAGCTTAGTTTTACGAAAAACAACAACGTGGTCCCTTTATTTAAAGTCCGAGACAGAGGAAACGCCATCAACAGTGTCCTATGTTAATACTTCATACGAAATGCGTAGAAGTTTGTGATTTAGGACTCTTGTAATACTAAATTTGGTAATAATGAATGGTGAACATCATTTCAAACTTGTTTGGAAAATATAGGAAGTTAAAAATTAATTTCACCAACCTCAAACCATGACTCAAGCAATGTTTTCAAGAGGTTTAAAATCATTAAAAAATTTAAAAATATTCAACTGTTCCAAGCACACCTTCTTTTCCGGCTTTCTGATCGTCGTGTTATCTATTCATCCCATTACCAGCCACTCTGAATAAAAATTCCCACAATGTTTACTATCATGCATTAGAAATTAGTCACAATTCGTTCTGCTGTCGAATAAAATGTGGATGAATCGACCGATTTGGTCTGCTGTGCAGTAGTTGAAAGCTGCAGAAACGTATAACAATATTGTATGAAAATTAGACAGGTTGCTTAACATTTATTATTGTTCTGCGTTCATCAAAAAATTGCTGCCACTATGATTCGCCACATTATCAGAATTTCAAAAATTTCTTTTTCAACATAACCCCTCTTTTTTTAACTGCTTTACGTCTCTCAACAGCGAGGTCTTTAGAGAAGGGAAAGGATGGGGGCAAGGAATGGAAATGAATTCGGCCATGGCCTTTTTAAGGAAGCATCCCGGCATTTGCCTGGAGTGATTTGGGAAACCATGGAAAACCCAAATCTGGATGCCCGGACGGGGATTCGAACCGCCACGCCGTCCTCCCGAATGCTAGGCCAGAACGCTATCCGTTACACCACCACGCTCGGTACCCCTCTTGAGACTAGTAGATTTATTCCAGTGATGTTCAAAAGCCATTATGTTGTCATGGAGCGATTTCCTGTTGGGTATGAATAAGACCTCCTACATCTATGTTTCAGTTCAACAGATTTTTAGATGCCTCTCGTTCAACTTAGTCACAATTCGTTCTGCTGTCGAATAAAATGTGGATGAAATTGCAACTATTTAGTGTACTCTGTAAAACAGTATACTGGTAAAAATATTCAGCATGTATCAGACAGTCGTATGAATGACATTCCATGTTTTATATTCGTGTCGAGAAACGATTTCCGCAGTAAGAATGGCAAAAAACAAATTGCAGAAAATCACCAACTAAACATTTGAGTTTTCAAAAAATTCATACCTGTAAAGCCTAAAACAATGAAATGAATGTTGTAAACTTATCATTGAAGTCGTTCAACTGCAGGAGGGGTTCAAAAGTTTTTCTTGCCACTCGAACCTCTCCCCATCCGTAAAAAAGAAAAGTTCTCGCACCCTCCTTCCTCCTGCCACAATTTTATGATTAAAGAGGTATATGCCTACTTCTCATTACCTATAATGACATCTCAGTGGAAACTCCTCAGTATGTGATGTTCAGCTCCAAGTGGCGGTGAAGTGACTCCATGTATCTCAATAGTTTATATTACGTCGATCTAAATCTAAGATCCATTGTGACAATACCACACATTGATCCCAAACCCAGCGAAAACAGTCATGTCAGGTCTGCAAAGGAAATATTTTATTTATTTATTTATTTATTTAATTGCATTCGGCTACTGAGGCCACAGAGCCAGCTCAATCTGATTCTTTCAATGTATTAGTTTCTCCAGAGTACATAGTTCCCACTAAGTGTGTTCACAAGGACACTAGAACACCGACACGACATTCACAAACACAACACCTAAACACCCATGCCCGCGGCCGGACTCGAACTGGCGCCATCGGCACGCGGAGCTGGCATCTAGCCCCGACGCTAACGAGGCCGGCGCAGAGGGAATCTAAACATCTACATCAGTGATGTCAAAGATACGGTCCGCGATCGCAATGTGACACAGAAAGAAGAATCATGTTTTTTTTAGAGCTTTTAGACTTCACTCGATTACTCTACGGAAGTTTTAAAATGCGCACACTACATTTATCTAAATTTAATATACGGCCCTCTGCAAAATTGAGTTTGACATCTATGATCTACATCATACAGTCTAGTCTCACGTACCTTAATAGTTTGTGTTGGAAAGCCTTTAATCTAATATCGACTGTGATATGACGACGCCTTAGTCACAAACAAATTTCGAATCAAACAACTAAACCAGGTCCTGAAAGAGAATATGGATCACTTCATTTTCCACTTCAATTCCACTGGCGTGTAATGTTGTGTA
Source organism: Vandiemenella viatica (assembly GCA_031002005.1). Lineage (NCBI taxonomy): Eukaryota > Metazoa > Arthropoda > Insecta > Orthoptera > Morabidae > Vandiemenella > Vandiemenella viatica. Next base: position 92,693,257 of record JARYHS010013631.1, read on the forward strand.
TTGGGATGACTTTAATCTAACATCCAACTGTGGCAACCAGAAGTCCCAGTCAAAACAGTTAAACATGCGTTTCGTCTTCCACCTTGATCTTGATCGGACCGCCCGATTCGTCGAGGAAGCTAGCGCGCGACAGTCTGCGCACGCGCCGAATATTGTTAGCGCGAGAAAGAAACCTCCCAGGATGCGAGCAATGGCCTCTACCGGCAACAAGCGGGCACGTGGCACTCAGATAGTGGCGGGGAATCAGTGTGCAGACATCGGACGGTATTTTTAACGTTCGGTACTCGGGTTGACTGACTTGCCGAGGCGGCCTCCGAAATAGCCGTCGCACCCTCCCACCGACTGCTCAAGAACCTTCTGCAATCTGCGACGGCCTTGTCGACAAACAGCAGCCGGAGCAGGTAGCGTGTTGGCAAGTGCATCCTGAACTCTCCTCATGAAGAAATGGTTCGTGCACAGTAACAGGTTCATAATTTTTTTTTATATCCGTGCGGTAGCAGGGTCTATACAGAGGTCCTCATTGGGCTGAGATCGTTGGTGATCACTTTGTTGGATCACAGCTTCGAAAGCGGTCTTCAGTTAATTCATTTCAGTATCATATTAATCTTGTGGTATTTTCACTTTATATCCCTGCTATATCTGTTTAAATTAAAATGTTTATCTATTCAAAGGTATCACAAAACAAAAAATTTACTTACTGTTATTTTTCAACACTGTCTGCTTTTAGTGTGTTGCGCCAAATTACCAATAACTTACATATTCCTGTGTTAGTGAATACGCCAATTTTCTTCTTTTCTTATAACTGTTACGATAGACGAAGAATTCTTTAATAATAATAACAAGAAAAATGGAACCGATGTCCATGAAAACAGGAGTGAAACAATAAAGATTGAAGACAGGCTTGTTACGAGACAACTCACTACAGTACAACGAAGAAAAATCGGATTAGTTTCTTCAATAGTTTGTTGTTTGGTGAGCATGTTGAGGATCTCTCTATCCCAGCTATTTAAAGGCGAAAATTTTAAATGTGTAGAGAAGGCCTGCGTATTACACCGCTCATGACGGTATCCAGATCAACATGGAATAACTCCGTATCGTCTGTAATATATGGTGATTATAATGTAAAGATATTTCACTTCTAGCTTCCTGCTTTAAATATTAAATTGTGTTTTGATTACAGATGTTTTGCGAGAACACGGTTCGTGTCTGAATGCCTTACTGTTTCTTCACAAACAATTTTTTATGTCTTTCAGAAACTTTAGATTGATATAATCTTCATGTACCAGCCAATGTTAAAAAAAAAAAAAAACCGTAGGCACTTATTTTTACAAATTATTTACAGATCTATTCTTTTGCTGATACTTTCTATTGGCTAGATTATTTGTCCCGCTCACTGAAACAACATCAGTTGAAGACCGTGAGGGTATCCGAATACTGTGATACAGGACTAGAATAGTCGGAGAATTCGAGTCTCTTCCATGTAGCGAATGAATGTAGCGCTGAATGAATGCAGGATGGAGTTACTTTGAATTAAATACAGGTTATTCTAAATTCTTCTGTTTCAACTGTATTATAAAAACTAGTCCCACTATGTAACCGTCCGACTGTGTACCTACCAAAACAGAACGACAAAAGTCAAGTTGTGAGTTGTTAATTTAATAACAGCGCACCATAAATAAAATCCTTAGCTGGATTTGACTGACAAAAGATTTAAAAAACGGAATTATGTACTTAGGAAATTCGTTTTTGACCTTAAGTTCAACGAAAAATAGAAAGATGGTCTGAAATTTTCTCTACCTCCATTATTGTTGCAAAAATCTTTCCATATCTTGTACCGCATGTGGATACTGAAAGGGATCAAGACAAATGTGAGATATTTTTTAGATCTCACTCTATCTAATTAATCAGTGATTTGATTCATGGATTTCGGAGTATCCTCTTTTTCTTATTGTTAGTTTAAGATGCTATTATTGTGAAAAATTGAGGAACTGGAGCAATTTCGTTGTGAAATGCCTTCTGAAGATGTCAAAAGTTGTAAACACTAATATTAGGAGATACTATAGGGCTATTTTGTTGTTCGTCAGATCGCACTAACATCCTCTCGTACAGGTGAACGCTAGATTTTATCTGCTGCGTTTATATGAAATGACCTTCGAATGTGGGAACTGATTTATCAACACATTCTAGACAAAAAATATCTATGTAACTCTTCTCCTGTAATTTCCTCTGTCACTCACCCATCTCTACTAAATCCGTCAATTAATTTTAAAATTGTTTACGTTTATATTTTTATAATTACTTTTCACTATCTGCCCTCGAAAAGACAGCGTTCCTTCCCGCTCATTAGTAATGTTTTTGTCATCCCCACCACTACCAACAGTCTGGTTACCCCCTCCACCAACAAGCAGCCACCTAGGCTCATTCACGCGAGGAACTGGGCCATAGTCTCGCTCCTTTGGCTTGCCTCAACACTCAATTAGTCTCACATAGTTAAGGAATTACCAAGGGTATTGTGTGCTTACGTTCATCTTACTCCTTCCCGCTGCATCTTTCTACCTATCGTAAGTGGCAGATTAGTTTTTCGTTCTTAAATGAATTGCTGTTTATTCTTTTTGTTCAGCTGATTATGTAAAAGGTTGTATCGATTTTAAACTTGCAGCAAGAAGAACATAAATTTCACTCAGTCGTACATTTCATTCACTATAACACAGAACTTGATTAATTTTGGGACGCCATTATTCATAATGCGCTTTTAAAAAATATTTTCTCCTATGGATAAATTAAAACATCAACGCGTAGGGAGTGAGCTGGCTGTGGCTGATATAAACTAGAATTTAAAATAATTTATTTTATATAAATATTTGTTACTGTGACATAATGTATTCTGAGCTTTCTTTTAGTAAACATGTTCTTATTCCACTCTTGGTTATCTTTATTTTCTTGATCTTGGCTGCAGTATCATTCTTTCCCCTTTTTTTTCGGGATTGGCACCTTGTTGACATCATTAGAGACAGGAGGGGATTTTGGACCAGGAATGGGAAAGAATTCAACCATGGTTGTTTTGATGGACACATCGCGGCATTTCCTGACGTGATTTTTGGAAACTATAGGAAACCGAAATCTGGTTGGCCAGACGGGGATCTAAACCCGCGTTCTCCCGCATGGCAGTACCGACTGTTACCGCTCACAAACCACGCTTCGTCATTTCTTCTCAGCACGACTCCAACCAGCACTCTGATACCTCATTCAGCTCGTTCCACCCTTTTCTACATCTTCATCTTAAGCACCTCTACTATCGCTTCGTATTTTTAACTAACATAAAAAAGGAGGAGAATATCAATCCGTTTATTTAACGTATGTACGCCAAATACCCCGATAATATGCTGTTGATTTTATTAAATCTTGTTTACGGGTAAAGGTTCGTCAGATCGTTTCTCAAGAGCGGGGGTCGCAAACAGAGGCTCTTTCAGAATATTTTTGCGGCTCTTTGATAATATTTTTTCGTATGTCTTTATCGAAAAGTCGACAATAGTAGTAGCAGTATCATTGGAGAGATCTAAAAATTAGGCAGGTGGCCAGACATCATTAGAAGAAAGAGGTGGAAGGGGATCTTCTCCACCGCCCCAAAACTGGTACTGACCTGTTGAAATTTGGATTAACTGTTTCCTTATAATGTCCTCTTCACGTTTTGCACTCTCCTTTTTCGTAAAAGTCGTCACGAATTAAATTAAAAATGCCGAAATGTGAGACGCACCGCAACCGCGAAATGTTAACAGCACTGCAAAAATGACACAAAAATTATCGGTACAGGGATATATCAACCTAAACAGTTCGTTTTGTCATAGTGATCGTGGTTAGGTTTAAATTCGGTTTGGAGCAAAAGTAAAAAATTTATGGAAAATTCGTTCTGCGGCATCCATCTCGGAAACGGCGCATTTGTTTACAACGAAAGCAATCGATTGTCTCTGATTGTATCGATTCTAAGATGGCGAGCCTTGTTGTACTGCATTTCCGATAAAAAATTTGTATCTCTTAATTTCATGCGACGTTTTACAACGGAGTGAAGTTAAAATGCCAAGAAAATATTACAACAAAGGATTAAACCAACATTTCAAGAGATTATCATCGATTTCGCAGCGCCGGCGGCGTCTACTAGCTGCGTTGCAATGTCATATTTCGGCATTTTTAATTTAATTCGTGGCTACTTTTCCGAAAAAGGAGAGTGCAAATCGTGAAGAGGACATTGTAAGGAAGCAGTTAATCCAAATTTCAACAGGCCAGTACCAGTTTTGGGGTGCTGGAGAAGGTCCCATCGCACCCGACGAAAGTTCTTTTGCAACATTTACTGCCAATAACAACGAATTAAATACAATACCGCAGTAGTTTTATGCCAACTGTTGATGCTTGATCACATCTGTTATTTTCTTTGTAATGACTATTGTCGTGTTGTGTCTGATTTTGTAATTGTTTGTGATTTTAAAATATTTGTTCCCTGGTGTTGTATCATCCTTATATTCATTTGGTTCCCTGTTTGATTTTTCTTATTTATTAATTAAAAATATATATTTTAGCATTTCTTTAAAGACTTTGTACCTGTAGGGGAAAAAATCAGATCAGATCAGTAAATTAGTTATGAGCCTATTATTTACATAAACGTATGTATGACTGTGTTTTGATTATCCAATAAATTATATTAAAATATTTATTAAAATATAACTAGGCCTATGGCTCTTATAACTTTTTCCCGAAACTTTTAAAGATGAAATTGGCTCTTTAGCTTCTAAACTTTGCCGACCACTGCTCTAGAGTAACGGGGGTAGTTGATAGTACAACAACGAACAAAATACCTGAAATTATACTAAATGAAATACATCGTTGTGTTTGGTGAAATCTCATATTTTACAAGTCAGGGTGTATTGAGACGAATGGAGTCCTAAGCCTCTACACAGCACTGGCCGTCAATGTCCTGTGACTTGTTCGGAAAGCATCTGAGTGTGGCGCCGTACGGCATTGTGGTATCAGGTATTGTACTCTAAGCGAAAGATTTATCTGTATCTTTACAGAACGCCGGCGTATTAATGGATACCGCTGCCCAACTAGCCGGGTCCCAAGATAGGTCCAGATCTCCTGGAGGAATGAGGAAGTGAGACGAAATGTCGGCGAGGTCAACGGGCAGTCACAACAGGGAATGTAGGGAGCGATCACCTGCGACAGTTCAATGGACACGGGGCGCCAAATATGCGGGCAGTCGTGGCTCCAACTGTGCTAACTCAAATCACTTCTTACTTCTCCCTAACCGTGCTCAGAAGGTGGTTTATATCAATAACACACATCTTTATTATTAGTAATAGGAATTTTAGGCTCGTCAATAGTTCGGTTATTAAAAAAATGAATAGGACAGTTGACAACGAACGATAAGGAAATTGGCCACTAAATGAAGATTTTTTTTCCTGCTTTTCGCCTGGTTTGGTATAAGAAAGTGGTGCTAATGTGAAATCTGGATTGCTAGAACGGAAATCAAAGTATCGACCTCCTGAATGTATGGCAGCTTATCTCCGACCACCCGCCAGTAATGCAAACGTGTATCGGGCGATGAAGAGAAGGCGGTCAATTAAACTAACCACCAACAGCAAATAGCTGAGTTAAAGAATCAGTAATATAGGTCGAGTTAGGCTTGATACTGGCGCAAACTGAATCTGAAAACCAGTGATTGTTTTGAAGTAGATAACTAGTTTCTAATAACCTCTGACTGCACTACTAACAATGAGAATTTTTTACGATGTCTTGTAGCAAATGTGAAAGGCAGTAGGCAAATTTCATTCTAGTTTTTGACTATCAAACAAAACTGAATAAGTATTCATATATAAACGTAGCCATTTACACGCCTTTTAGGGGTTATTATTCAACTCCTGCTGTAAGAATACACAGCATCTTTGTTATTAATTAATGTTTGTTTTATATTATTTCAATGGGAAGTGTTTATTTATATTCGAATCACTATTTGGTTTCTGATTAATGTAAACTGATTATATGTGAATGTTGTTAAAAGTGTTTTATATCGGGTTATTATTATTTCTTAAGTATTGTGTCAAAGAAATTCCAAGCATCGTTATTACCAGATGAACAAAGTACATGAAAATCTCTGGACAGTACAGAAAGAAGATCTTTGGGCAAGGAGAAGGGATGAAAGCAGTATGCAGAGAGGTACGCTTAGAAAATAACTGCGAGTTATATCTGTACACAGAAGGATGCAATTATTAATATAAATTAAAATAAAAAAGCCAAGTGGATGTTTTGATGGTTATTTTTATTCTTTTGGTGGAATAAAAGAAAAGTATTGGCACCTTTTACTAACAAGAAGGTTAGTAAAAAGTACAAAGATTATACGTGTCGTTCCGTGACAGACGAGATGCCATATCGTAAGTAGAAAAGAAGGAGCACAATTATTATACTGCGCATCAGTGGATCTCAAAGGTAGTACAGTACCAAAAACGCGCCTAATACTAGTATTAAAAAAAAAAAAAAAAAGAATGTACGGCCTTCGGTCCTCGCAACCATTTAGCCAGCTCCAATTTGTTTTTGTACCAACTGTTGTATGATATTGTGGTGGGGACAGCACAAGACGAACACAACACTTAACTAAAACCACCTATGCCCGAGGCTGGACTCGAACCGGCGGCTCTTGCAATGCGAAGCCAGAGTGCTAGCCCCTACACTTCAGGGCCGGCCTAGTCCGAGTTGAGTTTCGCGTAGGTAGAGTTCCGTACTCTGATGACCTTGAGAGATGTAGTCATGTTTACTGAGACAGTAATCGCTGGTCGCAAAAATCGGTGCCTGGCATGTTTTCAGATTAGGTAACAGACTCCACTACTCGGGTCACTTAACGCCGCGCCGGGTAGACGCTTGAACCCACAGTCCAATCGTTCAGTTCTTATCGCATTTATTACCTTACTAACAGAGTGTTTTTCGCCACACAATCTTTAAAACAATTTTTAAATTTCAAGTCAATTTCTCTGTCAGCAATTGTCCGATTGGAATCGGTTCAATGCCGTTCGACAAGAAATGTGAGCTTTTAGAAAATCACTATCAACTTTGGCCGATTTCGCTACCGTTTTCAAGATATTTGCAAAATACTTAATTGTTTCTCGTGTAAATTTTGTTTAAATGGGGGGGAGTGGGGTGGATTAAGGAAGAGAGAGGTTGGGTTTTAGAAAACCAGTAGTTTTTCTTTGTTTTAAAAATTACGTTCGCAAAATTCCATCTAAATCGGATAAAAAATACGGATTTGTATAAAGAACATTTGCAAAAATTAAATATGTTAATGGGGAAGAGCGTTTTTTAAACCAGTTGTTTACAGTATTTTTTTCTTTGTTTTAACGAATACATTTACAAAGTTCAATCAAGATCGGAAAAAAGCTGGGTTTATGTGTGGTCACATCAACTTTAAAACAATTTATAAATTTCAGATCCGAAATTCTCTGTTAACAATTGTACGACCGAACGCCAATAAATAGTAAATTTTTTGGGCTTTCAGAATATTATTAATCACTTTTACCGATTTCCCTACGATTTTCGTGATATTTGCAAAATACTGAACCGTTAGGTAACAGACGTGTAAATTTAATGGGGATGAAGATGGCGAGAGGGTGGGTTATTATAAACAAAATATTTAGCTTTTTTCCCTTTGTTTTAAAATAGACGTGTCCAGAGTTTTATAGAAATCGTGTAAAAACTGCGGATTTGTATAAAGAACATTCAAATATGTAGACATTCATATTTAAATATTATCCTGTCGTTTGTACCTATCTCCCCATTAGTACGCAATGCAATCCGAAGTAAGAGCACTTTTTAATAAAATAGTACACCATCACAAAGTAATTGAAGAATAAAACTTTCTTCCCAACTTCAAACTATATTAAATGTAAATATTTTTGTATTCGTTTTTAAAATACGGTACATATTGCATACGAATTTCAAGTTCATACGTAACAGCGTTTATGAGATAGAACAGATAAAAAAAGTCTACAATTATTGACGGCCAGCCAAAGTCTCTTTTTTTTCTTTTTTTTTTCTTTTTTTTCTTTTTTTTTCTTTTTTCAGTGGAGAAAATTGAAAAAATATTCTAGCCCTGTACTTGAACTATAAACAATAGTACCCCACACACTCCTCTTCCTTCGCATACGGAACTCTAAAAATTAATATTGCCATACGAAATTGTTTTTGTTTTTACTAATTGCATAATATTTCAGCTTTAGTTTCCTTGTGACTGTTTTAGATGGATTGTCTTTTTTTTATTTATGGCTTTAGCCAAAGGCTAACACAGCCAATAAATTGGATACTATATACATCGTTTACACTGTGAAGGTTGGTAGTTGAGTCTTTTGTTCGGTTAATAAGCTATCCCGTCAGTCGTTCAAAGCAGTCTGTCTCCCGTCAGACAGAATTAGTTCTGAGACGCGAGACAATTAGCCCAGCAGCTAAAATAGCCGCCGTCTGATCGCAAAGTAATCAGGAAATAAAAGTTCATCAGGTAGTCGCTTTGTTTTTTACAAAACCCATTTAATTAAAGTAAATAAAAAGACCCTTCCGGTTTAAAGAGCAACACTTTATATTCTCACCAAATGGTTCCATTACAGTATTTGGTGTTCGAACTGTTCCGGAGACTAATGATTTTTTACCCCACCAGCTGATGCTTCGCTGTCTTTCCAGTTTATATATTCTCACTAATGTGGAAATTCTCCGTCCTATTCAGATCTTGTTCTTACTTTTCTTCATAGTTGATTTCGCTGTGATCTTCGATGCGAATGCTTAGTTTTTGATGTATGTACTCAATCCTTATTCCATTTTGTGTTGAACGTCATTCGACTAATTTTAAAAACTTCATCTAAGTTTCCCTTTTCTACTGATCGACTATATTTCCATCTAGTGAGTCTAATGTTATGTACAAATTCAAGATCATTTCTTCTCGGATCTCGCTCCACATAGTCCTTCTTGTTCCATAAAATAGTATCTTGATTTTAGTATTGGTACGCCTTTCCAAGATAAGTAGGCAATTAACGTGCGATATTTGCAGTGTGATTTTACTTCGAATAGGGTATTTCCCGCTAAACTCCATGGACTGATGTAAACAGTAGATACTCTCAATCTATACTTCTGGGTAGGCGGACGTGTCTAGAGGTCATCTTCTTTTCTCCTAAATATTATCTGGCATGGAGCAAATTAGAACATTCCTAAATATTTCTCATGCCAACCTTTAAGCGACAATTTTCTTCCATAATAGTTTCAAAACTGGACTTAAGAAAAACTTTAAATCGCTTCCATCCTTCAAAAGAATGCTACATTCGCCATTTTCAGAAATTCTTCGTGCAGTGCGAGTATCAGATTATACAGTGTTAAAGCGATGTATCAAGCCATTTAGTGTTTTCCTTCTTGTAATCACTTGACGTAATTACATAAATCGTATTTTTGTCTCAACAAATTGAAATTGTTTTCCCTCCTTGCAAGGAGCTTTGGATTGATTTCGGCAGTTTGTTTCAGGTAGAGGACTCGCAGTGGATTCTTAAAGGAATTTCCGCAAAATACATACATCTTAGTGGTTAATGATAGGTTTCTCTAACTTCTACGACAATAACTTAAGCAATCAAAATTTATGAAGAGTTGTTACTGAGATTTTTTGCAGCCTGCAGTTGTGCACGGTAGAATAATCAATATGAACGTTATTTTTTTAGGTATTTGTCCTTTACATTCTTTTTGTATACATATGGCAGGTAAGCGAGGCCCAGGACGCCATGATCAGTGCAATGGCGACACTCTGGAAAAATGTTTGACAGAAAATAATGATGTAAATAAAGTAGTAATGTAATGTAATAGTAATGTAAACTCTACTTTAAATCGAAATGACAACTAATTATTTGTATAAAAACACATTATTAGTAAGTAGCTTATATAGGTAATATTTCCCTCAAGAAATATGTAGTTTCATGAAAACTATGTTATCACGCCATCTATAAACAGATTTTGGTATCTCACATCATTCTCCTCAATTAGAAAATGTAATGAATGTTTGTTTCCTTGATTCATCTTATTAAACGTATATAAGAAAGTTTTAACTATAAAAGAATAACAGGAACATGACTTTTAAAGGTCTCCATAACATATGGTAGGCTGACGTCAGTTCTGCACGTCGGTTGGTGCAATATCTCTATTCGTTGCAGTCAAAGCAAAAGCAGAAGATAAAAAATCGGAGTTACGACCCTGAGGCCCAAGAAAATTTACTGCCCGTTCGTTTATGTTATTAGAAACTGTCAACTTGATTTATATTTTCCAGTGGATGGTCGTATAACTGTCTTCGCCAGGAAACCCTCATACTTTTTCTCTAACTTCTCTCAAAAGGAATTTGAATAAGTATCATACTCGTTAAATTTACGAGAGAGATTTGAAAAGATTCCGGTTTCGACTAGAGTAAACTAGATTTGTTATTCTACGAATTAACAATACATTAATCTACAGAATGTTGTGAGATACCGAAATTTATTTGTAGAATGGTGTGATAACAACATTTTCGTCAAAATACATACTTCTCAACAGATATTATAGGTTATGTCACTAAACAGCAGTTGATCGGCTAAATATACATTGAGTAATAATTACAATAGATTTCTAGTTCGATTTTATTTTTCATCATTATCATTATCTGTTGAATGTACTACGTTGTCGGTATTTGTTTTTCAATATATTCGCAAATGCTGAATCCTATATTACTTACTTTTTTCACTCTATTTCATCTGTTTACTAATATTCTCTTCAGTGTCAGATGACCTGTATATTGAATCTTTTTGAACTTTCGCTGCATTATATTTTAACGCAGCAAAGTATTGCTAATTTTTCCATTTCTAGTTTGGGTCACTGTAAGTGTTTTGGTTTCAGTGACTATCTTCTGTTTTCTTGTTGCTGACGTGTAACGTAGATTTTGTTTTTAATGAAATTTGTTTCTTTTTTTATAGTATCAACATAAACTAAATGCCGTGCCTTCTACATATAAAGACGCCAATAAAAATCCCTAATAGAAAGTTGTGATACATAATATTAGAATGACACATATTCAGAATGAGCGAAGCATCATGCAGACAGGAAATGACAACAAACAAAACACTTCAACACAGCAAAGTAAACATATACAATATACTGTCACCTTTCAAGACGGTGCACTGAAAACTCATACAACTTGTACACGATTCATTATAACAGGGAAAAAAAAAAAAAAAAACCTTAGCACACTATAATTTTACAATAGAAAACAGATTGACCAAGTAAACACATCAAACTAAAGGAAACTCTGTTAATACTTCTTCGAAGAGAAATCCGATCTGACAATAAAGACGAACGAAAAAGCAGCTGTGTATAGACATATCGTTCTAAAATGCATACATTATTATTATGCGAATGACGAAAATAAAAGGAAAATCCCTTAAGACAATATCAAAATAAATAAGGTAATGGTATGTGAGCGGTAACATTCTGGCCTCGCATTCGGGAGGACGCGGGTTCAACCCCCTTCCGGGTATCCAGATTTGAATTTTCCGTGTTTTCCCCAAATCACTCCAGCGGAATGCCAGGATGGTTCCTTAAAAAAGACCATGGTCGAATTCTTTCCCGTTTCTTCTTTTCCTCAGTCCTACCCCGGCTCTAATGACATCGACATCGACGAAGCGTAAAGCCATAAAAAAAACAAGATTGATGACCGGAAGGCAGCGAAGATAGAAAAAAAAATATTCGAACACAATTACACAATATTTCGAAAGGCCTCTTAATGGAGTAGGAGAGTAAAGAATCGCATGACAAGGCCGAATCTTAACACGTTAACAGTTTCACGTTTTATGTGTTCCGAACCGATGCCTTTTGTAAAGAATTTCTTTGATGTAAACATTGCTGGTTGGTATAATCTATATGATATATATGGTCGCGATATATCATGGAGACTATTCTCGAATAAATGTTTATAGAACACGTTCATGCATTGTATGACATTGAAAACATCACATTTTTTCACAATTCTGGATCTGCTAAGTTTAAGATCTGACTGGTGGAATGTTTTTAAGAGTATAAGATATGATTGTTTATCAGTGATTAATAATTGATACTATTAACTCTGAAGTCTTATTCAAAAACAAAAAAAAAAAAATTTGTAGGAAAAATTACTGATTTATTAACATAACATGATATTTATGAGAAGAGACTGAGATTATACTGGTTCAGTAAACTTACAGAAATGCTGGGCATAGAAAAAATATTTCAGCTGCAAATAGGAAAGTCAAAATTGTCACTTGCAAATGATCTTCTGAAACAGATCTAAAAATTGCAAGCATAACACGGGTTGACTATTCCATCTGAACAATTTAATCCGTATTTACTAAAGAGGTGTCTACTCCACACCGAAGAAATTTGGAAAGAGAATTTCAGTTCATTCGATTTATACTAATATCATTAATCGCATTACTAACTGCTTATTCTTGTTAAAAAAAAATTGTCCCATCCAAAACACTGAGAACCCTTAAAATGGACTGGACTTGGAAGAAATTGGCATTGAAACAAACTTGGTGTGTTCAGCACAACGCTGTGGCTGCATAAACTTCTTGAGCCCAGCCCCATTAGACGTTTCCTCCAAGCTACGATTACACTGGGCCCGATGTTCAAACGTGACAATATTTCACCTCCGCGAATAAACACTTTGTAGCTCAAGCTCTTGGACTGTTTACTTAGGCACCCATTAAGTGCGAACATTAAGCGCCTGCAAAGCCAGCCAAAGGCTACAGCCGTCGCCCCCTAGTAAAGAATCTCTCCGAGCGGGGGCTTCCGCGTAGCAGATCTTTGTCTGCAGAGCAAACAGGCCCGAGCCTGCCTCAAGTCGTTCCGGGTCGCCACCTGGACAGCGCCGCAGCCGCCGATATTTTTAAAAGTCTTATTTCTCGCCGACCTGGTTCGGATTCGCGAGACCCCTCCCACGCCGCGGCACGCGGTCACGTGACTGGAACGGGGGCCTTCGTCAGACTCCCTACAACATGCAACATTCCTGAATTCTAGTCTCACTTACTTCTCTCCCTTCCTCGGCATTGATTGAAGTTGGCATGTGGTCCTAGCAGACCTGATCGGAAAGAAGAAGGAGATAGAAAAATGGGGAGATTTTTCTTCTCTCACCAATATACACCCTTGAACACTCCTACCAATCTTTTCACTCTCCTCTTGCCTTCCAATGAAACCCGTTTCAGTTCTTTTATGATATCAATTTTTGACTGAGTTTGCAGTAATGTCCAGAGACAAGTCCTTCTTTGCAACCCTGCAACTCCCGTATGTGATATCCAAAATATGGATCCCAAACTACACCATCATATCTAAGCGATTGTATGATCAAAGTTTTGTAATCCAGTTCCCTCATTTCACTGGTACATCCCTTCATCATCCCTTAAATAAACGAAGGATTTTTAAATCTTTTCCTACTACTCATCCTATGTGTCCAGTTGAGTTTATTACCAAATGTGTGGCATAGTATTTATATTTTCAGTCGTATTAGCTCCGGATAAAAAAATTGTTAGATTGCGACAAACCAATCAAGAGACTGGCGACCGAAAAACAAAACACTGCTAACGAGATGGAACCATATAAAGTCAATCAACAATGTTTTACTTTTTTCATAGACAGCCATAGTGACAATCTGTAAGTTCCCTGTAATTTCGTCTCTGACAAACAAACCGTGAGCGTGGCATTGGAGGATTAATAAATTTGGTTCGTGTGTGTTTGCACTGCTTAGTTATTTTCACTCTGTAACGTCCTCTGCCTCGTTACTGAACAGACAGCTGCTATGCGAACCGTGACCGACTTGTCTAAAATTAATCTTCTCCGTCGTACGCGGAAGCTAGACCAGCATGACGAAGAATTGAACACCACGAATAGTTGGGTATCTTTCATTCCATACTGTGAAAAAGCATATAGCACCCTTATTTCATGATCACACAGAAGTTGAGATGGTACCTCTGCAATGTAAGAGTCTCTGTTAAAGATATAATTCAATCATCAGAGCTCGTATATTGGTATCTTTTTCGGAATAAAAATTTTGAAAACCAATTTTATTATTCCTCTTAAATTATTTTCGAGGAGCCCGGTGTTCTTGTGAGAGATACGGGTACTTTATCAACTTTAAATGAACAGACCATAAAATTTGAAATTCATTCTCAGGATATTATGAAGGAAATAAGAAAGCTGAAAAAACATAAACGGGCTAGTGTAGATAATATTACTACAGGTATCTTTAAGATAGCCGTATGTGACATTGTACCTTATCTTGAAATATTATTTAAATTGAGTCTGGATGCTTGCTGCTTACCACAAGACTGGATATGTGCGATACTAGTACCGGTACATAAAGGAGGGGTGAGAAATAGAGTCGAAAATTACAGGCCAATCAGTTTGACATCAGTGGTAGTTAAATTAATGGAGAGATTGATAAGCAAACACATCAGAAATATATGTGAGGTGCGTAAGTGGTTTTCAAGTAGACAACATGGCTTTAGGCAAGGATATTCATGCAAATCTCTGTTGGTGAGATATATACAAGATATTTCAGATGAAATGGACAAGGTATGCCAAATTGATAGTGTAGCACTAAATCTTTCAAAGGCTTTTGACAGAGTGAGCCATAAAATGGAAGTAAATAAGGTAAAAATTATTGGAGTGGATGAGAAAGTGATTTGCTGGGTAGAAGAATTTTTAAAAGGTAAAAAACAGAAATTTAGGGTAGGAAATGCAGTATCAAAAGAAGTGGAAGTAAAAATGGGAGTGCCACAGGACAGTGTATTGGGACCGTTGCTATTCATTATTCTAATGAATAATTGTGTTGATTGTTTACTATCAGAAATTAGATTGTTTGCAGATGAAGGATCAAAACGCTAGAGTATTGTAGAGAGCTGCAAGGTGATCTAGTTGGGCTGGTAAAGATGGGATGAAGATAAATGCAAAGAAGAGTCAGCTTATTAGATACACAAATAAAAAACTAAAGGTTGATTATGATTATAAGGTGGGGCAAGAATTGCTTGTTGAAGACTTGGAATTTAAATATCTTGGCATTACATTTAATAACAAGCTTAGCTGGGTAGGACACATTGGTCAGGTACCGAGTGTGATGGATGAGTGGTTAACACTCTGGCCTCGCATTCGGGAAGACGAGGGTTTGAATCCCTGTCCGGGCATCCAGATTCGGGTTTTCCATGGTTTCCCCAAGTAACTCCAGGCGAATACCGAGATGCCACCTACAAAAAGGCCTTGGCCGAATTCCTTCCCGCCTGTAATGACCTCGAAGTCGATGAGGCGTAAATACATATTTTAAAAAAAAAAAAAGGAAGTTGGAAAAGGTTTTAAAATTCTGCACTTGTTGGAGAGAATGATGAGGGGATGTACTAGAGAAGTAAAGGAATTGGGTTACAAAACTTTGGTCAGACCATTGCTTGAATATGGTAGTGTAGTAAGGGACCTCCATTTTGAGTATCAAATACAGGAGTTGGAGAGGGTGCAAAAAAGGGCTGCTAGATTTGTTTCTGGAAATTACCGCAGAATGATATCAGTTACAGATATGATAAATGAGATGTAATGGGATTCATTGAAAGACCAGAGGAGGGTGCAGAGGGTCATGGGATTGTACAAGTCCTATATTGGTGATGAGGCATGGAAAGATATTGGTGTAAGAATTAAAAGTAATGCATGATCATGACCACAAGTTGGCACTCGATTTCAGGCACAAAGGTGTGGAAAGATTCTCTTTTTTGGGTAAGGGTGTCAGGGATTGGAATAAGTTACCAAAAAAAATTATGAATAATTTACCAAAAACGTTGAATAATTTAAAGTTAAAATTTGCCAAGGGCAAATGTAGGTGGGTGCGGGAAGGTGTGAACATGGGTGGTAGGGAGAGTGCCACCGGAGCGTGCGCTCCATTGCAATTTAATTAAGTATTTGCACCCAGTCGAAGCACTGATTGGTATTAGTGGGAAAAGCGGATAACACAAACGAAGTGGAATGAAGGAAGCCCAAAGAAATTACTATCGTCCATTCACAGTTTCGTCGGAAACAATGTCCGAAGACGAAAAGGAGAGTCGTGTAAAAGTTGTGCAGCAGAATCCAATTCGAGGTGATTTTCATGCAAAGAGATCTGAATGAAACGCAAATTCTGACGGGTTGTGACGCAATTTGAACCTATACGCCTCATTCATAATAATTCCCAATTTTTTTTAAATCGCCTGCTTCACCACAATGATTAACAAATCGTGAAGACAGGCGTTCCGTGCCTTGTAATAAATACAATAAGCGGGTGGTCAGAAAAAGGGAGGGGGGATTTATAATTAAATCCTGAAAATGAAAAATACATATAATAATGATGCTAAAAGGGGGATCTAATAGGTTACTAACTAGAACCATGAATTTCAGACACAAAATAAAACCTCATTTATTGAGTCTTATGGCCTTACAAGGTCGGGTAGTAATTAACGTTACGTTAAACACAATTAGATCAGCAAAAACAAGCAATACCCGACGTTTACAATTCGCCGGAGTAAGCAAACAAAACTGAATGAAATATCTCAAACAAGTAATAAAAACAGCAAAGTTAACATTGAAATCACATGGCAACACAGGCCATCAAATTGAAGCTAACATTTTACTGTACAAAGGAAAATACCAGGGGGCGCCGTATAAAGTGAATGAAAAGCATCAAAATTGAATTAACAAACAGCAAGATGCTTAAGAAAAAAATTGAATTGAAATATAAATCCAGCTAGCTCAGAATTTAAGTGGCGGGAGCAGAGTCTTAACCCAGGCGTCGCTTAAGGGCACATAAGTCTGTTAAAAATCCACTGGATAGTGACCGTCGTTTCTGGTACATTACCATAGTATCATCGCCGTGATGATGAGCGACAAACACAATGCCACTGCAGCAATGGAAGCTAAATAAGCGGCTACGACCGCGTTATTAGCATAACTTCCAAATAATGGCAAGCACGCCACTCAACATCTCGCTTTCCCAAAGCAAGAAATGATCAACCACAATGATCATCAGAGAGCGTGCCGGCTAGCACGTCTGTTCACCAGCTCGTCTTGGACCCAAGTCACGTCTGCTCATCAGCTCGTCTTGGACAGAAGTGTTCTCTAAAATGGCTCCTTCCTCTTCCTCGGCTAGTTGCTCGCCACATGAAAAAGAACTCCACGGAATTAGTCTTGTAGCCCCCAATAAATGTTCAGGATTGGCTAGCTACACATTTCCGTCGTCACGTGTTTAATATCACGCGTCGCATTCGCTGACTCCTTCGCGCGTTTCCTACTTGGCCTTCGGGATATAGCGGCAAGGTAGGGGTAGTTCGTTGACCGAATTCCAACGGGACTCAAGCCGGGCTGGCCCGGCGTCACCTTGTCGCCTCGCCTGCTCCATTGTTCCGCCCTCAACGGTCGAAATGGCAGTCTCTAGCCTTCAATATTTAAGCGTTCTGAGCCATGCGTTTACAGAAAAATTAATTTACAATAAACTATACCTTTGGCCGCCCTGGTTTTAAACATACATTTAACCTATCCAGACAACCCTCATTATTTATAATTTATTTACACGTTCCAAGATTAAATAATTAATAAACTTGAATATAATAAAAAGGAAAAAAAAAAAGAAATATGAATATAATTAATAATGATTTGATTATATTCATTGTGGGTGACGCTGTCACACCACAGCCTCGGCCGTTTAATTAAAAATCATCTGCTTTTCTTATGGCCAAGTATACGTTGATTCCTCGTGCGTTTGTATTCTCAAAATCTTCACGTCATGTTCCTGATAGAAAATCTGCAAACACTGCTTTCAAATAAATTTTGCAATAAGTGTTTTTCGTTTGTATTTTCACTTTCTGCGCCGAAAGTAAACAATACAAAATGTGCCAAACTTACAGTTCTTTTACAAATGATTCGGTTATTGGGTCTAAGAATCGAGAATCAGTCCATACTAAATCATTTGTAAATCAATAATCGATGTGATCTAAATATAACGTTCATAGCTGGGGAACGTGGGAGCGAAAACACGTATCGAACCTCTAAGAATATTGATTAAGTGTTCTTAATGATTGCCAATATTCTCGATAAATGCTGCAGTATGATTCGCTAAGGTATCTTTTGCGTTTTGAACGATTGATTATAAGTGGCTACTCTGCCGCCTTGGGACGAAAGCTCTGTCTAATATAAATTTCTGTATTGTGTAGGAATGTTTAAAGTTCTTGGCTGCGTGTTGATTTCCTTTTACATAAAGTGTTTTGTGCTGTAGAAAATCATTCTGTATGATGTGTTGTTCGATTTTTCAGATATTCGGAGATGAGCAGAATGTTATGATGTTTACGCAGGTTACGGAAAATGGAAAGAAGGGAGAAAACAATTCTATTAACCAGATTCGTTTACCCTTAATTATACACTTAACAAATAATAGTTTAGAGATGGTAGAACTAACTGCCCAACGGAAAAAATGCATAATATCTTTCGAAACTAAATAAATTATTTGCCACATACGTATATGTATGTGTTAACAACAACAATAAGGTACTACAAGATGCGCGATGGCTCGTATAGGCCCAACAAGTGCTTGGAGAAGATATAATAATTAGCAGTGTGATGGTGGTCTTTGTGCAAGAACTAATTTAATTTGCGCTTTTGTAAACTTAACTTTACATTTCAACCGTTTCCTCTAATGATAAGTTAACCTGTCCTGATGTCTTAGAAATATAAAATATAGGCTGAACCAGCGGTTTCTTTTCCAAGGCGCGGAGCCACCAGCACAGCATAGAAACCAGTCAAAGAGAACAGTACACCAGCGCTAAGACCCAGCCCCTTAATGGAATGTTATTTTAAGCATTATGAATAGCAAACTGGGAGTTGATTAATTAGGGATTTGTATATTTTTCATTTAATTAACTGTGAATTAATGTATATGAACATTGTTTTATGGATTGAAACTGTATAAATGATATGTAATACGATCTAGGACAGCCTTATGTATGAAACATTAATTAAAAGTTTGTAATTGTAAATTTTGATGTGAGCCACGCTGTTTGGACTGGCTGACGTTAATCATTTTGTGTGTAAGTATCTTTAATTTTCATTTCCATGTATTTCAAGATGATTGTGAATGATTCTGTTTTAATTCTGATTGTTTTTGTATGAATTTAGTTTTTAAAGTATTGTTAGAATTCGAGAAACGTCGTAGGAACTGTTTTAATAATTCTGGATGTTTCTAACTTGTCTATTTAAATGCGCAGAGATGGCGAGCAGATAGAGTTGTCAGTCAGTGTTTTTCGGAAATGTGTGAGTTTAATCGCTGGAACATTTGTGTATATTTGTACTTAGTATCTTTGGAACGGCTCGATGCCTTATTGTGTGATGTTATTATAGAGCGCACAGGAAAATAAATATACCTGGAAAGTGATTCTTCGGAGTTGTTATTTCATGCAACTAAAAGCTTATCAACAGGTTGAAATATTTTAACAATTCGGTTATTGAGTGAGACAGCTTAGAAACTATCCAGTAAGGTGTTGAACTGCACAAAATACACCCAAAATTCTTTGTACCATCGTTGTTAAAAAGCAATTTCTTAGCAAAGCAAACTAATTGTGAAATACTGATTTCTGTATCGGAAACGACAGCCCCAAACGCCGAAATACGATCACTCCTCAGATTTCTGCAACTTGCTTTTTTAGATCTTCTCACCATACAGACATAGCCAGCAACCATGCATCAGAGATGACAATGGTTCAGGTCTAGTTAACTTCTGTCAACCAGTCTGTAATTCGTCATTATGAGGTTTCAGAAATACAGTTTCTCATGAACAGTTTTGCACCTGGTTCCATAATAAATATTAATTTCGTGCAACAGATGTTAGTCTGTATTCTTAGAGAAGATTCTCCATTTGCGTCGAAATTATCAGTGAAGGACAGTCTCTGAAAATTCTTTTTCTGTCTCCTAAATATGTCGTTTGACGGGCTATTATTATCGTGAACAGAAGTTGTTGTCCTTGAAATAGAAGTGCTATCATATTGATACTTGGCGGACCCTTAAACAAAACCATATGGAGAATTCAACCATTTACACGCTATCACTAACATAATTTTTCTAAAAGATGTCACAAGCCATTCTCTCCCTTCATACCTAACCGAAATCGATAAATAATGTATCATTTTAAAGATAAGGTCTCCGCTTTGGTCACGTTATATTTTAAGAATATATCTTTTTCTGAATTCGACCCTTAACACATTGACTGCCACGTGAGCCAATGTTGGCTCACAGTTGCATGGGTTATGACGCCACGTGAGCCATATTTGGTTCACGTATACATTGTGCAGTGAGCCGCGTGAGCCTTAACTGGCTCACATGCAGAGTTGTGTTTAGAGGCCTCGTGAGTCTTATGGGGCTCACAGATAATGCGTTTCTACTATGGGTTTAAAAGTGGTGGCTCCACTGAACACTCTAATGTTCTTAGCAATCAATATTTTTGCATTTGGTAGCCCTGGTGATTCCTAACTGCAACCGTCAGAGATCAACTTTCGACGACTCAGCTGTATTACTGTTTTCTTGTTTTGCTGATTGCTCGTGTATGCTATTTGAGGTTATGTTTGTGTATTTGGTTAGTTTCCTAGTTTATTGTTATGGCCAAAAGAAGACAAACTTTTGAAGAACTTGAACAGCTAGTGAATGAGGCTATGCAAGATAGCTTATCAAGTTATCAATTTTATATGTAGCTAATACAAGCAAATAAACTAAGAGTTTGAATCATTTCTTGAAAAACGATTTTTTTTATACCTATTGTGTTTTAAATGCGTGGCGACAGATCGTAATTGTTTTAAAATGTAGTTGTTGCGCCACGTGAGCCATATATGGCTCACACCTGTTATCAATCCAGATCAGTCATAACTTTATATTTTATGAAGTAACTTAGTTCTACATGATCAAAAGAAGACATCTGATGCAAAAAATCAATTTGGCCTGACAAGTAATATTTGTGATTTCAATGTGGCATAGCAATACATAGTCCAGTTTCATCATGGCAGTCAATGTGTTAAACGTAAAAGATATCATTATTTCTAAACTTTTATTTTCCCACGAGCCATTTATTTCCCTTGATAGCGAAGCGAAATCGATATATGAGTTATTATTTTAAGGATTAAGGTCTCCATTTTTTTATGTAAAGGTTAATAACACGCCAATGCAATTTAATTCTGTTTTATTCTTTGTGTCGTATGCATTTCACTCTATTTCCAGAGCATCATCAGCGACATCTGTTTGGTATTTATACATTTAGTTAGTTACATTCCATTAAAAAAAAAAAAAAAACAATAAAAAGTATATAAGTAAAACATGTAAGTAAAATTAATTTCAACCTAACTTTATATTGTTTTTTAAATGGACTGTAACTAACTAAATGTACAAATACCAAACAGATGTCGCTTATGACGATCTGTAAATAGACGACACAAAGAATAAAATAAAATTCAATTGCATGGGCGTGTCATTAACCTTTATAAAAATTGATTAACTCGCAATTGAGGAAAAGGCCCACAATATCCAGTTGTTAAGGTCTCCGGTTTGGTTATGCCATATTTTAAGGAAGGAATTTTTCGGAATGCGACCCTTAAAGAACAAAAGTATCGATATTACTACAATGTGTGTGAGTTTTTTTTTTTTTTTTTTTTTTTTTTTTTTTTTTTTTTTTTTTTTTTTTTTTTTTTTTTTTTTTTTTGCCATGAGACATTTATCTCTTTTGATACCTAACCGAAATCGATAAATTAGGTCTCGTTTTAAAGGTTAATTTCTCCACAGAGGTAACATCATAAGTAAAGAAAGAAATTTTTCGGAATTGATCCTTAAAGGACAAAAGTAACAACTATGTAGATCGCACGTATAAGACAATTTAGAACCAAGTCTTTAGATAGCAGTAGAACATATCACAGAGATATTAATAAACTGCTTCACTGGCGCCAACAACTAATGAGCACGTTACTGATAGATAGCAGCACCACATAGAGATATCAATCAACTGTGTGTTTTTTGTTCAGTAAGTAGCTTTTCGAATATTTTTTTCTGTTATTGAAAAATTTATGTTTTGTTATACAATTCCTACGCAAATATTTTATTCGTTAAATTTTCTCACAGGGCTATGATCGCAGCAACACATATAACAGAGATATGGGTATGCTGTTTGTATTTTGTTCAAGTTAGTTGTATTCCGTTAAGGTCAGTGACAGTTTGTCACTCATATGTTTCACGCGTCCAAACTTTTTCCTAATTATTTTGTAATATGTTGCAAGTATTTTGTTGCCCACCTATTACATTAAACAAATAAACAATTGCTTCAAATGCTTCTTTTATCCTATTACAAACCACCAACCTCACTATTCGTAGTGTTTCATTTGCGAAATTTACGCGCGAGTCATCTGATATTCAATATGTTATACATAGTGATTAATGAATATGCTGATAATATGATGACCAGGATACTTCATACTTAACAATACTTCGTCGTTGATACTATAACACATTTCTTTATAACATCGCTTCAGTTCCAAATAAATGATAAAAGTGCAACTATCAGTCGGATGTCTGTAGAGAACCAGTCTATAATTCAGTTTCAGCTACATCAATTTATTGCAGTGTTCTTCAAGAGGTCAGATTTTCACAAAACCCTAAAGGTTCGAAACTGTCTAATTCTAAAACCAAATCCTATTCTGTTAGTTAAGTAACTGGTTTTTATATTTAAATACTTCGGCGTTGATGTTGTCAGAAGTGTTAGATACTCTGAGACCGAACAATTTGAGGACAAAGCAACAGTACGTGTCAAGAGAATAGGCTAGCAAATAAACCAAGAAAATCTGGCACAAAGACAAATGGCCTTAGCTTATCCTGACAAATGACACGCCAACAGAGAAAAGTGGAGTAGAAAGTTCTAGAAGTTTGCCAGTCTTAGAGTTTGACAACACTTGTGTCAGCATATAATAATTTCTATACTGAATTAATTTACACTTATTCAGCCACGCATGGTACTTTGAACGATTGGATACTACGCTCTTAACGTTAATTACTGCTTCATGTGATACGCGTTGTAATCAAAACTACTGTATGTTCCACTGTTTTTCAGCAATATGCCTAAGGGTAAAGTTTTTCCAGTATATATATTAATTAAATCACTATAATCATCGGTTTTTTAATTTTTATTTGATAGTTCTTCAAGCATTAAAGTGTTCGTTATTTTTTCTGTCCTCTATATTCTCATTATCCTGCCCACATCTCAAACTCACCTGCCTACTTGGTACTCAATTTTGTCTGCTTATGATACGGTCCCTCCATCTTTGTTACCGCTTTTCTTGTAAACACCATCCTTCTTCATTTTCTTTTAGGCCACCTTTCCATATCCTGCTGGTAGAATTCTATGTGGCAGAGACTCAGCGCGGTCAGTTAGCATAATTTTGCTAATCTCAAAATCAAACTTTCATTTTCAGCCCTCTACGTTGCAGTAGCTCAAAACATATTCAGCGTAAGAATAGAGAGGGTAGCCAACATTTACCATAAGAGAGGGTTAGGTGATACAGAAACAAAAAATACAAACATAAATGTATAAAACTTATGTCCAAAGTCCTTATTCAGCAGGAGGTATGGTTACAAGCCTATATCTATGTAGTGACTGAAGTTGGATTCTAGAGACTGGTTGGTAAGTTGTAGGGGTATTAGAGTTTTCTACGAGAACTCATGTTATCAGCGATGCATGTATTCGTAGGTGAAAAAATGCCCCAATAAAGACGATGATTACATGGAAATGTAGTGTAACATATGTAGTAACATTTCATAATAAAGATACTTACAATACCGATGCATGTATCAGCATGTATAGGCGTAAGAAGTGAAATTTCTACGGTTCATACATACCTATTTTTGGGTATGTTTTGGACCATTAGCGTCAAAACAAATCAATTTTGGTGGTGATAATCGAATTCCACAACAATTTCGTTTTGGAATACTATTGAATTTCCAGATTCTGTCATTGTAAAATCTGAAACGCCTGAAAATATTTGTTAATAACTAGCTTCTAAACTCATCAGTAATGGCAAGTTAAACATAGATTTTTGGCTCATTAGATAAATAATTTTTAAAAATTTAAATAACTCTTTCACTCTGATGTTAAGATGAATGCCAATATTTCCATATCTGCATTAATACATTCACTGTATCACGATGTAAACGTGATTGCATTGTTATTTTCTTACTACGACAGCGATCAAAGAATATAATTAAACTATCTACAACGGACGAATATTAATAAACAAAAAGCAACTGAAAACATAGGTGTCTGTGTCAGTATGTAATAATGACAATTCCCTTCCATGTAAATATAACATCTGATGTCGTCACGTGATTTTTCTTACTAACTTATGGTTCTACGGCTCGTCGACGTCAAGGTCATTAGAGGTGGGATGGGACTCGGGACAAGGAACGGGAAGGAATTCTGCCATCGTCTTTTGAAGGAAGCATCCCAGAATTCGCCTGTAGTGATTTGGAGAAACCATAGAAAACCCAAATCTGGATGCCCCGACGGGGATTCGAACCCGCGTCCTCCCAACTGCGAGGCCAGAGCGTTACCGCTCACCCACCACCCTCGGTTGCGTGATTTTCCAGTGAGTGTTAAAGCAATTTACGCTTTAATTTGTTTGATAAAAGTTAGGTATACTCATGAAACACATATATTCACACTCATACGTACGTGCATAGAAAACGCATTGCGTCACGTGAACTAACTCAAAACGATGCAGGGAATACTCACTGTTTAACATGGGTTTAAGTGACAGCGGACCCAATCGTAGCTGCTTGCATCAAAGTATCGTCAAGTGCGCATGCGCAGAACGATGCGGCACATGTGCACTTAACGCGTAAGGGCGCGTCCATTAATTACGTGAGTTGTTTTTTCCGGAATTTTGGACCCCCCTTTCTCTGGTGAGATTTGGTGTGATCTGGTCGGACCCCCCTCCCCCCAACATGGCATGAGATTTGGACGGAACTCCCCCCCACCCCCCGTGCTGATCTACCTCGTAGTTTTTTGAGACCTTTTTTTTATACCCGCTCTAAAGCTGTCGTTCACGTCGTTTGTAGACCTTTTCGTTAGCTCTCCTGTTCTTCAAGAATTTCAAAAACATCACGTGAGATTTCCCTCGATCCCCATCCCCCTTAGTGACATTTCGCAGGACCGCCCTCCCTCCCCTCCTTTTTCACCTTACGGAACTAATGGCCGCCCCCTAACGCCAGCAAATTTTTCCCTACCGAGGCCAAAGAAAAGGGGGAAAAAAGTCTTAAATTCATCATACTTAATTCCCCAATTTTGACTCCTCCGTTCAACCAACCGTGCTTTTTCTCATGGTGAGCTTGTTAACTATTAAACAGGTTAGCGTGTATCCCTAGCTGACTCCTTTAAAGGGTTCGAGAGGAGTAGTAGAATCCAGTGGCGGATCCAGGATTTTGGTCGAGGGGGGGGGGGCTTGAGTGGATTTTGGTTTGGGGTGAGGCTTGAGGCTTCAGTGGATTTAGTTTGGGAGGAGGGCTTCAGTGAATTTCGTTTGGGGGGGGGGGACCTTGAGTCGGGTAAGGGTAGGCTTTATAGTCATGCCACCCTTAAAAAATCAGAAATTACTGATGTCGGGAGTGGACCTAAATACTTTGGGGGGACTTGAGCCCTCTAGCCCCCCCCCCTGGATCCGCCACTGGTAGGATCTGTCTGTTAAATGGTATTAAATTTCCCCCCACCAGCATAATTTTGTTTTGCAGCTGCGGAACACGTCGGTAGTGTGGCTGGCGATCGGCAATCAGTGCAGTGGGCTGGTAGCCTCTCAGTCGTCGACCCGATGTGCTGTGCTGAGCGGGACTATGTTTAGCGTGACATGCGATGCTGACACCGGAGGCTAATATTGGCCGCCAGAAGGTCGCGAGCGCTGCCCATTCACAGGGAACATGCCCGATTTGGCCTTCGTGGCGTTAACTCTGTCTTCCGTGGTGGGTTTGTTATATTACTTACCACACGTTACACTCGTTGAAAAATCTGGTCAAAATCTTATGTAGGCACCTTCCAATCACCATATTTTCTTACTCGGATGTATTCAGAAAATTAGACTAAGGAAATCTTGACATTTATACAAATATACAGCAATGATTGATACTGAAACGAACTGAAATTAGTTATGAGAATTTCAACAGCCGTAAAGAAATAGTAACCAATCTTCAACTCAAAGATTTAGGTATACTGATTCACTGTACTTGAAAATCAGTTGGATGAATGTATCACATAGGAATTTCAGCTTTTATTAGAACAATGATATGTAATTGCTCTTGTTATTCAAAACTAATGTTTGTTAGTTTGCTTGTCGTACCGTAGATATTTTTGATTCTAACTTCTGCATAAGATCTGAAAATCTCTACCTTTTGGTCGAAGCCAAATTGCATTCCTTACCATCGTTTGATAAAAATAGATTTGATAGAAACAACGTATCTTCAGCTGAAAGGTTTGTTTTAGAAGTTTCAGTAACAAAAATTTCTGTGTAGCTAACACGAATAACAGAAATTTTTCCAGCCATGTAATGCTACCAAGGATCTTCTGGTAATTCATATATTCATAATCTAGTTTCACCATGTTCCATTCTTCTCGCGGTTTGCGTCTTCTTAATCTTTTTTGCGGCTTCTACACTTTCTTGACTAATGATCTTTTCATGGGGCACACATAATTTGTTTTACACATCTTTCTAGTGTTTTAATGTTTTGATTCGATTACAGATTGTTTTATTTCTCATAAAGTCCAATTCCTCATCTGCTAATCTATGGCTACTTCTTTGAGGTTCGAGTCCATGTTATTGTATTACAAGTCTAAGAGAACAATTTTTAAAGTGTGTCTCACCACAGAAGTGAAATCAGGTTCCTATTATGCACCTGGATACCCCGTAGTATTAACAATAGCTTTTGAAGTGTCTATTTAACGGTGTATAGTTTGTGAGGTTATCATATAGCTGACTAATACAACAACAAATAAATTTTTAATATCCCGTAATAAGAACGGGATGGTTGGAGAAATTTCGATGTTACTTGCATATCTCACATAAAATATATTTAAATATGCCTCCGACAACTTTCCGATCGAACAGATATTTAAAGACTCCGAATGTTTTTTTACATGGCGGGGCACTACATTTTCATTTAAAATATCCGCTATAAGATGGAAATTATGGGTGTGGCTAAAGCCTCGCCATTTGTAGGTACTAAATTTCAGCATACCTCTGAATGTGTACGCGGTACCGAGCGTGGTGGGTGAGCGGTTAACGCTCTGGCCTCGCATTTGGGAGGACGCCGGTTCGAATCCCCGTCCGGGCATCCAGATTTGCGTTTTCCATGGTTTCCCAAATCACTCCAGGCGAACGCCGGTATGCTTCATTCAATAGGTCATGGCTGAATTCCTTCTCGTTCCTTGCCCCAGTCCCTTCCCGCCTCTAATAACCTCGACATCGACGAGGTGTAAAGCCATAATTAAAGAAAAAAAGTAGGCGGTTTGGCAACATTGTGATTCCTGATCATTATAACTTCAGAATTTCAACTTACCACAGTAATTCATCACATATTTACTTCAGCGGATAAGTGATCAAGTGGTCCCTGGCTCGAACCCTATCACAGCTGGAGCCTTTACTGAGTGTTAACACGTTTAAAAAACTCTGATTTTTATGTGATTCGTATTTTACGTTAAGCCTTACTGAACGAAAGCACGACAGCTTGGTACTCCGTCTCTGCCTTTAAACAACAAACGAATTTTTATATGATGATATAAAAGACAAAGTTAACTTAGGGCAGACATTTTTGTGATTTTCCAAAGAGTCGTAACTATGTCAAAGACTAAATTAATTTCTGTGACATGTTTTTCTTTGGTTATTCCTGCTTCATACGTTTAGAAATAGTAACTTATAGTTGATCAAGTGAAATCGTTGAATATTATAAATACATCGTTCCACTGTGATGTGAAATTCTGGATCCCAATAAGGCTCTCACCAATCGCAGATTTTATGGAAAACAGTACAAGGGAAAAATAAGGAGTTAATAACAAGATTTAATTTTAAAAATGTTATAGTATGGTAATAGCAAATTATTCTATAAGAAATTGGAAGTCTTTATTATGGAGAGTGGCATGATAATTTAAGAACTAAATTTGTGTATAACATTAAGAAAATTACGAAAATTACTTTTAATTATATATTTTCCTGTATCAGAATGTGAGTGTATTAGAATATGTGTTTATGTGACGGCTGTGTGATATGTAACAAAATAATAAATAAACAATCGTGTCATCTAGCAGCTGCTAGAAGAGTTCCGTCATCTTGCATCAAGCAGATAGAAATTACACACAATATCTGATGATCAGATAGATATATCGAAATTCAGAACTCTTATCCCTTTATGTGAAAATTAAGTTTTTCCCGGCGTATGGTAGACAAGAATTCTTCACGGGTCTTCTGCCGGATAAGATCTTTTAAACACGACGTTTCGGCAGTCACCTCACCAGATGAAGGCAGCGGAGGTGACTGCCGAAACGTCGTGTTTAAAAGATCTTATCCGGCAGAAGACCCCTGAAGAATTCCTGTGTCTTATCCCTTT
Organism: Vandiemenella viatica; assembly: GCA_031002005.1. Lineage (NCBI taxonomy): Eukaryota > Metazoa > Arthropoda > Insecta > Orthoptera > Morabidae > Vandiemenella > Vandiemenella viatica. Next base: position 92,721,979 of record JARYHS010013631.1, read on the forward strand.
ACTCAACTATTATTATGAATATACATATATAACTCTCACTGGAAAGTTTCAATAGTTTCTCATATTCTCACCTTACATTTAGTTCTAATGTCAGTTAGAAATAAAATTTATGATATTTTACTTAAATAACAAATTTTATCTTAACGTTGTGTGTAACAGAATTCAGAATACTTTTTTTTTTTTTGCGACTGATTGTAATCGCTTACTCTGCATCTTATACTTCGAAATAAGAATTAGGTTCGAAAGAATCAGATTGATTATAAGATAATAGGAAAGGGTTTCAAAACCTTTCAATTGTTGGAGAGAGTGATGAGGGAATGTACTAAAGAAGTAAGGTAATTGAGTTACAAAACTTTGGTCGAACCGTTCCTTGAATGTGGATGTGTAGTATTGAACCCCTCATTTTAGGTATTACACACAGGAGTTGGAGGGGGTGCAAAGAAGGACTGCTAGAGTTGTCTCTGGAAATTAGTGCAGAACACAATCAGTAACCGATGTAATAAAGGATCTGGTATGGGATTCATGGGAAGACTGGAGGAGGATGAAGAGAGTTATGGAACTGTTCAAGGCGTATATTGGTGATGAAAAGTGGAAAGATATTGGTGTAAGAATTAGCAGGAGTGCATGGAAGAGAAAAGATTATCATAACTAAAAGCTGACACTCGATTTCAGGCTCAAGGATGTGGGATGAATTTATTTCGAAAGTAAGGGGTCAGGTGTTGGAATAGGTTACCAAGAAAAATTATGAATAATTTACCAAAAACGCTGAAAGAATTTAAAGTTGAAATTTGTACAGGGCAAAAGTAGACGGGTGCACGAAAGGGGTAATGTGTGAATAAGGAAATTGCCACCGGAACGTACGTTCCATCACAATTAAATTAAATCCACAACAAATATTTAATCAATTCAAAGAACTGTTCGTATCAAAAGAGAACTGAATACTGCACACTGGAAGTTATCTATAGTTCCACACTAATTCTTTTTATTGTTATAATTATTATTTGTTGAGGCTTAGTCTCAACAGGATGATATAACTTATGGGATGGATGAAATTGAGGCTGGCATCGGAGTAAGGCGCTAACGATTATCAAGCTAGCATTTCACATCAACGATTACAGAAAACACCTTAGGAACCTTGGTCTTGACGTTACCCACGATAGTGGTGGCATATTATAGCACCTTTCCTGGATCTACGCAAGAGATGTTAAATATAGCCTCGTCCCACATTAAACCATGCGTTGGGCAGTTGAAGGTCGGACGCTGCCGAGACAGCAGTTTAATGTCCTGGCCGGTGCTTATTTTTGGCACCAACAGACCAGACGGCAGTTTTACGGACACCCACCCAGACACCAGTTTCTGCGCAAAGACCGATTGGTTCTGCCAGGAAAACGCGCAGATACCATACCAAAGAAACTTTACCAGAGATGCTCTAGAATTTCTTCAGAAGTACCACTACGGGAATTGATTGATAATGCATTTGACCTGGCAATGAACAAATGAAAACACTCATCATTTGCATCAAATGGAACAAACAGCTGAACTACGGCCAATGACCACAAAATTAAAAGTCTTCCACGAACTTTTTTTTTCTCAAATAATAATACGCAATATGAATCTCATATCCTTACCAATATATAATACTAAGCTCTCTTTGAATTAATTCCCGCAGTAAGCGTTCATTTTTTGGACAAATTGTGTTTGAAAATGCTTAACGTCCTCCTCGTTGGTTCATTTAACTTTAGTACCATGATGGACAAGATTATCTGATTAGATTCCTGGCGGTGAAAGAAACTTTCATCATCAGGACTTTACTGGCAGGGTAGGAAAGGTGGTGGTGCACAATTTCTTATCATGAGATTGTGGATCAAAGTCCTGATTTAAATCCCGATCCTCTCCACAGTGCATATGGAGTAAGGGCATACTGCACTGTTGATGATTCGTCTGTTGGATGTGAACACTGAGACATTCCGCCCTTAGGATAGTATGCCAGAATTAACCAGCACTGGATTTCACGAGCTCCCTTTTTCATCTCTCATTTCATACAACACAAACAACGCTCTATATTAAACACACACACTATCTAAAGCAACATGTTTGATCATACACTGGGGACGCAAACGAGAAACCATCCCAGTTCATCTTTGTAATAAAGTTACCGTGGAGATAGATGTGCGTCCTCCATGGTAACTTCTACATATCTTTCAACTTTTATTGATGCTTTATAAGGTTTCTGAAATTTGACAAAAAACTAAAAAAAAAATTGATGATTAGAAGTACCCATCTCATTATAAATGCAGATGAACATTTTCAACTTCATATTTATCTCAAGTATCTCACAATAGTCCTATGAAATTTAATGACGTGATAAGTATCTAGAAGCCTCAGAATTATTAATTATACTTTCATACATGTTTGCAAATATTTTAAGGAATCTTGATTGCATTACATGACCCTTCCACATCAGTCATGAGCCATTTTCATCCATTTCCCCCTCCCCCCCCCCTTATTGATGCTGCAAAAAACAAAAATTTATTATATAATTCGCAGCTAAAGTGATCACATCGAGATTAAAGAGCCAGCAGGATAATAGATTAAGTACTAAACCCGTGAAAGTTCAGATTCTTTAATGGTCTACAAAGCAATTTGCTTCATAAATCTCACTGATGCGTGTAGAAAAAATGAAATGACAAGCGCAATATCATTCGTTATTTTAGCTTTTTAGAACATGTAATGGAAATTGTAAAAACTATTACGTTTAAAATGCCAATGTGTGCGCCTGTAAAGGCGGCCTCTAATGTAATTGGTGTGCACCGCAGGTTGTCAACTTTTCTGTTGCAGGGGCTACGGGTTAATGGAAAGAGTTCCATTGTAAGCTTCCAACCTAAACACAAGAAAGATAAATGTTTTGTTTTATCAGCACATGATTTGAATAAACATTATGATTAATCTGTAGGTTAGCATTGAGAAACAAATTATCGTACCTTACATTATTTTTCGGAAGGAGGCAGTTACTCTAAAACTTTTATACCAAAGTATAAAACTGGCTCATTTGTATGCTATAAGACACTGCATTCCCGACTAGAATTGCTGTGATTTTTAAATTGTTTCTCATTTGGAGTCACATCGTGTAGGATCCGATAGTAACTATACTTTCCATATTTACTGGAAAATGTCTGAAGCAATAGGTTTCAGGCGGAACACAACACTATGAAATATTCATGGTCCTTTGGGTCAATGGACCTGTGTTCTGTGATTCTACGGTATTGTGTAATTTTGTGTTCTACCTCTGTCTCTTATAGGTCAATAAATCTGAAAAAAATGCTGTTTTGTTGAAATATCTTTCAAGTCAACACTTTCCAGAAATGGTATACAGGTATGACATCTTTAAGAGGACATCTACACAGCTTTCTCTTCAACCGTATAAGAATTACATTTTAACGACATAAGCATGTTAAATGCAATTCTTTGATCCAAAATTTTTTTGAGACTAATAAATACATATTTTACAAGTCTTGTAAGTAAAGTAAATATGTGTGGACCAACAAACAGATGGCAGAGATTGCAGATGCCGCGCATTTTCCCTCAGTCGTGGTTGGACCTATAACTTTCGTGACATTTTAGCGTCCTAAAATTCAAAGAATAAAGTAAATGAACAATTAAATTTAAAGAAAAAAAAGACAGTATTGATTTTGCGTGCTGTGTTAGTCGATTAAATACGTAAATTGAAACGCTGGGATTAATAAATAAATTACACACAAGTACGGAAATGGAAGTGCCTTCTTCGTAATTGATCACCTCAGTTTATTTGTAGAAATAAAATGCTATTTCTGATGTTTAGCAACTGTTCTCGGGCGTACTATTATAATAAAGATCCGTACTTATACATGTTCTGTCATTTTTTTTAAATATCTGCGTTGACAATCATAAAACCTGCATGAAAAGAAAAAAAAATACATATTACCCTACGACGTGAACAATGGGCTCTTACATCTACATTTGCTTTCATAGTGTACTTACGGACATCTGAATAGTGGAGTGAACAGCAACGTTGTTTCTTATTCCGTACCTGGAACTTTGTAAGCTTGTAAAGGAACCCTCCATTTTATTCTGTGAAAGGAATATTATTAAATATATATTCATGCGATATGTTTTGATGAAAATTTTATGCAGTGTGGAGCAAGAAATGAAAGAAAATAAGAATGAGTTGGGGCCAAAAGAAAACCAGATCGACAACTTTTTTTTTACATTCGAAAATTCTTGAATATTTCATGACTAGTCCAGCTACAATTTGCAATCAGTTAAAAAAAAAAAAAAAACAGAAAATAATAAGTCAATTCAATTAGAATTATCATCCTTACGGCGCCGAGTAAATATAATAGCAAAGTTACTCAGGAATGGTGTCTGTAAATACGAGCATAAGAACTGAATCTCAAATGAAGTAACATGAAAAACAAATTCATTAGTGAAAGACAACAAAATTGCAAAATTGCGGAAACTTTTAACATCATGTAAAAAGTACAGTAATACCAACTGTTTCTTTGTTGTCACTGAAATGTCTGATTTCTATCAGCCACTTTTTGTCTGTACGAGGCATTCACGTCTTTGGAGTCATAAAGTACGCTTTTTGTGGCAATGGAATCCAGCTATGAATTCTAAGCAGAGAGGAATGCATTCGCTGACGTTGCTAAACTCTTTGTTTGGCTGTTGCAACAAAAGGCAGAGAACAGCTGACGTAAGCAGTGTGATATAAGCTGAAGTAGCTGTAACTCTTACGTGCGAAGGACACTCCCGTTTCAAAGACACATCCCTGCCTCTTCTCCATTGGACTGCTACAGAAACTTCTCGCGCTGAAGAAATCCAGGATGCACATTTGCCTGGTTTACAAGTGCAGATTTTTCAAAGCAGTTTTCTCTGCGTTGGTATTCCTGTCACGCACATGACGTCGCGTCGGTTGGATGTGGCACGGAACTCGTCCTTAATGTGTGGGACGCGTATTAACAAAATGGAACACGCTCCGTGCGATTAAACTGACAAGAAAATCATGCACGTGTGAAAGCCGCTTAGCGTAAGATGAATGCGGCACCGTTTGCATGCAAATGCGCGCATCTCGTCTTTTTGTTTCCGCCGTCTCCATTTGAGCTCTAATCTCTGAACTGAATAACAGTTATTATAACTTAAGAAACGTTGTCTTTGGGTGGCTGAGGTACTTAAGTATCTCAATGAGCTTGATGCGGCGGAGATGTCTTTGATCGTAGCATGAACACTCCACCGCACGCCGTGTTACGGCGGACACAAAGCAATTTGCAGAAGTAAAGGCGGTCTCCGAAACATTGGTCACATCCGTGTTGTGTTCTCTTTGCCCACTATTATCATGCTTACATCGAAACCATTAACAGATTAAGTGAACATCTCATGCAGCCAGCAAAATAGACACAGCTCTACAGGAATTCAGGATTAATGACGGTCACCTGTTCGAATCACACCGAATGTGTATCGACCATCAGCTATACAATGTTGAAGGTGTTTTAGTTACTAATCTGATCGAATGCTGGATTGGGACCTCCCGTGTGACTATCGTGTTAATTTTTGTTTACAACATGGAGCCGTATGGCCTATCATTCCTACGATGCTGTGATACTATGTTGATAGATTTAAGTTGAAGATCAGCCTTATGCATCGTACGCATTGCTCCAGAAATTACTATATTTGGTATGACAAATCAATGTCCATAAATAACTGTCGATTAGTATATAAGTTGTCGCGCTAAGGCTATATTTGTCGACAAAAAAACTAAAGCACCCAAAAGGCATGGTCGTATGTCAATGTAACTTCGTACACACAGAGACACACACAAACACACACACACACACAAACACACACATTTAAAAAACACACACAAATACGTGCACACACAACAAACACGCACACAAAAACGCACACAAACACGTACACAAACACACACACACACACACACACACACACACATACACACAAACACACACACAACAAACACGTACACAAACACGCACACAAATAAAACACGCAGACAAACACGTACACAAACTAGCACACAAACACACACGAACCATCGGCGGATATGTAAATGAATATAGTTGGCAATTCTGTGTGACAGTTGAAACGGCTACCAGAGTATATTAGTATTGTTGGTGTTTAGTGATGTTTGTGTTTAGTGTTGTTGCAGGTGAACAGCCTCAGATATGGAGTTATCATTGTGAAGGACGCGATGAAGCCACGTATTCGTGTGAGACCGCACCTGGCAGATTTTAAAAAGAGCCTCATTATGGGTCTTAGTTTGGCTGACTGGTCGAATCGTGAAATATCCAGATTTGTGGGACATTCGGATGTGACAGTGACGCGAATTTGGACTGCATGGGAATGCCAGGGCAGACACACTCGTCGTCAAGGTTCCGGTCAACCACGTCTCACCATCCCAAGGGAGGATCACAGTGTTGTGCACCAAGCACATCGTAACCTCTATAGGTCTACGTCTGCCAGCCGAGAACGAGCAATGGACTCCCTGCAACAGTCTATGACATCCCGCATCATTTTTCGGATACTAGTAGTAGCCGGGCTAGGGAATACCATCCCATGCGTAGTCTGTCGTTAACACCACAACACAAACGGCTGCATTGGCAATGGTGTGCCGTGACCGGGAAGCATGAGATACTGATGAATGGCGTCGTATTGTGTTCAGCAATGAATCGCATATCTGCACTACGTCGGATGACTACCAACGGCGACAATGGCGGCCATCTGGAGAGAAGGCCCGTCCTTCAAATGTTTTGGAGAGTGATGTAACTCCACATCTTGGTGCTTCACTTTTTTTGATGGCAGTGTATTAACTTCACATAAAGCATTAACATTCTGGCGACTTAAGGCAAAAATTAAATGAAAAGAAATTTCATTATTCCCCTCTGTAACGAAACTTGCAACTTATAATATACTAGACAGGAGACTTGTAATCCTTAAAACAAAAATAATCATTGCTTTTATACGACAAATTATTTTTAGTTGAAAATTCAGAACCTATAAATACATAAATCTAATATATCATTTGGACCTCTAACTCTTATAGTAATGTATTGTTTAAATCATTGCTCCTCAGTTAAAGCAAAAATCATTCCTTAAAAATCGCATCAGGAATAGTATTATATCGGTGTCTGCTACTTTCAGTGCAACTATTCCACTCGCAGTGGAACTATTCTAAATGTAATCGCCCGCGACATCAGATACAGTTTAATTCCGATTTCCTCTAACTCAGGTTTAAAAATTCTGAATTGACACATCTAAAGACCACATCAATAATCGAGCATTCATTTAACTCTTCATTAAATGCTTAGTAACCAAGCCTGGTGAATGAGCTGGTACTCTCGAGCCTGGCATTCGGATAGACGGTCCAGCAATCCTGATTTCGGTTTTTCATGGGTTTCCCGAAAACACGCCAGGAGAACGCCGGAATGGTTCCTAGAAAAGACCATTGCAAAATTCCTCCCCATTCTTTGCCCCATTTTTTACCGGCTCTAATGTTGACGATCGTAAGGCCAGAAAACATTTGTTGTGTGTACGATGAAAAACTTAATGCTAATCCGGCAAGTACGAGAAAGGAAAATGTAATGTAGGTTCTTTTGTGCAGTGAAGCGTAAGTAATAAAGGGTAGTATATGTCTTTTATTTTGGAAAAAAAGTTTACTATGAAGTATTATGGCCGTAACAATGAACGTCGAATACAAGATGAGTAGCAAATGTTGTTTCCTATTATCTAGCAAATTTTATCATTATATAGTATTAATAGGAAACTTTATTAATTTATCAGAAATCTTTTTCCACTGAGTTAATTAAAACTATGAAAAATAATTGATCTTTAAACGATCACAAAATCTAAAAATATTCAAAGCTCCATATTAAGTTCATAATCTGAAACTTCGTACAAATTTTATTATAATTGTGATTTCATTAAAAAGCAATAGATGTCTTAAACTCATTTAACCTACTGTTAAGATCACTTTATTTATATCATAATCAAAAGCATCATACTAATTTACATTCTTTTACTGAAGTTAATAAAAATTTATTTGTGAATCATCCATGTGGAAAATTTTAAAAATGGATATTCCAATACGAAAATTTAAGCACATTGTTATATTAAAAAACAAGCAATTATCAATTTTAATGCAAATTTGGTCAGTAATAGTCATTTCCCGAGAAATTTTATGAAAATAATGAAAACAAATTCAGGCTAACTGAAAACTTTGAAGATCTGTTGAAATGTTTACTTCGATATTTTGTTGAGGAACCACAGTACATAGGGAGAGCAAGAAAAAAAGAAAGTTGGAGACATAAAACGGGTGTTTATTAACAGTTCACTTTCAACTGTTCTGCGCCATTTACATTTGCGAAAGACTAGTTGTCTCGAATGACTGAAGCAAAGTACGGGATGAAAGTGACTTCAGCACTCAACTTCGATATGTCTGGGATCGACCGGAGTGACAAGTGGTCGAGCAGGTGTCGCGCCGGTCGTCCTCGACCCGAGAGAAGCTCTTTGTGGCGCCAGTCCACACTTGCCACATTACTTTCATTGGCTCGTTTACTTTTAATTTTGGACACGATGACCTTCACTCCGTCGCGCTCATGAGACTTGCAACGTCGCCAGCGCTTTTCGGCCGGTGCCTTACCGCTGCCAAGATTAAACATTCAACAGACTAGTTGCTGCTGTAGGTAAGATGCCAACCATCAATTTATTGCCTTCATTAACAGCAACTTGAAAGCGTAACCCTCAATTAAGCACGACGTAGAAAAACCACGTACGTGCTTTGACGAGGCGTTATATAATTTTTAGTAAAAAAAGATGAAACTATTTCCAACCCTGTTAACATTCGCAGCCGCAGAATCGTACTGGCGCCTCTATTCTTTTCCATTGATTATGTAATTATCTATAGTCTCTGCATGAAATAACAAGATTGTTGAGTTAATGACAACGTTGGGGCCTGGTATTCCGAATGATTTTATATCGATTTCCAGTACACTAATTCAGATTTTGGTATTAGAATCTTTTCTCGAAATCACTCCAAGCTTATGCCGGAATGGTTCCTCCAAAAGGTCATGGACGATTTCCTTCCCGCCAATCCTTTCCTGGCTCTAATGACCTCGACGTCAACCAGCCATCTGCAACCAACGTTTTTTAGAAAAAATCATGTGTAGATCTGCTTTTTTTATGGGTCCTTCTTGGGATGTAAATATTGAGTTGACAAAGCTGTTAACTTCGATACGATAGGAAGATTATTAATCCTCTGATGTCATTTAAAAGATTTTCGCATATTACTTTGTTCTCTTTGAAAACATTTCAAGCATACTTACAGCACACAGAAAGAGCTTAATATTATTTCTACGAGTAGTTAGGGTGCGTTACTTTCAGACTAATCTTTTCTGAAGAGAATTCGTACTAACAGGCCAAAGAAACTGCTTCAGTACAGGTTAGATATCCATCAGCGTATTTGCTCATGTAAGAAGTCAGAAAAAATCTTAATTCCATGATTACTATCTCTGTATTTAAGTACTGCAGTGTATTTTCTTTCAATGGTTTGTCATAATTGCCGTACGTACTGAAAAGCATGTTCATCATTATCGTTGGGGACCATCTCCAGTTTCCCGGGTGTGGTTTACGAGCCTTGGTTGTTATAGACGATTGTTTTCCACCTTTACCTGTCCAGAAAGGTTTCTCTGTCTGTGATGAACTCCCAATTCCAGCCTCTTCTCTCTACGTCCTCCTTCAGTTGGTCTGTCCATCTTCTTCTTGGTCTTCCCACTGGTCTTTTTGCCCATTATCCTTTTTTTCCATATAAGTTTTTGGCAGTCTTTTACTAGTCATTCTCTTCACATGCCCAAACCACCGAAGTCTTGATGACCTAAGTCTCTCTTCTATGGATTCCCTTAGCTCTAGGTTTGATCTAATTTCATCATTCTTTATGCGGTCAAGTCTAGTTTTCTGGAGGGCCGTTCTAAGACACTTCATTTCACATGCACTGCCTTGTGGCGAAGAGGGATCTTCAAAGGCTAAGGGAGTAAACCCCGACAGAAAATCCTCTTCTGTGTTAGGCCTAGCAAGCCAACAGAATAGAGAACAAAAAGTGTTGCTTCCAAAATTAAAACGAGCCTCGGAAAGAAACTTAAAATTAAAAGCATGTTATTACATATAAATAAAGAATTATTACAAGCAGAAAACCCTTTCCAGTTAAACATGTCTTTTATTCCGATCTGATTTCTTCGCAATTGTGGCACAATTTTATGTGAAATTCTGAGGAGGACGTGTAAATTAATAATATGTTTTACAGTCATATTGCTTTATTACAAGGAAACAAGTCGCTTCTAAAATGTCATATACCACTTGCTCCGTATCACATGTAACTACAGTCACAGTTTAGATCTACAACTGATTTTTTGTTTGTTTGTTTTAAATGGTATCCCTTTTTTGGTAGTAGTACACAAAGACTATTCAACGACACTTTCAGCAGAACCATGATTAATGTGTTGGAGAAATGTATTCCTAGAAATCCCCTCCCGGTCGGAAGCCCCGGCAGTTCACTGGAATTCCTGTTGCGACTCCGGGAGACGACCCGGACTTTCTCTGGCAGCCACTGCTACTGCTTTCTCTTGGGCATAGGCCACCTCTCCCAACTCTTAACAGGTAGCCAATTTCCGTGTGCTCTAGAATATCTTCCGAGGAGCATATTTCATCTTGTTATCCACATTCAACAAAGGACATTATAAATGAAATTCTCATTTATTGATAGTGTTTGAAGTCATACAAGATGAACCTTACAGCTGTAGCATAGCGATCTGAACCTATCAGAAAAGAGAACTAGGTCAGTAGTTTTTTATTATATTAGAGCAGGGAGATCAAATACAGACATATGGCCTGATATAAGCGTACACGCTTTGACAATAAATTTGGCCGCTGAAAAATTCTATTACTCTTATTTATTGTCAAAGTGTGTACATATCATTTCGGTTCTTTTGAACGTGCCTACAGTCATAGTCGTCCAGTATGAAGATTGCGTTGCAGTTCAAGGTTACTGGCTAGTCTAATGGTACCCTGTCTTGCTATATCGAGAACTAGCTCATCGGGAATATTTCCAGGGTTGGGAAAATGAAACTGTAGACCGATTAAATGCACACGTTTTACAAGGTTTATTAAGCGAAACGTAAGATAACTGTTCTGAAAACATAAGTGTGTACTTACAGAGATTCGGTATAAACTACACTAGCTTATAAACTCCTAAGATTAGAAGATAACGGAGGTTAAATATTTTTAATAAATAATTGTTATAGCTATTAAATTTGTTTTTGTTAGCCTATAATTTACTATTATTCTAAAAACCAAATTAAGGGTCTAAAATTAAAGGTAAAGACTTGTTTGTACGTAAGATGACTTCTTACTGCTGTATTTCTGCTATAAATAATATGTTAATCTGTGTTACAACGAAGTTTATCTGTTAGAGTCAAGAACTGGGATGACTAGATTAACAACACGGTGATATGTTGGGAGGACCGTTTCGCGAGAGGGAGTATCTTTGGAGACAGAGACAACAACGGAACAAGGTTATTGTAAGATGTGAGACAGAAGGGAGAACGAACTAACTAATTTAAGTTTTGGTATGCATGGTGCTCATACTATTTAAATGGAATTATGTTCCCTAACCCAACGGGTAATTCAGGTATAAATAAAATATGATACGTATGTATTTTCGTAAGATATCGAATTTGCAGAATTGAATAAATACTATAAACCTTACAACGTGCAGTTCCTTATCTCTTTGTCGCTTTTTGGAGCGCATAAAAGTTGACACACGCAAATAACCCCCAACCCCCATTTCCAATGTGGTTTATGTATACATCCGATAAAATTGTTAATCGGCTGGATAACTACAAAATTTCTATTTTAATACTTTCCTAATTTTCCTGCAACCGAAGGCAACCCTTTTATGTTCAGATCGCGATAGACTTGCCATATTATCTGCACAGAAGCTGCAAAAATAACTCCCGATGTTGTGTAACATATTTAATCACTATGTGACGTCACTTCCGTTGCGCGTTTCCGTTACACTGCTGAATGAAGAAGCTCCACTTCAAGCGCATCAATGAGAGAAAAGAACTTCTTTTGCACTATACACAGTCCGGCATTTACATGAATAGAATCGTATAATAGAAACAATTTTACGGGGTAACGTGAAAAGTTCTCGGCCTGTCATGGAGAAGTCATTGAAATCAACACATTTTTTTATGTTGTTACACGTGTTAAAATTACGAACTGTAAGTTTTACCCTGAACATTTTTCTTATGACTTATTATAGCAGGTGCAATGTATGTGTCTCATTGTAATGAATCGTGCTGCTATAAGATCATTCGTTTTGGACGGTATATCACCAGCGTAAATTAATTCAAAGTTGGTAAAGGTTTATACGAAATCTGCACCCACATTTTCAACAGCCAAGAAATGGACGGCTGAATTTAAACATGGTCGTACATTTTCTGATAATAATTCACCTGATGAATGACCAAAAATTGCATCCACAGATGAGAATTTCTAGTATTATGCGTTAGAACTATATAAGATATCTGAGCACGTAGTCATATCTGGATTAAATAGGAGATGGCGTTGTACAAAATGGGTTTCTCATTTGTTGAATGCCAAATGCAAAAACGAATATCTCAGCAATGTTCGGTAGTATTTTCGCATCGATTTATTATGAATAATGAAATGTGTGATCAAACACAACACGCCAAATATGGAACACAATCAAAACCAGAATCTCTGGTCAGAAATGTCATACACAGCCATTGTGGGATGCAAAGTGAGTCTTTGCATTCATTACCTTGAAAAGATCAGACAATAAGTGGCGAATATTATGCAAACCTTCTGAACCAACATGACCGAAAAATTCGTGAGAATAGATCTGAACTAAAAAAGAAAAGAAAAATCATCTTTCATAACGACAACGTACCTGCCCACAAAGGTGCTTTAAGAACTGAAAAACTGACGGATCTGAAGTGAGAAATGTTGAACCATTCACTCTGTTGACCAAACTTGAGCACCTCTCAGTTCGACCTATTTACAAATCTAAAGAAACTTGTGGCGGGTAAACATTTTCAATCAAATGAATCAGTGATAGCAGCTGTAGACAGGAAGTGTTAAGACATTTTTAGATTCGTATTTCAGGAATGGAATCCATTCGTTGAAGAAACGTTGGATAAGATGTGTTGACTGAAGGGAGAACTTCAGAAAAATAAGTGCATTTAAAAAAACATACTTTCACTGCCAGGACGAGAACTTATCACGTTATCTTCTTAAGCAAAACGCTTGTGTGTATTAACCTATGTTTTATTAGTAATTAGCTGTCACCTGTAGCTTCGTTCACTTGTTTTATTATTTATAACTGTACGAATGGTTGTGAGATATAGTCAGGTCTTCTACCACGCTTACTTGTACGAACAATTGGACCTCCTAATTTTCAGTCAACGTAAAGAACGTCACAAATCTAGTGAATCAAAGCCAGAAGAATCGCTTCTCTCAGAAATGAGTTAGGTTACCGATGATGGTTTTCAGTCACGATAAAAAAAAAATTAGATATATCACAAAAACGCAGGAAATTCATCCTTTTTCTAACAACAGCCTCTACCTACCCTACGCGGTAAGTAAATATCGTGTAATATTAATGACCTGTTCAAAACGTTTCTTACCGTCTGCTCAATACTCTCTGTCGTAGTCATCTAGACTGACTCCGGAGCGTGAGAGTTATATATCAGAATCAATGCCGTTTACACGAATCCTGATAAACATTTAGACTGCAAGAAGGAACTAACGTTTAAGCGGAAATTAATTATCTTAATTAATAAGCTTTTCGGCATCAAATCAAACGTATGTTATTTTATTTCTTGGGCCATTCTTCAAAAGCACCCATTTGCTTTGCGTGAATCACGTTCAGCCAAAAATGGATACTAGTTTGTGGAAAGTTTTATCTTATTTCTGAGCAATTCGAAACATACTCTATTTTACTCCTGGGACCATGGTTTGCACATTATTTGAAACCCCACCAAAATCCGACTAGATTTTTTACCTAATTCCCGCTCATTCAAACAGAGAAACATTAAAAATAAAGTAATTTAATTATTTCTCTGCAGCATATTTAAAGTGCCATAACTCATCTGCATCTGGTTGACGTAAAACGGAAATCGGAGCTAAATATCATTATCGTACTATACTTAACAGCTGCACCCGTTGTTTCTACTGGATCAGCAGGGAAGGACGAAGTTATTTAAATCTGTTAGGAACAGTTACGTTCAGATCGCCCTGGGCAGAGGCGGATCAAAAGGATTGCTTTAACCTTGCAACGAAGCTGGCCTCTGTGCAATAAACAACATCACGTTACGATTCAATTGCCCGAGCAACGGTGCTATTAGAAGAGGCGGCAAACTGTCATAAGACGCACCAGCTTCGTTATGTACGGTATTTTATTCATCCACGCAGACTTCATTTGTTTGTAATTTATTACTAGTAATTTCCCAGATTGAAGCATTGCCTTCTGTTAAATGGAAAGAATATAAATTTCAAAGCAGTTGTGTTTAACAGCAGAACATTTAATGAAATTCTGGATTAAAATATCATTACATTTTAGTCATATAATTATCTGCTAACGAATCATTGAGATTAGTTTTACGGAGAAGAGAAGGATAGTAAATCATTCCTATTTTCTAACTCAACGCCCTCGCTGTTCTATTTGCTGTAAGGTAAAAAAAACCTGCGAAAAATATTTCGAATATGACTGCTAAAAAATATTTGTTTCATGAAACAAAATTAAATTATGGCGAATATGCCATATAAGTGATAGATGATTATAAATATCCCCCGACATTTTATTTAACATGGTTAAAACATACATTCTTTTCACAACCTTAATCAGAACTGCAAAGTACCAGCCTAACATTGACATAAATAATTCGCTTTGTGTTGTGTTGTACAACAGTTTAAACCGCAAATATTCTCTGTTAAATGAAATGTCACACTGTGAAGTAACTTTGAACCATCTATTATGAAGCAGTGTAATTGTTTTTTTCATATCGCTGCAATTTTGGTAATTTTCATTTCATCCAACAAATTTTTTGATGAAATTTACAAATACTAAGTAATAGCCCAAGAGAATAAACTAATTCTTTTCTTCATTATTCGTTTGACTCGTTTCATATAATCCTCCATCTTCCTGAACTAATACAATGTCTTTCAGTCAACAGTTCCCTTAATAACCAATTAACTGAACCGTGACCCAACACTTTACATCTTCCTTACTAAGATATTTCGAAAAAATCCTTCTCTTTGCCAGTCGTTTTATTTAAGTTCAGTTTGTATCATACCTTCCCACATAAACGACGTCATTATATAGTATCTCATTTCCCACCATAACTGCATACTTTTATCATATCACACTTCGAATGCTTCAAAATTTCGGATGCTTAATATATCAACAATCTCGGCATTTGGTCTCAAACTGTGCCTATATGTTAAACTGTTGTAAGTGGACATCATGTAACCTGTTTACAGAAAAAGTAATTAGCATAAAATATGTATTTGCGAATAGTTCTAGAAACTATTAAACAAACAAAAATATGGATAGCTGACTCATTTCTTAAGATATCATATCCAGAATTTCTCTACAGAAATAACAGCAATACTATTTTAAAAACAGTGGCAAATCTTAATTCTTATTCTTGCGTCTATGGAGAAAATTAATTTTTTTGCGAATAATTTATCTAGGACTAATTCAAAATTCTATACATTTGAGGAGATATTTCAAAACAAGCTTTGAAGCAAAAGAATCTGATTGAAAGCACTGTAAAGATATAAATAAGTTGGTGATGCATAAATACATGAAAATATCAAATCATAAGTAACTTATAAGACAGTCGAAAAGTATATCAGATCTTGAGATTAATATTTTCTACAATTCCTTTGCATTCTGTAATAGGTGAGGTTTGCTTTTACGTGTTGTCGAGGAGAATAATTAATTTACCAGTCGAAGCCTTCCTGTACTCCAAACACCATCTTTTTCACCTGTTGAGGCCCATAATGAACCATGCGTAAAATTGGTTACGTAATATGGCTAGTACCCTTACACACACACACACACACACAAAATTGCTGTAAGAGAAGTATTACCAAAGAAAATTTCTTTTCTTTCACGCACAAATAAAAATAAGACTTCTTGAAACACTTATTTTATTTAACTGTTGAAATATTTACATAAATAATCGTTGTGTAAGTTCTTTCTATATACAATAAGGTTCATAAAATCATCGCTATTCAGATGCCGTTTTTGTAATATATTCAATCGATTGCAGTCCTTAGTGCAAATTTATTAAACCTGAGCGCAATAAACACCAAATTACTAAGCATTACTTTCTGTATAACTTTGTTCCTCGTTTTACCGTTTATCTAGTTTTATTTTCACAGTATTTACTACATTTCATATATTATTGCAAAGACAACAGATATGCAATAAGATTAACCGGGAAATCTATGCTACACAAAATAATTTAACTAAAAAAAAACATAAGTTTAATAATTCACTCTTTTAAGAGCAGCCTGTTAGCTCGGTGGTTAAGGCGTCTAAAGAGAGAGACAAGAGAACGAAAGGTCCACGTTTCGAATCCCGCTCTCGCCTGGGATTTTCAAAAGGCTCTTTACCCGACCATCACCTCTGGCTCAGCTTGTTGCGTAATGTGAATGCTTCCATGGGTCTGTCCTAGTTAGCGCAAATGAAACTACATACAAACAGATTTAGCTCATTTACGTATTTCAACATCCATAATAAACCTTACAATTCTCCTCTTTGTCTGATATGGAGAATATTGTCTAATGCATTAAGCTTGACATCAGAGGAAAGGAAAAGCAATGAAGCAACTGTAACAGTACGCATTGTCCGTCGTCCTAAGTGACGTTATTGACCTAAATTGGCCCTGGTAGCACAGTATTAATTACAGTGCACGGGGGCGCGGGAGCAATTCATTGACTGCTTTATGCACTTGTTTACATAAATCACAGTCAGCTCAGAGGCGGTCGCCCTAATGAAGACATACGAGCGGTAAGCCGGGATGCCACCCGCACGAGGGAGACACACCTGGTTGACCCCACATGAGCGACGATTCCGGTGGTCCAGTGACAGACTGGATGTTCTTCGAAGATAGAAAATGTTACTTCAGCAAGATAATGGCGCAGAGTAGAGATTCTTGCAGAAAACTATCTGCAGAAACTAACTATCAAATCCCTTATATAGCTAAGGGGGCATCCATAAATTACGTGATATGTTGTCCGACCCCCTCCCCCCTCTGGTGAGATGTGGTCCGAACCCCCCCCCCTCCCCCTTGGTGAGATTTCGTCGGACACCTCCCCTATTACACCTCACGTAATTTATGGACGTCCCCTACGAACTACCCTTACAGAGGGTCAAGCTCTATAACCCGTCAATACAAGAAGTTATTTTTATTGGTAATTGTAGTTAAAACTACTAACTTAGTGCACCCCGAATGTTGGTAAGTCATTTTCTACAATTTAACGTGGAATCCTTGCATAGCTCATGTGATCAAAAACAACCCTTAAAAATCATTCGCCCCACTAGGATTTGTACCCGTTACCAGCTTTACCGCCTTTTACCAACATTTAATGAGTTTTGGTGGCATGTTCAGATTTGGAGCTTTGATTTTACGGTCGCATGCCCTGGCTGACGTCAAACATTTTATACCTACTGTCAGGTCATAGTACTCACTAACAGAGGAAGAGAAGTATTGCCATCTATCTGAGAAATATGTAACTATGTTCTATGTGCGATAAGTATATTTTTTTATTTGTGAAATATGTAGTTTATTGGAGATTATCCTGGCATTCGCCTGGATGCCTGCGGAAAACCGCCTAAAAACAGCCTCGGCTAGTGGCCAGCTCCTACTGTACCTCCCCGATCTAGTGTGCGGCTCCTCAGCCTACTGAGCCACACTAGTGGGTCTATGTAACAGTGCTCTATTACCGTATTAAAAACTACATAAACTCGGCCTTATAGATTACTTATATTGCGTTGTAAATGACGCTTCTTTCTTGGCGAAGGACTATGTAAAAAAAAGCTGCAACTGACGACTGTGACATGTTTGTGCAATAAGGCTTGCTGTTGGACAGTGTGCGTGAGTGTGGCAAGAGCGCAGTTCGTTTTTCTGAGAAAACTCGCAGTTTTACATTTAGTGCTTTCTAGGCCACGTGTTGTTCCAAAAATAGTGTTGTATTACCCAAGAGTCACGAGTACACAGTTCCAGGAGACAACAATAAAGCCAAAGATAGATCTACTACATAGAATTGCGCCTAATCCGTGTGGTTTCTTGGAAACTTAAGATGATAACTGTTGGG
Source organism: Vandiemenella viatica (assembly GCA_031002005.1). Lineage (NCBI taxonomy): Eukaryota > Metazoa > Arthropoda > Insecta > Orthoptera > Morabidae > Vandiemenella > Vandiemenella viatica. The sequence continues at coordinate 92,740,435 of JARYHS010013631.1, forward strand.
AATACAATACTTGTATCACGTTGTGCAACAATCAGTACTGGAGCCATTCCACGGAAGAGTATTTCAATCGAAATAAATTTCGAGTTTAAATTTATTTCTGGCAATACCAGCTTCGAACAGCCGCATCTTATCATCGACTGAATTTACTGAAAAAGTATAATCTTTTGAAACTGTGTACTACCATCGTAATACAAGAATAAATTGTCTTCATATTGTACCCCAGTCCGCCTGTAAGTACGTGAGTATGCTGAGTAGACATCGTAGTTGATTTTTGCGAAACAACGGAAGCTTTTTTGCCCAAACGGAAAGCTTTTTCGACCGACTAAAAAATTCCTCTTTTGGTCAAACTATTTACTTTCCAGACTGGATTTTTAAGATCTTTACCTGTTCCTTAAGTTTAAAATGCGGCTAGAGGTATCTATATAGAGTTTCGACGGAAAGGTACAGCAACCCACATTACCACTGACCTAATGGACGTGTGGCCTAGTGATTAAGGTGATCTTGAGGTTCAAGGTTCGATTGGCTTCCTTGGCCAGAATGTTTTAAGGTTCCATAAAGGGGTCACAATTTCTGGAATAGATTTGATTTGTTCGTGTGAACAGCGTTTGGATGTTCCGTGTTTCGGAGTCAACATAAAATAGAAGATTCGACGGGGTCGACTTAAGTGGCAAAAAACAGAAGGATTACGTGAAAAATTGGAACTGGGTCACTTTGTGAAAACTGGAACTGAACTACTCTTCGAAGTCTCTCGCCAAATGATACCATAGGCGTTTACTTTTGGCAATTTCACGTTTAAATGCTTCTCAGGATAGAGTTACAGCAGTGAGATATGTTTTAGCAGTTCCAAGAAAATTGGGGCGGTTGACTGAAAACCTCTCTGGGCTGTCGATTTTTGTACACTGTAGTGGTAAATAAATTTATGAAGTCCATATTTGATGGCAGGAAGATTAATGAAGGAAAAATTGTAAAATCACGTTCGTAGCTGTTAGGTGATATATTAATGTCTAGTAGATGTCTACAATTTGTCAGGGCATCCTGGTAATTTCGGAAGAAAAGATCATGTGAAACACAGCTGACCCTATTCACACACGACGTAATGAAAGTTATCGATGCAGGTTCACAAGTAGATGCAATTTTTCTAGATTTCCAAAAAGCCTTTGACTCTGTGCCACCCAACCGCCTTTTAGCGAAGCTTCGAGCGTACGGTATATCGGATCAGCTTTGTGAATGGATAAAGGATTTTCTAACTGGTCGGTCGCAGTATGCTATCGTTGAAGGAGAAAGTTCTTCTAATCTAGATGTTACATCGGGTGTACCTCAAGGAAGTGTAATTGGACCACTTCTTTTCTTAATTTTTATAAACGATCTCGGAGACAAATTGAAAAGCCTTTTTAGATTGTTTGCTGATGATGCGGTTATTTATAGGGAAGTAAGAAATTTGGTCGATTGCTTAGAAATTCAGCGCGATCTGGATGTTATTTTGGCTTGATGCGCTGAGTGGCAACTTACTCTAAATTGTAAAAAGTGCAAGACAATGAGCATAACTAACAAAAAGAATCCAATTGTTCAGAAATACGAGTTAAACAATACAGTTATTGATATGGTCGATTCTATGAAATATTTGGGAGTAACAGTACAAAGGAATATGAAATGGGACATACACATTAATTCGTTAGTAGGTAGAGCAAACTCTAGGCTGCGATTCATAGGTCGAATCTTGAAAAATTTTAATGAACAAACAAAGGAGATAGCGTACAAATCTCTTGTGCGTCCACATTTGGACTATTGTTGTGCCATTTGGGATTCGTTTCGTAAGGGGTTGATCGAAAGTATAGAGAAAGTACAGGGAAGAGCCGCTCGATTCGTGACCGCTTGCTACAGTCCTTATGAAAGCGTCACAGAACTGATTAGTAGATTAGGTTGGGAGTCTCTGGTAGATAGACGACACACGTTTCGTTTAAACTTATTGGTAAACATGCGTACTCCCACTTTCACTTTTGAGTGTAGTGAAATACTTCTTCCACCAACCTATTTGAGTCGGAAGGACAGGAAAGATAAAATTAGAGAAATAAGGTGCCGGACTGATTCTTATATGAATTCTTTTTTCCCTCGTACTATTAGGGATTGGAATGCACAGCAAAGAGATTAGCTTTGGTGCTGAGCACCCTCTGCCACCCACAATTTTGTGAATTGCAGAGTATATATGTAGATGTAGATGTAGATGTAATGCTATTTGAGGCATCCAAGGGCGTAAAAGAATGTCTTTCCTGACCAGTTTCTGTACGATACTTTTTAAAGAAATCTGGAACTTTCTCGTTGATATGATACAAAATCTTCATCTGAAATTTGTCACTTTGTGTTAATGGGGCGTCCATTAATGACGTGAGGTGAAATAGGGGAGGGGTGGGGGGAGATTCGGCGAAATCTCACGGAACCTCACCAAGGGGGAAGGGGGGTCAACGGAAATCTCACGTGAGGTATTAAAATTTTTGCAGCATGGTAGAGCTAAATAAAAGTCTACAATTGACGCGAATCTCGACTTTAGGTGGGGAGGGGATTTGGTCCAAAAACCGACCTTAGGGGGAGTATAACCGCCCTTGAAAGCATAGAGGGGGGTCCTACCAGATCTCACGAAGTCTCATTTCAGTGAACAAAAAATAATCGCAGGAGGGCTAATATCTAGAGTTTTATTGAGTACTGGACGTGCAAATTTCTTTTCGAACCAAAAATTCCCCACCAACTATCGCCAACGCTTCGTGGTAAAGAAGGAACCAATCGCACTACACAGTTCCATATTGGAAATATGGAGCATAGCGTAGAGGTGTCGTGACAATCGCGCACAGTGACAATCGCGCACAGCGACAATCGCGCACAGTTTAAAGGTCGGGCCACACTCTCCCCTCTCCCGTGTACTTTATTATTTACGGAACGCAGTATTGACAAATCATCATCACACTAAAGCCTTGCCAGAGGTGAACGTCAATTTTAAGGCCTGTAATAATTACATACAACGGAGCCCGAGACTTGGAGCGAGGACCTTCAGTACCCAAATCGTCCACCGTAACACTGTCAGTCACCAGACCGAATATACAGGAAATGGAAAATAAACATTCAAACACAATAAAACAAACGTACTCTTTTTCTCTACAATTTATTTTTGCTATCGTAAAACACAAATGTAATCTTAGATTTGTCTGCTTATGGGGTGCATTTCAAGAAAATCTGATGAACCTGGAAGTGAGGTTGAAGAGAAGAAAGACACTTTTGTAAGTCAATCAGTAACATCAAATTAAATTTGGTCGTAAAGGACTAGAAATTTCCGCAATCTACCTTGTGATGTACTCCTCTGACGGTACAAGTTTCTCTTGACAGTTTACTGGGCTGGCATTTCAGTTACAAATTCGTAGCTTTTATTATGGAGATCTCCTAGTTCCTCAGAGCAAATTTTTGGAATTGAACTATCTTCAGCTCGAGCTCTCTTCTTTGCCTCATGAAGTTTCTGATGTACTTTAACGCGTGCGTCGTCAGGGGGTCCACATATATGCTCTGTAACATTCAGTATGGTAGCATCCTTACTCTTCAAAATTCCACGACATTGTTTTGATCTTTCTTTGAGACAGCACCAGGTTATCGTTCCATCTTCTTTTTTTCTTCTCGATAGCTGTACCCGTCATAATGCGCACACGGCTCTCCATGTGTAGTTGAAGTAACTTCCATGATTAAAACTGTGATACTCAAGGCAGCAGTGAATGCGAGCAGTGGTGTGCGGTCCGGTTAGGAGGGGATAGGGATTGGAAGTCCCAGAATCCAGCATGATGTTGTAGCGGTGACTAATTGGTAGCTAAAAGCAGGTAGCAAGAAACGATCCGGCTGTGCGCGATTGTCATTGTGCGCGATTGTCATTGTGCGCGATTGTCGCTGTGCGCGATTGTCACATATTCAGCGTAGAACGTTGTGAAATTGACAGATTGCAGATAAAAGTTTGCCTAATGGGCGACATAAACTACTTCACAGGTGCGGTTTCTTCGTGGTCAACAGAAAGCTAAAATGCCTCATTACGTGACTGAAGGACGGGCAGTCGGGGCGACTAGATTCCCCCGACAGAAGCTAATCTGATGAAACATGTCGGTCTCGGTGACAGGACAGACAGATGAGCCATGTGAACAGCAACAAAGGGTGACGCAGGCCGCAGGAATGTGCCCGCCCGACCGGCTTCCACACCGACAGGCGACCGTCACTCAATGACATAACCCAATGCACCCAGAGACGCGCTAATTCTGCGCTCACCAAGCCTATTTGATGACGTTCAGGTCCAGTATTCGGGAGGTCACCTGTTCGATCCTTGGCTCTGACACCCGTATATCATTTTTCTTTGGTTTCCCGATGTCACTCAGGGAAAGTCCATGCCTGATTTCTTTCTGTTTCTTGCCCATAATACTCCGCCGGCATCATGATCTCGAAGTAAACAATCCGCAAAGTCTTGAAAATAATGATAATCTGTTATGATATCCGCTAGTGGGGCTCAGTACATTAAGAGGCCGCACATTGCATCTGAGAAGTACAGCGGGACAAGGTTCCAGTCCTGACTCCCTTGTGGCGGTCGTTTTGATTGCGTTTTTAGGGGGTTTCCCGCAATCATAGGTGGGTCCCAATCTCCGTCTCATCTATACACTTCACAAACAAAAATACATTTATCACACACAACACAAAAACTTCCACGTTTTGCAGACAGATGTCAGCACAGAGTTTTCTTCTATAGATTAAGTACGGCGCTTCTAACAAACCCGGTCTGAATTCGGGCATGACGGTGGCACGGTGTCCTTAGATGGCTAGATCGAAATAAATATCTATTGTGGTACATATCATTGACAATAATTATCTTCTTTACCACTATTCCTACGCGCTAATTACCGGCATACGAAGATCTGATCTAAAAATCTTTTTCCCAAAGAGACATTCTCATACCTACCTTTCATTTAAAAACTTGAGGAGCTCCTGACAAAGTTTCAGTTTCAATCCCAATAAACACCCATATTTCTAGCGGTCGTCCTACCTAAATTGCTTTGTGTGATGAGAGTACTGGAAAAATTTTGTAACTCGGTATTTCTGATAAACTGTGATTTCTCAACACAAGACATCTGTGGACCACTTCAACAAGCTCTTAAAACCACACTAGTACAGCGTTAAAGATTCTATGGTATAGGTTTTTTTTTCATAAGCATAAGATGGAAGTGTATGTAAACTAAGTGTTAGTGCTGTTTGAATGTTTTTGTTCAGTAAAATGTGTTGCGAATGAGTGAATAGGAAGGAAGGAAGAGAGTGCCGGCCCATTCAGGCCTATTCTTTGGAAAAACAATAAGTTGGGGCCAAGCGTAAAAACGACCCATTCGACGCACGAATCAATAGTGTGGAATACCCTCACTCCATACGTACTGCGGAGAGATTTGGGATTTAACCCAGGATTTTGGTGCATATTCTGGTGATAGGGATATGGACCATTACCTCTCATACTCTGCGGGCAGCGTCCTGATAAAAATTTGTCATCTAACTTGACTCGAAATAACTAACACCTGTCAATCGCTGGACATCATGACGGTGTCGCAACCACCTTCTCCAGGACGCCGTGAACATAGTACGCGGGGACTATGCTCGTAACCGGCCCCTTTGTACCTCCACAATCCAGTGTGTGGCGCATCAACGCACTGAGCCACATTGGCGCGTGTGGTCTTGGGCATGGGTGGTTTTACCAAATATTGTGTCAACCTTAATCAACAAGTAAACTTGAAAAGATCAGAACACTACACAGTTCTTGGCTGAATCCCTACAACACCGAGTGCCTTTAAAAAGAAGAAGAAAAAACATCATTGCTACAATCTGCGACTTCCTCTCAAACTAAATTTTCACTTCCATAGTGAAGACAAATCTACTTATATATCAAAATCTTGAGCATGGCAGCATCAACTTTGACCAATGCAAGTAGCTGAAGGGGACGACGGAACACTGGAAAATTTTTATAGCACCATTAGCTTCCTGCGACAGGAAAACCCATGAGCGCAGTATTCTTAGCTGAGAGGGAACGGGATTTTGCTGTTGATGTCATTAAGTTCATTTACTTCCTTGCAACGTAGAATTTACAAGATGCGACACATAAATAACAATAATAGCTTAACCAATAATAACTAACTATTTCAAAGCCATAACTTGGTTTTGTTTGCTAGTATACCACAGCATAAAACTTGAAAATTGTTCTTACAAAGTCAACACAAACTACTTTTTTTTTTTTTTTTTTTTTTTTTTTTTTTTTTTTTTTTTTTTTTTTTTTACGCCTCGTCGACGGCTAAGGTCATTAGAGGCGGGAAAGGAAAGGGTCAAGGAACTGGAAGGAAATCGGCCATGACCTTTTTTGAAGAAAGCATCCCGACATTCACCTGGAGTGATTTGGGGAAACCATGGAAAACCCAAATCTGCATGCCCGGACGGGGATTCGAACCAGCGTCCTCCTGAATGCGAGGCCAGAACGGTAACCGTTCACCCACCACTCTCGGAAAACTAACTACTTCTTACACGTGAAAACTCTACAGAAATAAGGAGCCACTTAGCGCTTTGATGTGTGGAGTCTCAGTAAAATTTTACTTTTTACTGACAAAGTAGCACTTTTTGTCACTAAATTAAATTTTACGCTTCTTACAGACATTAATTAAGATACCGTTACATATTACGGCTAAAGAAAACGCTATAGGTTACACATATAAAACCGGCATCCCTCAGAGTTCCTCAATACTTTGAAGAACTACAGTGCAGATTTATTCCATTGATATCTTTTTCAATTAAAAAAAAAATTCTCCACACATGATTTTAACAAACACACCCTTGTTGTCCTTAATTGGTAACATCTGTGTGTCATAACCGGCATCCGGTTACTGTACAAGGTATTAATTAACCTTCTCTAGCAATGTCGCGGGGAGACGTAATTAGGTTTCTTTCCCCTAGTCAGCAGCGGCGTTAAATCGTTCCTGTTACTGTATATGTGGATGATTGTTGTGGTAATGTGTTTTGTCTTGCGTGTTGTTTATGTTGTGTATAAGAAGACTAAAGCATGTAGAAGGTTACCTGTTGTCGTCCCACTCATCTCGTCAGAAAGACTTCTAAGGGATCGCCAAGTTTAACGTTCTCATCCGATGGACGAATAAATATCAACAATGTCGTTTACAGTCACTTCATGAGGTCAGTGGACGGGTTTGTGATTTCATCGACGAATTTGATACAATATCTGGAGATACCATGTTGACTAAACACCGCAGGTCAAGCCAGTTAACTCGCGTTGAGTGCCAGAAACTGTCGCGTTCTCAGTGACCTCAACAAAGGAGGTAACATTTCCAGTACGATGATTCGAACGGTCAATCAACTTTGTTTGTGCCTGTCATTCTGAATCAGTGATTATTGCTCTTGTCACTGACGATATTTTTCTATGTAAGGTCACTGACAGCGACCTCCAGGATATTACACAGTGTGGTAGCTTCTTCTCGGAAGCTGCACGATAAGGTGAAAGGCGACTGATAGGAGTTTCCTCAGTGTCCTGGAAGACAGTACTCGCGTAACTTCACTGTCCTGTTTATCATACTCAAAAATGAGATTATTCACGATAGTTTCCACATGCCAATTATTCACAGTTCAGAAAGTTAACAGAGGTTAATTACACTGGTACCACTACTGTACTAGTAAAATAGGTTAGTCACAGTTATATTGTTACATTTTTTAAACTGAAACGTGCTACGTCGGTGGTAATTTATAGCAAACGTGGATAGCTGAAATGAAGAAAAGAAAATGGGCAACCTCTACCTTTTTTCGATTGAAAAACATAATTATTCTTCTCCATAGCTTAACAAGTATTTAATGTAAAAAAAAAAAAGAAAAACAAACATTGGCACGGGATTTTAGAGAGTTGCAGGTCCTAAGACCAGTTTTACACTTTGACTATAACCTGTATATCAGTTGGTTTGTCCAGGAGACATACCGGCACACTAGCTCATGTTAGAGGTATGCAATTCTTCCTACTTTAAATACTTAGAGAGCAGACCAACGTAATTTAAAAAAAAAAACATGGGATTGCTGAATATGATCAACCAAAACTGTTGGGTCAAGGCAGTATATATTAGATTTACAGAAAACCGATCAACACTGAATGTAATGTGAGCGGCTATACGTCCTGCTTAAAAGAAAAGGCTGATCAATTCGAACTACTGGAATGAATTTACATAATGTGCTTTAAGAAAAGAATCCCAATAAATAATCTGTATTTTTATACATAAGTAGATACATCCAGCATCATCAAACAGAGTGGTATGTCTGCAACGACATCTGTATCTTTTGTTGTGTCATGTCCAATGCATTTGTCTAGCATCTTCAAAGACGATAAGTAATCACAAGGGAAATAATATGAAGATTTCTTTTCATGACGAAGTACAGACACTTGTTTTCGCCAAAAAATAATATCGTGTGTCAATACTGCACTGTGAAATGGTTCATTAAGAAGCTGACAGTACGTTTGTCATTCCACCAAAAACTTAATGCTCCCTGTGAGCGTCATGGCAGTTACATGACAATCTTTTCTCTTTAACCATTCATTTTTCTGAACAGTTAGGTTACGTAAATTAATGCTAGCCTTATGAATGGTGTGACGGTTAGCGTTCTGGCCTCGCATTCGGGAGGACATGGGTTCGAATCCCAGTCTGGGCATCCAGATTTGGGTTTTCCATGGTTTCTCAGATCACTCCAGGCAAATGCCGGGTTGCTTCCTTCAAAAGGCCATGGCCTAATTCCTTTAAAAAAAAGAAGAAAAAAAACCCTTATGAATGGTACACGTCGTTTCAAAAACTGCATTCTATCTCGCTCCAATAAAATTAGTTTCATTATATAATTATTTGATATGTGTACCTGATAACTTGATACACAAGATGGTAACATTGACCATTGATTCAAGTTCTCTTCGGCTATATTATAGAAATATGTTTTTATCATATTCTTGCGTATCAGTTAATTTATTGATGTGTGAGTGCAGACTTTAACGGCATACTGATGAAATGTAACGTTCTCGGGATGGTGTTGTATAAACACAACGTTTCGACGCTGCTGCTGTCTTTATCAGGTGTCAGATAGCTTCAGGTGTTCCAAGCTTGGTGTCACCGACCAGACTGTCTTAGCAGAAGACATCCGAGAAGGTTATATTTCAGTTTATTTATTTCATGTATGAAATTATTGTGTGCGTAATTAATTTACACAATTCTACCTTCTTCAGTGATCTTCCCATCATTTTGTCCTCTGGCCTTAAATGTCTCCGCAGTTTGTTCCGATCGATACCGCATCGACCTTCGTTCGATAAATCACTGCGTTTCTATCTTGGCCGAAATAAAAATAAAGCCCTTCTAAATTATATAATTGTCGGAGTGTGTATTTCTGTTCGTGCCACACAACACTTGCTATAAATAGCACTGCCCAGGAGACCCCTTCGTGCCTAATATTTTATTGCAACTAAACAACCGCATTTCGAGTAGACGGGATTTAACAGGCTCTAACTCGCTGTGATGCGTCTTTGTGCCATAAAACTAATTTCGTCAGAGACCCGTAACGACTTCCTAACGGCCGTAGAATGGGATCGCGAGCCCATAAAGAAAGCCTCCGGAGCTGCTCCTTGAACTCGGCCGCTAACCTTGGAACCGCCGAGTCGCTGGATCGCATGCGACTCACGTCAAGCCCGCGACGGTCCTCGCTTCGACTCCAGGACAGAGCGCAGAACAGAGATTTTACCTTTCAACATATGCAAGCTGAAAACTTGGTTTTATGGCCATCTTTATCCAGCTCATAATTTTAAATAAGAATCTACCTGAAAGCAGTATAAATGTTTGCCGTTATGGTAGACTTCATATTCACTTAATATAAATTTTGGATATAATTATACCGAAATCTCCACGAAAAAATCACGATACTTACGGTCACTGATTTCGCCATATACCTCAAAGCTGAAACATTTCTGGATATCAATATCTTCCTTAAGAAATTGCTAGAAAGTATTGCATGATGATTTTATTTCTCCACAAAATTTAAATTCACATTCTAAACCCCAAGTAATATTTAAGAAGTGTAATAAACGTTTGTTAACAGAATGAACATTAGTTTTGAAGTATTATTTTTTTCTAAACAAGTTATCATGTTTCTATTACTTAATATTCGCAGTTAATGTGATAAAACAGAAACTTTTATCTCGCTAAGGAAATTGTACTAATAATCTTGATTTTATAATATTTGTATAAAAAATCCAAAGCATGCATAAACCGCATGATCATGGGCAAACCACTAGACAAATTCAGGCCATATTCACACGAAATGTTTTTTTAAGTGGTGCGATTTTTTTTTTTTTACACATAATTCATATTGATCAGTGGCGCTGAAATCTGGTAGGCATTTCGACTGCGACAAAGCTCCGCAAGACAACATTAAATGGATTCCTGCAAATATGAGCAAAATCGGCCCATTAATATAAAAGTTAGACTCCAGTGGCACCATACCCAATGGAACATAACTAAAAACTTTACCACATTATTAGCATATAATACGAATATGGAGTCAATAGGCCCAGTGGTTTGTCAGTGAGATGACAAGGAAGGTGGCGAAGCTTTTCCGAGGTAGAAATGCTTACCACAAATGTTCGATTTTGCGATTTTAAGGAGTTGATATGGCAGTTTACATACATACAAATGAAGTAACCTGTTCGTAAATATGCCAGATAACACCACTTGAGATATTGCTTGCAGAGAAGTCATGCGAACACTACTGAAGTTTGACTGTATGTCGTCAAAAAACAAACTTTCCCAATTAGTGTCAGTTTCAAGGAGAGGTAGAAACAAATGAAGCGTTGAAACATTATGAAAGTATTCCATAAAATATAAAATTCAAGACAGGAGGAGATACAATAACAATTAAAAAACAGGGCTGCTACTCTGCTTTTACCAACACAACCAAATATTTCTTTGATCGTGTATCTGTGTATTAACAGCACAAATCTGAAATCCCGTGTGATGAAGTCGCGGGCACAGCTGGTTAAATAATAAAAGTGTACAGCTATGTTAGCAACGTGGTTTAAAATTTTTCATTGTGTCCAAATATAGCACCTATAAAACTGCTTCTTCTGTGTAAAATAGTCCAGGAAACTAAATTGTTACGCAGTTATAAATTGGTATGCAGTTATAGAGAGCATTATCTTAGTAAAGGTTAAAAGTTACATATTCAAGTGAACTACTGATTTTAGTAGGAGGAATTTTATTTCAACTGAAATTAATATGGTCATCAATTAAAAGTGAGGTCGCCATGGTTATTACTAGCCGTATGTCCAGACAGCATTAGTTTTCCCATTCAACGGAAGATTTTTTTTTATGGCATTCGGCAGCTACATGCAGCCAGCTCAATGTGAACCAGTTTCTCCGGTATACTGTAGCTTCTAAATATGGACGCCACAGGAAGGACACGATATTTTCACACACAACACTTAAACATCCATGCCCTCATCCAGAATCGAACCGGCGATCTTCGGCACGAGGCTCAACGGTAGATAAGTCACCAACAAAGTCGTATTTACTCTGCCAAGAAAATTGGAAATTAGAGAGACACCACCTCTTCCCATGTTGCGAATGATTATTATTTTTTTTTAATATTTTTTTATTTATTTCCTTCCTGGCATTCTAGTACTGCATGTTAGCGATCTCGGGCACAAATGCGTATTCGTTACACAGAGGTATTTTGAAATGTCACTGAGATTTCAAGCTGTGTGCACAACCACCTGTTGCCCAGGCCAGGACTGTTGCAGCCGCTGCGCCGATTTGGCTTGAAATAACCTCATGTGATGAAACACGCTGTCTCACGCAGGTTCCGCCAGTACGGGGAAACCTGGACGTGAACAGACTGCGTTTTTACGCCTCGTTTAAATGCACATTACTCATCATCTATAGTGCGGAGGAAGTTGCGATTTTGTACCAACACTGAATGACATTAACTAAACGTGTATATAGAAATTTATTAAATCATTTGTTGTAGTTTAAAAATTACAACATCTTATCTAGTAGATTGTTTTATAACACACATTCCCATTCTGGTACCATTTACTAGTGCATCATCAGTCTATTAGTGTTCAATCTGTGGCAGGCTGCAGTCAACATTACTAGGAACTCATTATCCTCTCCTTTTGAAGTTTTGAATATGTCTGGTGAAATAGGAAAAAAACTTATTCTACCACCTAATTATTTTGTTTCAAAATTACCAATTAATTTTTTCCTATTTTCCCAGACATAGGAGAGAGACAGTTAGGTCCACCGGACGCACTTGTGATTGCTGTGCTTAATTTTCGCTCCTCTCTCTGGTATGGACGGACATCAATATGTTGTACGAATATTATTTTTGTAGAAAGAATTTCTTTATTTACTTTTGTAGCATATTATTGAGTGTATTCCGAGCAGACCTTCTGCCGGATAAATCTTGGAAAAAACACTGTTCCTTTGCCTAATTTTGTAAATAAATTCTAATATACCACACTTGTAAAAAGTGTTTCAATCTACTGTCGTTCAAAATGAGCCCAAGGTCTAATAAACCGCTAATACTTAAATTACCCAACCGCTTTCCCATCTAGGACACACTGGCAATGAACTCGGACTTATGTATTGTTTCTCTAACCAGTCTGGGTGTCGAGTGATGAATTCCGCGTAGGATTATATCCAAAAGTATGCCCACTACACACTGTTCTCAAAGATTTAGTGATAATCTCACATGTGTTTCAGACCGACATGTGAGGATTATGAATTTATCACTGTATCTGTGAGTACAGTGTGGATATAAAGATTTGTAATAATACACTCGTAAAAACATACATTTGCAGCCACTGATGATGACCACACCACAAGAGCGAAGCAATAGCTAATTATAGATGGAGTTTTATTTACAAAATTCAGGTGCTGAAATTATCTCAACACTACTTCATACTAGCGTAATTGAGTCCCGACGTACAGAGGAAAAGGATGTCCTTTCATAGCAACTCCCCGGAAATCGATTTACTGAGCCTGGCGGGTGAGAGGGAGGCAGCGATCGGGTCCGGCATTCGGAAGAACATGGGTTCAAAACCCCATCCGGCCATCATGATTTCGGGTTTTCATGGTTTTACAAAATCACTGCAGGCGAAAGACGGGATGGTTCGCTGAAAATGCTATAATGAAGTTCCTTCCTGTTCGTTGTAGGAGACCTTATCCCGCCTCAATTAGCCTCGACATGGACCATGGACCATGGACGACATGAATAAGGCGGGGAGCTGTTAAAAAAAAAAAAAAAAAACTATCGATTCATTGTTTACCGATAAGTACGTGGTAATAACTAGCTTATACTAAAATGTCGAGTCACAGGTAGGGACAATGAAGACAACTGAATTATGTAAATTTCATTGTATATGTGACGTTGATATAATCAAGAGTGAAACAATAAAATTTTTGAATTGCAGTTTGTATGATTCCATAGTTGAGTCTACAAATTTGGTCTTCTGGCTTGATTTCTGACTTTAGCATTTTTTTTTTTTCAACTAGGAAGGATACGTAATTTATAGAAAAGAAGAAAAATGTATAGCCACCACAATTTCAAAGAAAACTTATTCCATGTTAGTACTAATTGCGATGAAGTTTACGCTCCATCGACAATTTCCATAAACACCTACTTGAGCTTACTTTAAATTCTTTCACGTCATGAGATATATCATCCACATCTTTCATGTAATATTGCAATCAGCCAACTCCATTATCATGCCGTCGTCAAGTACAAGAGTAAATTTGCCATGAATGCAGATACGTTAAAGCATTATTTTTAGCTTTTAAAAATCAATAAGCACTAACCAGTTTTGATTTATATGCAGAAACAGCAAACTGGGAGGAATATTTCTCCGGCTGGACTCGTTTTAGTAAATTTTAGTCTGAAGTCTACGTTTTATCTTTATAATCATTTTTAAATAGAGAATTCTCTAACCTGCTAAATTGAAATTAGATCTGTTGAATCTCCATAGCTACTTGATGAGGTATGTTTACTAACATTTTATGTATTCTCTTTCAATAAAACATTTTAGCTATGGAGGAAAGTATAAAACACGGCTCATAATTTTTGGTTTAATATCTAAATAAGATATAAAGCTATTTAGAGAAAGGTATTTTCTGCTTTCTATTTTCAGAAGTTAACATTACCAAGAACAGGAAACATCATTGCTACGAGACCGATTGAATTCTTGGCTTTTACAAAGATCTCAATGCCAATTATTTCACATTGTAACAACAAACAAATTCAGAGAATATCGGGAAATAGTATACCTGTCTCAGAAGGAGATACTCACCAAATTTTCGTGTAATACAATGTTTCATAGTCTGATGACAGAGTCATCATCTGGTCACAGCCTAAATATTGCGGCGCTGGAGAAAATGAATAATCTATATCTTATGGAAGGAGACACTGTAAAAGTTTGTCTACGTAGACTCAAAGATTATTTGAACCAACAATGGAGCGTACATAAACTACGTGGCTCAGTCTGGGGAAGGGGGGGGGGTTGACTGGAGGCTACGCTGAGATATGTGGGGGCTTCCGAGCCCGACCACGTAGCTTTCCATTCATATCACTATTCTCAGTTAAAATGAGGTACAGAACACACAACAGCATGTGAATATTTATTTCCTTCATTTAATTATCTCCGTATGTAATTTACAATAGGCTGACAAGAGAAAAATAGTGGAACATGTCTTGTGGAATCAAAAAGGGAAAAAGCTATGTGCTACGCAGGGGGGAGGGGAGGGGGAGAAAGGCACAAACCACATCTGGTTACGTGGGGGGAGGGGGGTTCACACGAGGCCAAAATGGAGCTACGTGGTTTATGGACGCTCCCCAAGGGCAAGACAAATCTGGCAGACGGGTGACGCAGTCCCTGGACCTTGATCTTTGGCTGCAGGACGGTCGACTGCACTAATTGCAGCAAGGATTTGCCTGAATCAGCAAGTAGTGATTAACGTGACAGTCGCCGTGACTGATTCTCAACACCAGCTACTGACACAATACAAGCACAGAAGATAAAAACCAATTGAAGTCCAAATGTAAATTTTCAGAACGTCACGATGAGTAAACAACAATAACATGGATGAGAAAATGATTAGAAAATACCAAATTATTTTCTTCTTGTCTAGAAGGCTTCGAGGGTATACCGCCAATTTTTGTCTTCTAATCTCACTAGAGACATATACTCCTTATCAAGCATACCATTTTCGATATGTAGTACAAGTTTCTCCATCTCGCGGTAAAGCCGTATTCGTCAGGAAAATATTGATGGATATATTTTACATCAACATAGCCCTTAGAATCATTGGTCAGTAACGATTTACGAACACACAGGTTGCCAATTGTTATAAGTAGACATTTCGACATTATTTAATGAGACTCTTTTTATTTTGCGCGAAATAGAAAAACAATCTACTTATTTCATGCCATCTACAGGCCTTTGTTCATGTATAGTTGTTATACACTGTGGGAAATACAACGTTACGTCAAGCAGGAAGATAGAGGACACGTTTTGGTTCGTATGTCAGTGAAATTTGGACTGGAAATCATATTTGCCTTGTTGAGTAGCTTAACTTATTGTATCTCTAATTTGATCTGTAACTTAATACTTGGGATCATTTTTTCGCACGATAAGTAAGAAAACTATCACAATCGCCGTCGTAGATAGTATAATTTGAAAACTCTTATTAGTTTCTTATTACTTTTCAGTACTGATGTTTGCTTCAATTTCCATTATGTATTCACCTAGCTTTACGTTTGATATTGGGGGCCACGGTATCACTGTGTCAAATGTTTGGACTTCGGAATGACCGCGCTCAGAAATCGTCATTACACCCCAAAGTTGTACTTCTGTGGTTCTCGTCTATTCTCATACTGATGTTACCATTGAAATGGTGTCTTTTGTAACACATTGAGGATATCTAGAGAAATGTGAAATCGAGTCATACTACAAGAAGATGAACGCGGGTCGTTTGCTGCACGGTTGCAAGAGGAATTTTCTTCGAATAAAATACAAGTTACAGATTGATTCTAGAAGGCAATGTTGTCTTATAATTGTTGCGGCTGTAGTATATATATCACAGCTCCTTCGATATTTTCAAAATTTTCTTTGACGATACAAACAGCAGTTGCACGCCGAGAAAATCTCCGTTTTTCCTATATGTGAATCCTGTAAGTATTTGTGGTACTTTATTTGAGGTGGAGGTGACTTAGAAACGCCTCCTTAATATCGTAATTTGGAAGATCGGTATTACAAAACCGAGGTTTGAAACCTGAACCATTGTTCTTCTCTGCAGCTTATGATGTCGTTTTAATACTCATGACGGAACTTTCGGGTCAACGTCTTTAAAGCGACACTGTTTAAATGATAACGCCAGTTACGAGAGCTGGAAATAGTCAGTGGATTACAATTCTGGATGGTAGATATTGATCATTGTTTTCTAACATTTGTTTTCAACAAATCTACTTCTACAAAAACGAGTGCATTATCGTGAGATAACCCAACTACACAGTGTGGACCGCTTTGTTGCAGCCAGGTTATACTTTGTTTCGTAGCCGGCGATTCTATCCCAGCCAAAAATCGGTTTCACTGTTAAAATGTGATACCGAATCTGGTGGGTGACCTGTTAATGCTCTAGCCTGGCATTCAGGACTCAGCTTTAATCCCAGGTCCAGTCATACAGATTTCGATTTCTTGTGGTTTACTGAAATCAGTTGCCGAGACAGTTCCTTCCGTTTTTTGTACCCTCTGCCAGCCCTCTTTCAATCGATTAAAAAAAAAATGCTAGAATTCGCGAACATGAGTGATGTATTGGAAAATGTTGTTGCTGGTGCTGACCTTTTCGCCCTTGAGCCTCGGTGGTAACCTGACGCGCGTGGATGTAGTGAAGCATGGTCTCGTTCCTTTTATCTTTTCGCTGCCAATCGATTGGCCGGGGTTGAGAGAGACGGACCCGGCTGTGCACCGTTTAGGACCAGGCGAGGCTCTCGCTGGCGCTATATTTACTCGTCTCGCGCTGCTGATAAACTAGGGGTCCTTGGCCGCAGCGGCTATTACCGCTTGCCTGACTCCTAGCAGACCATCAAACTCCACGCTCTGCTACCATCTCGCTCTGCTCCATCTCGCTCTGCTTCATGGTCCCGGTTGACGCGCGTGTCGACTCTGTCCCGGTCTAACACCGTAAACCGTTAAAGCAAATGGAGAAAAGGAAGACTTAACTCTGTGTGGGATCCAAACCATGAGGTGTCCTAGCGTACATCTTATAAACGTACAAGGTGGAATTCAGATTAAAGACCCCTGAAAGTACCGTGAAAACCAAAGATACCTACTAATGAACCATCAGCTCTTGTCTCTATACTGTTAATGTATTAACTGCATATACAGCCAGTGGAGATACAAAGTATCTCAATGTTTGGGCTGTTATGTTAAACCGCAACAATACTCTATATCGATATGGGAATGTACATCGATCCCAGAATCGAGTCACTGGATCAATGTCCATAATCACGACAGCTACACGACAATAGTATCAAGTGAAAGAAGACACGTTATATACTGAAATTGTTTCCAAACGTATTGACATCAAAGACAATTTCAACTGTCAAGACAGAGAAACTGGTTCTCAGAACGCATGTAATCTTTCTTGCATTCCAGCTGTACTCATTAATCGGTTCTCAAGGAATAATGGTTTTCTTGGATCTACGATTTTTAAACAGTTACTAAGATTTGCATTCTTGCAGCTGATTTAGACAGATGGGTCTTCTAGAGGAAAATTATGTCACCTCCATAATGCCGTGTAAACTATCCACGAATTGACTCAATTAAAAGGAATCTTTTAATCTTGTTTAATATAATAATCTGTCTTTAAAATCCATCCTGTTTTTTTTTTCATTCTTCACTCCAATTTAGGGATTGGATGATAAGACTCCTATAAAGATCGTCACTTGGTTAGTTCCTCGATAACTGAACTAATTTATTGATCACAATGTATATCACATTACCACATACTGCTTCAGCTGTCGCTTCTGGAAACTGCTAGTGTCGTACTCTCACGGACGAATAAATTAACACACTGTAAGCAAACTATCTTAAATTTATAAATTTAATCCATATTCTATGATATATAGTTTTCATCCACTATTTTTCGTGGGGCAACTAATCAGATTCCTTTACCGTAGTGTCTATGTCAATATTTCTTTTCTCTCCTCAAGTAGGAGCAGATGCGCTAGCAAACAACCGCAATTGTCTTCAAACTAGTTACGATTTTTTTATATAACTGAATTCTGAAGTAAAAAGGAGCAATTACTCACATTTACTTCTTAAACTGATGCTTCCAGATAGTAGCCAGCTTATCCTGCTTATTACAGTTTTTATTTTGTCAAGAGTGAAAAGAGATTGCGTACCATATTCGTATTAATGCAGTCATAACTATGGTTTCAATACTGTACAATATTAATTCGCGTCAAATAACCCTCAATCTCTTCCTATCTTCATGTATTCTATCCTTCTACACTTAGCCCTTAGAACTAGCACGGTCTTTTAAATTCTTGATGTGATGAAATCTTTGTTGTCCTTTATAGTTTTTTTATTTGAGTATTCTCTGCACTTCGAAATCTTACAGTACCGAAGATTTTAAAAGCACCCACAATCCTTCCTGTACATCTGCAAGATTCATACAGAAACTTCTTCTCCTATTATTCTCCTATTATTTTCAGACCGTTGTTGAAAACAGGACATCCATTCTTGGGTTCAATTTGACCATACTTGTGTGTTACACCAGAGGTGAACGGACTGGCAAATTAGTCATCAAATGCGTTGTTTTCTCACCCCTGGCGTCGATGCAGTGAGATGGGAATTTCATGGCGTCAAGAGTAGTTGCGGAAACTGCCACTCCGCGTTAACGAGGGCCAGTTTGCTGTCTGGTAAACTGAGTCGAGATAACAGAACACGCAGACGCAGCTCCGTAAAAGGCTGTTGTTTACGGCGACTTTGCGACGCCGCTGTGGAGGCCAGCGAGACGCCAGCTTCCGTCACCATTTTCTCATACCGGGACAGTGTAAGCAGGTCCTCATGTGCACACCCGCTGTGTGAACTACAGCAGCAAGTGATTTCTGTCGAGAATATCTTCGTGCAGCAACAATGAACAAACATAAATTAGTTTCCGGTTTTAGGCATAAGGGAGTGGAATTCTTTTCAAGGCAGCAAGGCAATGGATACCTAAAACAGTGGATAAATCAGACTAAATACTTGTATATTCATAAGCAGAGAGCTAGTCAAAAATACAACAGTGATGTAAAGCTAATGTTGCATCTGTTACTGACCAATATTTTTTCCAGACCAATCCAACGACAGTATGTTGATAAGGGGGCGTCCATTAATCACGTGAGGTGAAATAAGGTTGGGGGGGGGGGGGGGGAGTCGGACGAAATCTAACGAACCTCACCAAATGGGAGGGGTGGGTCAACGAAAATCTCACGTGAGGTTTTTAAATTGTAGAGCTAAAGAAAAAAGGTCTACAAATGATGTGAAAGTCGATTTTAGGGGGGGTGTATTTTGGCCCAAAACCCGACCTTAGGGGTGGAGGGGTACAACCGCCCTTGGGAGCATGAGACCAAAATAATGAAAAGGTCTAAAAAAGTTGCGAGGTCCATTGGTAAGGGGTGGGGTATCCCTCAAAATCTCATGTCATTTTATAAGGTGGGGGGGTCCCACGAAATCTCACCAGAGGGGGGGGCTACTTTATTGGTCTTAATTTAGATTAATTTCTTAGAACCGGCAGTTCATATGTCTTGGTCCTTTAAGTAACTTGTTAACAGATGCTATTACTAATTTTTCATTTAATTTAATCGCGCTCCGGTGGCAATATCCGTACACACCCCTTTTCCCCCTTTCCTATACCCGCTTACTTTTGTCTTCTGCGAATTACAACTTTACATTCTTCCAGTGTTTTTGGTAAATTATTCGTCATTTCTCTTGGTAATTCATTCCAGTCCTAGACCCCGTTATAACAGTTGAAGAGTTAACAACAAATCAAGTTTAAATGTTAAAATATGTATCCACGATGAGCAACGTAACCCTAGCAGGCGTCCAGCCGGATGGTGTCGTGGAAACACAATGTTTCGACAGCTGACTCTGCTGTCTTCATGAGGTGTCGCTTGGCTTCCGTTGGTTGCAAAACTGTTGTGACTGTTGTCTTTTCATGACACCATCTGGCGGGACACTTGCGCCTCACACATTTACTATGAGATCTAAAGAAAATCTTTTTACTAACACCAAGCAATAAACATACATACAAAACTTATTAAATTAATACATCTATAAAATGAGGTCGTTATTTTGGATTTAAGTAAAACTAACACAAAGATATGTGGATATTATTGTGATTAACATGAGTGCATATATGTGTGAACGATACAGTACTTGATAACGATAAAAGTAATCCTATGATCTGACTTTGGAAAGGGAAGTCAACCACGAGAACATTGCAATACATTTTTACGCCTCCAGACTCAGGGCCGGCGCTAGGAATTTTGGGCCCGGTGTAAAATTGGCGACC
This sequence comes from Vandiemenella viatica, assembly GCA_031002005.1. NCBI lineage: Eukaryota > Metazoa > Arthropoda > Insecta > Orthoptera > Morabidae > Vandiemenella > Vandiemenella viatica. The sequence goes on from JARYHS010013631.1 coordinate 92,761,104, forward strand.
TTTTTTAGCTCTACAAACTAGCCGAGCGACAATGGGTGGATTCTTGGCTTCGAGGCCGGGGGCACCTGCAGCCAGTGATCGGGGCCCCCCATCAGCCGGCGGGACCGTGTACATTTGACCCGCTTATCCCCCTCCCCCTAACGCTCGGCCTGCTCCAGTGTTTCATAAAATATTGTTTTGACTGATAAAGATATTTCCAGATTCACTATTGTGTTGCAGCATTCAGATTGTACTCCTTTTTTCCCTTTCGGGATCGTCGACGTCCGGGTTATTAGAGTCGAGAGAGGCTGAGGGAAAAATACGGGAAGGAATATGGCCATCACCTTTCTAAAGAACCTCCTAGCATTCGCATGAAAAACAGAAACCAAGATGGCCGGACGGGGATTTGAGCCAGTGTCCTCCCGAATACCAGTATTTAATTGTTTTCGTAGTAGAATCTGGCTCTTTACATTGCCTTTCCTAGTTTAACAAAAACGTAGTAAGACGGATCTTATTTTCGTTTTGTCGAGACAGAAACAAACATATTGCACCCATAAAGAAAATCTGTATCTATAACCTACAAACGCCAAACCGTTGTCCGCTAAACAGGTTTGTAAATATGGCGCTGGGAGTGTTGATTGTTTCTTCGCGAAAATGCACCGGTTCACAGCAGCACATGTGCGCAAATATTTTCCCAATAAACAAGCGTGCATCTTCAGTGTCACTGCAAAGTGCAACTACCGTCAGTGTTTAACCTTTATTTTACGTTCCTTAAATTGAAGCTAACATTAAAAGAAGGTTTATTTAAAGATGCTGAAGATGTCCAAATTACTGTAACATGGAATCTTCATGCTTACCACAAGAACATGTGAGGAGGTCGTTCCAGTCTTCGCTACATCGATGCATCAATGCAATTGGGATATAGCCTGCACTCAATATAGTACACATTATTTATAAATTTATAATAAATGATTTACAGTCAATGCAGTTGTGTGTACATGTCATTACATGTTTGTGTCATTAAATTTTGTGCGTCGAAGGCTGAACTGTGATCTACTTACATCTTCTTTTTACGCTTATATCTGCACATAGGTTGGTTCTCGTACAGCAAGTTTCTGCTAAAATTACTGACACGAGGATTAAAATGTAGATATAAATTACTGTACTTGAGAAATGTCACAACTTCGATGTACAAAATGTAATACCATAACTATAAACTGAAATTTAAGAGGAAAAATCACTGAAGATGTTTCTGTGAAAGAAGTGAAACACGTTCGGTAAACAAACGGACAGAAAATTCAATTTCATTGTAGTAGTTCATTTATCACACATTTAAAAATATAATCTACATACAGGGTGTCCAGAAAAGGACTCCCTGATTTCAAAATAAAATATCTCGAAAACAAAGATCGATAGAGGAATGCAGTAAACGGTATGTTTATTGTGACAGCTGTAAGAAGTGTATACAGCAGTGTGAAATAATAGTTACAAAAGCTGCTAACAGATGTACACTGTACAGCTCATATCAGCATACATAAGTGAAATAATCGTATGAAAACAATCTTTGCAAACAATCACATCACAATGTGAGAACGAAGGCTTTCACGGCGTATCTATGAAATATAGTCTTCGCGGGTTTTCCGCCGTATGTTGTTGAAGAGAGACAACGAGCTTTCGGCGGCTGACTCTGCCGCCATCTTCAGGTTAGATGTGTGCAGCGCCGGTACTCCCTGCAGCACACATCTAACCTGAAGATGGCGGCAGAGTCAGCCGCCGAAAGCTCGTTGTCTCTCTTCAACAACATACGGCGGAAAACCCGCGAAGACTATATTTCAATCACATCACAATGTTTTCAAAATGTTCACCATTGGCACTACAGAGGTGGCGCAAACGAAGAATGAAATTCGCCATCACATTTCGTAGTCTCTCGACCGAAATGGATTCACATGCCGCAGAGATCGCCGATTTCAGCTCGTCCATGTCTTTCACTGTGCCCCACAAAAAAAAGTCACAGGGAGTCACATCCGGCGAATATGGAGGCCAATCCATGTTTGCACCAGTAAATTCGGGATATCCCAAAGTAATGACTCGATTCCCGAAGTATTCCTCAAACTGCTGTATACACTTATTACAGCTGTCACGATAAACATACCGTTTACTGCATTCCTCTATCGATCTTTGTTTTCGAGATATTTAATTTTGAAATCAGGGAGTCCTTTTCTGGACACCCTGTATACTGAAAACGCTCCACAACTTAAAGTACACACTAAATTCAAGTCAATTTTATATAATCATCATCGTTTTATAATTTTCATACAGTAACAGAAAATATTTTCAAATACTTTCCATCATATTGCATTTACTTAACTACGTTCGTTAGCTGTAGAACAAACAGCAGGTTATCTAAAAATCGTGTTCTTGAGTAAGTTATAAGTAGGGTTCGGATCATTAGAACAAGTCATGTTTTTTCCTGCCTCCTTTTTGAATTGGGATGATGAATTAAACACTGATAGAACGTTTTTGATTGTATTTTAATGTATTTTATATAGCATATAAATGCATATTCAGGCCTCTTTCTTAGTTTTGGTCATTTATTTTCCCCATATTGCAGTGAATGCATGGACGCAAATTATGCTATCTACATGAATACGACACTATTAGGTAAAATAAATTATGTACAAATGAGCTTGTTATGATGTATAGTAAATTTAAATGTTTGGACATATTTTGTCATTTTTAGGTCAAATTTTTAAGGTCATATTTGCTTGCGTATTTCTCTATATTCCCTAGTTATAAGGTTAAAATTAAGGAGATTTGCTCATCGAATAAAATACAAAATCAAACCAAATTGTCCAGTGTGCTTAGTAAACCACAAAGATGAACCGAACTTCTCTTGTGACCATAGTGGCTAGGATTAACGTCTATTGGAAACTAAAATAAATGGAGTGTGTTCTGTAAGCAGAAGCCGATAAGATAATAGGTAGGAAAGGCTCGGAACTTGTCACCCCAGATACCGCGCGGTCGCCCTCCACAAAAAAAAAACCTGACCACATACCAGCCACGGCGTCTATCACAACTCAGGGTGCTCCACTCCCATCTCGTACAAAACTCTATTTTCCTCATATGTGACAAACATGTTACAACGTATCTTCAATTTTTCGACATTAACAAAGCCTAACAATAAGCTGTATTAATTAGGTGCATTATTAACTGTAGAACACAGAGATAACATCAAAGCAATATAAATTATTTCTTTCTTTCAGCTTGGTTTTTTTTTTCGTGTTGATATATTGTTTTTACTAATAAATTTTAAAGCTTAAGACTGTTTCACAGGATTTTAGTTCTTGGAACACTTGCGAGCGCGGGACATTACTTTGAAACTGACTAAAATTTGTTACAATAAAGATTCTGCTACATCTTACCCTTGTATATTTTAATTTTCTTATGAGTTGTTGGTTATTGCTGAAACTGGATACCAACACTTAGCAAAGCTTATTTATCTCACTGACAAGATGGAGGTTTTTGAGAAAAATATTTAAATTTAAATTATGTTCAGTAAAAAAAATGTTTATGATGATCATGAGTGAAGCATCTTTAAGTATTACGTAAAATAAAATACAACTTTTTAAGTCCGCAACCCTCATCCGATATTTCTAGTTTGGATTCTACAAATGATGCAGCAGGTCAAATGAAAGTTTAAGAATTTTTTTTTCTTCATGTCTTGAAAGTATTCATATCTTGTTGTAGATTCTTTTGGATTACTATGTGTACTCAACTGAAATTCAGGATAAAGAGATTCAGTCAATGACAGAGCACATCTTTGGAAAATTTACTCTAGATTCTCCAGGTATCTTGTCACAATTTTCTCCTAATAATTCGGAACTGGCTCGACTATAGTAGAGCAATCCTTTAAGTAATGTTTTATTATTTTGTTGATGGTATTACATAAGGAAATGTATACTACGACCTTGATTATTATTTTCCATATTCCATGACACATCTCCCATGGCTGCTACAGTTGACTGGTCAGAGATCAGTTTCTCCCACATGTTGAAATTTTTATGCCCATTTGAGAAGAAGTGACGTTAAATGAATCACTAGTACTGCGATAAATAGCAAAATGTCGTTTCTTTTGAATTTTGCAATGCACTAGAAACTTAAAAAATGAGTCTTTCTTGGTCATGGTTAAAAGGATATTTCTACATGAAGCCATTCAACGAGGTACAACCCGATGAAACATTTATATTTGCTGCTCACTGGCCATACACAGAAAGTAACAGTATCTTTGTTAATTACTGTGTTATATCACATCTTGAGTTGGATAATCGGTGTTCACCTAAATTCCGCAACAGATTCTGTGGCCATCAGTACCTCTTTATTGGTAGCTATTTCCTCTATGTTAATATATTTTTCTTCGAGTAGTTTCTAGATCATAAATTAGTTGTTGAGTATCTTTGCAAAATTTATGAGCAAATGTATTCATAAGTAACTTTTCCTTCAGTTATGCATGTATATTTGAAACTACCATAATTTTCAAAAGGTGAAACACTGTATGCACAGCTCGAAAAACTGGAACCGTTACCAGTTCTCTCATAGAGGCATCTTATTAACCTAATGCATTTTTAACCTATTCATTTTTTCAACCTAATGCATTTATTTTTTTTCAGGTAAGGAATACAGACGAAATTTGAACAGCGAATGCTGAATGTTGAGTAAGTACACAAAAACGTAGTTTATTGTACAATCGTGTCAGCTTCCAGCCTTTATAATAAGTGTAACATGTTTAAGTTACTACCAAATTACTGAAGGAACAATTTAAACACTTTTGTTCAAATCTGTAGACAAAAATTCAGGTATATCAAAAGTCGCAGAAACTTTGCCTATACGCTATGTTCGATTATTTTTTGCCATTAAATGTTAACCGTATATAACATATTATATTTTTCAACAATCATCGCATACTCTCAGATTAACAGTATAGAACATATATCTTCACCATTCGTAAGGAGTCAAAGGAAATTCTCAATTTAGTGGTTTACAAGATAATAACACCTTCTCCTTCGATTTTTTTCCTTAACATTATTTCCTATTAAGCTAAGTTTGCTATTCAACTCGAAGTTTGGTTTGACTCTCCCAAAGATATACCATACTTAGCCGGTATTGAAGGTAGAGTGGTCATTTCCTTGCATCCTTACCTTACCTAAACCGGTAATCCTACCGGATAAAGAAGACGTACGGCTTAACGTGAATCCGAACCACGGAAGCATTCTGGCGTATTTCACATTACACAGCAAGCTGTACTAGAGGTGAATGTTGAGTTAAAGGCCTATGAAAATCCCCGCCAAAATATTCTATACCCAAAAAGAAGTTAGTAGCGAAAAGAAGCCTATTTGAAGTTACCTGGTGATATTCAAAGGTGATATCATGTCCTTGGGCCACATTTCAAGTAGACGAAAAGAGATCATTCCTGACTTTTCTGCGTCGTGTTACTAGCGCCATCTGTAGAAGAGGGGTGTTCTTTGAACTATGAAATTATATTCAAGTCTTATTTTCTAGTCAACTGTATAAAACCAGTTTCATCAGGAAACTATTTGACTGTGTATATTTTGTAATCTGATTTGAAATAAGGAAGCTAATATTTACATAACGCTATCGTTTTGGAAATTTATACAGGTTTTAAATTAGTAAAAGTATAAACGTTAAAATTTGCTCACTGCTCTGCTGAGTTAAATTGGAACAGTTGCTTCTGAGTTGTAATTTTAGTCCAAATGTTTCTATTGTTCGTTGTTTTGGAGCAAATTGTCAAAAGACTCGTAGGTGCCATTAATTCTGAACCTCATGCGCAATATTCTGTCATTCAAGAAGACGTAGCTTTCTGATTAGAAAGGTCATTCTGTGACAAGTATTGCTGTTCTACGATAACCTCAATTTGTTTAAAAGGAAAATCAGAAAACATAATGGAATAATTTCTTACGTTTTAAGTTCTTTTCCATTTCTTTTATTTATATTAAAATTCTAAACTAGCTTTTATTATTTTGACGATTCTTTACACTCATGAGTAGCAGATTGCCGCTTTCCGCCTTCGTGAACGTGGGAGTATGAGTTGTTAGTGGAGCTGCTAGAAATCTCAGTACCGTTTCCCAAGGGTTTATTGTTAAAGTAAGGATGCTTCAAACCACACGAAATTAAAGTGGCGACTTTCATTAGAGCAGCGCACAGTAGATCCTTAATTGTGCAATCTGTAGTCGAGACAGACAATGCAGAAATAATATTTGCTATGAGAAGTTTGCTTTATCCAACCTATTCTCGTCGTTTAAAAGGGAGAGAGAGCTCGTTAGGAAAGAGAAATCGTGAGTTAAAAGCTGTCAGGGTGATGGAAGACGAATGCATAGCGGGCCGGCCCATTGTAATGTGACCTTCTTACAGGTGAGAAACTAGACTAGCCTTGAGAGGCAGCAGTGAACTTGAAATGGCCACGGCGGTTGTGTTACAGATGCTAATTTCAGCAGGGATCATCTGCTGAAGTTATCCATGGCTCTGTATGCACGGAATTTACAAGTTCAACGCACTACCTGGAAGAAAAATGCTGCTATAAAACAATTATCCTGAGAGAACACTTAGGAAATGAGTATCCCTAGAAGCAAGTTGTAGATTAAGAAATTTCTTCGTCCGTGCCAAGAAATATAGTAATTAGTGACTGAAAATTAATGTCGTAGAGAAACTGTAAGCGAAATCTAGGGATTTGAGCTGAGATCAAATAGAATACCCAAAAACGTTCCCACAACAGAAGTTTTAAAAAGTTATTTCACAAGGACTAAATGATATTTTAATCTCAGCAACATTTCTGTAGTGAAAGGACTAATACGCCGACACAAAATAAAAGAAATTATAACCAGATTCTTTTCCAAGGCAGTCCTACAGTGCAAAAGATATACCGTACGGAGCGGAAGGATTCAAATAAAAGACGTACCGCACTCGAGGGGAGCTGGACTTTATATGCATCACGGGACAGTAAGTTCCAGATTTCACATTGTTTTACCTAGACCACTGAGTTAGTTCCCTATGACAACCCCGTAGACAATTGCTGCCTCGATTGTCACCTTCCAGAAAACTTTACTGCTCGCTTTGATACTTATATATAATCAAATGCACAGAAAAATAAGAATAATAGCGGATGAAAATACTGCTGGTTCAAGTCCAGCATTCATGAGACTGAGATGTAGACATCACGGATTTCCAGCCGGATAGTGTAATAAAACATAGTTTCTAAACGTTGTTTTTATTACAGCATCAGGTTGAAAACACGTGAAGATTAAATCTCACTGACACGCCGGGAAAACTCCATTTAGCCCAGTAACGGGGTAGTTTTCCCTTGCATTAAATCAGGTAGAAGATTTTTTTTTTCTTATCTTGTATATATTGGTGAGAGTATGCAGAAACCAAGTTTTCGACTGACTCCCTCAGCACAATTTTCTGTGGCCAAATAACGTCAAAATTTTGGTACTTTTTCAGTTTTTGTCTATAACTCTTCTGATAAGTCCTAGCAAAAAATACTTTATTTCCAGTTTGAAAAAGTACAAAATTTCCTACAACTTTTGCAGCACAAAGTTTTATAAACTCACAACTAAGCGAGCTACAGTTTAGAAAATCATAAATTTCACACTTTTACGAAAAGTTGGGTTTTTACCTACTTTGTCGCTCAAAATGACTGGAACGTATATATAATTGATATATATGTATTTCTGTATGACATAATTCACACATTCAGTATTATTATGGTTCCGTAGCCAATATAGGAAAATTTGAACTCTTATGTCTGGCTGTATGTCATAATTCCACAGCCATTGCATAACATGTGACGTTTTTTATTGCCCGCCAAAAAGAACCACAGACAAATATTCAAAAAAGGTTTTATCAGGATATCTCCCCATACATATAACTGAGGGATCACTGGTTTTCGCTAATCCTGTCGATTGTGGTACAGTTGAACAAAAAAAAAGCAATCAGTTATTTCAAAACGTTTTTATTTAGCGTATTTTGCGTGATATTATTTCAAAATAGGTTCTTAACATAGGTTGTTGAGTATTATACAGTTATTATCTTCATTTAATGCATTAAGTAATTCGATGGTAGTATTTTGTGTTGGTGTGAAATCTTAAGCAGTACAACAAGATAATCGTAACAGTCGAATAAAAGCCACGAAACGATTGGTGTGGGTGTGCCCGACGCGTACTTGGCCATTTCTAATGTTGACCTTGTGATGATCTATAACGCCATCGTTGTAAATTATTCAGTGGACACCGATGAAGGCTGCACGCCTTTAAACTGACAAATGCCAGTCGGTAACTTGAATAGGTATGATATGATGAAAGTTAAGACAAAAAGAGAGAGTTATGCAGTGATTGAAACGTCAAGCAGAGCAAATAAATAAAAGCTGAAAATAGTTTAAATAGATTAAGAATTATTATCCATGTCTGCAGCAGTTATAAATTTCTTACTACAGTATGTAATCTTTTATTTATCATTCAAAGGCGGAATTATTATCAACGCCAGATTAGAATTGGTGTGTATAGATACAGCGGCCCAGCATTATGAAGAAGTGTTGCATAAAATCAGTCGAGAGACTGATAAAAAATACAAAACTTAGTAGAAAAGTGTAGTTTAATATCTTAATTATTAACAATCTCCAGCCACTTGACTACTGCTCATTTAAGCATAGAAAACTCTACCTTTTCCTTTTCTTTCCAACACCTCTGCATAACAAACTTGGTCCAGTTCTCTTCCTTTTGTACACTATCCTACACTCTTTCCAGCCTTCCACTATAGACAGGCATGTCAAGGATACGGCCCGCGGGCCGCATCTGGCCCCCGGGCCCTATCAATACAGCCCGTGATCGCAATGTGACACAGAAAGGAGAATCATGTTCTTTAGAGCTTTTAGACTTCACTCAATTCCTCTCTTTTTATTTGAATCTGGCCCGCCTACACATTCTAAATTTAATATACGGCCCTCTGCAAAATTGAGTTTGACACCTATGCACTATACCATTTAACTCGTACCTTCATTTCCATCTTTCTTCCTCAATCGCTCAACACATCGGCCTCACATCAGCCTTGCCTTCTCTAAACACTAATGCAAGGGTTAATCTTCCACTGTTGCCTTAATCTTTTCATTCCATATTCTTTACCCCTCTTCTGCTCTTAAGAAATTTCATTTCACTGGCCTGCAGCTAGTTAATATCCCGCTTCTTCACTACCCAAGTTTCTGTATCAGACGTAATAAATGGAATAAAATTGATAAATTATTTCCCAACGTTGTTGCTCCAAAACAGGCTTCTGCCGCTCCTCGACATTGTTTCTATTTGTAATTTAATATAACATTCATTAATCGCAATCGTAGTTCATTTGGGTCTATTATTCTTAGGCGCTTACTTAGTCTGATCTTCAGTTTGCAAACTAGTGACCTTCAGTGTTTCTAAGGATTGTATCTTTTATATTGGTGGATGTGGGCGGGAGAAGCAATTTCTAAGGATTGTATCTTTTATATTGGTGGATGTGGGCGGGAGAAGCAATTACCGAGCGTGGTGGTGTAACGGATAGCGTTCTGGCCTAGCATTCGGGAGGACGGCGGTTCGAATCCCCGTCCGGGCATCCAGATTTGGGTTTTCCATGGTTTCCCCAAATCACTCCAGGCGAATGCCGGGATGCTTCCTTCAAAAGGCCATGGCCGAATTCCTTCCCATTCCTTGCCCCCATCCTTTCCCGTCTCTAAAGACCACGTTGTTAAAAAGGGACGTTAAACTGTTACAAAAAAAAAAAAAAAAAAAAAAAAAAGAAGCAATTCGTTTCTAGGCTTCATCTTCGCCCGGCTGAAGATCCGTGCGGCCTCTGTTTACCAGGCTGCCACCGTGGGTATTTCCCGGCGCATTCCGCTGCTGTTCTGGTCTGGTCGGGCAAGGTGGGAGGTGATTAAGAGGCGAAAGGTGCGCAACGGCCAGTCTGCTTTCTCCAAGATCCCCTCTTCGGATGTTACTGCTCTCCGGCCCTGACCCTGAACACCAGAAAATCATCGATACTAACTCCCTATTGAAAAATTATCAGCCTGAAGATCACCAGAGACGATTCGAAGAAACCAAAGAACATTGCGGTTGGTTCCCAGTGGAGCTTCAAGGTCAGCAGGTCAGCAGTCTCTGAGATCCAATCTCAATAAATCAGTTACAATAACAGAATCGAATGGGTTTGATTGAGATCATCGAGTGTTCACTTACAATCTTCAGTTAAGTTTTACTCGTTATATGCAATCCTTCACTGTTTTCTGACACTGTCCAATTTATTTCCACATATTTTGTATGTATGTATGTACGCTCGTTTGGTCCAACTAGAACCACGTTAAGCCTTTATTTGGCTTGAATTTTGCTGTGGGTGCGTACACATCATGTTACAACTACGGTTGTTAGCCCTAGAAGGGACCTACAGTTTAACGTGAAATCCGAACCACGGAACGTCCTGGCGTAGCTCATATGATCGACCACAACTCTCTAACTTAAATCCCCATTTGTCTGGTTCACATATGAGGATTTTATAGCTTTACAACTAAACGTTAGGAGAAAACCTCCTAAACAGATGGCGAAATTAGCTCCTATTCCACAGCATAGTATATCTATAACGATACTAGTAATAGAAAAGATGCCAATCTCCAACAAAACATGAAAATTAGTGTACGCAATTGCTTAATGTAAATTGTTTCTTTCTAACAGCACCTTCTGTAATTCATTATTTTTGTTATTAAAGCCAATTCTTTACAGCAATCCAAACCTCATTACATCTCAAGGAGGAGTAAGAACTGCCTCTTTAACATAAATGTAAAGCCCATCTTCTTACATGTATGTGAAACTTGGCAAGTCGCCAGTCCAATCACTTGAGATCTACGTCAGCTATTGCTTCATTCAAATTCTGATTGTAAAATGGCATGAGGTTAAATCAAACGATAAATTGTGGCAAACCAGCAACCATTACATATCCAAACCAAGCAGAGGAAATGGGATTGGATTGGATAAAGGTTTCTGAATAAAAGCTGAGAAAATTCAAAGAAGCTTTCCACCGATTCTCTTCAAAATCTCTGCCGTGAATATCTTTAGTGTCTTGTTATGTCAATTCATCTCTAGCGACAGATAGATTCAGATGGATAGACGGTTAACTCTATACCCTGTTCACTGTGAACTGGCGGTTCAAGGTCATGTTCCACTTGTCTCGCTCATCACCTCACCACCCTCTCGTTCTTACCTCTCTGAGATGATCGCTGTGTTCAGGTAGAGGAGAGGCAAATATCCCCTTCGTATGTAGGGGTAAGGGCAGCGAAGTGGGGACAGAGCAGACTGACCTTGAGCCGCCTCTGTTGACTGAACGGGTTATAGGAAATAACATTCCGGACGTAGCGAGTTCTGTCTCCGGTCCGGCCATCCTGTTCTCAGTTTTTCCATTGTAATCACTCTAGGTGAATGCAGGGTTGATTCCTTTCGAAAGTCATGCGGAATTCTTTCCCGTTTCTTGTCCTCCATACGTTTCATCTTCTATTAATCTCGACGGCGATGAGCCATAAAGCCTTAACATGAACATCTTCTCGAAGTCTTACACTCTTATGTTTTTCCATTGGCTGCCAATCCACATCTTTTCTGTAAGATTGCATTGTAAATTCCTGTTTACATCAATATATTACAGGCGCTCATATCTTGGCTTCTGGGAGAAGGTAATCTCTGGCTGACTTTTATACTACCACATTTCAAACGCATGTACTTTTCTCTTCAAGCCTTTCCAGTTTTCAAGCATCACTTACATAAATTATTTTTTTGGCACCGATCGAAACTAATGCCTAAGAAGCTTCCTTTTTTGAATAAAGATATATTTTCCTTTAGCTATGATACATTTTTGTTTCCCAGATTTGTTGTAATTTCATTATTATTTCTGCCGTTAAGACATAAATATTCTCAGTTTGTTTGTTTTAAATGAAAATGGTTGCTTTATTAGCTGATGGTACATACATACATTATCTTTGCATACGATTATATACGTTAATTTTGCCAACGTTATTTTTCTTGAACCAGATGACTGTTCCTATAAAGCAACAAACAAAATTGTTCACTAATCACTTGTAGATGAGTATAAAAAATGTAGACAGACTATGATTGCTTTCACATAAAGGAAGGAATGCGTTCTGGAATAATACAGGGAGGAAAAAAGCCATCACTTAACGGAATTCACTACAGCGAAGAAGCAGATGCCGTATATTTTATAGTTCTCTGACATTAGAAAATTGTTTCTTTATTAACCAACATAATTCATTTCAATTTGTGCTAGTTCCCCGTTCCAATATTGGTTATGTAATTCTCCGTCTGCTCAAATATTATCCACTAATTTTCAACTAATGTATCACCATCCACTCTGTTTATTTTCAATCCACAGTGCTACGTATGATTGCAGTGTTTTGTCTATGCTTTTTCTTAACGTCTTCGTTTAAGCAACTTTTGTGCTTCTATTCTGTATGCGATTACAGGTCTCACAGAACTTTTCTACATTCATTTTTCATATAAAATTTTAAAAAATTATCATTCCAGATGGTTTCATTCATTCATTCTGATGCCTTATTCGTATTTATGATTTTGAAGTTTATTTATTTCTCTGTTAAGCATTAGCTTGTTATCTTCACCCCGAGGCATCTGAATACCACTGTTTGTTCTACAGTTCAATCACCAAAAATTAACTCGCGTTTCAGCAGTAGTCATTTGTTTGTTTTAATAGATCTAGTTCAAAACTTTCGGTTATAGCCTTTCACCTGTGAAACATTATGGATATTGTGTAATTGTTAGCGAAGGGATTTGTACTGCCAGTTTCGCTGGAAATGCTCCTTACGTTACGTAAATGATGACTTCCTCATCGGTCATTCACAAAACCTTTCGGACAACACGTACTTTCGACGCTGACCTCTGTTTACCATTTTTGCTCATTAGCCGTTGAGGTCGGAACCCCCACGTGACGGTGTTGTCACCTCGGTTGCCCCTCGTCTGCTGCTTGTTAACCTCGCTTGTCTCCCGCCACCCACGCAGCCACACAATGCTCTCGGCTGCACACCTGTATGTACTACCCGCGCCTCGGTAGCGTAGGGGCTAGAGTGCTAGCTCCACGTGCCGAAGGCCGCCGGTTCGAATCCGGCCGCGGGCATGGATGTTAAGTGTTGTGTGTCTGTGTGAATGTCCTGTCCGTCCTGTGGCGTCTATACACTGAAAGCAATTATATACCTTGAGCTGGCTGTATGGCCTCCGTTGCCGAATGCCATTAAAAAAAAAAAAAAAAAAAAAAAAAAAAAAAACGCCCGCGTATCATGTATCGCCACTCTCAACACACATTTTACCGGGAATAATTTATTCTGGCTTCCAAATATTTACCACCTAACGTCAATCCTGAAAGATTTATTGGCCCCATTTTCAGTAAAAATAAATCTTGCCGTCCATATAAATACAATGCAAAGGGACTGAAAAGAAATGTTAAAAAACAGACACTTGTGTGAAACGTGATAGTAATCGATTTGGATTTCTTCGCGTGAAATCCGGTGAAAAATTTCGTTATGTAGTTACTAAGTAAACTTAAGATTTCATTTTTTTCCGATTTGTATAAAACACATGGAATACACTTGTGTCACAAATATTAACACCCAATACGATGTACTTTACCGAACAAAACGAAAGGCTGGTATATAAGAAATTTCAGGATTATCAATTGATCCGTATTCAACTGTCTACAAAAAAAAAAAAAAAAAAAAAAAAAAAAAAAAAAAAAAAAAAAAAAAAAAAAAAATAAAAAATAAAAAATGCTATTAAAAAAATTGGAACAAACATGATTGAAAGATATTTTAATCGCGCAAATAATTGCTAAGCCTCTTCAATCATCCTATTAACAAAATTAGTCACACGCAGGAAGGTTACACTGAAAATAGTGGCAAAACAGTTAGGAAATACAAAACGTAAGAAAATCAGACACAACTAGAGACTGAAAATTTCTGCTAATACTTTGTAATCTCGTTTTTGTTATATTTCAAACATTCACAGGATTACACAAAAAAATGAGACCGCATCTGACTGGTTACGCAGAACGTTGATATTTACCAGACTGCTGCTGAAGGTGTTACATAACCGTGTTTACTTCGGAAAGCAATTTCACGATAACTGTGATGCGTAGCCCATAGGCGCAGGAAGTATGCTTCCTCGCCGAATCAGCGCCAGCTGCGGTGACGTCAACACAGGCAGGCCTTGAGAGTTTTTCATTCCTGGCAGGCTCCGATACTGATTCACGAAGCAGACTTCAGCTTCCTATTATCTCCGTAAAACGTGCTCAGCTAAAGCTGTGACTCCTCGTGGAATATGAGCTGAAACTTGTACTGCATGCAAGATTGTATCAACATTTTGCTGACGTAACTTCTAGTTCTAGCGAAGAGATTAATGAGAACGTAATGCAGCAGAAATACGTAAAACCACTGTTCTGTGTAAATCGAATGTCATTGGTGTCGTACACTAGTTTCTTCTTGCGGTATAATACAAGGAAATTGGTTAAGACAAAACTCATGTATTTTATTATATAAACAGTGTACATCACATAATACCTATATTTAATATTATGAGAATGTGTACGTTGGAGTTTCGGTGGTGGCAAGGAAAATGAGAATCACTTCTCGAAACGCGTCACGCACAGTGTAAATTAAAACATCATCAAAAGTAACTGTGTTGCAGTAAATGTGCTTACCAATCAAAACTAATATAACTGTTTTCACTCGTTGAGTGTTTTCTTATAGCTAAATGTTTGTTTCTTGTTTCATAAATTATAAAATGGAAATCGAATTAGAATCCAATTTGTGTTTTGGGAAACGTACTGATTGTTTTCGAAAACCTTTTATCAAAATGTAGGTCCTTAATATTCATATTAGCTAACTTGTTGCTATAGAGAATAAGCAAAAATTAAATGAATATATTGTCTGAAGAACCCTTACTCCCACAGCACGAAAATGAAACGGAACGAATGTTGAAATGCTTTAATCCGTATTTGTTAATAACGGGAAAAATTTGGTACGCCACTGATTCAGAAAAAAGCAGCGTTTGGCAAATTCGACCGAAGAAATCCGCCATTGGTAATAACACAAATATCTCACAGGCAGTAATTTATTGGAAACATAAAGAGATATTTTAAGAATTACGTCGAATTTACTACACCTCGAGGAACACTTTCTTGGTGGAAGTAAAAATCTTTAAGTTTGACCACAAGTACACAGGCCAACTGCTGCAAAGATAATTCGGAACTCAAAAGAAAAATTCAGCATCTTTCAAATATTTTTATATGACCAGACTGTTTAAATTAATTCAGTTGTACCAAAACCAAAACCTTCAATTAAAAAAATAAATAAGTTAATCTGAAATATTATTATTATGAGTTGTTCTCAATATATTGCCTTTTCCTGGTTCAAGGGAAACCAATTGTATGCTCCAATGGCTACCTGCTTACAATTATTTTCTGCGTTCTTTTCAGTTGTATGTGTAAGTTGTTAATATGTGGACTCTTGTTAGATCTTCACAGAAAAGAAGATTTCAGAAAATACTAGTTTGTAATTTTGATTTTACTTTCACCCGCATTGGATAAAATGGATGAGAGAGAAACGCACAGTGCAAATAGCACTAAAAAAGAAATTCATTCTTTTAGTAAAAGGATTTTTTTAAGCCAGGAATTATTAGATTCAATCTTCTTTTATTTATTTATGGATACTTGTAAAAGATAAGTACATAGAGAGATCAAACTTATTATTTTCCAAATTTTGACTCCAAACTGTCAACATTAAATAGTGAAATTAATGATAGTCATAATATATAATGATATTTCAGTAACATAATCCCAAGTACATTGGAGATATTATATTTATTTTTCAGGGCAGTACCTGAGTGAATTAGTCAGTAATATTTAGTTGGCAATACATGTTTTGACTGCGAGAAGGAAATATTGTATCGTTGAGCGTGATCCTCATAAAAATAACTGGATGATTTTTCAAAGGTTTTAAGCATTAAGCAGCCTTGAGTCCCAGGACTAAAAAGAGGATTATTTTCTCTATTTTCTCTTGATGTGGTATCAAAAGCTAAGAAACAAAGAAAAAAATCATCTGTTTGTCTGCTTCTTCGTTTCGTTGAACGTGATTAAAGCAAAATTGAGATTTTCATGGGATTTCAAACAGTGTATTCCCTTGCAAGTAACTTTGATAGAAGGTCTGACTTCATCTCATAACTCTTTCTAAAATAATAACAATAAAAAAATCAACTTAACGAAACTACGTGAAACAGCTCTAGTGGAAATACAAGGACATAATTTATTTCCGGCAATTACCTTTAATTGGATAAGGTGGCACTCGTTCTTCTCGGCAGCTATTGTCAAAACGTCAAAGGGTAAAGATTGTGAGAAGTACTATATTTTTTAAAATTATTTTATTATAAATTTTCATAACTAATTTAAATTTTTATGACAACAGCAAAAGGAGGTGTATATTATGAACAAATAATGTGATTGGTTGTAATTAATTCGTTGTAGAACCTTTAAACGGAAGGTAAAACAAAACCAAAATACTTCACGGACCAACTTCCGCTACCATCCACTTCCATCATCTAAATGGCCGTTTAACTTTAGAAGTGCCATTTATAAATTAGTAATTACAGTTTAAATCGTTTGAGTAGTAAACATGACACACTATTCCGCCCGTAAAGGTGCGGATGTCGATTATTCTAAGTTAAATTTACAGACTATCTCGGGCAACATATTTATCTGTAAAGACTGAAATTCCACGTTCCATTATTTGTCGCTGGCATCGCCGTGTATGGTCAAAGCCTGGAAGTTTAAGGATATGGCAGTACACCATGTAGTGATACGAGTATAGTATTATAGTTTCAGAGTTCGTCAATGATTCTACTTTACCATACCTGGACTTGTCAGACTGTTTTCCCTCGATACTAAATAATCTTTAATTATCGGCAGACTTTTATGTTGCCGCAGTATCGCGTTGTAGTACTGAATTTTTTTTAAAAAAAATTGTCAGTATCAAGAGGTCCTGGTACGCTCGAGGAAATATGACCAGGCTCCGACTTGTGCACTTGGCCCAAGTAGTGCAATCAATCTCACTGGAGAAAGTTGTGATGCTTAAAATAGTAATGAGTAATTTAAGAGTGATGGGATCTTCGTAACAGCATCCCGTACAGCGTTAGCGAGGAGTGAACTGTGCCTCCCTCTCGATGTCGGGCGTGCATATAGTCGCGGCGGAACGGAAGGAAGAAGTGGTGAGGCGCGGCGACCCGGGTGACGTCACAGCGGTTCCCTCAGACAGTGGACGCCGAGCCGTGGTGGGAGACGCGGCCGCAGACCGGTCTCCGCGCGCGCAGCCAACGGTCACACGTTCGGATGCCTCCAGAAGTCGCCGCCGGCACCATGGCCTCCAAGGTGGACGCTTCCGACCCCAACGTGCGCAAGCTGGTCTACAACATGTACCGCGGCATGCTCGGAACCTACAACTCGAAAGCGAACGCGCTGCTCGACGCCATGCCGCAGAGTCGCGTCACAGAGGACCAGGGCATCGCTAGGCAGCTCGAGAGCATGATGTGAGTGGCAGTATACTCCAGTCTCTCAGTTTTTCACCTCTCTTATTTTACCTGGATCTTAAGGTTTCACTGTAACTCTAATATTCCTACAAGCGCGTAACCATTTTCTCGTCAGCAACAATGATCCTTTGCCAGTGAAAAAAGCCGTTCTTCTATTCTTTATGTCCTCGTGATTCTAGACATTTTATTGGTAAAATATCGTGTGGTCTTAATAACTTAAAGATAGAGATTTTCCAAGTTACAGCGCATTCCGCTTCTGGCGTGGCTAGAGCTAACTCTGATCCCAGTCCTATCGGGTACAGGGAACCTAGAACTTAACTCACAAACCACTGAAAACAGGATTTATCAGAGGTAAAGATAGTTCCAAAGTTCGTACAAAGTTAATCAGAAACTGGGACCTTAACCTTGCAGTCTGTATTCCTACTCAGATACTTTTTCTTCGAACTACCTGATCACTTTCTTCACCCCAGTGTATGTTCGTAGAAACGTGTTTACGATTTTCCGTAAAACCAAACTCTCAGTTCTTTTAACAATCAAATAATAATTCTTCTTTATCAGCAATTGCTTTCGTTCTGTGTGCCTCAGAGTTAACCGGTATACCCATGGTTCAAATAAATTATAAGATAATAAATCTGTCA
Source organism: Vandiemenella viatica (assembly GCA_031002005.1). NCBI lineage: Eukaryota > Metazoa > Arthropoda > Insecta > Orthoptera > Morabidae > Vandiemenella > Vandiemenella viatica. Next base: position 92,779,390 of record JARYHS010013631.1, read on the forward strand.
AACATACAAATATTCCGGGATAAGCGTTTCATTGCAAATTCAATGTGCGAACTGACAATGCCATAGTCTGAAGTTCTTCCAAATAATATCGAATTAATTACGTCCTATGAATTCAGAATGATTAATAATAATCCTTTTTGTATATGCATTTTTTGTGTAATAGTCAACTTAGAATACTATGCTCTTTCCTTCTCTTCTAGAAACTAGTCATGTTTTTAGACACTGTAAAATAGACGGTGATGTAAGAAATAGTAAAGGAACTTCTATGTGGAACAAAAGAAATAAGCGTGGCCATAAGTTCGCACTTGATATCAAGCACAACGGAGTCGGAAAATATTTATTTGTTGGTGAAGGAGTCGGAGACTGAAGTAAATTGTCCAGGAATATGATGTACAATTTTCCTCAATCACTGGATTTCAAGTAAACGTCTTGTGATGCGAGAGAAGATTACCAGGAAAATTGCCTTTGGGTATGAGATCTTTCGTAATTAACAATGAAAATCTGTCTCCATGACGTTTTCAACGAACAATGACAAAAACCTATAAGAAACATTTGTATTATTCTGCAATTTTTCTTGTACCGAAAGGTACCATGCACATAGATTACTGACCACTTGTCCAATTATCGTGACGTAGCAAAATGACCTTGTAAATATTTCCACTTCGATTTTTTCTGATAGAAGTTTCGTTGCACGTGAAATAGTGGCTATACTTTTCATATTGCCGCACAGCATTCCGAATAAAACAATAATTATTTGCGAGTAAAATTTATACCGCTTCAGAGTGTCTACATAAGAACCACCATTTTAGATGAAATGCTAATGAGTCTATAAGTTCCTCGTTGGGTAACCTTGTTTTCAAGGTGCTGACGGATATGGATCTAAGCATTCCGCTGTCACAATACAATAATTCTGTTTCGAATAAAAAATGAACAACGAATCGTCCAACGATTCAGGAGAAACTATTATTAACATCGTGGGTGAGGGAAGGGGGGGGGGGTTGACGTTGTGAGATAAGTTTAATACGTTGAAACCCTCGAAATTTTTCCTCTCTATGTGTTAAATTTTCCACGACCGTGACGACTAAAAATAATAGTAATATGTCCGTTTACATAAAATGTGAAAATTTATTTCGTTATTGTGGGATCATGTGACCTCCCCACATGAAACTTGCTTTTTATTATGGTGTTTTACACATTTTTTTGTTGTTATAATCGAAAGAGGATTGAATACAGTGATTAATATTTCGAAAATCATATGGATATTTTAAGTAAGAGGTCTTAAATGTTCCTCACCTCGATCTTTGAATATTCTAAAAGTTATTCGATACCGTAATTGTAAATAAAGGTCGTAAGAAATTTAAATTTTGTTTTACAAAGTGTCCACCAAACTCTAGTGACATTTCGTGTTCCGCAGATTACGGATAACATCGCCTTCTATAGTCGAGACCGTGAGCTTCTCAGTCCACTCTTGTTACTTTGTCAGTTTTGGTTGATTCCATTTCATAAGCAGCTATCAGGATTCCACAATGTTACAGTTAACCCTCACCGTAGCAGTAACTCGTCTGCAGTCATGCCTCACGGCAATCCTGGCAACAGTTTTGTAATGATTCGTGCCCCTGTTATTACTACTATAAATAGGCTGAAAGGTTGATAGCAGTCATCCACAGGGAATTAGAATTCAATGAAACCGCTTCGGAATTCACGATCAAGGATGAATATGACGCAAGACCTGCCGGCTATGCGCTGTTTGTAATTCGAACGCGAAGAGAAATGGATCTTTTTATATAATTCTTTAATTAATTGAGTTCAAATTTAATTGTTGTCACATCAAATGCTTGATATACTAAGATAGTAGATGGAGAACAGGATACAATCAGGTTATTTTCATAAAACGCTTAAAAACAATCACCGTTATGTTTTTCCAGGTAGAATTGAATATACAGGATGTCCCAGAATTATCTTTACAACTTTGACATTGAATAAATTATGTTTGGAACGAGATATCACAATGCAGTTTTTTGCATTTTGAAGAGTATCTCTCAAAGTTTTGTTTCTGTCTCTAGAACACTTCTTTGGAGCATCCCTTGATCAATTGTCGTAATAGCTGCAGAAATCTTCTGCCTGATATCTGCCAAATTTCTAACCGAGGTTTGATACACGATGACTTTTACATATCCCCAAAGAAATAAATCCAAGGTCAGGTGAACGAGGCGGCCAGTCAATTGGACCCCGACCAGGAAATTGTTTATCTAGAAAATTACGGACATCATGAGCCCAATGCGGAGGTGTTGGAAGATGACTGTTGGTTGAATGACTTCCAGTTGGGGAACAACAAATTTTATTAGCTTATCCAAGTAAAGTGGGCCTTTGATTGTCTTCTCGGCAAAGAAGAAGGGGCCAATGATTTGGTTGTGCATAACGCCGCACAACACATTAACCATTGGGCTGTCGCGCTCTCTATCTCTCTCTCTCTCTAAATGCATGCTGATGTTCAGAACCCCAAATTTGAATGTCGTGCCTGTTAGGTAACCCTTGTCTCTATAAACCAGAAAACACACTGAGCTTTTTCCTGTGGGGTGTACATTTTCAATAAATGTGATGTAACTACCTACTTGTCACCAAACTGCACCTGAAATGAAACAGAAAACAACTTTGAGAGATACTCTGTAACATGCAAAAAACTGCATTGTGATATCTCGTTCCAAACATAATTTATTCAATGTTAAAGTTGTAAAGATAATTCTGGGACACCCTGTATAATTGCTTTCGGATGTTGTTGCTGGCTTCCTCGATCACTAATCTCTAGAACGAAGAATTTCTGTTTATGAAGTTGCTGAGGTACTTACTTGCAGGAATTTACACAAGGTTTCACAACCTCCCTTGTTATAAATTAATGCAACAATAATCCTCTAACCACGTTTCGTATCCTCTGATAAAAGTACATCCCACACTGACAGTCATAAGTGTCGATGGCAGAGCTCGACTTAAAAATTTATTACTGAATACAAATAGTTTTATTATTATTATTATTGCAATATTCACATACTGTACATTTAAGACAAATATCTGAAGTAGTTGTGAATCTCTGAAAAATGGTTGAAGATTAGATTTTTGATATCTAATCTAAACACCAGTGTCTGCATTCATGATGAATCAATACAAACAAAATCAAGGTTTTCGTAAAACAGTTTTCTGCAGCATCACACTTGCCAGCTATGATCTGTAACGTTCTATGAGAATGTGCCAAGTGTTTAGGTCAAAATGTAGAACTGTGTTTAAGTTTCAATTGTCTTAGTGGTAGAACTAGAGAAAGTGTTCTTGCTCATCAGCAGTATGGATTATTATCCACCAGAGTGTATGCGCGCGTTAAGGCGCACCGCACAAGAACCGGGAAGTATATAGCACCAGAATCGAGTCCTGCTCCCCGCGTACCGACCGTCTGGTAGTGGTTTTTGGGCGGTTTCCCGAAGGGAGGGTCCTTAATTTCCGCCTTAACTTTCACACATTTCACAAAAATAAAGGCTCTTGTGAAAATGCATACTATGAGCTGGTGGTAAACATTGTAGCACACGTTCCCATCTGGTAAGCAATGCGTTTCAGATCGCTTTCAAAGGTTAGACGCAGCCACGTCGTATTAATTTATTGCTATAGCAGTCGTGTATAGTGATATATTAGGAATTATGGGTTCAATCATTAATTATAACTTTGATTTTATCAGACGGCCACATATCTTGGACACAAGACTTTACGGTGTAAATTGTAGTAGAAGACGTTGCAGCAAATAAACTGGAAACACATTATAAATGTTAGGAATTCTTGACTAATAAACATCTTGGAGTTTTTCACTTCACTAAGTTTCAAAAAGAAATATGGTGTGTGTATATCTATTGAAGATGGAAATTTTCTGTAATACTTCTTGCACTATTCATAGAACGCTTTCGAAAGGGGCGAAGTTATTGTCGCTTATACAAAAAGGATTTGGCTGTAAATTATTTGTACATCAATTTGTTAGAACCTTAGTCTAAGATTCCATAACTGTCAATTACTGGTAGTTAGATCTGTGCCGAATTCATGCTAGTCCGTAGAATAAGACAAATCCATTTTGTTCAGAACCTTCAAAAATAGTTAAATGAAATTTCCTACAACATAACGCACATCTGCACCAATTCACGTTAGCAAAAACAGTGCAATTTCTTTTTACAAATACATAGATTTTGATGATGTCTTTAGAAAAGAGGACGTTCCGTGTTATATGTTTCTGAGTGCCGAGTGGACTTAAAACGAACATACCACACTATTTTCACGTATCTGAGATCGTTTTACTGTTCTAACCTCACAGTGGAGCATAAGATGTCTACCAACATCTTCATGACACTTACACTGAAGAGCCAAAGAAACTGGTATATCTGCCTAATATCGTGTAGGGCCCCCGGGAGCACGCAGAAGTGCCGCAACACGACGTGGCATGGACTCTACTAATGTCTGAAGTAGTGTTGGGGGAACTGACACCATGCATCCTGCAGGGTTGTCCATAAATCCGTAAGAGTACGAGGGGGTGGAAATCTCTTCTCAACGGCACGATGCAAGGCATCCCAGATATGCTCAATAATGTTCAGGTCTGGGGAGTTTGGTGGCCAGCGGAGGTGTTTAAACTCAGAAGAGTGTTACTGGAGTCACTCTGTAGCAATTCTGGACGTGTGGGTTGTCGCATTGTCCTGCTGGATTGCCAAAGTCTGTCAGAATGCACAATGGACATGAATGGATGTAGGTGATCAGCCAGGATGCGTACGTACGTGTCACCTGTCAGAGTGGTATCTAGACGTATCAGGTGTCACTCCAACTGCACACGCCTCCACCAGCTTGAACTGTCCCCTGCTGACGTGCAGGGTCCATAAATTCATGAGGTTGTCTCCATACCAGGCAACATATTTCCAATCATCAACAGTCCAATGTCGGTGTTGACGGGCCCAGGCGAGGCGTAAAGCTTTGTGTCGTGCACTCAGCAAGGATACACGAGTGGGCCTTCGGCTCCGAAAGCCCATATCGCTGATGTTTCGTTGAATGGTTCGGACGCTGACACTTGTTGATGGCCCAGCATTGAAATTCACAGCAATTTGTGGAAGGGTTGTTCTTCTGTCACGT